>CM028137.1:493825000-494447500 GCA_016271365.2 Neoceratodus forsteri
AGTCACAAAGAAAATTAGTAATGGTAAAAACAAAAGTTATAGTGATAGATTAAAAACCCTGAACCTGTATTCCTTAGAATACAGATCACTTAGAGGGGACCTGATTTTTATATTTAAAGCATTTCAAGACAACTCATTGTTTGCTGCTATTTGTCTTGAAAAACAAATAACACACAATAACATCAGGTCCCATAGCTTACAGCTTCAGACAACTGTAAGTAAAACAACAAGGCAGAAATTATTTTTTACACATAGAGCTTCACCAATATGGAATGCACTACCAAGCTATATAGTGATGAGTAAGACACTAGAACAATTTAAAATAAATCTGGACAACCACGTGGGCAAAAATAAATTTAGTTTCCATCACTAAACCAGTGGTGGTGGGTTCGTAGTGGGCCTCCAGCTTCAAGAACCTGTACAATACTATGAAACTATGAAACCTCCATCACCACTGTGGGAGCAGCTCTGTGGTTCAGTACGCTGATGACACCATACTCTATAGAGCTGCGCCGCACTTGGATGATCTAGAGCCCCTGCTCCAGTCAGACATTATCAAGACTGAAGCATGGCTAGTCAAAAATCGACTGGTCCTTAACCCTAATAAGACCAAAGCGCTCCTGTTTGGACCGAAATCCATGGGAACTTCCCAGGCCAATCTTCTCCCACTTGTTACTGTATCTGGCTCTGCAACTGAGGTGGTCTAATCCTTCAGATACCTTGGCCTTACACTAGATCAGGGGCTCACTCTATAACCACATGTGGATCTAGTAACAAAAAACATGCACCAAAAACCTGGCCTGCTCTACAATCTAAGTGCTAACATGATACCAGAGACTAGATGGTGATCGCACATAGTATCCTTCTCCCAACTCTTACCTATACTGCCCCAACCCTACTCGGCATTGCAAAACTTGACCACTGTAGACTACAAACTTTGTACCACAAAACTGCATGATTTGCCATGAAAGCTCATCCAAGGACCCACCATTGTGAAGTCCTTGCCTCACTCAACTGGCCCACCCTGAGCCATAGGATTCAGTACCCCCTATTAACTGGACATATAAGTGTCTCGATGTTGACTCTCCTGCAGGGCTAACCGGGCTACTTGCCCCAAAGTGGTCCAGCAGACCTCTCCACACTTTAGCCAAAAAACTCCTGGAATTACCCAGGGCCATCTCTGCAGCGGGCAGTAAATCCTTTGCCCATATTGCCCCTGTGCAATGGAATAAGCTCCCTGGACTCCTTCAGGAAGCCCCCTCCCTAGTGACATTCCTGAAAGGACTGCACATCACCTCCTAAACCATAGTCTCTGCTCCTGTCCCAAAGGCTAGCCAACTTGCTCCCTGTGGTTTGGTTACAAAAAACTAATGCCCTAAGTCTCTCAGCTGCCACTGTTGAATTATGTAAATTTGATGTATGTAACTGCTCTCTACTATGAAATCTGTATACTGTCGCTGTAATCCTATACTCTATGTCCTGCACTGTACTACTTGTATGTATTTGCCTTGCTTTATGTAACTAATTCCGGGTCACTCCTGAAAAAGGGACCTTTGGGGCTCAATGGCCTTACCCAGTTAACAAAATGTAACAAATAAATAAATAAATAAATCTGTCTGTCTGTCTCTCCTGCCATTGTAGGGCTTTCATTTTTAGTGTTACTTATTTCGTTCAATATTAAATCTATATCTTCGCCAGCAGCCACTGATTCTTCAATATGTCCCATAGAGTCTGTTGGTGTAGTATCTCATGCTTTATTAAAGAAATATCAAAATTTTATTTTTCGAAAGAATTTAAAAAGTTCAACATTAACCTGGAAGGGATTAACATAAGGGGTGGGCACAAATGAGAGACCTCTTCTTAGGACAGATATTTCTGATTTCTGTTAGATGTTTTTGAGATAAATTTATCACCAGTAACTCTTGTTCTGCTGTTTCTTGGTATTCCTCAAGTTCCTCTTGTTGGGAGGTGCAGCACCATTTTTTTCTGCCCCTGCTCCCTCTCCTTGTTTTTTGGTGCCTTTTTCCTTTTCCTGCCCGAACTCCCTGGAGTTTCTCTTTCTTCTAAAAAATGTTTATTTCCATGTGGGTCCTAGTTGTCTCCCCCGTTCCTTGAATTAAATCAACTCAGGGAAGACCTGGTTAGGCTGGAGAAGTGGTCTAGCATTTGACAACCGGGGTTCAATGTTAAAAAGTGTAAAAGTATGCACTTGGGGCGAAAAACCCAGGGACCAAATACTGGTTGGGTAGTGTGCAGGTAAACAGGTCAGAGCAAGAAAAGGACCTGGATGTAATTATCACAAGTCACCTCTAACATTCGGCACACTGCAGGAAAACTCTGGCCAAAACAAATTGGATGTTGGGCTGCAGGAAGGTGAAGGTCATTCTGCCGTTGTACAGGTCTCTAGTGAGACTGCATTTAGAGTACAGTGTGCAGTATTGGAGCCCTTATCTTAAGAAGGATATCAACTTGCTGAAAATGATACAGAAAAGGGCAACCAAGATGATCGAGGGGCAGCAAGGTAACACCTACGAGGAGCAGCTCAGGGGGCTCAACATGTACTCTCTTGAGGACAGAAGGGAGAGAGAGAACATGATTAAGACCTTTGAGTATCTCAAAGAGCAGCTGGCACCTTTAGGAAAACTTTGAAAAACATGGGGCCAGATTTTCAAACGTTGGCGCAGGGTTTGCATCCTGCCCTGTGCCATAGAACTTTAACTTTCATGGTGCACCATCCCTCTTTGCTGCAACTACACCCAATTTTCAAAGCTCAGGTGCAGCTGCAACATTTTACATGGTTTATGGCAGCTTGCACCAATGCTCTGGCGCAAGCACTGTGTAATAGCTTCCCGAGGGTGGTGCACGCTAGACCACAAAACTGTGGTCTAAGGAGGGGCACTCAGTGCAAGGGATTGAAATTCCCTATTATTGACAGGGGACTGCCACAAGCTCTGTGCGTCATTTGTTTGGTGCACCAGAGGCTTGTGGCATCCCCGGAGTTCTGAAAATACGGCACATAATATTTAGACCCAATTCAGCTTGTTTTTTATAATCTTCTATAGATTTCTCATCTCCATTATTTATTACTGAAGTAATTCCCACAAAAACAAGATCTTTATCCCTCAGTGTTCATCTGCCTCTATAATGTATTTCCCACTTGAAATTATAGTGCCCTACTGTGACATCAGTTTGTTGCCATGAGAATAACTATGATGTCACAAGCAGAGTACTATGACATCACACTGGGAAGAAACAATAGGAGCATGATGAACCATTAACCAAAAACGTTCCTGTTTTCATGCATGTGATCTCATTTATAAACCATAGGGCTAAGAAATACAGAGCTAATGAGAAATATAACTTGGTAACTTGGTAATTTGGACAAAAGAAGGCCAAAGCCCATCGAGAATGTCCTCCACACAGTGTGGATCATTGGTAGGTTAAGTTCTGTCCAGAAGCCATTTATCAAGTTTGAGCTTAAATGTATTAATATTCTGACAATCAACAATTTCCTGTGGCAGAGAATTCCAAACTCTTGGAGCTCTAATAGTAAAAAACTGCTGTCTTCTGTTTGTTCTTGTTTTCTCAATATCAATTTGTTTGTTATGTATTCTAGCTACTATTTTCTGGATGTAAAAGACAATCCACATGATCTCATTAGTGTAGCAGATTGTAAGATTTTAAATAACTGAAGAAGATCTCCCCTTAACTTTCTAAATTCCAAAGAGTATAGCTTGGTTTTATGAAGCCTAGTTTCATAATTGAATCGAGAAAGGTGAAGTATGATTTTTGTGGCCCTTCTTTGGACTTTTTCTATTTTTGTAATGTCCTTGGCTAAATAGGGACTCCACAAGGATGAACCATAGTCTAAGTAGGGTCTAACATGTTTTATACAGGGTCATAATGCATTCCTCAGTTTTAAGGATGAAAGTATTGTTGATCCTACGTAAAAGAGCATTAGCATTATTAGCAACTTTATTAAGGTGGTTTGAAAAAGACAACCTATTATCGACCAGTATGCCCAGGTCTTTTTCAACGAGGGATTCCCTAAGTATAGTATTATTAAGATAGTATGTTTGTTTGGAATTTTTTTTACCAATGTGTAGCACAGAACATTTAGACACGTTAAATGACATCTTGTTAGTTACCGCCCAGGATTCAATTTTTTTGAGGTCATTTATTAGAGTACTCCTGTTGATTTAATTGTCAACAGATCCTCCCAATTTAGTATCATCTGTGAATTTAGAAAAGGTGTTCTGTGATGAAATGATAAGGTCACCGATGATATAAACTGTTTATGTCCATATAGTATGTTTTTCTAAGTCCTCCCCAAGGCATCAGCGACTCTTTAAAGGTATAAACAGGGTGAGCATCATGGGCTTCTTCAGCCTTAGTGGAAAAAAGATCACTGGGGTAACAGCCTGAAGCTTGTGGGGGGAAGGTGCAGGAGGGAGATGAGGAGGCAGTTTTCACTGACAGGGTAGTAGATAAGTGGAATGAGTTGTCAGAAGAGGTGGTATCCCTAGAAATGGTGGCATGCTTTCTAGAGAGGTTGGGACAGGGTAAGGGGGAATGTTGTAGGTAGAAGGGAGAGGGGGTGGTGTGGGTGTTTGGAGGGGCATGGTAATATGGGGAGGGGGGCAATTCCTGCTGTAAACACATTGGGAACTGCACACTCAGGCAGACTAGACAGACCATAAGGCCTTTATCTGCTGCCATGTTTGTATGCTCGTATATTTGTATGACTGTAGGGAGGGCTAGGAAGTAATCAAGGGCTTTTTTTGTGCACAGTTCACCAAGGTAAGAGAAGTTTATTTTACAGTGCCCAATCCATAAGGCTCTTTGTACCTTTCAGAGATATCAAACTTCATAGAAACATAGGCAATTATAACAGAAACATCCTCTTTACCCATGGTTCCCTATTTAACCTTGGGACCTATTGTCTACACAGGGTACTAGCCCTTCCTATCTACATCACTATTCCACTCCCTGTTACTGCCACCCTGAGTAAGCACTATTCCCTTCAATCTGTCCCATCTATTGTTGAAACCATTAATGGTTCTCATGACCACCACTCTGGCTGGTAGACTGTTCCATGGTTCCACCACCCTTTCTGTAAAATAATACTTTCTCATATCCCCTTGAACCTCCTCCTCTCAATTTCCACTCATGTCCTCGTGACCTCAAACTGCTACTCGTGCTAAATAATTCCACTCTGTTAACCTTGTTTATTCCTTTCAGGAACTTTTATTTATTTTTTTTTTATTTAGTTTTTGTTGCCCGGGAAAAAAGGACTAGACAATTCTGCCTATTTTCAACCTCATCCTGGGGGAGGAGGATATAGATTGATGCCCACTGGCACTGAACCAGATTAAGCTGTTGGTGGTATTTTTAGTGAATGACCTCCACATCCTGCCAAAACCCCTCTCCTACAGCTACCATTCTTGAAGGTGTGGCACCAGTCCAGACCACTGTTCCTCAAAGTGACATGCCAGAGGCAGAGATTATCTCAGGTAACATTTCTAATTCTCATATAGAAAATGTTATGATTGATGCATTTTTCAATGTCCAATCAGGGCCCACTGATACAGGGACAATGCTAACACTCAAATGATAACATTTTGGAGGGGGGGACTCACAGTACTAGTGAAGACCCCAATACTAGCAGGCTTACAGCTCCTCCTCAGCCTACTTACGCTAGTTTATTGAGGAAACCAATCAAACACACTAAAAGGCAAAATGCCGTATGACTGCATTTTCTGGGCAGGCAAGAAGATATGCCTGATATGTTTTATGTGGGGAAGACATTACTGAAACAATCAATGGGTTTTTACCCAGCAGAAGTATATGCCCTTATTCAAGTTGTCAACTTCAGCTATCCTGGCAGGTTTTGGATCAAATACAGTATTTTGAAAGTAATCCAGCTTGGACAGACTTTCAGGCCATACCTTTGACCAAACAGACTTTCAAAGTCATTACTGTTCTTTTTCGTAATGAAGGGGTGAACAATGCTGACATTTTTTATCGACTGGAGAAAAAGTGTAAACTACAAGGGAACCCTGAACTAATACTGGACACTGAAGGCTTCTGGAATGGGGGATGGCATGTTAAAATCAATCTATTTCAGGATGATTCCAGTTTACAACACTTACTGAATTGTTTTCATTTAGGGAGGGATAGGAGGTTTTTTTTTACCCTGGCCAACCATGCCATTGTTGTAAATGTGGATCACCTAGGCATTTAAGCAGAACATGTGATGTAGTCAAGTGTGTACAGTGTGGGGAGGTAGGTCACTTTACCTACCATTGTAGAAATGCAGCTAAATGTAGCCTTTGTAAAGAAGCACACTCTTTCACGGACTGCCCATGGGCAGCACACAATATCTCCGATGCTGATTTTGTGGTGCAAGATTTTTACATTAACACTGCTCAAAGGGTGAACAGACAAGTTCCCCCCCCCAGGAACCTCTCCCCTGCATCTAGTCATATGAACCCGCCACCCACTGAGCCAGCTACAAACCCTTCAGGGCCTACACATTCTGCAACCATACCTCCTCCTGTCCCTGCACCAGTAGATGCCCATACATCTCCTACTCCAGTGGTGCCCTCTGAACAGGTTACCACAAGTTCCACATCTATGTTAACCCCCCCGGGGGCTATTTAAGGCTCTTATCAGATTGTCACCTGAAAGGGAGGCAAATAAAAAAGACTACCCCAGCAACACACATACCACAGGTTACCCCTGTTCAGACACATAATCAATACACTGTCCTGGTAGAAGATAACACAGAGATGGAGACGGAGTTAGATTCAGCATCTATACATTCCTCTCAGGTGGATGGGAGCTCAGATAAGGAGCTTCCTATAGAAGAAAGTGCACCAAGAGTGCATAGAAAGCACATGGGCACTAGAGCTCATGTTAAGAAAAAACCCTGACATATTTTATAAATGAGTGCCCCATTATATACTCTGGTTGTTGCCTCATTAAATGAGCATTAAAACAGAAAGGAAACATGCCCTTACTTATGCACAATTTTAACACTCTATTTTCAATATTATATACTTTCAGGATACCAGATTACATACTAACACAGAAATTCTTGAGGCCAGCCAAGCTTGGGTATGGGATACTACCTACTGGTTCAGCGGCACGAAAACGTGCAGTGGGGTAGGGATTTGTATCAGTACCAAGACTATAAAGGTGGTTCATGAAGTTGACATTGTCCCAGGATGTGCTTTATTGTTGGATGTGTCTATTGCTAACATGGATTTCAGGTGTATTAATGTATACGCACCACAAACTAAGGTCACAAGGATAGACTTATTTCAAATGTTATTACCTTATTTGTTTACTTCATGTTTCATTTTGTTGGGTGGGGATTTTAATTGTAGCCACTAAAGAAAACATAGGGGTTCAAAGACATCCAAAATCTTTTTGTGATGTCTCTTGTTTGAATAATCTTCTCACACAGAGAGATCTGAAAGATGCCTTTAAGCTGGGACATAGAGTTCACCCCAAAACGTTCTTCTGAGGTACTATAGCAACTAAAATTGATTATTGGTTTATATCACAAAATTTGGAGATAAAAACTGCCACTGTTCATCCAGTGGTTTCTTCAGATCATGCACTCATCTCTGTAGAGATAGCAAACTTTGATAAGATTGAACGAGGTCCTGGATACTGGAGTATGAATATAAGCCTCTTAGCAGACCCCTTAGTTGAACAAGGTTTTAAGGACCTCTTAACAGCTAGACAGTCAGTGTTTTTCCTGTATGACTGTCCCTTGGAGTGGTGGGGAAGACACAAAAACATACATAAAACAATATTTTCAGCAAATTGGAAAATTAAAAGGGAAAATTAAAACAGACTTATACAAACAATATAGAACTGATTTAAATACACTTCTATCTTTATAGGAAAGCTCCAATATAGCTCAGTCACATAAAATTATGGAGCTTAAGCATAAGATGTCAGATTTACAATATTACATGATGAAATCTCTTGAACTAGAGCAATAATTTGGTACCCAAGGTAAACAGGATTTTGTAAACCCCTTCCAATTTTGCCAAGAACAAAACCATCAGAAATTGATATCCTGTCTCACTTCTGAGGCAGGTACCCAACTTACAAATAAAACAGATATTTTAACTGAAATACAGCAACACATAACAAAGATATTTTAGACTGTCCAGCTTGTCCAGTGGCTAGGACCACATGGTTGTCTTCATGCCAGGTACCCACTATTTTGACTGAATATCAATCAGCTCTGACTCACCCAGTCACCTTTCTGGAATTACAAGGGGTGGTGGCTGCTTCAAAATTGGCATCTGCCTCAGGTAAAGATGGAATTCCATATGAACTATACAAATACATTCTACTTCATCTGGCTGATGAAATGGTGGCATTATTTAATACCACATTATCTTCAGAATCTATCTCTGATAGCATGCAGGTGGGCCTCATGGTACTACTCTACAAGTCAGGTGATAGGACCTCATTAAATAATTGGCATCCAATAACATTATTGAATGTAAATGTCAAAATATTCACAGCAATTCTTAATAATAGGCTAGCCTTGGCAGCAGCTTCCTTCCTACATCCAGCCCAGACTTGTGCCATCCCAGGGAGGATCATACAGGACAATCTTATACTTATCAGAGAACTATTACACAAAGACCAGTAAGGGGAACTCTCCGGTTTCCAGGCATCATTGGATTAGACAAAAGCTTTTGATTTTGTATCACATAGCTATTTATGGGAATGTCTGCTTCCTTATGGGATTCCAGTACAATTTGTAGACTGGATACCGGTATGTTATTATAAAGTTACAGTAATTCCGAATTGCATTGGATGGTTGGGGCAGAATGTATGATTGCCAGGGGTGTTTGACAAGGCTGCCCTTTGAGCCCCTTACTCTACATTATAATCCTGGATCCCCTATTAAGGAAAATTAATTCATCTTCTTCTATTCATGTTTTTCCTTTTCTAGTACAGATACAGACATTTGAACAGTGCTTTTGTGGACGATATACATCTTTTCTTAGCAGATAGAGTCCTGCCACCAGGCAGGGGCTTTACTTGCTGAATTTACAGAAACTACGGGTGCACAAGTTAATTATGGGAAAAGCACATGCCTACTAATTGGTCATACGAGTTACACTGCTAACACCATATTACATGTCCCTATAGTTATAGGTATTCTGTTTGGGGAGGGTGATATGGCTCTTACAAACTAGCAACTACTGTTAGATATTGCTCAAGAAAAAGTGGAACTCTGGAATAGATGGAAGATGTCAAAACTCAAAAGAGTTTACATGGTTAAAACTTACTTGCTTGCATCCTTTCTGCATCTTGGCAGCATTTTTCTTCTCCCTGAACAATTGGAAACCAGAATGTATGCTGTATGCTTGTTTTTTTAAATGTATTTGAGGTAGACGTCTGAACCTCATTAAGAGGGGGATTTTATTTTAGGACAAATCACAAGGTGGACTTAAAATGGTTAATGATATCCCCTTTTTTTCTATGTATCTAACCTTTAACCTTAAACCTCTTCTACTTAGTAAGGATAAGCTTTGGATCCCATGGGTAATGGATTATTTAGAACTACTCTTGCAGGTATGGCCCCTAATTGGCCTGGCCCCTAATTGGCCCTATCTATAGACAATGGTCACTTGTGGGGTTACCGGTCCATTTTTTAAATTGTTTTGGAAAACTAAAACTTTGGATGCTGCCTGAGCACCAAGTTATGACCCTTCCTAGGGAAAACCATATATGAATAGACTATGTTGAAATGGTTTACAGCACAGCCCTCTTTTTCAGATAGGCAGCAACATGGCAAAACACTGATAGGACAAATGCTTAAATCCCCCAAGATTCCAAAACAAATGTGGGATGTGACCTGGCTTTCCCTGGATGGTAAATTAAATGCGATGGGGAACCTCAAGCACCAAGGGATGGAGGAGAGGCAATGCCCCAGATCTTCTTGTATTTTACAAGTCGAAATGATGCAGAAGCTAATGTTTTGATTGTCAATATATCAAAGAATCTTGGAAGGTTTTGACTCTAAATTGACCATCCTTCCCATTCTCCAGCATTTCCCCAGACATTTTGTGGCTAGGAATATTGCTACCAGCATGGTCTAGGTATGAGAGACACACTATTTGGCTGATTCTGGCATGTTGTAAATTCTATATCTGGCATGGAAGATGCTGTTTGACTTTACAACAGATGGTAATTTCTGAAACCCAATTGTTTTATATGGTAGAGAACGCTATCAGAAAAATTTAACTTCAGAAAGCTTCTTTATTTTCTACCCGGGTATATCACCAGAGGTGGGGAGCAATCTCCTGGATTTCTTAAAAAAACAAAAAATTGGGGCTCACCACCTGGAAGAAGCAACAGCTGTTTCTGCCTTGGAAAACAGTGAATGCACTTAAATTTGTCTAAACATGGGGTACTGGAAGGTATTCAAGAGTTTTGCCTTTCATTCTTTCCAGGATGTTGCTGAGGTTTTTTCCTCTCTACCTGCATGAGGATGGCTTTATGGGATTTAATTCTCAGAAAATTCTAGGAATGGGTCTACCACTCCTCAAAAAAACAAAACAAAACAATTTCTTCTAATCTTCAAGGTGGAAAAACAGGGTAATAAACGTCTTGTAATTTTTGTCTCCTTTTAGGGTTAGGTCTCAATTTTATACGAATTCAAGATTTCCAGAGGGAACATGTATGTATATGTCCTCAGTATTTCAAAGGTTGCAGCTATTTGGAATTAAAAAGATTCATTGGGGGGGGGGCCCAAATAATGCTAAAGATACAATTGAATATTTATTTGCGCTGTTTTGTTTTAATACTTGCATGTATTAAAGTGGTTTATTTTGAAGATTTAGCCTTTGTTTAAGTTTATATGTTTCATTTAGAATTGTGTTATAGAAGGTATGACTGAAATACTTAATTCTCCTTTATTTTGCACTAATGCTTTTTCTCTTGTTTCAATGTTTGATTTCTACAGCACTTTTTACCATAGGGGATAGTATGTATTAATACTTTTTAGTTATGCTTTAGGGTTTCTTTGAATGAATAGAACGTGCTATACTCTGTACTTTATTTCATAATCACAACAGGAGGTATGATGGTAATACTTATTAACTTTTGTATTTATTTTATGTACCTTTAAACACGTATTTTAATATTATTTTGAAATTATAATAACAAATTCCCCTGCTCTTTTTGAGAAGTGCCATGGGATCTTTAACATCCACCTGAACTACCACCAGAACAGGCAGATGAGCCCTTGGTTTAATGTCTCATCCGAAAGATGGCACCTCGGGAGTGCAGCACCCCCCTCATGCTGCACCACAGTGTCAGTATTGGGATTTAACCCAAGTACCTGGTTTGGGGATAGAACTCACAGCCTTCTGATCTTCTGGCTTGAAGGTCTCTATCATATCTCCCCTCTCCCATTTGGTCTCCAGTGAGTACACGTTCAGTGCCTTGAGGCATACCTTGTAAGACCCGCCCTTTTGACCTTGAATCATCTTTGTCACCCTTCACTGCACCATCTCCATCCTGTCCTTATCTTTCATGAGGTAAGGATGCCAGAACTGGGCAGAGTACTGCAGGTTTGGCCTCACCAAAGATCTATAAAGAGGTAAAATTACCTATTTTCTTCTGCAGTCAGATTATTACATTAAAGTAACAGTTAACACAGTATAATATGCAGAATGGTAACTATACACTCACACAGTCACCCAAGGTCAAAAAGTATATATTGGGTGCTTTTTAAAAGAGTTCACTGAGGGGGCATTGTAAACTGCAGTTTGAAGGTTATTCCAGAGTAAGGCACTGGCAACCTCCAAAGCTCTATCCCCAGAAAACTTCAGTCTGGATGGGATGGAAAGCAAGCCCACCTCAGTGGATGGGATAGGACAGATAAAAGTACCAGGTCAGCAGATCCTTGAGATAGCTGGTACCCATACCATACAGGCTTTACAAAACAAGCCTATCTTGAAGCTCACATGCCATGGAATAGGCAGTCAGTGCAGTCTGTGAACTCTGGCATGACAAATTGTAGTCAGAAGATTCCAGAAATCAACTAGGCTGCTGCATTCTGGACCAGCTGTATAGAGCACATCAAATCCTGGGATATCTCTAGGCATGTACCATTGTAATAATTATTCAGTATTACTTAATTTCCAAAGGTGGAAAAAGGCATAAGTCAATTGAGACCATCTTCCCCGCACCTGCGGGGTGTATCTAATTCCTGGAGCTGAGCAGATAGTCATCTAAGGCATGTTTGAAAGACTTGAATGATTCTATATCAACCACATTTGAAGGCAATGAATTCCATAACCTGCTTGCTCTAACAGTAAAATATTTTTTTCTTTTATTAGTTCTAAACTTAGAAACTCTAAGTTGTCTGTTGTAGCACCTTAAACTCTCTGGTTTAGTCACCCATTCCAAGTCACATTCTCTAATGAGATAAGGGTCATTAAGGATGTTGAAGAGCATTAACAAATCTCCCCTTATTTTACTGGTCTTTAAGTCATAAAAGTTAAGGTTGTCTAGCCTATCAGGATAAGCTAGCCTGCTTAAGGGAGATATTAGTTTAGTGGCCCTTCTTTGAACTGACTCAATGATTTGTATATCTTTGTTCAAATCTGGAGACCAAAATGATGCAGCGTGTCCACAAGAGGTCTTACGTACATTGTGTACAGTGGTAAAATGCAAGCCTGACTTCTATTAACAAATGCTTTTCTAACTGATATGAGGATACAGTTAGCTCTGTGGAAGACCCTTCTACAGTGATCTGCATAGGTAAAGTCCTTATTAATAATAATTCCCAGATCATTTTCTGATTCTACCACTTTAATTAGGCACATGCTAATACTATAGATAGTGTAAGTTTTTTTTTTCCAAAATGAAGCACTGTGCACTTATCAGTATTGTATCCCATTTTATTATTCTTCACCCAGTTATCTAACTTCATCAGATTTTGTTTAAAGCCATGAATTTTGAGTGGGGTATCAACCTCAGAGAAAATCTTTGTATCATCTGCAAATTTCGCCATCTTGCATTTCAGACCATCATTTATATCTCTGATAAAAATCCCAAATAAGATGGAGTCCAACACTAAGCCCTGAGGGACTCAACTGGTAACCTTAATTTTGTCTGATAATTTATCAATCACTCAAACTTATTGAGTTCTATTAGACAACCAAGAGGATATCCATTTAACAATAAAGGGGTTTAGACCGAGTGTTGTCATTTTCTTTAAGAGCAATTGATGTGGGACCTTGTCGAATGCCTGTTTAAAATCAAGAAGTACCATGTCCACTGGGACTCCCTTATCTAGGCTATTACTGATGTTCTCATAGAAGGAAATCAGATTGGTGGCACAAGATCTGCCCTTTATAAAACCATGTTGTTTTTGGTCATTCATATTCCTCTCCCCAATTTCCTTGTCAAGTCTATGTTTTAAAAGTTTTTTCAAGCACTTGCATATGATTGAGGTGAGGCTAATCGGCCTATAGTTACTAGCAGTATTCCTTCTCCCCTTATTATATATTGGTACTACTGTAGCACTTCTCCATTCAATTGGTATCTCTCCTGATCTATATAATTTGTTAAAAAGTATAGTGAGGGGTAGTGATATTTCATTTGAATTCTCTTTCAGAAATTTACTATTAATTCCATCTGGTCCTGGAGAAGATTTATGCTTTAATTCTTTTAAAACAGTGATGACTTTGTCTGTAGTAATAGTATCAAACTTTATGTAATTGGGAACTGTATCACCATCATGGTCCTCCGCTTTAGAGAATGCTGAACCCAAAACATTATTAAATGTATTGGCAACATCCTTTGGAGACACTGATTCATTTTTATTTTCTGTAAGTGGTCCTACTTTATTATTTTGTAGAGAGTTGTTTCTAATATAGGTGAAAATGATTTGGGGTCTTTGTTTATACTTAATTTAAACTCAAGTTTTTTTCTTTCTGCCTTAATCACTTGTTTTTTTTATTCCATTTTATATATTTTCTTGTTCTGTTCATTTTGATAATTAGCGATTGCTTTTTCTTTTGCTCTTATTTGTTTTTTTCACTTTTTGTGTCAGCCATAATGAAATTTTACCCTTGGAATTTGAGACTTTTCTTCTAGGGATAAAAAAGTCTTCCATATTGTAAACTGTAGTTTTGATTATCTCCCAGCATTCTTTAGTCAAACCACCTTCCAGGACATATTGCCATTCTATGGATTTTAAAAAACTGCGTATTTTCCTATAATTCCCTTTTTTGTACTGGAACTGATACTGGGAATAATTTAGGTCTTGAAGTTGTTGGTTTATACAGAAGGTAATACTATTGTGGTCGCTATTCAGTAGTGGTGAAACAATATTTACATAAGATATTTCCATTTGGATATTACTAAGAATGATATCCAAAATATTAATTCCTCTTGTAGGTTCAGTAACTAGTTGTTAAAGCCCTGCTTCAACTGTAGCATCTAGTATGGTAGTTTCATTTAATGATAAACTTTTAAGGGAATCCTATGCTATTCCTGGTAGGTTGAGATCACCTACAATAACAAGGTTCTCATTTTCTGATAGATCTGCAATAGTAGAGCACAGTTCTTGATTGTATATGCTATCTACTGATGGAGATCTATAAAAGGTACCTATAGTTATATTTTTACCATTTGTAGATTTAATCTGGACACACATTCCTTCCACTATGACTGATTTTAAAGTGAGTTCAACTGACTCTAGTGCATTTTTGATATACATACACACTTCCCCTCCTTTCTTTTATAGAGTATGAAACCTGGAATAGCACTATAACAATTTGAGTTATTGTCCCACCAGGTTTCACATATGGCAGTTATATCCAAATCCTGTTGATGGATGATAGTTTGGAGCTCACTACCTTTTGCTAGATTTAGGCTTCTTGCATTTGTTGTATATATCTTTATACCCTTATTAGTATTTTTGATGGGTGCATTAGATACAGAATACCCCTATGCCCCCATCTTGTTAGTTTAAATGTTTATTTATAAATCTAAGAATACTTTTGCCCAGTACAACATTACCCCTTTTACTAAGGTGAAGTCTGACCCAGCAATATAAAGTGTGATTGTCCGAAAACTGCTCCCAGTGGGTTAAACAGCCCATAGCATCCTTTAAAGTCTATTTTCTTATCCATTCATTTATAGAAACATAGAATCTGATGACAGATAAGGACTGCTTGGCCCACCTAGTCTGGTCTCAGCAATACATTTTTAATTTTATCATGTTTTACTCCATTTGCTTTAGGAACAGGGAGGATTTATGGTATACATATCTGGGCCCCAAATGTTTTCAACAATTAACCAAAGTAGGTAATCTTTCTTAATATCCTCAATAGTGGAGGAATTAATATTGTTTGTTCACACGTGCACCACCACTAGGGGATGTAGACCTGTATTCTTTAGAATATCATTGGCCATTATTTCTATATCATTAATTTTGGCCCCCTAAAAACTTGAATAGGTCCAATTTGCCTTATCCTCTTTGCATATTGTGCCATCTGTGTATTTGAGGATGGAGTCACCAAGGACTACTACTTGTCTTGGGCTATCCTTATGGGCATTGGTGGCTATCTGGGGCAGGTCTGCAGCTTCTGCCTCCATTGGGTCTGTATTCTGTGTTTCATTGATGGAATTTATAGAGTTAACAGGTGTTGGGGCCTGGATTGATTCATTTAGGGGAACAATTCTGTGATTCTAAGTTAGAAGTTGCCTTTTCTGCCATGATCTGGGGTGGAGAGCTTTCCCTAATCTGAGGGTCAATTGTTATACTAGTATTGTTACTTAACATGGGGACAGGGTGGGAATTTTCATGGTTAGCCCCCTTGGACATTGGAGGAGTGTTATTAATATTTATTCTGTCTGCACATCCCTCTCCTGTTGGTGAATTATCTTCTAGGTTCAATGTACTGAATATATCAAAGCTATTCTGTTGTGGGAGTGGCAAATTCATTGCTCTCCTTCCCTTTTTTGAATATTTTTCCTAACAATGGGGGACCAGTCAGAATCATCTTCTGTGTCAGTCTCTCTATTTCTCTTTAATGGGCGATCAATAGGGTTATTAGGCCCTGGGACTAATTGTAAGTTACAGGTTTGGGTAGACACATGTTTCACATCTTTATTAGTGTTAAGAGTTAATGCTTTCAACTGGGTCTCTAGTTTATAGCTCAGGCCCTTCGAGGATTCAATTTACAGGCATTGTTTATACTTAATTCCTTTGTGTTTACTATTGTCGTTAACTGAGAAGATATTACACATGATACATGTCATTACAACTTCCCCTGACACTAGGGTAACATATCCATCATTGATATTCATATTGATAACTGATCCATGCAATTCTATTGTGACACAAGCCACCCAAGTTTGAATACCCTATTATATCACAGTACCTTAATCAAATCAAACTATTTATAGAAAGCACCTTTCCAAAACCAAGGTGCTTGTACATAATCCATTAAAATAAATCAATAAATAAAACAATTAATTAAAACCATAAATAGAACAAGTTAAAACTCATGACAGTGGCATTAAAAATCAGTATACGAAAGGTTAAAAAGAAATGCCTTCAAAGCTAATTTAAAGCTTTAAAACGTTAAACCTTATATGGGATGTAGATTCTCTTGCCCCTTTCTAGCCTTTCCACTCTGGACATGATAGACACATGCAGGGATGTGTGTGCCTTTGCACGTGTCTCACGACCCACTCAACCTTGCCCCACTCACTTGGGGTTCCTGGCTTTATCCCTCATGACACGGTAATGTCTCTTCAAGTCACGTGACCTCTCTGACTCTAGCCCTATGCCAGGTAGTCAAATAAAGTTAAAATATAGTGTCAAATTAGCCCACCTTCTTATCTTCAGGTTATTTTAGGTTTAAAAATTTTCCCACAGTGATTTTAGAACACAAACAACTGTAAATAAGCATCTTGTAGTTTGGGTCAAACACCTCCTGAACTACACTATCCACAGTTCTTCCTGATTCCTGGTTGGCAGGTGATCACTCCCACTAGCACTAGCAAGCTATTCACAGATCGATACACAGCAATAAAAGGCAATATTCTCAAATTGCCTCTGCAAGTACAGTTTCACTACACGTAGTAGTCATAACTGCTTGTGGACAGAGTTGTAATATACCTCACTCACTCGGTGCTCCTGGCTTTATCCCTCATGACCCGGAAATGCATCTCTGAGTCACGTGACCCCTCTGACTCTAGCCCTATGCCAGGTAGTCAAATGAAGTTAAAATATAGTGCCACATTAGCCCACCTTCCTATCTTCAGGCTATTTTAGGCTTAAAAAAGTTCCCACGGTCATTTTAGAACACAAAAGACTGTAATAAAGAATCTTGTCATTCTGGTCAAACACCTCCCAAACTACACTATCCACAGTTCTTCCTGGTTCCTGGTTGGCAGGTGATCACCCCCATTAGCACTAGCAAGCTTTTTAGAGTTCAATACACAGCAATAAAAGGCAATATTCTCAAATAACCTCTGCCAGTACAGTTTCACTACATGTACAGTAGTACTCACACTGCTTGTGGACAAAGTTGTAATTCAGCCTAGATTTCACAAATGTATGCACAACCTTGACCAGGTTCCCAGGCACTAAATATGGCTTAATCCATGCAACGTTATGTAGGTGAAAAAAAGCTACTGTGGACTACAGTTGACAAAAGATGTTCAAGGGTCAGTTTGCAGTCTACATTAACATATAGAATAATGCATGGTGATGTGTGGTTATCAAGGATTTTATGCACACCTGAGATGTGTGATGCCCCATAAACCCCGAGGGCGAAGCTTGAGGGGTTTATCTAGGCATCACACACCAAGGGTGTGCATAAAATCTGAGTTCCTAGCACACTTCCCCATGTTTTATTTTTTATATTTAATGGTGATAAGCACAACACAAAGTGAGTCTACGCAACTTTGCGTGGCTTTGTGCCACATTGCACAGCATAGAACTATGGTTTATGGAACTTTGTAATTCACAAGTGAATTACAGAGTTTGCGAGGGTCTGCCTGCAGTGGTTTATTGACCATATCCAGTAAATATTCCCAGAATACACATCCTGTCCACAATATCTACAACAATGAAAGCCAGTGCTAGTCATACCACCTCAGCCAGTTAACCCAGTCGTAGAGGAGACAATGGTGGTCAGATCATCCACAGAAGAGGATGAACCTATTTTCTTACAAGAGGATGTCAAATTGCATTGACTGGTAGAAACTAGAATGCAATGGACAAGCCATTTGGTTGTTCCAACAAATTTTCAAACACTTTTTTTGGGCTGAAAATGCATGTCGGCAGTTTCCAGGCACCTCACCAGAATTTGTAACTCTTTTTAATTCTAGCAGCATCCCTAAAAATTCATAGTAGACAGTTTTTGCTAGAAATGTTCCTTTTTTTTTACCACCTAGAGCAATCAAATTGCATGCTGAAATGCCTATGGTAAGGCAATGCAAAGTTTATACAGTGCCTCACCCATCCTGCAGGCTCAAGGTGGCACACAATGCAGAAAAGCAAAGCAAGAATCACGTGATAAATTAATAATAATAACAAACTGTAACCAATATGGACCCGTGTTTGTGTGCACACTCTTCCAGTATCAGACAATTCTACAACTATAGCCTGTTGTAGATTAACATTGATTCTTATTTTAAATAACTTAAAGAGAAAAATACCAGTGCCACCTTTGCACAGCAAAAAAAGTCAATCACAGTGCAACATAAATCAAATAATTACAAAGATTTATTACCAGTAGTGCACAACACAATCTCTCTCAGGAGAACAGAGAGCACCGACCACCTCCAACCAGTTTCATCATTAAAGTGTCATCACTCCCTGACGCTGGTGCTACACTATGCCACACCATGCCGACATTACACTATGCCACACTGCAAAACTACACAGTTTACATGTAGCTGACACTACACCATGCAACATCATGCTAATCTACAGAGTTTACATGTAGCGTACACTATACTATTATACACCATTATACTCTACAGAGTTTACATGTAGCTGACACTACATTATGCCACATCATCCTATTCTACAGAGTTTACATGTAGTTGACACTACACTGTGCCACACCATGCTACTCTACAGAATTTACAGGCAGCTGGCACTACATTATGCCACATCATGCTATTTTACAGACTTTATATGTAGCTGGTACTACATTATGCTACACCACACTACTCTACAGAGTTTACAGGCAGCTGGCATTATATTATGCCACACCATACTACTCCACAGAGTTTACATGTAGCTGGCACTACATTATGCTAAACCACGCTACTCTATAGAGTTTACATGTAGCTGATGCTACACTATGCCACACCATGCTACTCTATAGAGTTTACATGTAGCTGATACTACACTATGCCTCACCATGCTACTCTACAGAGTTTACATGTTGCTGATGCTACACTATAAAACACCATGCTACTCCACAGAGTTTACAGGCAGCATGTTGCTACACTATGCCACACCATGCTATTCTACAGAGCATACATGCAACTGATGCTACACTATGCCATACTATGCTACTCTACAGAGTTTACATACAGCTGACACTACAGTATAAAACACCATGCTACTCTACAGAGTTTACAGGTGGCTGATGCTGCACTATGCCACACCATGCTACTTTACAGAGATTAAATGTAGCTGACACTACACTATGACACACCATGCTACTCTACAGAGTTTACAGGCAGCTGATGCTACACTATGCCACACCATGCTACTCTACAGAGTCTGCATGTACCTGATGCTACACTATGCTACACCATGCTACTCAACACACTTTACATGTAGCTGACACTACACTATGCCACACCATGCTACTCTGCAGAGTTTACGTGAAGTTAACACTACACTATGCCACACCATGCTACTCTACAGACTCTGCATGTAGCTGGAGCTACACTATGCTACACTATGCTACTCTACAGAGTTTACATGTACCTGACACTACACTGTGCCACACCATGCTACTCTACAGAGTTTACAGGCAGCTGACGCTACGCTATGCCACACCATGCTACTCTGAGAAGATTACAGGCAGCTGACGCTACACTATGCCACACCAAGTAACTCTACGGAGTCTGCATGTAGCTGACACTACACTACACCACATCATGCTTCTCTACAGAGTCTCCATGTAGCTGATGCTACACTATGCCACACCATGCTACTCTGCAGAGTTTACAGGCAGCTGACACTACATTATACTACACCATACTTGGTATTATATTTGGTTAATTTAGACAAAGTAGGCTAAGAGCCCATTAAATTGTCTCCCACTCCATGTGGGATTTTATAGGCCCATTTGTTTAAGGATCAGGAAATCATCTAATTTACTCTTGAATTGGTCAAAAGTAGTAGCATGTACAATATCGCTAGGTAGGGAATTCCATAATCTAGCCATTCTTATAGTAAAGAAATTTGATCTTTTAACTGTATTTACCTTTGGAATATTTAGCTGTCTTGAGGGTGATCTCAGTTCTTTAGATAATAACATTTTGCTTTTTAGGCCACATTGCCCAATAAGATTTGAATTCTGCATTATTTTGTACATAAGAAACAAGTTCCCCCTTATTCTTCTTATCTCCAATGTAAACAGTTTTAGGGCTTTTACCCTCCAGCTATATTCCCTATTTGTTAACCAAACTAATGATTTTGTCATTCTCCTTTGCACCTTTTCAATTAACTGAATATCCCTCTTAAGGTAGGGGTTCCACAGGGGGGATCCATAGTCGAGGTGAGGAATGACATATGATATATACAATTTCATGAAGCAAAGACGATCCCTTGTTAAAAATGTTTTCTTGGTTGTTCTTATTAATCTATTAGCTTTAAGTGATGTATGAAGGCAATGGTCAACTGAATCAAATTTTGTATTCACCCAGATTGCCAGGTCTAGTTCCTTCTTAGATGATTTTAAGGTCCTACCATTCAATTTATATTTATATTCAGGATTTTTCTTACCAAAGTGTAAAACTGAGCACTTAGCATCATTGAGCTCCATTTTATTACTCTTGTCCCAATTTTCAATTGATCCAAGATCCAGACTAAGATACAAGACCATGTTACTCTACAGAGTTTACATATAGCTGATGCTACACTATGCCACAACATGCTACTCTACAGAATTTACAGGCAGCTGACACTACACTATGCCACACCAAGTGACTCTATGGAGTCTGCATGTAGCTGACACTACACTACACCACATCATGCTTCTCTACAGAGTCTCCATGTAGCTGACACTACACTATGCCACACCATGCTATTCTATAGAGTTTACACGCAGCCAGCGCTACACTATGCCACTCATACAATGTAATTGCCATTGAATGTCTTAGTCTGTTTATTCTGTATGCATATGTACATTTTTACCTATTTACTGCTCACTGTAGACTATCTGTTCATCTTGCTCTCCTGTAACTATGTACATTGCCCTCTTGTCATTTGTACCTTGTTTGAACCTGTATTGTTCACTGTACTCTCCCAGGTTGAACCTGAAAATAGGCATACAGCTTATCTAGTGTACCTACCTGGTCAACAAAAGCTAAATAAATAAATGCTACTCTGCAGAATTTAAAGGCAGCTGACACTATACTATGCCACACCTTGCTACTCTACCGAGTTTACATGCAGCTGACGCTACACTACAAAAACACCATGCTTCTCTATAGAGTTTATAGGCAGCATGACACTACACTATACCACACCATGCTACTCCACAGAATTTGCATCTAGCTGACACTACATTTTCCACATCATGCTATTCTACAGAGTTTACATGCAGCTGATGCTACATTATGCCACACAATGCTACACTACAGAGTCTGCATGTAGCTGAAGCTACACTATGCTACTCTACAGAGTTTACATGTAGCTGACACTACACTATGCCACACCACGCTACTCTACAAAGAATACATGCAGCTGACACTATACTATGCCACACCATGCTACTCTACTGAGTTTACATGCAGCTGATGTTACACTATGCCACACCATGCTACTCTACAGTGTTTACATGCAGCTGGCCCTACACTATAACACATCATGCTATACTACAAAGCTTACATGCAGCTGACGCTACACTATGCCACACCATTCTACTCTTCAGAGTTTACAGAGAGCTGACACTACACTATGCCACAGCATCCTACTCTACAGAGTTTACAAGCAGCTAACAGTACACTATGCCACACCATGCTACTCTGCAGAGTTTACATGTAGCTGACAGTACACTATGCCACACCATGCTACTCTGCAGAGTTTACAGGCCACTGACTCTACACTATAAAACACCATGCTACCCTATAGAGTTTACAAGCAGCTGATGCTACACTATGCCACACCATGCTACTCTGCAGAGTTTACAGGCAGCTGACACTACATTATACTACACCATACTTGGTATCATACTTGGTATTATACTTGGTTAATTTAGACAAAGTAGGCTAAGAGCCCATTAAATTGTCTCCCACTCCATGTGGGATTTTATAGGCCCATTTGTTTAAGGATCAGGAAATTGTCTAATTTACTCTTGAATTGGTCAAAAGTAGTAGCAGGTACAATATCGCTAGGTAGGGAATTCCATAATCTAGCCATTCTCATGGTAAAGCAATTGGATCTTTTAACTGTATTTACATTTGGAATATTTAGCTGTCATGAGTGCGATCTCAGTTCTTCAGATAATAACATTTTGCTTTTTAGGCCACATTTCCCAATAAGATTTGAATTCTGCATTATTTTGTACATAAGAAACAAGTTCCCCCTTATTCTTCTTGTCTCCAATGTAAACAGTTTTAGGGCTTTTACCCTCCAGCTATATTCCCTATTTGTTAACCAAACTAATGATTTTGTCATTCTCCTTTGCACCTTTTCAATTAACTGAATATCCCTCTTAAGGTAGGGGCTCCACAGGGGGGATCCATAGTCGAGGTGAGGAATGACATATGATATATACAATTTCATGAAGCAAAGACGATCCCTTGTTAAAAATGTTTTCTTGATTGTTCTTATTAATCTATTAGCTTTAAGTGATGTATGAAGGCAATGGTCAACTGAATCAAATTTTGTATTCACCCAGATTCCCAGGTCTAGTTCCTTCTTAGATGATTTTAAGGTTCTACCATTCAATTTATATTTATATTCAGAATTTTTCTTACCAAAGTGTAAAACTGAGCACTTAGCATCATTGAGCTCCATTTTATTACTCTTGTCCCAATTTTCAATTGATCCAAGATCCAGACAAAGATACAAGACCATGTTACTCTATAGAGTTTACATATAGCTGATGCTACACTATGCCACAACATGCTACTCTACAGAATTTACAGGCAGCTGACACTACACTATGCCACAGCATCCTACTCTACAGAGTTTACATGCAGCTAACAGTACACTATGCCACACCATGTTACTCTGCAGAGTTTACAGGCAGCATGACACTACACTATGCCACACCATGCTACTCTACAGAGTTTACAGGCAGCTGACGCTACACTATGCCACACCATACTACTCTATAGTGTTTACATGCAGCTGGCCCTACACTATAACACATCATGCTATACTACAAAGCTTACATGCAGCTGACGCTACACTATGCCACACCATTCTACTCTTCAGAGTTTACAGAGAGCTGACACTACACTATGCCACAGCATCCTACTCTACAGAGTTTACATGCAGCTAACAGTACACTATGCCACACCATGTTACTCTGCAGAGTTTACATGTAGCTGACAGTACACTATGCCACACCATGCTACTCTGCAGAGTTTACAGGCCACTGACTCTACACTATAAAACACCATGCTACTCTATAGAGTTTACAAGCAGCTGATGCTACACTATGCCACACCATGCTACTCTGCAGAGTTTACAGGCAGCTGACACTACATTATGCTACACCATACTTGGTATTATACTTGGTTAATTTAGACAAAGTAGGCTAAGAGCCCATTAAATTGTCTCCCACTCCATGTGGGATTTTATAGGCCCATTTGTTTAAGGATCAGGAAATTGTCTAATTTACTCTTGAATTGGTCAAAAGTAGTAGCAGGTAATATGCTTAGGTAGGGAATTCCATAATCTAGCCATTCTCATAGTAAAGCAATTGGATCTTTTAGCTGTATTTACATTTGGAATATTTAGCTGTCATGAGTGCGATCTCAGTTCTTTAGATAATAACATTTTGCTTTTTAGGCCACATTGCTCAATAAGATTTGAATTCTGCATTATTTTGTACATAAGAAACAAATTTCCCCTTATTCTTCTTGTCTGCAATGTAAACAGTTTTAGGGCTTTTACCCTCCAGCTATATTCCCCATTTGTTAACCAAACTAATGATTTTGTCATTCTGCTTTGCACTTTTTCAATTAACTTAATATCCCTCTTAAGGTATGGGCTCCACAGGGGGGGATCCATAGTCGAGGTGAGGAATGACATATGATATACACAATTTCATGAAGCAAAGATGATCCCTTGTTAAAAATGTTTTCTTGATAGTTCTTATTAATCCATTAGCTTTAAGTGATATATGAAGGACCAGATCATTTATGTTCATGGCTCCCACACTCTGGAATTCTCCACCTCGTCAGTTACGGGAGTGCACAACAGTGGAGGATTTTAAGCTGGCCCTAAAGACCTTTCTGTGGCACCAGGCATATGGTGAATAATTAATTGATTCATATGATTTTATGCTGTGTGATTTTATGATTGTTTATCCAGATTTGTTTTTTGATTTTAACTTGTATGGCACCTTGGCATTTGAAAGGCGCCTAAAAACAAAGATATTATTTATTATTATTATTATTATTATCAGATGTTGGGTAGCACTGTCCAGGGAATGGCCTCAAACAGGTTCTTTACCAAGACATTTTATTCTGCACAGGACATTCTCAGTCTTACTAATGCCAGTCTTTTGAGGAACTCCAAGAAATAATATCTCTTTCATGAGATCCAGCTCCTCACCTGCACTCCAGTTGATTAACCTTTCTCATGCCATGGCATCTGGTACTACTGTTGGTGTAGAAGGTCCCAAAGGACTTTTGACTATACTTGGCTCCATGTGGGGGTGGAATGATAAATAGGAGATCCCAGGAGTGCCTCAAAGCTGTAACCAGGTTGCTGTGAATGTTTTTGTTACTACCCCTGCCTTGCGGGTGCAGACAAGGTTGAGGGTCCTGGGTTCTGATTTGTCTGAGTGTGGGGAGGGGGTTCATTTCCAGATCTTTAAAAAATTGTATGGTACCTCCACCCAGAGTAAATTTCAAGTGTTTCAGATCTTAGAATGGTACCTTCCTCTGGGATGTAGTACCTCCCCACCTCCCCACAGTACAACCCCACACCAATAAAACCACAATGCAACCTTGAATCAAGCAAAACATGCAATTTTTGACTGTTACTAATAATATACTTATGAGACTGATCATAAAAATAGCAATAAAACATTTACTGGGGAACCTTCACAGGGGATAGGGGAAAGCAAAGCAAAGAAAATATCAGCAGTGCTGCAAGTGCTATAATGGTACGATAGAAATTGGAAAGCAGCTAAATACTATCTGGTTAACCTTGCAATTATAATAAACCACAACCAGTGCCCACCTCCCACTAGGCAGCACAGGTTAAAGTTAAGGGTAACTTCTTCTAACACACTAATGTCTACTGGTGTCCCTAGGGTTAGGGCACACTAAGGGAGGTGCTGAGGTAGCCACTGATGTGGCCTGTAGTTCTGTGCAATGGGCACTCTCAGTGCTACAGAAAACATTCATGCTGGTGCTGCTTGCATGTTTGAGCAGAGCAGCTGCTCGAACAAGCGTACATTCACTGTGCAGCTAAGCAGCACTTTCTGCAGTAGTTCCTATGGTGGCTCCTCGTGTCACCTTTCCATCAGCAGTCCAGGGGCAGGAGTGAGCAAAAAAACAGACGGCAGGGTCCTGGGGCAAATGAACAGTCAGGTAAGTGCACCACAAATTGGGGGTACACCCATTTTATAAAGGAAGGTTGAAAACACTCCATTAGTTAAATTAAATGTCCTTTGAAGAAAAGAAACTTGCAGACCTTTCAATAGTGTAATAAGTGTTTAAGGCACTAAGGAGATGCCTCCTATTTTGAAAGGACTTTTATAGTCAATGGTGTGGGGCCACAGTGATGTTGGTGATGTCAGTGCATTGTTTCAACATCTTCAATGTTGCACAATTCCAACTGCAATCCATTAGATGCAGTACCCTGTTAAGAGCTAGAAGCTCATCTGGGATAACAAAACAAATAATAATGTGATAGAGTATTAAGTCATGTCTCTATTTTATTATGTTCTTTGGACTGGGCATTTCACCTGAAATGGAGAAGCACTACTTCTGTGCTAATTAGAATTCAAATTATGTCTCAGTTCTGTCATTCTAATGAAAAAATGAAGACAAGCTTCAAAAGTGTTATTTGGTACAGGGAACCAAACTGTTCCTCAAAAGAGTTTGGAAGAACTACAACTGAAAATAGAATAAACATATTGATGGGTTTTTCTTTTATTTTTTAATAAGAAATAAATAAATGAGTGAATACTTGATGAAAATAGGGGAGAGGAAAGTGGGGGTGAATGGAATGTTGGTAAAGGGGCTGGGGTAAAAGGAAAAAAATATCCTCATGGAAGAATGCCACTGACCTGAAGGGGGAGTTAAGTTAACTCAGCCCAATTGATACTATAGTAGTAGTAGTTCATTTATAATGCACCCAATCCCACAGGTTCTGGGCATGTAACAAAATATACATATAACAGCACATCATTAGTTAATACAGAATTATATAGAGATAATGCATAGGCATGGATGTGGTATGTAAGGGATTAACTCATGACAGAGCATGGGTTTACTGAGAATTAATTCATGCCGGGGGGGAGGGGTTGTGAGGCATGAGGCTGCAGGCCAAGTAACTTCAACCACCCAGATATAGATTAATTCTCAGTGAACACATACTCTGGAGTGGGTTAATTTACTTAAGTTCATTATAGCGTTAGTTGAAGAAAACACACAGAAATATGTTTCAAAGAGAGAAAAGTGCTAACTTCATAGGTGTATCCATTCGCATGGCAAAGTAGTTCCTGGTTAGGATACTGTCTTTTCTGGAAGGACAGAACAGTTAGAAAAGGGGGGGAGTGGCAATGTAAATAAGGGAGGGAATAAAACCTACTATGACCTAAAATGACAATATGGAAACCGAGTCACTTTGGGGTTACTCTGGAGGCTGGTAATGGAGTAGTAATTTGAGTAGAAGTGATTTATAGACCCCTGGTGACAGGGTTAGAGGGAGACAAAGAACTCTTGGAAACCATACACAAAATAAGTGATAAAGAGGAAGTGATGGTGGTCAGCTTCAATTTACCCAATGTAAATTGGGGTACCTATACAGCAAGTTCAACCAGAAGCAAAGACTTTCAGGAAGCTCTGAGTATATCAGTTCTGAAACAGCTTAAAAAGGACCCAACAAGGGGAGATGCTGTCCTAGACCTGTTACTCACAAATGGGGACAGCGTCTCAGTGGTAGAGGTTGGGAGCCACCTGGGGTCCGGTGACCACTGTATGATGTGGTTACAAGTTAAGACAAAAACAGAAACTAAGCACTCAGAAACTAAAGTCTTGGACTTCAGGTGATCAGATTTCACAAAAATGAAGGAAGATCTAAAAAAGAACCTTGCAAACACAATAAGGCGGAGGGATGTTGAAGAATACTGGGCACATCTCAAAACATCTTTAATACAAACTGCAAATCCTTGAATGAAAGTGGTGAGCAAAGCAAAGGAGAAAACAAAACCCCTCTGGTTTCTAAGGAAGTAGCCACTAAGGTCAGGAAAAAATGGACTGCTTTCAGGAGATACAAGAAAACTGGATCCAAAAAGGACAGGGAAGACTACAAAGAAAACCAAAGGGAAGCAAACAAAGAAATCAGAATGGCAAAGGCAACATCAGAGGAGAGAATACCCAAGGAGGTTAAAAAGGGAGACAAAACCTTCTATAGATATATTAGCAAAAAGAGAAAGATGACAGGGAGCATTGTCAGACTCACAAAGTACTGTGGGATGGGAGAGACACCGAGGATGATAAAGACACAGCAGAACTCCTCAACATATATTTCTGCTCTGTATTCACCAAGGAGGAGGAAGGTTGCAGATCCTCCCTTACAGGGGGCAACACAAATAGTGGTAGAGTATATTCAGGACCCTTCACTAAGGAAAGATCGCTACAGGAACTGGAGAAACTCAATGTAAATAAGGCCATGGGACTAGACGAAATACACCCCAGGTTACTAAGAGAACTAAGAGAGGAACTACAGTAGCAGCTCCCCTGGCTGATCTTTTTAACTTATCACTTGAACTAGGTGAGATCCCACAGGACTGGAAAAAGGCCATGGTCATCCCTCTACACAAGAATAGGAGCAAGGGGAGTGCAAGCAACTACAGACCAGTAAGCCTCACCTCAACTGTGGGAAAAACAATGGAAGCTCTTCTAAAGGAGAGGATTCTACACTTTCTTGAGGAAAACAACAAATTAGACACAAAACAGCATGTCTTTACCACAGGAAGGTCATGTCAAACTAATTTAATTGACTTCTTCAACTGGGTAACAAAAATTGTGGATTAGGGCAGTGCTGTAGACATACAGTAGTATACTGTACCTGGACTTCAGCAAGGCCTCTGACTCAGTCCCACATAGAAGGCTACTAAATGAGTTAGACAGCATGGGAGTAGGGAAACTGGTGGTGAACTGGATACAAAACTGGCTTACTGGAAGGACCAAGAGGATACTGGTAAAGGTTTAACTATAGCAGGGTGACATCCCTGACAACGACATCCCCGACAGCAACAGACACAATGCCAAGTGTCAGCATTGTACTGTCGGGGATGTATGTGTGTTTCCATCGGGGCTCCACCCTCCACACACCCCAGTTTCTAAATATACAACTCCACATCAGAGTTGTCTTGGGGAGGGGGAAAAACACTGGGCAATGCAGTGCTGGTGCCAGTGGAGACCATCACAGTGATCCAGCGTTGTTGCTCGAATCCTGTAGCTGTGATGGTCTTTGCTCTTGTGATTTGGCTGTGTGGTCGGCATACCACTGGTAAATGGCTCACTATCACAAAACAGGTAAGTGACTAGTGGAGTGCAACAGGATTCAGAGCTTGGTCCGATCCTCTGCAATATTTTTATTAATGACGTATCAGAAGGACTGGAGGGTAAAGTGGGTTTGTTCACAGATGACATGAAGTTAAGCAATAGGGTGGACACTCCAGGTGGAGTGTAGAAGATGATGGCTGACCTAAGAAGTCTGAAACTATGGTCAAAAACATGTGTTACACGAGGTCCCTGCACCCTAATTGGTACCTTCAGAGGTACACCGTAGACAGCTAGCACTTAGGTATATGTTATACTAACATATAGGGTTAAGGGCATCTACCGTACAAGAGTAGATGTCAGGATATGAATGCATATTGTTGTAATACACTTTTCTTGCTAATACATATATTTTGCTATGTATTTTCTGTGTATTTCTTACTCGTAAGATGCCAAGACACCTGAGTCCTTGGAATAATTATAATATGTAAGACAGCATTGCCACCTCTTGGTGATTTGTACTACTACACTGAGTTATGTAAGACTCTGTACAAGAACTCTTTTGTTTAGAAACTGATGACTTTACAGAATTGTATAATGTTATCTTGGACCGTGGAGCAACCTCTAATTTAGCCAATAGGGCTCATCTCTGTAACTAGAAATGTTTCTATCTTACAGTAACCATAGTAATTATCATAGGTATATAATGTAATACACTAGTCTTGTACCTCGGAGACCTCAGGAGAGACCCCAAGAGACACAGAGAAACCTCGAGGTGTAGGGAACGCTTAGCATTGGCTCCTGGTTCGTATTGGTAAGAACTGCTTAGGGCAACTGTGATTTATCCTTTTGGTAGTAATAAACTTGTTTATTACTCTAATGCAACGTGTCTGTGATTACTTGCATTCCCAATATCATCAAGAATCTGAAAGTGAGGTTTAGACCTCCTAACACATGGCAACTAAATTTTAATGCAAAAAAATACAGGATCATTCATCTTGGAAAAGCTAACCCAGGAGAGGATTACTACATAGGAGGAGTAAAAATTGAATCCACTAAACAGGAAAGAGATTTGGGAATACTTACAAAAGATGACTTGAAAATGTCCAAGCAATCTGAGAAAGTAGCACTATGGCTAAATGGTATGCTGGGCTGCATAGGAAAGGCAATTACCAGCAGAAAAAGAGAGGTCATCCTGCCACTCTATAGATCATTGATGAGATCACACCTGGAGTACAGCATCCAGTTCTGGAGACCACACCTAAGGAAGTATATAGGCAGACTGGAAACAGTACAAAGGACAGCCACAAAAATGATATGAGGACAGCACAACAAAGAATATGACAAGTGTCTGTGTGACCTGAACATGTATTCCCTGAAGCAGTGGAGGGTGAGGGGAGACATGATGAAGATCTTCAAGTTCCTAAAAGGAATAAACAAGGTGCAGGTTCATGACCTGTTCTGGATCAAAACTTTCACAAGAACCAGGGGCACAACATGAAACTGGGGGGGTGGCAGGTTCAGGGGTAACACACACAAGTTTTTCCTATACCACGAGAGTGGTGGATGCATAGAACAGCCTTCCACAGGGAGTGGTGGAGGCAAAAACTGTGAGAAATGTCAAACATGCTTGGGATAGGTACAAGGGCACCTTTTTTGTAGAGAGCAGCAAGAGGAAGGAGGTGTTGTTAGAACTTTATTACTTTACTGGAACTTAAGAACTGGAACTCTATTTCTGGGTCCTTCAATTTAGGGTAAAAACAAACAAACCACACTTAAACAAAAAAAAAAAACAAGAGTTAGTGTTTGTCTGAGTTGGTTAAAGGGAATTGTTATCTGTGCAGTTAGTTAGGTGAAGAAGGGAACTGTGAATTAGCAGGAGTGACTTAGGCAGCAGGAAGCCAGGTGTTTGGATTTAAAATTGCCCTAAATAGCTTTTTGCAGAGAACAGCAAGAGGAAGAAGGTGCTGTTAGAACTTTACTACTCTACTGGGACCATATAACTCCCACCCCCCCAAGCCAGTTCCACTTTCATAGGCACAGGATTTGACTGACAACAGGAACTTCCTGTTTGAGAGCTGCATGAGAGTGATCACAGAGGCACAAAAGACTCACGATCACAGAAGGAAAAGATTAGCTCTCCATCACCCCCTAGCTGCAGGAGGCCTGACTCTGAGCAAGTAAGAAGAAGACTTCTGAGGGATACAGAAACTTCCTGTCCCAGAACAGGAAGAGCACGAGCTTTAAGGGTACAAAGACAGTAGGAAAGTAGGGAGAAAAAAAATAAATAAAACAAAAAAATAAAAAATAAACAGAGAGAAGAAAGAGTAAGCATACAAAACAACAGTTGAGGAACCACAAATAAGACATGATGGGAGTGGTGCAGTGCAGTGGCTGTGGAGTGGCAGTCTGCCGGGAGACATACTGGAGAGTGCGGTGTTGTCCCATCTACAAGTACCTCTTTGGGCCAAGGGAGGAGGTTGCTCATCTCCAGGCTGAGTTGGCCAGAATTCAGGGGACCCCCTGTCCCACCTAGGGACCACCAGGGTCACTCCTGCTGTCTCAGAGGTTGCCAAGAAAGAGGAGTGGTTGGACCATAGTGGGCTCAGGAAGGGTGAGGGTGGTAGAACAGAGGTGCATCCCTCCAGTTGTACCTCACTACAATTCGTATGCTGTTCTGGCAAAGTGTGGTTTCTCTATGGAGGCACCCGCAGTGGAGACCAAGGAGGATGCTGGGAACCTCCACAAAGGAGACTCGCAGGAGGGTGGCATGGGACCCCACAGGGGAAAGAAACAACTCCTAGTGGGGTACTCCATTATTAGGAGGGTAGAACTGGGAGGGGAGAGGGAGGTAAGGTGACTGCATGGCTCCATGGCATGGAAGGACAGGGAGCGAATCCTCAGGATCACGGGATCAGCTGCACAGGGGAGGGATCTGGATGTCATTGTCCACCTAGGGACAAATGACCTGGCTGAGAAAGGAATCAGAGCAGTGCAGGAGGAGTTTGTGGAGTTGGGAAGGGGCCTTAGACAAGTAGCATGCACGGTAACCTTCTCGGAGGTGGTGCCTGTCTATGGCATGGGTAAGGCTAGGGTGTTCCACACCTTGGGATGCAATCAATCATTGAAAAACTGGTGCAGCACTCACAGTTTTGGCTTCTTTGGGGACTTGAGGTCCACCTGGAGGGATGCAGGTGTATACTGGCACAATGATCTGCATCTGTCCAGGAGGGGGACCAGGATCCCAGGTGATAGGTTTAAATGCTTTATTGGTAAGCATTTAAACTAGCCAAGGGGGGAGGCACTGAAAAGGAGCAGGAAAATACTAGCCCCCCCAAAAAAAAAGTCAGGGTAGTTAGTGAGGTAAACACCAAGGTAGAGAAGTTGATAAGGAGAAGGGCAGGGGTAAATGGAGAAAAAGGAAAAGGCAGTAAGGACTGGGATGGGGCAAAAAGGGATAAGGCCATCAAAAAATGGAGGGTAATGAGTACCAATGCCCATAGCCTAGGTAACAAGTTCCCTGAACTGGTGGCCTTGATGGAAGAGGGATGCCTGGATATCATGGCAGTCATAGAAACATGATACACAGAGATCTATGACTGGGATGTAAACATACCAGGGTGCACAATCTACAGGAGGGACAGGGAGGTTAAAAGAGGAGGAGGAGGAGGAGGAGTAGCTCTCTATGTAAGGGAAGAGATCAAAGCAACATAATTAAAAGGTAAACAGGGAGGAATGGAGACACTGTGGGTCACCGTGGAGACCAGAAAAGGCACCACAATCCGTATAGGGGTTGTATACAGACCCCCATCTTAGGGGGAGGAAATGGACAAGAAAATGATAGAAGGGATCCTTAGGATGGCAGAAAAAGGGGAGATATTGTTTATGGGGGACCTGAATATACCAGATGTTAACTGGAGCATCTATGCTTCAGCCACATCCAAGAGCAGGGCCATTCTTGATGCCCTAGAGGTGGCATGCCTCAGACAGCTTGTTTTGAAACCCACTCATGAGGGAGCAATCTTAGACCTCATACTCTCAAATGGGGACAGTGAGAGGATCTCAGATCTAGAAGTGGGTAGCCATCTGGGAACAAGTGACCACCAAACAGTGTGGTTCTCGATAAACACAGCTGCAGAGTCAAGCCATGCAAAAATGAGGGTACTGGACTTTAAGAGGGCTGACTTTGTCCTCCTGCTGCTAAACAACCTTCCCCCTGAAATTGCAACTGAAAACAAGCTTGGCCCATTCAAACATAAACTCCTCCAGTACCTCACTGACCTCAGTAGTTGTGACTGTTCTGCCTAGGCTTGTAGCTTTGTTTCACCTCTCCCTTCTCTTCTCTCATGCCTTGCTACCTTCCCCACTTCTCTGCACCCATCCATCCCCTGCTACTTCCCGTCTCTGTCCCACCCCAACCTACCATTCTACCCCTCTCACCTCCCACCTACCATTCCACCCCCTCTCCCACTACTCTCCTCCTGTCTCCCCCTCCCTATCACTTGTTTGCTCCACCCAGACTCCCTAGCACTTATCTTTCTGTCCTTGCACTTATGACAATTTCAAATCATTGACTGCCAACCCCCATTCCCCACCCCCTTATCCCCCACCCCTTGCTCCACTTATGTCACCCCTAGGGTGGCTTTCATTTGTATCTGTGTCTTGTTAGTGAAACCCTCCTACAAATGGGGGTTCCTGAAAAGTCTTCCTTGAGCTTGCCTAAATGCTCACTGCCAGGCTGGTGTTCTGCATTTTAGTAGAGTAAATGTATTGCCAGACAGTGCCTGTATAGCTTCTATGTACTGTCTCTTTAAGAGCAGCCTGGATTGTAGTCTTAATTAATCTAAAAGGGAGCTCTGTTAGAAGATTTGCTTGTTTGCTGATCATTTGTTAGAGTAGTAGTAATATTGTAGTTTGTTCTAACCTACCTTCTTTGCAGCAAGGACTGTTCTGTTTATCTCCACCAACTTGGCCCGGGACTGTCAAAATGGGCCAATCCGTACTGTTGAGAATCTAAAATGGAGCCTGCCTACAGGGGCTTGGTAGGGTCAAAACTTGCAGGAATTGTAGTTTTTGCATTTTGGTACCTAAAATAACATGGAGGGGGAGCCCTTGTTGTGACTGACAGACAGATCAGCAAACCGAACCTTTTGGATCTTGAGGAGATTCCCAAGCTGCTTGTAGATAGTTTCAGTTCTGAGTTGGGAAATGAAGAGATAACAGCTTGAATGATTCAAGCAGCAGCCCCAGTGTAGATTGGCATAGGAGAACTGTGGAAAGGCCTGAGTTTTGGCCTGCATGTCTGCCTGTTGTCCCCGAGAGGTAACTTGTGCCTTTTTTGGACTGAATCCAAACTTGGAGAGTGAAGTAAGCCACTGAATTGTGAGCAGGCTCCTACCTGAAGAAGACTGAAGATTTGTTGACTGCAATCAGCCTGTCTGGACTTCCAGCCACCTCTGAACTCCCGGATTGTGCAGAGACTCTGTAATTGCGACTGGAGAGCCTTTTGCCTGGTACAGTGGAATTTTCTTACATGTGAATGTGTTGTGTGCTTATAGTGGGTCATGATTTGATTCCCCACTGTGGTTTGAATTGTGTTCTGCTTGCTGGAAGCTACATCTAGCCCCATGGACTGAATCCAAAATCATCTCCATTGGGCCTGGGCCTTGTTACACTGGCCCAGCCCGACTACCCACTGCACAGAGAAAGCCATCAAGGAGAGACCTGCCTGGGGATCAGCCACCTGCTCAACACTTGAACAGTAACGACACCTTGGTGATTCGTGTGGGCCCCACTTCTCCAGACACTCCAGCTCAACAATGTGCAGCCTCAATTTCCTCCTGTCTGTGTCCAGTATTGGGTATCATGAGTAAACATCAAGGTAGCTCCCTGCAACAACAGCTAAATCTAAAGTGTTGTCATCTGATTGTCTGGTTGCTTTTTCTTTCATGAACTGAGTCCTCCGGCTCCGGATTACAAATAGTGTGTGTTGTGCATGTTGCTTTCTTCCATCACAGGGCTCCAACCAGCTGCAACATTTCTGGCTAACCCATCATCTCCCTACCTGGGTACCCAGAGGTGTAACTGTGTGGGGACTTAAAGCGCATGCATAACTGTTTGATTAATATAGCCTTTAAGCCAATCAACCTGATTATGCCCCTTCCTTTTCAAGTCCCCTAAATAAATCAGATCTGACTTTTTGCTGCATTTAACTTGACTGTGGTTCCAGTTTGTGCCAAGAGTGCTGTACTGTTGCTATTTACAGTGCATAACCTTGTTTTACAGGGGGTCCCCAGGGTTGAGCTAGAGGAACCAGCCCTGTAAGTGCAAACAGTGTGGGTACTGGTATGGTGTACAAGGGGTACAGCGAAAGTGATTATCGTATATTGCTCAGGCCACTAGAAGGGAAAGGGGGGGGTTACAGTGTCCCGGAGGGCTGTGCCCAGGTTAGTTTGACTACTACCAACCCTGACCTCTGGGTGGAGGCACACGTTTCAGAACTCAGGTCCCTTAATCTGCTACTAGCCATGCTGGCAGGGGTTGTAGCCTTTGGGATAGCACCACCAAGGGGTTACATTTTGGAGGCTCACTGCTGGGATTTTGTGCCTTCTAGTGGCCAAAAATTGTGAATTATTGTCAAAGATTAATGGCTACCCCAGTAGAAATGGCTGTACAATAGTGGGCGGGGTGGTGTACTGGGCAGGAGATCGACCCCCAAAATGCTCTGTTTATACTGGATATTCCCCTAGGTTTCAGTAAGGACACTCTAGAGGGAGCACTCTCCAAAGTTGAATGCTTAAAAAACCCTATGGTGGTGGGTCGACAGGCTGATCTGATCGCCTAAACTTTCATAGCCTTGGTAGAGTGTAGTGACCGCATGGACAGCTCTAAAGTCCCACAGACTATTGCCTCAGAAGGGGTCCTAGCCGCCTGGAGGGTGACAACAAAAGACAGTAAAGACCCTGGGGAGGAAGAGCTCCCACCATTGTCTGAGACTTTTGAGGAGAAATTTGCTAAGTTGTTGCTGGAGGAAGGGAAAACCATAGAGGACTTTAATAAACTATTCCTGCCACCTGGGGGTGCTTCTTCCCCAACACCCCCTCCCACTACAGCACCTGTTACTGCCCCACCTTCTGTGCCTGTGCCAGTGCTGGCCCCTATATCTGTACCCACCATTAGTCACGACTCATATTGCCAGCTAAGGATGTTTTCAGGCACCCTCCCCACACCCCGGGGGAGGACAATTGGAAGACTTGGATAGACTATGTTGCCCCTCAAATCCGAGAATGGCAATGCCCTGAACCAGAGAAGAGGAGAAGGGTGGTTGAAAGCCTCAGAGGCCCCACCCAACTTACTATCCACGCTACACAGGCTAGTAATCCAGAAGCAACTGCTCAAGATTTTTTTTTAAATGCATTGGAAAATGTGTATGGGAGTTCTGATTCGGATGAGGACCTGTGGGGTAGGGTCAAAAACACTCAGCAATACCCAGGGGAGCCCTTATCTATGTATGTGCCTTTACTTGAAGTGGTGCTACAGGAATGCCTAAAGAAAGGTGGCATGGCCCCAGCTAAGTTAGATCGGAAGAGGTTAGATCAACTTCTAAAGTTAGCCCCATTCACTGAATTATTGCTGTTCTAACTATGCCTTGCTGCTCGGTTGGATGCACCTCCTACCTATGACAGACTGATGAAGGACATTCAGAGGATTAAGAGGAGGCAGCCACGTGGGGGGGGGCCTCCCGTATCTGCTGTTGCTGCTGCCCAGATGACTGAGGATGCACATGTGAGTGATGCTCAGGGGCGAAATACAGTGCCAGTTAAACATTGGGAGGCTAGCAAGGATGCTCCGCCCTGAGGCAAGATACTGCGAGAGGTCCCAGAAATGAGGACTACCATTTCCCTACAAGTCCATTCCAGAGATACTATGGGCCCAAACCACTCTCACAGCATGTCTGCTATGGGGTTGGGGGTGCACTCCCAGGCATCCCCTGCTGGCAGCAGCTCAAAGATGGATGAATTGACTATGGAAGTGAGGGAATTACTGAGGCGTCTCCCCATGCTCACCACACACCAGAGAGAGGTTGAATCATGATTTTATGTTGGTGGTACCCCCGCCTCAGCCTCCAATGTGATGCTTCTGCCATGGCAGACTCTAGAAAGCATACTCTGTCATAATTGTGGGATTGAGGGGTGTATGAAGAAAGAATGCCGGTCCCCAGAAGACTTAGATAAGGTTGTATACAGACTTCAAGTGGAGCTCCGGAAAGTAAAACCATGGCCGAGGAGTGCTGGAAACGACCACAGTGAAGGCTTAGGAAATCCCAACTCCAACTTCTTTGTGGCTAAGTCGTCTATACTGGCCCCCTGCTACTGTCCCTCCAGACTGGTCCAAGATAGTGGGCCCTTCAATGGAGACTAATGTGGATGTGAATGGTATTCCTACTCGGGCTGTGCTTGACAGTGGGTCGCAAGTGACCATTGTGTTTCAGGATTGGTATGACAAACACTTATCTGATGTCCCCTTATAATCCCTGGAAGGCCTACATGTGTGGGGACTGAGCGACAAGTCTTATCGATATTTAGGATATGCCCAGCTCTGGTTGTCTTTTCCTGCAACTGTCACTGGCATAGAGGAGCAAGTAGAGACACTGGCCTTAGTGTGTCCCCCCCACCAGACTGTATGATGGGGTTCCCCTGTTAATTGGAACAAAAGCCCACATGTTTGGGAGACTAGCACAACTCTGCCATGAGAAACAAGGGTAGCTGACTGGACGGGCTCTAAGAATTCCAACCTTAGTAAAAAGGGCTTATGACTGGCAACAGAGACTCGATGAAGTGGACCCAGATGAGCCAGTGAGGATAGTGTGGAAAAAGGAACCTAACTCCTTGGTATTGGCCCCCAACACCCAGTGCACAATCCATGGAGAAGTCCACCTAAAGAGAAACATAAAAAACAAAATATTAATCTTGGATGCATCAGGAGATGGAATGTTGCCAGAGGGATTATTGGTCAAACCCAGCATCTTGCCTGCTCATGCCCACGCCTATGCACAATGAGTGATGGTCCAGATTCAGAATGTGTCAGATTGGGAGATTCAGGTGAACGGAGAGTGCACCCCAGCTACAGTACACTGTGCTAACACTGCCATATTGCCCAGCAACAAGTGCTTTGGTGAGAAGGAGAGAGTGACCCCAGACTTATTTGACTTTGGTGACTCCCCGCTGCCAGCTGAATGGAAGGCTAGAATTAGCAAGAAACTCGCCCTGATTGACCAAGTGTTTTTGTTAAAGGAATGGGATGTGGGGTGTGTCCATGGTGCAGAGTATCACATATGTCTGCATGATGACTGGCTATTTTGAGATAGATCCTGACATCTCACCCCAGCAGACAGATGATGTGAGGAGACACCTGAAGGAAATGCTTGCTGCTGGTCTAATACAAGAATCAAGGAGCCCATATGCCTCTCCCATTGTGGTGGTGCATAAGAAGAATGGGTCACTAAGGATGTGTGCTGATTATCGAACCCTAAACCAGTGGACCATCCCTGATCAATACACCATGCCCCGTATACAAGATGCCCTGGATTGTTTGAATGGGAGCAAATGGTTTTCGGTATTGGATCTTCGCAACGGATACTACCAGATCCCGAAGGCCCCGGAGGACCATGAGAAAACAGCCTTCATCTGTCCTTTGGAGTTCTACGAATTCCTGAGAATGCCGAAGGGGATTTCAGGCACACTGGCCACCTTTCAGCGACTGATGGAATGTGCGGTGGGAGATATGAACTTGCTGGAATCTCTAGTGTACCTAGACAATGTCATTGTGATTGGGTGCACATTAGAGGAGCATGAGACCTGACTATTTAAAGTCCTAGACCGATTGGAAGACTTTGGCCTCAAGCTGTCCATTGACAAGTGCCAGTTTTTTCAAACCTCCATGAAGTATGTAGATCACATAGTATCTGCAGAAGGGATAGAGACTGATCCCAGTAAGGTTGAATCACTGACTACTTGGCCCCAGCCCCATAATTTGAAAGAACTGCAACATTTTCTGGGGTTCTGTAGCTACTACCGCAGGTTCATAAAAGACTATTCAAAGGTGATTCACCAGCTCTTGAATCTTACCCAGGGTTACCCTCCTACCAACCATAAATATAAACTAACATTTGTCAATGCCGAATGTTTGCATGCTGGTATGAGCATTAGAAATGCAAGAGTTAGACAGATACAGAATAGGGATGGCAGTGAAGTATTGAAGTTCACATGAAGTCCACCTCCATCCTGTAGAGATGGACAGGATTTGGGGTAAGTGTTTGGGTCATTGCCCATGACGGTCAAGCTGTGTCACCTCACCCTATTCTGCAGCCACCGACAAGCGTTGAGCTGTGCATTAGGGTGTTTGGCTTTGCAGTCACCCAATTCCATAAGGACATATGGTGAAATGGGTGCAGCATAGGAGAATGGGGTGAAGTCTTGGGCTGAAGAGTCCAAGGTACAGCTTGATGCCTGTCAGTGGGTGGGGGTGGGATGGCATGAGCAGTACAGGTGGCAATTCAAAGGCACACCCCGATGCCTGTCTGTCTGTACAGGGTAGTATGTCATGGTTAGAAACTGTAATGCCTCGGGCGTTTGTTGGTATATACAGTACAAATTTTGAACATGTCCTTTTTGTGACCCCACCTCATGAAAGCATTTGGGACCTCGTGTCATGAACAGTGGCAGTGTGATTTTGTCAATGTGTCCCAAAAACTGACTTCGAACAGAAACAGTGTCATTCTGCACCACATGTACGAAAAGACAGATCAGGCAGGATGTGAAGAATGACAGCTGTACCATCCATATGGAGGTATGAAGAGATGGCAATGTTGAAAATGTGTAGTGGGAATATTAAAAATGCTCATAGTTCCGAGCATATGTGGAAACCACACAATGCATGCACATAACAGTCATTTTATGGAGTTTCGTCACCAGATTTTCAACATAGGCATTGTACGACCTGTGCTCATGAACAGTGTCACTGTGATTTTGTTAATGTGTCCTGAACACTGATTTCCCACAGCAACAGCGGTATTCTGCGCCAGAATGGCTAAAACACATTTTGACCAGGATGTGAAAAATGACAGCAGCACTGTTCATAAGGAGATGCGGAAAAATGGCAATGTTCAAAATCTGGAGTGAAAATATTACAAATGTGCAAAGTTCTAAGTGTGAGTGGAAACTGCACAACACACGCTCATAACACAGTCATTTTATGGACTTTCATCACCAAATTTTCAACATAGGCATTTTAGCACCTCTGCTAATGAACAGTGTCACTGTCATTTTTGTAATGTGTTCCAAACAGTGATTTCCCACAGCGACAGTGCTATTCTGCCTTGGAAGTGCGAAAACACATTTTGGCCAGGATATGAAAAATGACAGCTGTACTGTTCATAAGGAGGTGCAGAAAAATGGCAATGTTGAAATTATGGCGTGAATATATTGCAAATGTGTGATGTTACGAGCATGCATGGAAAGTGCCCAATGTACACTCGTAACACAGTCATTTTATGGACTTTAGTCACTAAATTTTCAACATAGGCATTTTAGGACCTCTGCTAATGAACAGTGTCATTACGATTTTGCTAATGTGTCCTGAACACGGATTTCCCACAGCGACAGCACTATTCGGCAACTGAAGTGCGGAATCACATTTTGGCCGGGATGTGAAAAATGACAGCTGCACGGTTCATAAGGAGGTGTGGACAAATGGCAGTGTTGACAAACTGGAGTGAAAGTATTACAAATGTGCGGAGGTTGGAGCGTGTGTGGAAACTGCGCAATGCACGCTCATAACACAGTCATTTTACAGACTTTTCTCACCAAATTTTCAACACAGGCATTTTAGGACCTCTAATGAACAGTGACACTGTGCTTTTCTTAATCTGTCCCAAACATTGATTTTGCACACTGACTGCGCCATTGTGCTTTACATGTGCGGAAACACATTTTGGGCATGATGTGAAAAATGACAGCTGTACTGCTCATAAGGAGGTGTGGTAAAATGGCATTGTTAAAAATCTGGAGTGTAAATATAAAAAATTTGCGAACTTACGAGCTGCATGAGGCACCGCGCAACGACACTCAGAATACAGTCATTTTTAGGAATTTTTCCACCAAATTTTCAACATAGCCATTTTAAGATGTCTGCTCATGAACATTGTCACTGTGATTTTCTAAATCTGTCCCAAACATTGATTTTGCACACCGACTGCGCCATTGTGCGCTACATGCATGGAAACACATTTTGGGTGAGATGTGAAAAATGACAGCTGTACTGCTCATAAGTAGTAGTAGTAGTAGTAAAATTTTTTTTATTCAGTTGACAAGCAAAAGAATAGGAGGCTCAACTGAGACAAGCTCATTTCCAGTGAGGTCCTTAACACATACTTAAATACATACATAACTAACAAAATCGTAAAATACACACAAAAATTATTTACAATAACACATACACCCAAACAACATACAACAAAATTACATATTTAAGATACTGTTATATGCCCTAATATAGGACAAAATATATAACAAAACCTACATACTTAATCATCTTTTAACCTTTTGACCGCTTCAGATTTAAACCAACTTTTTATTGCACTCAAATTAGAATGGATCCAATTGGCCTCAGGTAACTTGGGAGTGAATTCCATAAACTAGGACCCAAATGAAAAAAATGTTCTCTACCCAACTCCGTCCTTCTTCTCTGCAAAACAAATTCCATACCCACAGCAGAACGTAACCCTCCTCTAATTATCCTAAACTGAAATTCCTCAGTAATATAATCTGGTACCCTACCCCTAACTAATTTAACCATATATATCAAAACATGAAATATCCTTCTGTCTTTAGGACTCATCCAATTTAAAAATTGGTACAACTCTTTCCTATGAGTTCTCTTAGGAACATCTAAAATAAACCTAGCTATTTTATTAAAGGAAACATCTAATCTAGCCAACTGGGTTGAGGTAGCCCCCGTATAAATAATATCCCCAAAGTCCAACAAAGGGATCAAGGTAGCCATAGCTACCTGTTTCCTTACATTAACATCCATACAATTCCTAACTCTGTAAAGTGCACCCAAACGACAATTAACCTTTTTAATTGTTTGTTCTATATGGAAAGTCCAATTCAATGATCTATCCATACACATCCCTAAATATTTATAACATTGGACTTGTTCTAGAGCAATGTTATCCACTGTTACTACACTCAGACCCAAATTGGAATAAGTCTCATTATTTTCCCTGGAAAAAGTATTACCTGGGATTTTTGGATTAAGAACAAGATTAGATTCTCTATAGAATAACTGAAGCTCATCAAATGCTTTCTGGAGAGTAAGTTCTATCTGAGTTATAATAACCCTTTCACATAAATAATAGTTTCATCTGCATACAGATGACACTGTACATCAGAATTAGTCAATACAAAATTATTCATGTATAAATTAAATAATATCGGACCTAAAATGGATCCTTGGGGTACCTAGATATTATCTCCCTAAAACCAGAATCCCATCCATTCACTGAAACCATTTGGTTCCTACCAGTTAAATAAGCCTCCAACCACCTAATCACCTTTATTGAGATTCCCTAAGGCAGGTAGTCTGGACAGGAGGATGCTCGTAGTCCAGGGTATCAAATGCCCTGGATATATCTACAAAAATTGCTCCCACCAACATCCCCCTGTCCAGAGCACCCACAATGGCCCCAGTAACCTTCAACAAGGCAGAGGTTGTACCATGCAAGGGCCTAAAGCCAGATTGAAACTTATTAATCAACCTACCATTTTCCAAATAAGATTGAAGTTGTTTTGCTATCAATCTTTCAAAAACCTTAGCTACTATTGGTAATAGTGATATAGGCCTATAGTTCTCCATTAAAGACCTAAGTCCGTTCTTATAAACTGGAATAATTTTAGCGATTTCCATACTTCAGGAATTTCCCACTCATAAGAGACATGTTATAAATACTAGTCAGGGATAAGAAATAACCGAGGACATATTTCAACAAAATACTAGGAATCCCATCCAATCCACCAGCCTTCCTAGTATTTATATTATAATGCATTTTGTGTTTCAGGTGACAATATCAATTCAAACACAAACTCCTTGTCCTTCAAAGGGGCAGCCTCTATAAATCTACCTTGAGAATTTAAAGGAGAAAAACAAGACTTAACCTGTGGTAAGGCCTTTTTTCCCACTGCTATAAAAAGATCATTACATCCATTCACTACCCAAAGGCCCATAGGGACTTCAACATCCCCATTTTAAACTTCTCAGGATAATCCACTTGTTGATCCCTTCACCTTTTTTAAACTTGCCAAAACTTCCTTGGATCATTAATCAGGTTAAAATTCAATTCCCTATTACAATAATCTTTTTTGACCTTCTTAAGGTCATAATTATAATAGTTTCGCATCTGTTTGTATTTCACCCAGCCATTATCCAATTTTGTGCTGTTAGCCACCTTCCAAGCCTTATCCTGCTGTTACTTAATTTTAAATAAATAAGAATTATACCAAGGGGAATTATTAGACTTTGTTTTCCTAATTTTCAATGGGGCATGCCTATTACAAATTGTCAAAAAATCCTCCTGAAATAATCTCCAGGCTTCAGCAACTGTGGGAACCAAATCCAACCTTCCCCAATTAAACTCATCCAAATCTAACATAAAATTTATATAATCAAAATATTTAAATGATCTATAATAAACTGTTTTTACTACTCTCTGAATTCTTTTTTGATTTCTAATAGCATATATCATCTGATGGTCCGAAAAAGAATCTGGAAGAACACCACTAGCAATATATCTAACTGGTTCAGTGGTAAACAATAAATCTAAAATTGTAGAGGAAAGTGGTCATTTGGAATTCACTCTAGTTACTTCAGCTATTAACTGAGTCATGCCCAGAGAATTACACATCTCAACAATACTGTGATTAACAGCTACAGTTTTCCAGTCTACATTCATGTCCCCACATAACATAATCTCATATCTGCTTAAATAATCACCCAAAAAATCCTGCAAAACCTGAAACACATCAATACTGGCTTTTGGAAGATGATAGATTCCCAATAGTAGCAAAGGTTTACTAAACGGTAGATTAAGCAATAAAGGAAGAACTTCAGATCCACCCCAATCCATTTGGCAGTTAACTGTAGAAACATCCAAAGAACTAAGTACATAAATAATAACTCCCCCACCCCTTCTTGATCGATCTTTCCTCCATAAATTATAACCATTAATATAAACCATACTATCAGGGACCCTATCCTATAAGTAGGTGTGATAAAATAGCAATGTTGAAAATCTGGAGTGCAAATGTTACAAATTTGTGAACTTACAAGCGTGCGTAGGAACTGCGCAATGCACACTCGTAAAACAGTCATTTTTAGGAATTTTTTGACCAAATTTGCAACATAGGCTTTTGAGAGCCCACCTTGTGAACACTGGCACTGTCATTTCATTAATCAGCCCCAAAAGGTGATTTCTCACAGTGACCGAGAAATCACCCTTCGGGCCTGATTAACGCCATAACAGTGACAGAATTCATGAAGAGGGGTCCCAAAAAACCATGTTGAAAATTTGGTGCCAAAATTCCAACAAATGCTTGAGATATGCAGCAAAGTTGAAAAAACCCTATTTACTCCATTATACAGCTTACCGGCATTTCCTCAGTTCGCGGTCGGCTTTGAAGAGTGCAGATGTTTTCCCGGTCCACCGAAGATCATCGCATCAGACTCTGGAGGTAAGTATGGGGTGAGAGGGTGTGTGGGGAGGCAGGGTGCACACTGGGTGGGTGCAGGTTGTGGGAGGGGGGTCTGGGAGACCACCAGGGACCATTTTTTCTTTACTGGCAAAAAAAAAAGACAATGCAGGATGGTTTTTAACTTCACAGGGGCATTTGGCATGCTGGGGTGGGCTCCCAGTGTGCCAAGGGAGTCTTTTGTTGGGTGGCCAACTGTAGCCAATGGGAGATTGGGCACCCCCATCAGCACACAACAAAAACAGGGGGTGACACCATGCCGACGGGGATTGGGCACCCCCCATCGGCACACAACTAAAGTGGGGGCCATTATGCCGATGGGGATTGGGCACCCACATCAGCACACAGCAAAAAGGGGGGAACTTATGCCGATGGGGATTGGTCACCCTGTCGGCAGACAAAGAAAATGTGTGGAGGGGTTGCATCATGCCAACGGGGAGTGGGCTCCCCCATTGGCAAAATACCTGGGTCACTGCAGCTGGTGGGGATTGGGGCCCCCACTGGCAAACAAAGACTGTTTGGGGGCACACACTGCTGAGGGGAATTGGGCACCCCCTTGGCAACGGGTATGGCTGCCTAACACTGTTTGTGAACGCAGCGGCAAGCTGCCTGCCATGTTCACAAACAGTATTAGGCTAGCTAACTTTCCACCCTGCAATGACGGATTGCTCCCTCATTGCAGCAGAATGACTGATGCTGCAATGACGAGGCAGCCCCTGATTGCAGTGGTGAAAATGTTACAACTTGCTGCACTTTTGGAAGACCAGTGTCATCGGCACATTGCCTCCATTGGTCCACCAGTGCCAAGCCCCCAAATGCAGTGCCTCCCTTGGCTGTAACAGTGCCGTGCCTCCACAACCTCTTCTCTCCTAAACTGTCACATAACGTTTCTTGCGCATGCACAAGCAAATATAAAAAGTGTCCATCAAAGAACCAGAGAACATGTACTTCCGCACAGGTGAACCTATGGGGCCCCACTTCACACCTGAAAGTGAAGCAGCCTTTCACAAAGTCATATAGCAGCTCACCCATACCCCCATCCTCACCTATGCTGACCCCACCAAGCCCTATGTGCTGCATACAGATGCCAGTCTGCAGGGTCTTGGAGCTGTGCTGTATCAAGCCCATGAGGCTGGTTTGAGACCAGTGGCCTTCGCCAGTAGGAGCTTGACCCCGTCAGAGCAAAACTACCCTGTGCACAAGCTGGAGTTCCTTGTGCTAAAATGGGCCATCATTGACCAGTTTCATGGATACCTCTATGGGGCAAAGATATTGGTGAAGATCGACAATAACCCGTTAACCTATGTACAGACTTTAGCTAAGTTAGATGCCACTGGGCACTGGTGGCTTTCCACCTTATTGACCTATGATTATGCTGTTGAATACAGGCCAGGACTGAACCATATTAATGCTGATGCCTTGTCACGAAGATCAGTTTCCAAGAGTGATTGGATCAGGCTGTCTGAACCTGATATCCAAGCCTTGTACCAAAAATGTGGCCAAGATGAACAGATATCTGCGGACACAGTAGACTGTTTAGTAGATGGCTTGGGCCCTCCTGATACCTGCATACCAGCTGCCTATTGCCACTTTTTTGCTCTAGATATTAGTGCACTACCTCAATTTGACAATGACAGCATTCAGTGGGCTCAATCCCAAGATCCTATGAATCAGCCCACACTTCATGCCCTGTGTGCGGGGAAAGATGCATCCAAGTTGCGCTCCCCTGACTTGCAAACTGCTCTATTGTTTAAAGAAGGCCCCAGGTTGAAGCTACTAAATCAGTTGTTGTACAGAGAGACAGTGGATCATGGTGGTCAAGTAGACAGGCAGTAATTAGTCCTCCCCACAGCCTTTAAAGATTTGCTACTAAGGTCCCTCCACAATCACATGGGGCTCCTTGGTATTGACAGAACTCTCGACTTGGTACAATCTCGATTCTACTGGCCTAAGATGGGGGCTGATGTTGAGCACCATGTAAAGACCTGCAGTCATTGCCTGCAAAGGAAAGCCCTGCCTCTGAGAGCTGCCCCCCCTTGTCAATATTACTACCAGCACCCCCATGGAACTGGTCTGCATAGACTTTTTGTGTTTAGAACCTGGTCAGTGGAATATTGGCAATGTGTTACTGGTTACAGATCATTTCACACAGCATGCGCAAGCTTTTCCAACTAAAGATCAAAAGGCCTCTACCGTGACCAAGGTGCTAGTGGAAAACGTCTTTGTCCACTATGGTACCCCTCAGCGGATCCACTCTGACCAAGGCAGAGATTTTAAAAGTTGGCTAATTAAAGAAATGTTCTCTCTATGGGGGGGTGCGGAAGTCAAGACCCACCCCTTATCACCCACAGGGGGACCCTCAGCCAGAACATTTGAACCGCACCCTTCTAGACATGCTGGGCACCCTCCACCCCAAAGACAAGCCTAAGTGGAGCCAGCAGATCAGCACCTTGGTCCATGCATACAATTGCACAAAAAATGTTGCTACTTGGTTCTCCGCCTACCGCCTCTTGTTCAGGAGGGAGGCCCGACTGCCCATTGATGTCTGCTTTGGGGTCTCTCCAGATTGGGTCCAAGCCAAAAATTACCTACAGTATGTACAGAAACTGAAAGCTCAATTGAACCATGCCTATCAACTGGCCCAGACAATGGGCACCAAAAGAAATCTGACCAACAAAGAGAGGCATGATAAAAAAGTAAAGGCTCAAGAGCTTCGGCCTGGAGATCGTGTGCTGTTACACAATTTGGGACTGCATAGCAAACACAAAATTGCTGATAGGTGCCACCATCTTCCCATGTAGTAGTTGGAAAGTTGAATGATTTACCAGTGTACAAGGTGCACTCAGAGAATAACTCCAAAGCTGTCAATACCATGCACTGTAACCACTTGCTACCTATTGTCCAAGTCATAATTGAGGCTGAACCATCAGAGATTGATTCCCCTGGGCTGGTGACTCATGCTGCTGCAAGAAAGAGACAGAGTCAACCTACCCCCAGTAGTTACAGATTTAACGTTTCCCCCACAGCAGGCCCAGAATGATAGTGACTGTCAGTTCACCTCTGATGAAAGTGAGTGTGACAATGCCTATTACCCCTCCTATGAACTGAGTCAGCTGTTTCAAGGTAACCCTATGACTAATTGTGGGGATGAAGCTGGGCCTTCTGGACTGCCTAACTCCCCAGCTTTGTCCTTGGAGCCAATGCTCCCTGAAAGTGAAGTGCAAAGTATTATGTCTGAGGTTGCTGACTCTCTGTGTTTTGTGGAACTGTGTGAATTGCCCAAAGAAGGAGCTGCTGGTCTGAGTCTCGCTGGTGACACACCAGAACTTGAAGAACAATGTGAGAGTGTTGACAGCCCCCTTCAGTGCCACAAAGCCTAATTGTGCCAGAGCCTCCTCAAAATGAGCAACTTGGGCTTCCATCAGAAGATAATGAGCAAAGTGTTGTGGAAACAGAGCCTACAGAGCAAGGAGCTGACAATGCTCCAAGTTTGAACATTCCCATCCATGAAGAGGCACCCCCCACAAGTGATGAAAACTCCAAAGTTAGTGCTGAAAGTACAGAGACTGTGGCTGCTCCCCCCAGAAAGACTCGCCAAGCTGTCAAGCCAATGCTACGCTTTCCCCTGGGAGGCCAGTGGATTTGCCTCTCTATGTGGTTCACAAAGGGGTTTATGTTTTGCCAAGCTCACTGCCCAAATTGAGCTTGATGGCCAATCCAGGTTACTTGTTCTTCCCTTTCACCATGGTACCCCTGCCCCATCCAGCCCCAAGTTAGCTGATAGGGAGGGGCCCCCTCTTACATTGTTTAATGTACAAGAAGTTATTAAATGAATCCGTATTACTTGTATGAAACCTGCATAAGTATTGTCAATATAGATGTAGTAATGTGAAATATATTAAAATGTATAGTAATGTAACAAGCTAATGATATATATGTCTTGTTTATATTGCATTTTTGATATTGTGATGGTACAGACTTGACACGGACGCCAAGTTTTCTCCAGGCAGGGAAAGGTGTAGCCCCCCTACAAATGGGGGTTCCTGAAAAGTCTTCCTTGAGCTTATCTAAATGCTCACTGCCAGGCTGGTGTTCTGTGTTTTAATAGATTAAATGTATTGCCAGAGAATGCCTGTATAGCCTCTGTGTACTGTCTCTTTAAGAGCTGCCTGGATTGCAGTCTTAATTAATCTAAAAGGGAGCTCTGTTAGAAGATGTGCTTGTTTTCTGATCATTTGTTAGAGTAGTAATAGTATTGTAGTTTGTTCTGACCTGCCTTCTTTGCAGCAAGGACTGTTCTGTTTATCTCCAACAACTTGGCCCGGGGCTGTCAGAAAGGGCCAATCAGTACTGTTGGGACTCTAAAATGGAGCCTGCCTACGGGGGCTTCGTGAGGTCAAAACTTGTAGGAATTGTAGTTTTTGCATTTTGGCGCCTAAAATAACCTGAAGGGGGAGCCCTTGTTGTGACTGACAGACAGATCAGCCAACCGAACCTTTTGGATCTTGAGGAAATTCCCAAGCTGCTTGCAGCTAGTTTCAGTTCTGAGTTGGGAAGTGAAGAGATAACAACTTGAATGATTCAAGCAGCAGCCCTGGCATAGATTCACGTAGGAGAACTATGGAAGGGCCTGAGTTTTGGCCTGCATGCCTGCCTGTTGTCCCTGAGAGGGAACTTGTGCCTTTTTCGGACTGAATCTGAACTTGGAGAGCAAAGTAAGCCACTGAATTTTGACCAGGCTCCTAGTTGAAGAAGACCGAAGATTTGCTGAACGCGGTCAGCCTGTCTGGGCTTCCAGCCACCTCTGAACTCCCAGATTGTGCAGAGACTCTAACTGTGACCGGAGAGCCTTTTGCCTGGTACAGTGGAACTTCCTTACATGTGAATGTGTTGTGTGCTTATAGTGGGTAGTAATTTGGTTCCCCACTGTGGTTTGAATTGTGTTCTGCTTGCTGGAAGCTGCATTAGAATTTCTTTACATGTAAATGTGCTGTGTGCTGCTAGTGGGTCATGATTTGGTTCCCCACTGTGGTTTGAACTGTATTCTGCTTGCTGGAAGCTGCATCCAGCCCCATGGACTGAATCCAAAATCATCTCCATTGGGCCTGAGCCTTGCCACACTGGCCCAGCCTGACCACCGGCTGCACAGAGAAATCCATTGATGAGAGACCTGACTGGGGATCAGCTCCCTGCTCAACACTTGAATAGAAATGACGCCTCCGTGATTTGTGTGGGGCCCGCTTCTCCAGGCACTCCAGCTCAACAACCTGCAGTCTTGATTTCATCCTGCCTGTGTCTAGTATTGGGCATCATGAGTAAACATCAGCGTAGCTCTCTGCAACAACAGCTAATTCAGAAGTGTTATCATCTGATTGCCTGGTTGCTTTTTCTTTCATGAACTGAGCCCTCCGGCTCCGGATTACAAATAGTGTGTGTTGTGCATGTTGCTTTCTTCCATCACAGGGCCCCAACCAGCTGCAATGTTCCTGGGTAGCCCATCATCTCCCTACCTGGGTACCCAGAGGTGTGACTGTGTGGGAACTTAAAGCGCATGTATAACTGTTTCATTAGTATAGCCTTTAAGCCAATCAACCTGATTATGCCCCTTCCTTTTTCAAGTCCCCTGAATAAATCAGATCTGACTTTTTGCTGCATTTAACCTGATTGCGGTTCCAGTTCGTACCAAGAGTACTGTATTGTTGCTATTTACTGTGCATAACCTTGTTTTACAGGGGGGTCCCCAGGGTTGAGCCATAGGAACCAGCCCTGGTGGTAAGTGCAAACAACATGGGTACTGGTATGGTGTACAAGGGGTACTGTGAAAGTGATTATCGTATATTGCTCAGGCTACTAGAAGGGAAAGAGGGGAGTTACAGTGTCCCGGAGGGCTGTGCCCAGGTTAGCTTGACCACTACCAACCCTGACCTCTGGGTAGAGGCACCCATTTCAGAACTCAGGCCCCTTAACCTGCTACTATCTGCTCAGGCAGGGGTAGTAGCCCTTGGGATAGTGCCACCAAGGGGTTACACTATATATACACCTATATTGTTAATTGTGCATTGTTATTTGCCACTGACTGTTTGCTACTGTGATACTCTATACACATGTACTGTCTTTTGCTACTAAGTTAACCTCCTGACCTGTATTGTGTCTTACCTCTGCTACTTCTATGTTAACCTCCTGACCTTGTATTGTATCTTACCACTGTTTTGCTTGCACCCATTGCTGATGTGGAACCTTTGTAAAAGAACCCTTGGTTCAAAGGTATTTGTAATCCTAGTAATAAACAAAAAAAAAATGGGAGAGTGCCTCAGAAAAGCACTAACAAACAGACAACAAGGAGGGGGTGGAGGAACAATGGGGAAACATCAAAGCTGCCAACACAGAGGCAACAAGCCTTTGTGTGAAGCAAATAAATAAATCAAAATGAAAGAAAAAAACACTATGGTTCTCAAAAGAGGTGGCGGGGAAGGTTATGGAGAAAAAGATAGGATTCAGGAAGTATAAGGAAACAGAAGGAGCAGGACAGAGAACTGTACCAGTTAAAGCAGAAGGAAGCGGGGAAGGCAGTCAGAATAGCAAAGCCCCAAACCAAGGAAAAGATAGCCAACTCGGTTAAGAAGAGGGATAAAACCTTATAGGTACATTAGGGAGAGAAGAAAGACCAATGGCGGGATAGTGAGGCTTAGTAAAGGGGAGAGTGGGTGGGCAGAGAGGGACAGTGAAAAAGTAAGGATACTGAACGAATATTTCTGCTCAGTATTCACAAAAGAAGAGGAGGGGGAGGTACCTAATCCAATTAATAGAAGCACTCAGGTTGGGGGAGGCCAATACCAGTTTTTTCACAAAAGAAAGAGTGCTGAAAGAACTCCTAAAACTGAAGGTGGACAAAGCAATGGGGCCTGATGGGATTCACCCCAGAATTCTAAAAGAACTAAGGGGAGAACTAGTGACACCACTGACTACCCTTTTTAACAAATCATGGAAGGATGGTGTGGTTCCTAAGGACTGGAGGAGGGCAGATGTGATTCCCCTTCACAAAAGTGGGAGGAAAGCAGAGGCAGGAAACTACAGACCTGTTAGCTTGACCTCAGTGGTAGGGAAAATGATGGAATCGCTTCTGAAGGAAAGAATTGTTGAGTAGCTAAAGACCAGCGGGGCACAGGACCCAAGGCAGCATGGATTCACAGTGGGACGGTCATGTCAGATGAATCTCATTGATTTCTTTGGGTATCCAAAGTAGTAGACCGAGGGTTGTGGGGGGTGGACATGGCCTACCTAGACTTTAGCAAGGCATTTGACACAGTGCCACACAAAAGATTAATAAACAAATTAGCCAGCCTGGGAGTGGGTCCCAGCGTGGTAGCCTGAGTAAAAAATTGTCTGGACAACAGGACACCGAGGGTTATAGTAAACAGAGTTCACTCCGAAGAAAGATGGCTTACTAGTGGGGTACCGCAGAGTTCAGTACTGGATCCAGACCTTTTTAATGTCTTTATAAGTGACATTGCAGAGGGTCTGGAAGGAAAAGTATGCCTCTTTGCAGACAAGATAAAGATCTGGAACACGGTTGATACATGGGGGGGGTGGAAAGGATGAGAAGGGACTTGGCAATGTTGAAGGAATGGTTAAAACTATGGCAGCTTAAATTCAATACAAAGAAGTGCAAAGTAATGTACCTTGGAAACAAAAACCCAGAGGAAGAGTAAATAATTGGGGGAAGGTATTAACAACAACAAAAATGGAAATGGACCTGGGGGTAGTCATATCAGATGACCTAAAGGTAAGCAAGCAATGTGAGAAGGCAGAAAGGATGGCTGGGAGATACTGGGATTTATAGGGAGAGGCATCACCAGTAGAAAACAGGAAGTTGTTATCCCTCTATACAGACAGTTGGTGAGACCTCATCTGGAGTACTGCGTGCAGTTCTGGAGACCCTGTATCAGCAAGGACATAGACAGGATGGAGGCAGTCCAGAGGAGTGCAACTAAAATGGTGCAGGGTGTGGAACAGAAGCCATACGAAGAGAGACTAAAGGAGCTTAATGTGTATACCCTTGAGGAAAGGAGGGAGAGGGGGTACATGATAGAAACTTTCAAGTATCTCAAGGGAATCAACAAAGTCCAAGAGGGTAGCATCTTTCAGAAAAAGAGATGTGCAAGAACAAGGGGACATAATTTGAAGATACAGGGGGATGGCTTAGGGGCATTGTGAAGAAGTATTTTTTCACAGAGAGGGTGGTAGATGCATGGAACGGCCTTCCTGAGGAGGTCATTGGAGTCAAAACAGTGGGGGAATTCAAGAATGCATGGGACAGACATAAGGCAATTCTGGTGGGGGTAGGAAGAAGTAGGCTGTTGGCTAACTAGGATCTGCAGCTTATCCAATAGGTAGGGAAATGGGCAGACTAGGTGGGCCAAGCAGTCCTTATTTACCATCAAAGTCTATGTTTCTATGTTTCTATAATGCTGAATAGCAGATGAGGGAGGGGGTAGGCTTATGAGCAGACTAGATGGGCCATAAGGTACCCTCCTGCCTTCACTTTCTATGTTTCTATGTCAGTTACTAGTTGTCAGCTTTACTATATAGCTTGTAGGCTTACATTTAAATAGTATTTGAAATTCAACACTTTTGTTTACTATTATGAAACATGATATTCTGTTCAATGCAGCTTTTGTTTACAATGTCAAATGCCTCCCCCACCCCACCTGCAGTCTGCCCTGCACGCAGTTGCAAATGCATTAATATTCCTTTTCCTTGTTACTCACATAAAAGTGTCAGTCACTGGTCTCTGCTTACACAACAAAGCACACTTGCTTGCTTCTCAATTTGTACTAGTAGTCTGAGTGCATGTCTGCAAAATACCATTCTGCCTTTCTTCCCAGCTGTCACAAGCAAATGACGCATGTGCAGGTGTCAGCCACGAAGGAAGAATGGGATTCGGTGACCAAACACTTACAAGCAAGCGTGTGTGCTTTGTCATGGGACCAGGAACCGACAACAGACCTTTCTATGTGGGTTACCAGGAAGAGGCATTTCAATGGATTTTGCAAGTGTGTGCAGGCAGGCTGTGGGGGGGGGGGGCATTTTAATATTTAACTTTAAGCCTACAAGCCTCAGGGTTGGACTGGCCCACTGCACTTCTGTTGTCCTTTAAATTTCTTTTATAAAATGGTAGGGTAAAATCATGGAATCTGATTGGCTGTTATTTACGTGTAAAATATGGTTTACACATGGCTAAAAAAAGGACTGCGAAGAATCTGGAACCCAGATCAATGGGCATTTGGAACACAGGCATTTCAGTTAGTCCCCTACAGCCAGAACTGATCTTCCACCACAAACATGGCTGCTACCTTTACACTGTAAAAAAAAACTTCATCTGGGCCCTAAAAATAAAACTACTTTAAATAAAAAATAAAACAAATGAATTAACTGTAGTTTCCTTGATTATCACACTCTCCTTACGTACATAAACAAATTAGAAACAATAAGTATTGTTTATAGTTTTTTTTAGTTGTAACATTTTTTATTATTTTCAAAAAAGAAGGTAGACATGCTACAGTATACAGCCACATAATCTGTACTTACATTAGCCATCTGTAATCATTATACAAGTACGAAGTGCCAGTACAGTGAGTGAAAGAAATGGTTAAGGGGTAGAAGAGAAAAAATGAGGGGTACAGACATATATCAGTTTATTTGTTAGATATGCATCAGTATATTTAATAGTGATATAAACATTCTGAATCGGGTATCCATCGTCCAGCTATATAGTAGAAGGGGCCTAACTCAAATCTTACTGAGGGAGTTCCCCTGCGGGAGGACTGTTGTTCAGAAGAAGTATTAGGTAAATAAGGGGTACACTACTGTATCTTCATCAAATCTGAGTAAATATCATGTAAGTGTACTCACCAACACAGGGTGCCGTCTCAGAAGATCATCTTTGCTGGACATAAACACATCAAATAATACCTCTGTGTATCAGCGACCAAGCATATCCCTCTTCACGGCATCTAGAGAAAGTTGGGTAAGAGTGTGTATATGTTCTGCAAAAGACTGATCTGGCTCTAGAACAGAAACAAGTATATCCCAAGCTTAAAAGTGTACTTAGATGGGTTAAGCAATCTACACATCATCGTATATACAACCACTTGATCATTGATTAGAAGGGTACTATAATTATAAGCCCCAATCCAACAGAGGAAAACCAGGGCCACCCCACATGATAGTGGGTCCTTTGGTAGAGATCCCATTTGTAACACCTTTAAACCAACAGGAAAATGTGAGGATATTCAACCTATCCCTGTCATTGGTTGGACAGTACGAAGATTATTTAAGATAGGGATCCCAGCAGATTCCAAATGTAGAAAGTTGGGACTTCTGTAGATAAGATATTTCATCTAGCTTGGACAAGGTAGACAGGGACACCAATATTTCTGTCATTGTAGGAATCAGGGGGGTTCTCCACTTGCATAGGATGGCTCTTCTTGTTTGCAAAGCCAAGAATGTTAGCCACCTGTACCTCAATGGGGGAAGCTTAGGTATGTCAGCGCATATACCCAAAAGAAAGAAGAGAGGGCAAAGGGGAATCATTTGTTGTAAGACCCTGGAGGCAACTTTTTGTACTTCTTGCCATAAGAGCTGGACTTTTGGACAGGACCATAATACATGCACTAGGTCACCAGCTGGCTTCTGGCATCTCCAGCAGTTAGCATTTTCTAGTAATTTGGCTTTATGGAGAATGACTGGGGTTCTGTACAAGGAGTGTGCAATTTTGTTTTGAATTAATCTGGATTTGGCATCTGTGAACCAAGTGTGTGTATCTACCCAAACTTTATCCCAGGCCTCAGAGAATACATGGGTTTGCAGCATCGTCTCCCATTTTTGTCTTGCATCGTCCGATTGAGATGGGAGAGTATCTCTAAGAGTAACATATATGCGACCTGCAAGACCCTTTGAACCAAGTATCCAGTTGGTCAGTTGAGAAGATTTTTCATGACTTAAGCTGGGGGCTAAAAGATGCTGGGTTGCATCTCTAAGTTGGAGATATCTCCAAAGATCTGAATGTGGGATACCACATATTTGTCATAAGGAGTGGAATACCTGAAGGGCTTTATGATTGGGTGCCAAAAGATCTCCCAGTTTAGTGATGCCCAACTCCACCCAGTGCTTGCATAAGACTTCAGCTCCTTCTATAGTAATAGTGGGATTTTGCCAAATAGGCACACAGGAGAGTGGGAGGGGGTCCAGGTTCATCTTTCGGTGAGAACTGAACCAGTTGGATCTGGATGAAATCACAGTTGGTGAAGTAAAGTCTGCACTTGTCTTACTGGGAAAGGACCTTTTAGGGCTACTCTTTTGTACAAAAAGGGAGGAGGGATGGAACAGACCCATAATATCCATTTCTAGTTGTATCCATTGTGGCAAGAGGGAGGAGGGGGAGTGCACCCATTTGACCATTTGAGCGGAAAGGAAAGCCTGGCGATATCCTTCTGGCCAGGAAAGATTCCAACCACCTCTCTTCCAATGCAACCTCAGCTTAGATTGACTGAATCTGGGTTTGGAACCCTCCTATAGGAAATTACCAATGAGTTTATCAAAAACCTGAAACCATTGTTTGGGTAAGGGAACAGGCAAGTGCATCAAGAGATAGAAAAGTTTAGGGGCTGAAATCATTTTCACTGCCGCAACTTTCCCTGCCAGGGCGAGTTTAAGAAATCTCCATCTATCAAAATATGTCTTAATGGAGGAGAGGAGGAGCTGTACATTAGCTTGCCATATTGCCTCCAAGGATGGGGTCAAAAAAATACCCAAATATGTAATCCCTTTCGGTGCCCAGAGTAGAGCATCTGCAGCTACCACTTGTTGTGTACAGTGGGCATTGAGAGGGAGTACTTCAGTCTTGTTCCGGTTCAATCGTAAACCTGAATAGTTTGAGAAGGCTTCTAAGAGAGTAAGGAGGGGAGGGATGGTGTTATGTGCATCTTCCAGAAGGAGGAGGAGATCATCAGCATACATAAAGGTTGTATAGGACATATTCCCCACTGTCAAACCTTTTATCTCTGGATGATTTCAAATAGCTGCAGCCAGAGGTTCAACAGCCAGCATAAAAAGAAGGGGAGAGAGTGGGCATCCCTGCCTCGTACCTCTGCCCAAAGGAAATGGGGTGGAAAGCATTGAGTTTGCATTAAGTCTAGCTGACGGGTCCTCGTAGATGGCTTTTATCCTGGCAAGAAATATTTCCCCTAGCCCAAAGTGGGAAAGAATCATATATAAATAGTCCCACTCCACAGAATCAAATGCCTTTTTGAAGTCAACCGTGATGGCAGCTGTAGGTGTAGGAAGGGACTTAGCAAGAGGGATCAGGTTCAGAAGGGTTCTTAAATGGTCTGAACCATGGTGTCCAGGTATAAATCCCACTTGTGAAGGGTATACACAAACAGCATGAGAAGAAGTTTTACTGGTAACGACGGATGTTTCTGATTTCTATACTAGTATTCCACATGATGAAGGAATTACAGAGATGGGATCTTTATTGGATCAAAGGGATTGTAGACAACATCCCAATACTAGAACATTACAGATGCTAGGGGAATTTATATTAACAAAAAATTATCTAATATTCGAAAATGACTTTTATGAACAAAGAAAGGGAACAGCAATGGGTTCAGCCATGGCCCCTGCCTACGCTAATGCATTCATGCATATATTTGAGAAAGAACATGTGACTGATCCAGAAAAAAATCCATATCTAAAATGGATTATAATGTATAAGAGATATATAGATGATTTGTTCCTAGTTTGGACTGGTAGAGTAGAAAAACTCATGGAATTTTACACATATTTGAACTCTCATTCACAATGCATAAAATTCACAATAGACTATAATGAGCAGTGCATCCCATATCTGGATGTGAATGTAATAAAGGGAGAATATGGTTTATACACTTCTTTACATTGAAAAGAAACAGCCCATAATACGATCTTGCATGCTAAAAGTTATTCAGAAGAACTGATTAAGAGTATACCATATTCACAGTTTCTTAGAGTTCGTAGAAACTGTGGATTAGAAATGGATTTTAAGAAAGAAATTAATGAGGTGAATTCTAGATTTTCACAGAGGGGATATGAGAAAAAAACATTATTAAAAGCTAGGAAAAGGATAGAAACAGTAACTCAGGAACGAGCGTTACAAGGAAAGCAAGGTGTAGAAAAACAAGAAAGGACAGTGTTTAGTTTTAAACACAATCACAAAACTAGGGAAATTAGACAAATAATAAATAAACACTGGACAATACTATAGAATTATCCATCTGATAATAATGTATTTCAACAATCTCCATTGATCGCTGAAAGAAAAGTAAAAACTATGAGAGATAAACTAGTACATACAGATCATTCACAAGGGAGACCAGATATAAGTACACAATTATTGTTAGGCCCATTGAATCCAGGGATGACACAATGTGGGCATTGTTCCGTGTGTGGGTACACCAGTAAAAAATCAGTCTATATACATCCATGGACAAATAAGGAATACCCTATCAGACAATTTATAACCTGTGAAACTAAAGGAGTTATATATATATATTACAATGTCCATGTGACAAAATATATATAGGAATGACAACATGTCAACTTAAACAAAGAATCCAGGAGCACAAGTCTAATATTAGAAATAAATTAAAGACACCAGTAGCGGAACACTTTGTAACAGCAGGTCATATGGGGGCATCCCTTAGATTTTGGGGTTTAGAGGTTATACAAAAACCAAATAGAGGTGGAGATTACACTAAAATTCTTGAAAGAGCAGAAACTAAGTGGATTTATGAAATGGGAACATTAAATCCGAGGGTAGGAATGAATAAGGATATAAACTGGAATTGTTGTAGGAGATAAGGAGATAAAAAAATATAAAATAAATATGTTTTAGAAAATAAATAAAAGCAATGGAGAAAAGAAATATAAATAATAATGAAGTACAGGGATTTAAACAACATGTTCCAACCATTTAAAACATAAACAATTAAGCTGTGGCAGAAGAAAGATAAATTTCAACATAACAGATAATAGTGTTTAGAAAAAGAGAAGACAAGTGAGATTTGAGGTATATGAAGGTATTACAATGAACTCTCAATGTCACCCTTAGCAGAATGAATAAATACAACAAGTTTCAGGATTAAATAGTAATGAAACTTCAAAAGTAAAACATGCCTTTAATCTAACTAACACTATTATGGGCAGAAGTTAGAAAGGAATGTATGAACGAGTGATTTATAATTACAAAGTGGTGGGACTCGAAACAAGGATGGTACGATACACATAGAAGTCAAATTGAGACTTTATTACTATCAGCAGTGCAGAATAAAATACAAGTAAGATGCATGCAGATGTCACTTGGTGTGTATAATTGCTCTGGTAGTTTTATTTATAGCACAACATACTGAGATAAGATCTAAGGACTACACCGTGTATAGAACCACCTGCAACCAGGAGGTCCAAAGACGTTATGCTGTACCAGTAGTAGGATCTGAAGTCAACAATGGCAAGATAAAACACTGATAAGCTAAATTAAGAACATATAATTAGCTTTTGAACACAGTCATATTTAACTGCGAGGTCCAAAGACGCTATGCTGTACAAGTGGTGGGATCTGTAGTCAATAATGGCGGGATAAAATGCTGATTAGTTAAATTAAAAACACATAATTAGCTTGTGAACACAATCATATTCAAGAAGGATCTATTAGGGCACTATTGTATATTGGTGGCAGCGCCGTTAATTAATAGGTATTCGGGTCTCTTTAAGGGGAGATTAAGTAAACATCAATGATTAAATTGTTGACATCAATTAAATTACATAGGGGGATAAAAGCAGGGAGAAAACCCGCTCGAACTCATTTAGAATTACCCGAGCTGCAGCATGGATGGACATGAGAAAAGTCAAGGTAGGTTTTTATGACATTTAAACTTGTGGAAAGAAAAGCAGTACATCTAGTTTAGAGGAATTTAAAAGTTATTATTTTCAGGGCTTTATAATGGTTTAAGAATCATAGCGTGAGTTAACGGGACAGTTAACAACAGAAGTTAATATATACTAACTGAATAGGATGATTTGTAATGCTTGTAGCTTGTTAGGTAATAGCTGCATTAGAAGAAACGGCTAAGTTAAATAAATGGTAATAGTTCAAATCTGTCAGGGAAAGCCGTATTAGTAGAAAACGGTAAAGTAAAGTATACGGCAGTGACTTGATATTTGATATTTGACACGTAAACGGATTTTTGTAGTTTGTTAGGTAACAGCCACATTAGAAGAAACGGTTCAGTAAAGTAAACGGTAACAGATTGAATCTGTCAGGGAAAGCCGTATTAGAAGAAAACGGCCAAGTACAGTACACGGTAGCGACTTGATACGTAAACGGATGCCAGTAAAAATTTCTAATATGTTGGAATTTATATAAAATAAAGTTTAGAACTGATATTGAGTATGTAAAGGAGAATTTACTCTAAGAAGACCTGTAAATTATAGCAACTAAATGACACGTAGTAGCATGGAATTAGAATGTCATGTTGAAAGGTGGTTATGTATAAATAGGGGTCTAAGTAATCAGTTGAAATAAAATGGGTAATTCATTCTGACATACTTCAGGGACGATAATATGCTTCAAAAGCAACAGTAATTAGTGATTGATAAAATAGCATGAGGTAGATGAATTCATGATTGTTTTATATTTAAAAAGCAAGTAAAAGATACAGAAATAAATTAAATACTGTTGTTTGTAGGGAGCTGAAAATAAAACAGAAACTGTTTAAAGTATTTATACATAATTAAATGGAAGGATGATATGTTGGATGAAAAATACTGTAGCAATACCAATAAGAGTGGTTCTATCTAGTATGTATAAAGGCCAGTATGTCAAGTTATGGTGTATGAAAAATAACACTGTTGGTGTCAAGTATTTGTGATTATGTTTTTACAGAATTGCCAATAAAAGGGGCTTTCTAGAAGTATTCTCAATAAAGATGTGCTGAAAAATCAGACTGTTAATAAGGTAAAGGATATTGAGAGATAAATATATATCGGATAATTAAGTTTGATATAGAAGTAATACATTGTTATTCATTTAAGGGCTTAGGATAATTACACATGTATGGATCAGTCTCATTTTGGTTTCTTTTGTTTCTATTTTAGAAAATATACTGTTTTTGGCAAATTCAAAGTGAACAATATGTATTGAGATTTATGAAAGGATGTAAGTAACCTAACATTGTCAAATATATGGGGAGTTATTTGAATTGTAAGATATGTGATGTAGACAGATAACTTATGTATATTTATGTCTTTTTAAGGTTCTTTTAAAAGGCACCTCCTGATGAAGCCAATTGTGTATTGGCGAAACGTAGAGGAATTGGGCCAATATTTAAAATAAAAGATTTAGATACTTGAAACTCAGAAAAACTGTCTACAAGTGTGAATTCTTCTGGTCTGTGCCCTTCACTAAACCATCCCTCTCAGATTTGTGTGGAGTTTATAGGATTTGGTCAGTAAAGAACTAAGTCTGGAGGCTAAAATTTTGGCATAAAGTTTACTGTCCAAATTTATAAGTGAAATCGGGCAGTAACTTCCAGGGTTAGTAGGGTCTTTGACCTTTTTTTGGAATAACAACTATGATTGCCTCCCGCATGGAGGGCAGTAGAGCACCCTTAAGTTCTATCTCCTGAAATACTTGAGTTAGAAGAGGTGAAATAGTAGGGGTCAGAATCTGGTAGAAGTCTGCCGTGTAGCCATCACTAGCTGGAGATTTCCCTTTTTTCAAATCTTGGATGGCTGCGGTCACTTCCTCTCTTGAAATGGGGAGATCTAGGAGTTGTGCTTGCTGCCTCTGTTGTTTGGGCAGCCCTAAAGTGTCCAAGAATACTTGTGTATCTCTATTAGAGCCAGTGTGGGTGGAGGAGTAAAGTGTTTTATAAAAAGAGGACATAATATCATTAATGTCCCTAGGAGAGGTGCTCAGTACCCCTTGTTTGTTCTTCAAACCAGGGATATATCTACTGGCCTGCTGTTTGCGGAGTTAATATGCAAGTACTTTACCCCCTTTGTCACCATCCTCCCAAAAAGTATGCCTCAGGCAGAGAATGGTGGCTTCAGCTTTCCTGTTCAGTAGTTGGTTAATTTCAAACTGGATACCCAAAATGGACCTACCTATAAGGGAATGGATGGATAGGAAGGGCATAGCCTTAAAAATGCCTTCCGCTGCTGCTAATTTCTATTCAAGAGTAACTAACTGCAATTCCCTCTACCTACATTTGGCTGCAGCAAACCCCATAATGTTACCTTGTATCATGGCCTTGAAGGCTTCCCAAGTTGTACCAGCAGAGGTGTCCCTTATAAGGTTCACCGCTAAGAAAAGAGAAGCCTCCTTATTAACCCAGGGAATGAAATCAGGGTCCTTCACTAGAAGCGGGTCTAATCTCCACTGTTTAGTTGGGGGAGCCACAGAGTCCCATTGTATAAGGAGCTGGACTAGGGCATGGTCCAAAATATAGCAGGGAAGAATTGAGACATCAAGGGTTTTGGTTGTCAAGGTAGGTGAGCCCAGCCAAAAGTCCAGCTAGCTGTATGAGGCATTGGCTACTGAATGAAAGGTATAGCCTCTTGTTCTGGGATGGAATAGTCTCCACAGATCTGTAAGCCCCTGATCAGAGATCATTTGTGGAAGATCCTTCCCACTTCTGAGATGCGCCTCTTTCCCTCCATCGTTCCTATCAAGGGGAGGTACCAATGTGAGGTTAAAGTCCCCACCAATAAGCAAGGGGCAGTTTGGGGGGGTTAAATTCCAGAATTACCTCTGCCAGGTTGTGAAAGAACTGGGGGGTGTCCTCGTTAGGGGCATAGAAATTACACAAGATGAGTGGACCTGTGGGTGTATTGTAAGTGACAATTACCCATCTGCCATCCTGATCTGAGAGCGTCTGCTTTAATGTCCAGGTGAGAGACTTATGCACAAGGATAAGAACCCCATGCTTCCTAGTCGGGGCATTGGAGTGAACTTGCTGACCAACTCAGTCTTTACTCATATGGGTATGATCATCTCCGAAGAACTTAGTCTCCTGCAGAAAGGCCACTTGAGAGCGATTACATTTCAGGTGGGCCAGTACTTTCTTATGTTTCACTGGGGAGTTCAGCCCCCTGACATTCCATGTGTGGATCACAATGTCAGACATCGTGTTTGAGGGTCCCCAGGATAGAACAGGAAAAACCCAAGGAGGAGGGCAGCAGAGGTACCCCTGTATATTAAGTAATTAGGGGTCGCTACACTACCCCTTCAAGGGAAAAATTATAGATGGCCGTGGGTAGTTCTAACAACAATACTGAATCTATATACTGCCTAAAAGTCTTAACTAACTAACTTATCCTACAGAATAATAAAGGAGGTGTGATAGGACTAAACCGGCTAGAGCCCTATCCAATGGTATGCCCTGTCACCCTTGGGGGTGTGGGAATATTGTTTCCCAAGAGGGAAGAGAACACCTTTATACTATGCTGCTTGTACTAAGTTATCTGGCACCAAGGTAGAAATCAGGGAGGGCAGCTATCCAACTCTTGCTTTGAGCCATATCCGGACCTGCCTGCAAACCCTTCAAATAGGGGGATAAGAAACTTGCCGAAGGGCTCTTGAACTGGTACTCAGCTTGTAGGGTGATAAAGGGAGCAAATACCCCACTTATACCAGTAGGCCTATCACTCTTGAGATTCAGTGGTCTATTAACAAGGGTCTACCAGAGGACACAGGTTAATGAAAACCAGAAAGTGCAGAGCCTACCAATGGGAGACAGCTGACCTCTGAACCATTCCTCATATTCAAACCACCCCACAAAGCAGCCAGAGGGTGAAGGAGGGAGGTACCTATAAAAGGCCAGAATCGGCTCAAATATCAGTAACAACAACTTAATACAGTCAACCATTGCAATACAAGCTTAAAACATTTCTATAACAGCCTTATGATAGGCAGCATGTAGGTAAACCTATTTTACAGCTCTACTCCAAATAAAATTCAGCACCAGGTAGGAGTGTCAGGTGAACAAGATAAATTAAGATTAAATGGGAGGGTTGAAGCATAAGCTGTAGTACTGTTTTGGCTACACAGTGAAAAATAGCACACAATCTCGAATTACTGAGACTGGGTCAAGTTCAGCATCTGTGCCCTTTTTGCCTGCACATCTCCCTGTGCCCTTTTTGCCTGCACATCTCCTCTCCCTTTTACACTACCTTTCAGTAGTAATTTTCTCCAATTACTAAATAAAATGTCAAACATATCCTGGGCAGAGGAACGTTATGACAAGATGACGAAAACCAAAATTTACCTCTGTAATTGTAAGGTCTAAGAAGTGTGCCCAGATTGGGGTCTATTAGGGGTGAATTACATTTTCACTGGCCCACTAGCAGGACAGACTGATCCATAACTCTGTCCTAAACCGGTGATAGGGGTGGAAGGTCAAAGGGAAAGAGTTAGGACCAGCAATAGGGGAAAGTAATGAAGGGGGGGTACCAATCAGTTCCCTAAGGGCAAAGGGAAATACCAGCAGGATTATCTAGCGATTCTATCTGAACAGATTAGAACCCCCAAGCAGACAGATTATTATGTATTAGCCTCATTTACATTGTTTACAGCCCTCGCACTATATAGAACAAACTCTAGTCAAAAAAAAAAGTCAGATAAACGTCTGGAGCTATATGGATACAGTCTATGTTATAAGATGCTATGGGGAATCCTCTATCCCAACATGGGTTGGAGCTTTACTTCAGCTATACAGGCCTCAGTCATCACCCACTACTCCCCACCCTTCCTTTTCTAAATTCCCTGAAACACCAGCCCCCAGATACTTAACTGACTGTTAAACAGCATAGACTACTGAAGGTTCCAAGTGTTCATGGAGGGTTTGGTTGTTTTGCCTCTGTGAGGTCTCATTCTGTGTTGCAATCTAGGGGTGAGCCTGGAGCCTGAGAGTCTAGTAGAGGTAGTGCCGCATCCACCTCCGCACTATGGGCCCATGAGGTATGTACATCCTTGAAGTTGCTACGATCCGATTCCATATTCTCAGTGTCCATTTCTGTATGGAAATCTGTGTCGGAAAGGTCGCTCAGAATTGAAAACTGATTGTGGGTAAAGTAAGGACTAACGTATTCTATTTCGGTTTCAGTAGTCGTAGTGGAGTTTTGGGCCTGTACTTCAGGAGGGTGTTCTTCCTTTCCTGTGGGTGGCCGTGTTTGGAGTGTGGTGAGGTTGGCCGCCTTTTTCTGATTTTAGTGTTATGGGGTTCCAGTCCCACCTGGAGGGCAGGAGGGAGTGAAGTAACAGGAGAACCCACTTTGGGTAAGGGTGTGTGGGTGTTATTTTCCGACAGAATAGGGGACAAAGAACTCAGGCCGGCCGGCCACATATTCACAATAAAGACCAAAGCCGTGTCCGGAGCAGAGAAGTGATGAGCTGCTCCATTCACTGATATTTGCAATGTGGCAGGGTACTTCAGGGTGAAGGGGATATTCAGCACATGTAATTTCCGATGAACTTCAGAGAAGGCTTTGCGCCGGGCAAAGTTCTCTTGAATAATCTTGGAAGATCATAATCTTATGATCCTTCCAACGGAGCTGCCCCACTTCCCTAGCCCTGGTCTGAACTGCTTCTTTTTCAGCAAAGTTCAAAATTCTAACTATGAATGGGTGTGGTCTTTCACCCTGTGCCGGTCTGGGTTGCAATGAAAGATATGCCCGCTCCATCGTAATCTTCATGCCGTGTGGTAGCTGCAAGATCTCTGGTAGCGCTTGTTGCAGAAAAGGTAGCACCCTCTCACCCTCACAGCCCTCTGGAAAACCAAGGTGGTGCAAATTATTGTGACGACTTCTATTTTCTAAGTCGTCTATTTTGTCTTGAAGGAGCTGTATTTGGGCTGCCTGTTCTCGCATAATGGCACAGTGCCTCTGAAGTGCGTCATCCTATGTAGTCGCCTTTTCTTCTATTCCATCCACCCTCACATTAATTTGCTGTATAGAGAAGGCAGAATTGTTCACTGCCAATGTGAGTGTATCAATGCTGGTCATAATCGAAGTGAACATCTCTCTTATAGAGGGTTCTTCCTGTTCCGCTGATAAGTGCACCATACTGCTTGTCAGAATATCGTAACTGCAGCTCCATCCCATCGGGATTAGCTCAGCTGTGATCCAATTTGTCTCGGAGTCGACCGGTTGTTAGCAGGTACCTTCAGATATCTGGTAGTGTACTTTTCCCATCGAAGTTCTTCTTACAAAGATGTAAAGTTTGCGTTCTAGGCTCTTAGGTGAGTGGAGCTGTGGAGTTAAGTTGCCATCTTGGTTGAGCGTTAGCCATGCCCCTGTATTGTTTATAGCTTTCACTACAACTGTTTCTTTGCTGACAGTGAAAAATCCCCCTTCTATCTTTATCTGCTCATCAGGGAACTGTCTTCTTCTTGCCCTGACTGTGAGATAATTGAGTCTCTGGCTGTAACAAAGGCCTTTGCTGTCTGTGTGTACAGAGTGTTAGGAGAGAAACGTTGTGCCAATGGAAATGAGCAGAATTTGGAATCCATGTATTCCATGGTAAACATTCTATGATAAACATTCTGTATCTTGAATGTGGGAAAAAACAGGAAGAAGAAAGTAGGCAATAATACAATGACATCATCATCAATGAACATCATTTGTAATGGGTGGAAGGACCACTTTATCATAAATGTACAAAAGTAAATCTATTGTTTCTACATATAAACATGCTTTTCCCAACTGTAAAAAGTTTTAAAAAAGGAGCCCATTTTATAAGTGCAATAATGCACTCTGGGATGTGTGTGGAACACATTTTACTGCACGGCCAGTGGCTAAAGGCACTCGGCCTTTGGCCTCATGCCTTATTACACTCCTGGCTGTGTGGTAAAATGTGTTCCACTCACACCCCATCATGCCTTATTGCTTACCTAGTGTACTGATATGCGTTGGTCGTTTTACCTGGGTGTCACTCAGGATTTTGTACTGTGGCAAGGCAACTGTGGGGTTACTGGGGATTAATCCATGGTCAAGTGATGTGATGTGATGAATGAGATGGCAGAATTTTTTGTGACCATGTTGTATGGTGTTTTTTATACACTTGACGTGAGTGATGAGCCATAAACCATGAGACTGAAGCTTGAGAGGTTTATGAGCTCATCATTCATCGAAGTTGTGTAAACAATCATCATCAACACACATCTGCCTATGATTTATTTTTTATAATTACTGGCATAATTGCTTCTATTAGGAAATTGCAATGTTCATCAAGTGTACTGTGTTGACAGACCAAGAAAGAATGTGCTAGCAGTAAGTTCTTACAGTCTGTCAGGGGGCACGAGGCTGTGGCTTCCCGCCGCCACACTTGACAACAGTGGATCACAAGCTTTCAAAAGCCATAATAATTGGTTATTATACTAACATAGCATACTAACATACTAAAAGCCAGCAGAATAGGCCAAAGGGTCTCTCAATGTCTGCTCAAAAGCCAGCAACCTAGTGACTGCTCGCCTTACCACCCACCCATCACCCAAGAGGGTCCTCTCTGGTTTCAGTTTCCCCTTGTACCTGTCCCACCCCTTCTTGAAGCCCTCCATTGTGCCCTCCTCCAAAAGCCTCCTGGGCATTGCATTCCATGGCTCCACCACCTTCTCAGTGAAAAAATGCCTCCTAAGCTCCCCCCTATAATTTCCCCCCTCCAATTTCCACTCATGGCCCCAGGTTATTCCCTCCCTTTTTTGCCTAAACAGCTTCTTGGTTCAACTCCTGGTTATTCCTTTTACATACTTGAAAACCTCTATCATATCTCCTAAATCCGTCCTCTCCTCCAGTGAGTAAAGCCCAAGCTCTTCCAATCTCTCTTCATAAGTCCCCCCCTCCATGCCCTGAATAATCCTGGTCACTCTCCTCTGAACCTTCTCCAGCAGCACTATGTCCTTCTTCAGATGGGGTCTTCAGAACTGTGCACAGTACTCAAGCTGTGGCCTGACCATAGCATTATATAGAGGGAGGATCACCTCCCTCCTTCTGGACTTAATTCCCCTGGCTATGCAGCCCAATATCCTGTTTGCTTTGGTACAGTTCTACAATTTTCAGAGTTATTCATTTTTCATCTACCACCACCCCTAAATCCCTTTCACCCAATGTGGCTTGCAGTGTTACCCCACCAAGGTGTAAACAAGGCTGGATTATGGCTTTTGTAGTTTATTATGGCTTCTGGAAGGGGTTCTATATAGTGTGATAATAGCAGTCACCAGTAATTATAGCAAAAGATATATCAACTGTATCATAAATAGCCAGTACAGTATAACAAATAATGATTGGCAGGGAATCCAACTGTTAGTCATACGTTCTCTGTGTGAATATCATTCATTTGGAGGTGTGGACTGTTCTCCTAGTTCCTAGAGAGAGGTTCTTGTTGCACATTATTGGAATTAAAGTTTTTCTATTTGCACCTCGATTTTCGGTCTGTTTCATTTTGCCGTAGGTGGTGCTTTAGTTGTTTTGTAGTAACTGAATATCATTCATGCCATAGCATCTATCTTAAGTTTGAAATTGAAAATCTATGCTGCCTCCTTTTTTAAAACATTTCTCCTATTTAAGACCACCTCAGGAAGCCTTATCACTTTCTCCAATCCTCAGAAATGCAAGGTTGCAATGCCATAGCCTGCTTCCTTGAAATAGCAAAACTTGGTGAATAGGTGTCTTTTCCTCACCTCTCCTAATAGAGCATTTATGCCATGTTATTCTGATTTTTAACTGTCTAAATGTTTGATCTATAGTATGTAAGAAAAGTCACATGGACACTTAAAGTGATTCATGGAAGGCTGCCATAACAAATGGGTGTAGTAACCTGGAGGAGTTATGAATCAGTCTCCTACCATTCAAACTGCCAAAAAGTACTGTTTTCCATGAAAAAAAATCTTTTTGTTTCTGTACTCTGTTTCCTTTGCATAGCCCTGGCCCTTTTTTATGTTTGTTTGCACGCGCAGTGCACAAGAAACATATTGAGATAGTACAGCATTGCAGAGGTGTGTCCGTGTTGTAACCAATTGCAGCAGATGTTCTAATGGGCACATCCCTCTGCCACCAATCAGCTGGGAAGCTGCCGATGATGTCAGTTTCGGAGCAAGACCTGCACCTGAAAGAAATCTGCCGCTGCAATCAGGGACAGTTTTATCACTGCAGTGGCAGCTCCCCCTGCCTCCCAATTAGGGACACAGACATCCAGCCGACAAGAATCTGGCCATGTGCATTACAGTACACAGTAATGTGCATGGGCAGAGTTTCAGTTCTTGTTGGCCCCTGTCCCCAGTTTTTTCAGTGTGCCTTTCCTGGTGAAATAGTTAAATAAATAAATGAGCTGTGGCACAACTTATCACATTGGCGGCTCCAGCTGCCCTCCCCACACACTCTCTGGAAAGCTGACATCGTGGTGCCCAATCCCTGTGCTGGCATGTACCTTCTCCCCCATTAATGTGGCACACTGGAAGCCCACCCCAGTGTGCCAAAATGCTTCTTTATGTTTCCGACACCAGAATGGCCACTCCCAGTGTTGGATGCGCCGGACCCCCCCATGCCCCTATTTTCTCAGCCGACCTTGGGGTGCCCAATCCCCAGGTCAGCACTGATTCTCCCTCCACTAGTCTGGCACACTATGAGCCCACCCTAGTGTGCCAAAATCTGTTTTAATAATATTTCACCTGTAAAAAAGAAAAATGTCCTCCAAGGTCTTTTTTTTTAAACCTGAAAAGAAAAGAAAACAGTCCCTTGTCATCCCCGCTGCCCCTCCCCCATCCTGACCCTCTCTCTGTGGACTCTCCTCCCCGCACCTCCCCCTCATCCCATACTTACCTGTGGGGGTCAGGAGCAGTGATCTTCGGTGGACCGGGAACATGTCTGCACTTTTCAAAGCCGAACCGGGAACTGAAGAAATCATGGTAAGCCCTATAATGGCAGTCAATGGGGGGCTCAACTTAGGTTGATATTGCAGCCAATTTTGGGAGTTTTGGTCCTAAAATTTCAGCATGGGGTTCTTGGGACCCCACCTCATGAACACTCACACTGTAATTTAGTTTCTCAGTCCTGAAAGGTGATTTCACAGTCACTGCGTGGAATCACCTTTCGGGACCAAGTAACAAAATGACAATGCCACTGTTCATGAGGAGGGGTCCCAAAAAGCCCATATTACAAATTTGGTGAAAAACAAACCAAAAATGATTGTGTTATGGGTGTGCATTGCGCAGTTTCTATGCATGCTCCTAACTTCATCAATTTTTAATATTCTAACTCCAAATTTCCAACACCCCCTTATGAACAGTACAGCTATCATTTTTCACATCTTGCCCAAAATGTGTTTTTAAACCTGTGGTGCAGAATGGCGTGGTTGCTGTGCAAAATCAACTTTCAGGACAGAGTAACGAAATGACAGTGCCACTGTTCATGAGGGGAGATCCCAAAAAGGCCATGTTGAACATTTGGTAAAAACATTCCAAAAAATTACTACCTTATGAGTGTGCATTGAGCAGTTTCTATGCACGCTCATACCTTTGCCAATTTTTCATATTTTCACTCCAGATTTTCAAAATTGCCATTTTGTCATACCTCCTCATGAACAGTACAGCTGTCATTTTTCACATCCTGCCCAAAATGTGTTTTCGCACCTGTGTCACCGAATGGCACCTTTACTGTGCAAAATCACCTTTCAGGATTGAGTAATGAAATGATAGTGCCACTGTTCATGAGATGGGGCCTCAAAAAGCCCATGTTGAAAACTGGGGATGAAAATACCAACAAACACCCAGGGCATTAGAGTTTCCAACTGCAACACCCACCCTGTACAGACTGACAGGTGTCGTGAGGTGGGACTTGGGGTCGCTGACTGCAATGCTCATGCCATTCCACCCCACCCCCACCCTGCAGCCAGTGACAGGCATCAAGGTGTGCATTGGGGTCTTTGGTCCTAACTTTCACCTCATTCTCCTATACTGTACCCATCTCAGCTTATTTCCTTATGGAATGGGGTAAGCATAAGGGCTGAAGACCCCAAGGCATACCGCAACAGCTGTCGGTGTCTGCAGAGTGGGGCGAGATGGAATGGTGTGAGCATTATGGCTGACAACCCAAAGGCACGCCCCAACACCTGTTAGTCTCTGCAGGGTGGGGTTGGGGGTTTGCATTCCTTCAATACTTCACTACTATTCCTATTATGCATCTTTCTAACTCCTGCACTACCAATGCCAATACCAGCAAGCAAACATTCGGCATTGACAAATGCTTGTTTTCTCAGTGCTGCAACCCCCAACCTTTACATCATGCAAGCCAAACAAAGTTACATTCAAGGGACACTGTCAGTGTTTAGCTGACTCTACATTGTTTGCAGGTAGTTATCTAGCTTTATAACATGTGTAGAAACATTCTAGTAATTTGATTTGCTGAAAGTAGCTCAGAGCCGTGTAATTATTGAACTACAGTATAATTAAACTCCTGAACTATTTACAGCCATTCAAGCCCTATAACATAAACATAGAAAAGTCTCATTACACTACTACATTCTGACAGGAACTGTCACTTCAGACCTGTCACTTCACTAGCAGGCAGTAAAAGTGAAACATCATCTACACAGAATGGCAAATGATCTTTTTAGCCTACCTGCATCACAAAAACATTTACAGTAGAGGCTTTTCTATAAACTGTACTGCTTTAAACAGTACCAAAATAGGAGACTGTACTTTGATTAGAGAGATAGAAAAATCAGATATTTATTGTGCCCACAATGCCTCACTATGTAAATTAGTATACAACTTTGACAATTTTACTATGTATTATAACTGTAAGTGCAATAAGACACTTCAGGGAAGTGTAAATATGCTCTATTAATTGTGCTTTGCAATTAGATGCCCCTCTTAAATGAAAACAGGCAGTGAAACCCCTTGTTTTCCCTAAAGTCTGTTTGTATCTGTACAGATCTATTTTCATTTTCACCAGTTGTCTATATCTCTGTCTCCTTCACTCACATTTGCCACCTTTCAGCCTTCTTACAAGGTCCTGTTAATTAGTCCCCACCTGGGGATTTCTCTAACTCATTCACTGCTATTATGCCTTGTCACTCTCATCATCACCTTTTTGTTTTCCAGACTCACTCTTTATTTTGCCATTTATCACTTTTTCACCCAGATCCTCCCCCTTTTTTCTTTCCCCACATATATATCCCTTATTTTACCTCCCCTCTTCACTAACTTTGCTTTTTTCTCTTTTAGATATTTCCTGAACAAGACATAAGGACAAAACGTCAATTTTTAACTCTAGTTTCCATTTTCAGCATGCATTTAATATTACCATTTTGTTTTGCTTTCAGACCACATGCTGACGCAGCACCTTGTCTTTGTTTTTACATCATGGAAAATGACTATGATAGATTTTTTAGAAAACAAAATGCAGCTTTAACATCTGAAGCATGGCTAGCAATAACATATCATGTGAAGAAGACATTTGGGGAGCTTCCAAAAAATTACTTTAATCACATAGATAAAATTTTCAGTAGAACAAGTAATGAACTCCTTGATCACTATGTGTTCTCCCTTATTTGGGTTATAAATTGTTTTTGCAGAGTGGGTGTTGAAACAGTGAACACAGGACTATAAGGGAAATTACCCTTTGGTGGGTTACCCAGTCACATAGTTTCTTGGGTCATTGGTTTCAGGACCTAATGCACTGTGTGCTCCAACTGGTTCTTTCAATTTGTCTTGTTTTTGCTGTTATCAGTGGTGTGGATGAAAAGGTATTTTTGCCCTTTGTTGATCTAAAAATGCTCCCATTTTATAAAATTTGCTTTTATCTGGTTGCATTGGGTACAAAAATGTGTACTGAGGGTTACTTTGTTATTTGTGTCACCGCTAGCATTAGTCATAATGTCTGCTGCCTAGACATTGTTCTTACCCTATTATTTTACAGATTTTAATGTGCCTTCACTGTAACTTCTTTCCCTAAGTTGCTGTAATTCCTCTACTTCTCTTGTTTTATAATCTCTTTCCTCTGTGCAATGTCTTCTAACCCTCAACAGTTGCCCGAAGGGTATCGTGTGTTTCAATTTTTTCCAGTGAAAGCTTTCTGCATGCAATATCATATAAGAATGTTTCCACGCTTCTGTTAATAGTGAATTTCAGACTCCATCCAACTGTATTTAAAAAAAAAAATCAAAATACTCGGCAAGTTCTATCACATCAACATTACAAGTCAAAAACATATCATCCATGAACTATTTGCAAAAAACTATATTTTTGTTCTAAATAGCTCCATTTTGTTCATAGATAAATTCCTTCTCAAACTCCATCATGCATATGTTGGCATAAGATGGAGACATGAGTGAAGATCCTATTGCCATTTCCCTGATCCACCAATAAAAAAGCTTTTTCAAATTTGAAGACATTGTTATTTAATGCTACTATCAGGAAATTATTACTCTGAATTTTCTCAACTCTGTAGATGTCCAAACATTCTGCTAGTGCTCTCAAGTCTTCACTATGGGAGATACAAGTGTAAAGGTCACTCATGTCTATTGTGACTAAGATGTCCCTTCTTGCCTCAGTGTTGTCTCCATTAAAACTCTCCAAGAGTTTTAATAAGTGTTTAGAATCATGTAGATAATTTGGACATTTTTGGACATATGCTTCGATATGATGTTCTACATACTTAGATATTTTGCCAGTCACTGAGTTAGTACCAGAGATTATTGGTCTCCCTGCTGGTCCTGTAATGCTTTTATGAACCTTTGTTAAGGTAAAAAAGTTAAGCATTCTGCAATTATTGCTATTTAATAAAGTTACAGCCTATTCTTCAATGTCCCCATGGTACTCTGCTGTCTTAGCATAGTTTCTAATTCTTTTTGGATATTCTCGGTCAGATATACTTCCAACTTAAGATAGTTGTTAATGTTATTCAATTGTCATAAGCATTCACTTGGACAGTAATTATAGTATGGTATCACAATCCCTCCCTCTTTGTCAGCACTTTGTCAGCACTCTTAATGACAATAGCTATATTGTTTTCCTTTTTGTGTAAAGATTTACTCTCTTCTTTGAAAAAGTTTATACATTCTTTTACTCATTTATTCTCAAAATTAGAAATTACTTTATCAACATCCTTATTAACAACCTTAATTCAGCATGTGTCAGCCAAGGTGTCAGTGTGGCTCAGCTAGTAGCACACTGGGATTTGGCTCATACCTAAATGATGGCACCTGAGTACAGTACTAGGGGGTGCTGTACTGTTCGGGTGTGCTGTCCTTTTGGATGAGACATTAAATTGAGGTCTCTTCTACACATCTCTGGTGCTGTCCTGCTGGGTGTCCAGATGGACATAAAAGAACCCAGGCCATTTTTTGCAAAGTAGGGGACTTTCTTGGTGTCCTGACCAACATTCTCCTTCCCATAGAACTGGTTCATGCAATTGTCCAAGGCTGTGTGTGAGTGTTGATGTATGAAATGGCTGTTGCTATGTGTTCAGTCACTTCACTACCAGTCGAGCATTACTTGTAAAGTGCTTTGGGATACAATGTGCATGAAAAGTGCTATATAAGTGCTGCCTCTTCTGCTTCTTCATCTTCTGCTTAATAATGGTGTCTATGGAAGATGGAATAGAAAATGGACTTCCTATTCAGGGATTTTTTTATTCATGTTTTACTTTTCTAGAATCTGAAGTTCCTGTTGTGCTTTCCTTATCATAAAAGTAATTGTTTAGTCCGATCTTCCTGAGAATTTTTCACAATCAATTCAAAGTTTTATAGTATAAGGACCTTCAACAGGGCAAAGGTTTAAATTCTCATTTAGTAAGGAATAATCTCTCTCTAAAATGAATTTTTTTTGACAGGTTAAAAACTGTGAGCTCTTGGGTTTGACTGTTTATCTCAGTTTGTGAAAGTTTCCTTCAATACCTCCTCTTCCATCTAAGGGTAGGTCTGTCCTTCTTCTACTCTTTCTCCATTCCCTCTTATACTGGGGCCTACTTCTTGATAGCACTGTTTATCTTGATATATCTGGGAAATTTTGTGTCTGTAAAACTTCCCCCTTCCTGCTCCTAAAAAATACTGCCGTTCCCTGGTCCTGTAACATTCTCATCCTCTTTCTGAACTATTTAAGAACTGTCAGAGTCTAGAAAAGTCTACTTTTGGGTTGTACCAAAATATTTCTTTCCTCAATTACACATTGTTTTTTCTTACAATTCTGGGGTGTAGCCATGGATTTTGGAATGGAATGTTTTCACAGAAGAAATCCCATTATTTAGTCCAGGTGTGCAACAAATAAATTATGAAATCATAATGGAAGCAAGATGGGAGGGGGTTTGTGGGCACCCAGCCCCCCCCCAGCTATGCCTATGTAATTAATGATGTCCCTTTTAAATTTATGGAGTTTTTGTTGTGTAAAATTATCAAAATTTTTTTACTTTTTTCACTCTTTTCTACTTTTTTTATACTCATCCAAATTAATCTTTCCTTTTTCATTTTCATCTTATTTGTTTTACCAGGAAACGCTCCATTGAGCAAGCTCATTTGCAGGGAGGTCCTGGTAAGGACAGTCCTTTACAGAAAAGTCACAGTGATTACAAGGATGCAAAATAAGGAACAGAACAAAATTTACAACCAGTGTATAGTCTGATAAATCAATTAAAGATTTACAGCAACAAAAGTAAAAATTATACTATAATGTATAATATATTAAGATAAAAGTTTGTTACAGTCAAGACAGCTTTAAAACAGCCATCAATTTGCAATGAGTAGCAATAGAGGTCCTAGGAACAGAAACAACTATTAATGCAATAGGTATCAACCAATGTTTTGAAGGTGTGAAGGGTCACAATCGAGTTCAGTTTGAGGGAGGCCTGATGTCTGTTCCAGCATGTCTAAGCAAAACAGCTGAAAACCATTTAGCCATATTTGGATGCATTTCTGGGAGCTTCAAGCAAAATATTGTTGCATGCTCTTAGGTTATATAAACTAGAAACTTTTCAGAATAAATCAGAGATATAATGTGGTACATCATACCTAAGATATTAGTGGCATCATAAATATAGGTTTTTCTGTCATCTAGTGGTGAGAGAAGGTCAACCAACAGATACATGGAGGGTGTAGTGATGAGTTCTTGAAGGCAGCCCAGTGACGAATCTCAGTGCCCTATGATAGAGAACATTCAAGTTGGCAAGTTGTCCAGCTGCAGTGTCTCTATATAGTAGATCCCCATAGTCAAGCAAGGGTAAAAACAGCTCTGATAGGGTTTTATGGACATCCAAAGGCAGACTGAACTTATTTCTTAAATAGAAGCCCAGCCTTGACAGTAGCTTCTTACAAAAATGTTCAATGTGATCACTGAAAGAAAGCTGACCATCTAGCCATACGCCTAAGTATTTGAAATTCTCACTAGCTTCAGTTTATCACCTAGGAGAGTAAGGATTCCAAGAGGGGTGGGGCAAGTTGACCATTTGCTATTGGTGTAAAAAATCATGTACTTTGTTTTGGCAGCATTAAGAAGGACTTTAGAAGCACACAGTTTCAGTTAAAGAATATTGAAAGCAGACTGGAGGCCATTTAAAGCTTCTAGTATGTTAGGTCTAGTTGCATATAGCACTGTGCCATCCATGTAGCATTGTAGTTTGACATCCCCAGTATCATCTAGATCAGCTAGATATATGGTGAATAATAGTGGTCCAAAGGACTGACCCTTGCGGTACATCTTTGGAGATTTGTGAGCAGGAGAAGAGTAGACCCTCAGATTTAAGTTGTTGTCTACCAATCATGTAATTTTCAAACCAGGGTAAAGTGTGTTGACCAATGCCAACAGAAGACAGCTTATGCGGAAGTATTTGATGGTCAACCATATCAAAAGCCTTACTGAGTGCAAGAAAAATGGCAGCCGTCACAAGGTTTTAGTCAAGAGAAGTGAACCAATCATTTGTCACTTTGATGAGTGCAGTAGTGGTATTATGTAGAGCTTGGAAACCAGATTGGGATGGGATAATTAAGCTATTACTGGTGATATACTCCCAAACCTGTTCATTGATTAGCTTTTCCAAGGCCATAGCTAGGACAAGCAAGATCAATATAGGCCAGTAGTTAATTGCCATAGATTTATCACCAGCTTTGAAAAGTGGAAATGTGTGAGAACATTTTCCAAAGTACAGGAATTTCATGGTTAGGTAGGGAGAGATTGAACAGGTGAACTATAGGCACTAACAGCTCTAAGAAAAAAGGGTTCCAAATTGTCTTACTCTGGGCTCCTTTCAATGTCAAGAATTAGTAGCATGTCTTCCATCTGTTTATATGTGATGGTCGGGAAGCAGAAAGGAGAGTGCATGATGCTGATGGGTGAAGGGGAGATTGCTTTAAATTTGTTAGCAGACGCGCAGCAGCAGGTGACCGGTCAAAAGCTATTCCAGCAGATGCAAAGTGTAAGTTAAGCTCTTCCACAATGAGTTGCTAATCTGTAACAGTTTTACCATTTGCCACAACCTTACATGGTAGTGAGTGAGTGCTACTCCTTCTAGGGATTTGATTGTCAGCCAAACTTTGGGAAGGATCACTTTTGCTAGCTTCCAGAAGGCTTAGATAGTAATTTGATTTGGCTGTATGGACTGAGTTAGTGCATGAGTTCCTTTTTTGCCTGAACACTGTCCAATCATGAGTCAGTTTGTTTTTTTCTGCCTCTGGTCCAGTGGCTATCCCCATCCCTCAATGCCTGCTTAATTTCTTTAGTAATCCTACAAAAGATTTTTCCTCTAAACTCTCAGTTTTACTAGCGACACATGTTGATTTATAACAGAGAGAATTTGTTGATTAAATACTTCCACCGCTGTGTGCACAGAGGTAGCAAAGTAGAACTCCTGTCAATTAAGTGCAGCTAGATCATGAAAGTAGCTTGGTTCACAGAAGTATGAGAATCTCCTTTTATAATGGAAGGTAGAATCTACAAATCATTTCACTCAGCGTCCGATACAAGCATCTGCATTATGGTCTCTGCAATCATTGTCAAATACGGCAGTAGTTACAATTTTTATGGGTTATTGGTAAGTATTACATCCAGTAATGAGGAATCGGTTACCCACTGACAGCGACATTTCATCAGCGAGGTCCCCCATAGTGAATACAGTGTCATGCTACTGTGAGAAACCCGCTGGAACCCGGCGTTTTCTGTCAGGGGTCCTGCACCCCCCCCAATCAGCTCAGACTCAGAGTTGATAATCTTTAACGTGGGTGGTTCAGGGGCAACGCCCCCAAAGAAAACAACGACAGATGGTGCGAACCGGCAGTCAACTGCAGAATGCGTTCAACCTGCCGATGTCACTGACGGGGCGTTCAACAAACATTTTGTCGAGCTCCTGTCATGGATTCATGAGGAATGGGGTGGATTTTATTAATTCACTGGTGATATTAATTTTCATTGTTATCTTGCTCATTTCTGAAGACATAGCTTCAATCAGTAATAACATGAATTCCAATGAGTATTTTTGACCTGACCCCATGCCATTTGTCCATAAATTCTTCACAGGGAAAGTCTAGATTAGGCTCAGCCATGGCTCTAAGTCCATGGGGAATACAACATTGTTTAAAATATTGTGCTAATGTTACAACATGCCAGTCTAACCAGCAATTTTTCTGTTCTACGTTTTCTAGTGCCACCATCAAAATGGAGAACTTTGATGAGATTAATTCTTTAACAACAGAAATGGCAAATACAGTGGTCCTCAATGGAGAGGAAGAACAGCACATTATGGGACTGGTAAAAACTATTAGAAATTTGACTGGCTTAGGTGGAGTTAACAACATGTTTAACAAACTAGAAAACTTGAAATAGAAAGAATGCTGGTTAGACTGGCATATTGTAAAGTTAACACAATATGTTATTAACTGAAGTTACATTCTCATACACTAGCATGAGAGCAACTGAAATGAAAACCACTAGTAAATTAATAAAAAGAAAGATTAATTTGGATGAGTATAAAAAAAAAGTAAAAAAGATGGAGTCCAAATGTAGATGACACCACACTACACTATGCCATGCCACAACAAGTAGGCTGGAAGGTTAACTAGGATCTGCAGCTTATCCAATAGGTAGGGAAATGGGCAGAATGGGTATGCCAAATGGTCCTTATCTGCCATCAGAATCTATGTTTCTATGCTACTACAAAGTTTTCATGTAGGGGATACCACACTATGCTGCACAATGCTACACTACAGAGTTTACTTGTAGCTGAAACCATACTATGCTACACTACAGGGTACACATGTAGATGAAACCCCAGTATACTACCACATGCTACAGTACAGAGCTTGCGTGTAAGTGATACCACACTATGCTACACCATGTTACACTTTAAAATGAAGGTTCATGGCCCTATGGACCAGTGAGCCCAATATGCATCAATAGGGACACTTACCAGGCTGTGTAACTATGTGCCATGTACCCAGCCCCATAGGATGCACAGAGCCATGATTCATGACCTCTTGGCCAGCCCTAAGCTTGGTTGCAAAGACACGTGCATTGGGCACAGCCAGCTGGAGAGACAGACCTGTGTGGACCATGGGCTTCCAATCAGAGCCCCAAGTGGCCCAACAGTGGACCTCCTCCTCTGCAAGAGCAGGATATCATTGGACATGGTGGCCTTGCCCCATATGACACATCCAACAATATAGTCTCCCACAGGTCCTTTTTGAAGTTCTACAAATGTCTTAAATGCCTTTAAGAATATTTCAGGGAGAAGGTAGTCAATGGATAAGTAGTAAAAGTCAAGAAAAAAAAGTCAAGAAAAAAACCTTCTCAACCAGTTTCCAGTAATACTTATTTATTTTCAGATTCTTTGTTGTGAAGTTCAATCATAATGTTTCCATTTTTGTAGTGAAAAAATAGCTCCATCAAAAATATCCCATTGCAGACGCACTTTCTTACACCAACAGTGAACATTATTTGAGACTCGTTAGTATCAGGTCAGTTCCATCTGAGAGTATTTATATTAATTTGATAAGTTGTCTTGATAGCATTAAAATGCCTCATTTTTGATGGATTATAATTATTTGTATTTTTTTATATGCAGAAGTGTGCTCCAGTGTCTGATGAAGGAACTTTTTGCTCTGAAACGTTTATTTTATTTATTTGCTTTTGGTAACCGGGTGAGTGCACTAGGCATAGCAATGCCTATTTTCAGGCACGACCCGGAAGAAGACAGTTAAACATACAAAGTGAAACATACATGTGACGCAGCACATGAAATTGGTGGAACACAGTGAGGAATGCAGGCAGCTAACAACAACTGGAACAATAAGATCAAAGAGCAGTTAACATTTGGAATAATTAGGGAGGGTTGCAATGGAGGCAAAATTGGAGAATACATTTGAGGTAACATAAACAACTAGAGTTACGGTGAGTGAAACAGGCATTATCACGAAGGTTTGAGCAAACAAAGTACAGTAAGTGCCTAAATTGAGGTGAGAAGACAAGAGAGAGAGAGAGAGAGTAGAGAGGTGAGGGATGGGGGAGGAGAAAGTGGAGGAGGAGAGATGGGTTGTATAGGAGGTGGGGAAAAGACATGGAGGAGGAAAGTATTATAGTGAGAGAGGGGAGAATGATGAAGTTTAAGGTGGATTGAAGCAGGTGCACTGGCTGACTGATTGTAGATGTACCCGGTGTCGAGTTTTAAAGCTAGCATGGGTAGGTGCTTCACGAATATTTGGAGGTAGCGAGTTCCAATACTTTGGGGCCATATGTGCAAAAGCGCGTGAGCCCATGTTGGTTTTACATCTGGGAATGTGATAGGGGGCTAGGTCCGCAGATTGGAGCTCATAGGACAGGGGATGTGATCGGACCAGACAGGCAAGAGAAGATGGAGTGCCGGTGCGGACTGTGTTGTCAATAAGAGACCCCAGGGAGTGGAGCCGATGGACAGAGGGGCAAGGCCAGTTAAGGTCAGAATAGAGTTGGCAATGGTGTGTGAAACGAGGGGATGCCAAGGCATACCTGCAGATATTGTTATAGGTGGTGTCCCACTTATGGAGGGAGGATTTAGAGGCAGATAGATACGTGACTGATCCATAAGTCAGGGCAGGGAGTAGAAAGCCTTGAGCCACAGCGAGTCTAGCTGAAGGGGTAAGGGCATAGCTAGTACAGTAGGCACTACCTAATCTTGCATTTACAGATTTACAGGTGTTAGTTATGTGTAGGTCAAAGTTAAGGGATTCATTCCAGAGGATGCCCAGGTATTGAGGGATTTGGTACTATTAAGTGAAGAGCATTGCACAGGTGATTTTAGGGCATCAGGGTATATTTTGAGTTTGGCAGGCGATCCAAAGAGCATGGAATGCGTCTTACTAATGTTGAGAATTAGTTTATTCTCTATCAGCCACGACTGAATGGCCGCGAAGTCTGAGTTAAGAGATTGGTTGATGTCAAGTGGGTTCCTTGCACTGTGATAGATTATTAGGTCGTCTGCATAGAGGAGGGTTGAGCAGGTTGAAGCAAGCGTATGGATGTCATTAATGAAAATGGAGAAAGCAAGGGGCCTAGTATGGAACCCTGGGGCACTCCAACTCAGATGGAGGTGGGATCAGAAGAGGTGGAATTGAAGACAACGGTCTGCTTTCTACCGGACAGGTAACTGTCAAACCAGGCAACTACATCTGAAGAGAAGTTGAGGGAGCAAAGTTTAGAAAGAAGGAGGGTATGGTTTACCAGGTCAAAAGCTTTTGTTAAGTCAATGAAGATAGCGCCAGTCAGGAGGCCAGTGTCCATAGCAGAAAAGATATCATTAGTGAGTTTAAGGAAGGCAGTAGTAGTACTGTGCCCCTTACGGAAACCGTGCTGAGAGCTAGATAAGAGGTTATGCTGCTGCAGATAGTCAAGAGTTTGGGTTGCTACAAGTTTTTCAAGGATTTTACTAAGGAGGGAGAAAAGCTATTGGACAGTAGTTCGAGAGTAGTTTAGGATCACCCTTTTTTGGAATGGGGGTGACTTTGGCAGTTTTCCAGATGTTAGGGACTAAGCCGTGACGCAGAGATAGATTGAAGATTTTTGTAAGGAGAGAGGCTATAAAGGGGGCGGTGGTCTTTAGAAGCCTGGGCTCTAGCCTATCTGATCCTACACTGGTATGGTCAGGGGCTGAGAGGAGAAGCCTCAGAACTTCAGACTTGGTAATATTCCGGAACCTGAAGGGGGGGGATGTGTGACTTGAGATTTAACATTGTAGTTGGCTGAAAGGACTAGAGTATTAGGGGATGGAACATGGTAAGTGGAGAGGTCCAAGAAATGGTGGTTAAAAGAATTAGCTATAGTGGCAGGATTATTGCAGTGTGTACCGTTTATCAGCATGTCATTTGCATGTGTTGTTCGATTTGCTCCAAGGAGGGTTTTTATTGTGGCCCAGAATTTTTTCGAGTTTCCCGCTGCTTTGGTTAACAGATTTTTACAGAAAGAACTTTTAGCTAACCAAATTTGCCTTTTGCATATATTTCTCAGGGCTCGGTAATGATTATAATCAGCCGTTAGCTCAGTGGTCTTGAAAAAAACCTTCTCAACCAGTTCCCAGTAATATTTATTTTCAGGTTCTTTGTTGTGAAGTTACACAGGATTTTTTGGATGGAGCTGTTTTTTCACTACAAAAATGGAAACATTATGATTGAACTCACAACGAAGAATCTGAAAATAAATAAGTATTACTGGGAACTGGTTGAGAATGTTTTTTTCTTGACTCTTGCCCCCTATGACCCACTAGTGTTGTTCACTAACTTTCACTTTTTGGCTAACCGTGCCTCACAGCTGACATCCACCCCACTGCCCTCTGTGGCATGAAGGAAGGCTGGGGTCCATGGCTGCAAGGTGCCGTGTGTACATGTGGACTTCCATCGAGGGAACTGCACTTGTTACAGCAGCCCTCTAGCTGGTATAACAGAACCCCCCAACACCGGCCTGGTGGAGCACATTGGGCATTGTGTATGCCACTCTCCATTGTCCCACCTGGACTGGCCATGCAGTTGCATGGAATCTGGTGTGGATGGCTCCAGGTAGAGTTGTGCAGTGGCTGCCCACTGTTAGTTCATCTGCGGTTGTCTGTTTGACACCTGGGATTTATGTATTCTGGCCCTACATGCCACATATTGTGGTGCATAGAGCCAGGATCCCATAGCACATAGGGTCCTCAGTAAGTAACTGCATGATGTAGGTCAATGCTCTTTTGCAGTCGTATTAACTGTGCAAGAATTAACGGTCAGATTCCGAATTGCTACAAAAGCCAGCATTATCTGTCCAGCTGAACTTGCCTGCTATTTCTGTTCAAGTGTCACAGCTGTTGAGTGTAATATGCCACACTTTGGCAATAGTGCTTATTCACTATAATACATTTAACATCAGCTGTATCACCATATTATGTATAAATAGCACACCTACTGCTGTAGAGTGTATCTGCTTCCGAGTGGCCAACTTCAGCTGTTGTGCTCATTTATTCAAAGACCTAGTAATATGCGGTAGTGTTAAGAAGAGGAGGCGAATGACTGAATTTTGTCATTTGTCATCTGTCACAGTCTCCACCAGAGGGGACTACCCTCATAGAGGAATTGCCAGAATTTGAAGTTGCAATAAGCCTGCTGTGCTGCTTTAGTATTCCTGTGTGGACATTTACTTTAGTGAGTCACTGTGTTTTATGGGAGCCCCCTTAGACCTCAGATCTCAGGGCTGTTATCCCACTTTGTATCTTCCTCAGTTGACTCTGGCCATGTCCTCCCATGCTGAAGCCCCATGTTGCACTTAGATACCAGGGGTCGGTAGGGCTTCAGATAATTTTTTTTGGGTGGAAGTTAAATACTTCCATGGGTTGAAATTTGGAAGTCATTTCAGTTTTACTGGAGTCAAAATACTCCAGCTGTCAATTGTTTGGAAGTCAAAATAATTCCAGTCGCCAAATTTGGGCAGTCAAAATGCTTCAAATCCTCTAGTTTTAGAAGTCAACTCATTGGTTTTCTGAATACCTCACTGTAATCCATGCTACATCCACATAAATACATTTTTTTTGTTAGGAAAGGAAAACGAATAGTCTGTATTAACATGCTGAATCAAAATTAAACTTCATACACATAAAAACTCTAGTGTCCATAGTGCTCTTCTGAGCTCGTGTCTCCATAGAGTTGAGGAGTCAGTCCCAGCACTGGTGCAGCTTTCAGGATGGTTTGGCAGCCTGTTGGCAACCTGTTGGGCTATAAGATTAATTAAATGTAGTCGGAGGCATTGGCGGTTAGTGGGCACCGCTCCTTGGCCTTCAGATCTACATTTCTATTTGCTTAGGCCAGACAGAACTGTATAAGATATTTAGGAGTACAAGTCATGGCCAAACTGGATGCATTATTTCAGTGTAATTATTGGCCCCTCATGGATGCTTTGCAAGCATACATAGCAAGATGGAAACTCCTCCTTTGTCAATATTAGGCAGGGATGGTGAACACATTTAATATTAATATCCACCTCCCATTATCACTTCCTCTTTCTGGCCCTCCTAGTTTCCACCCCCCTGGGCTATTGGAATAAGATTCACCAGTAGGTAGTATAGCCTAGAGGTTAGAGTAATGCGCTGTAAATGAGGTTTACATCAGGTAGACCTGGGTTTCATTCCCACAACCTCCACTTGCATACTGTGAGACCCTAAGCAAGTCACTTAACCTCCCCAGTGCTGGCCAGCACCTTAAAACAATGTTCTAGTTCTTTCAATTGTTAATTTCTGAACCTTTGTATTTTTACGATAGTTATGTTAACAACTTGCCACATTTAGGAAATTTATATTTAGTCAGTAATCAGCACTGAGAGAGATGAATTGTGTGAATAATAGGTTGATAAATCCTACTTGTATTTCATTTTAATGCTGCAACTCTTCTGTTTAATTGGCAGAAGTATGCCTAGGAGCTAAACAGTCTTTATTAATATTTGCTCTCATAGCTTATTAAATGACTCATGAGGAACATGTTGGCTCACCTCCAGAAAGTCTTTCCCATCTCCCAGCTCTCGAGTCTCATCTCACCTCTTCCAGGCTCCCCGGCAGTCCCCACCCTGACTTGGTTCCTCCACTCCGCTACTCTATGACTCTACGATGACTCGACCACCCGGCACCACACACACACCCCCGGGTGGTCCACAATGCCAGCAGCATGTGTAGTTCACGGCCCTCTGCCAAAAGCTCCAGATCTGACCTCAGGCTCTCTGAGAGAGAGAGTAACTTTTGTCCAGTGGTGTTGTGCAGTGTCCCCCTCTCTATCAGACTTTCAATTCTACCTGCCTGGGCCTCGTTCATTGCTATTCACTCTGCACTCTAGACTGCTGTCTGCTGTCTGCTCTCTCAATCTATCCTCCTCATGAGGAGCACTGAAGGCACCAAACGGACTGTGAATGCATGAAGCAAATGCTGCGGGGGGGGGGGTGCTGGGCAGCCTGGCTGGCAATTTGGCCGTGGTCCACAGGATTTAAAAAAAAATAAGCCATAAAGGCATGATAACATCCTCTCCTTGAAAATTGGATATCAGCCTAAAACAAAGGGATTGTTCCTGAACGTCGATGATTCCAGACACTACATTTTGGGCAATTTTTTATTACATAAAACACATCCAAAATGTAGTCATCTGAAGGGTTGGGGGTCGGTAACATTAATTTGCTCATGATCATGAACTAAGTTACTTTGTAGATACATCCATCATGAGGAAACCATCTGCAGTGTATAAGCACTTCCATTTGAATGACTGAAATGGTAACTGAAATGAAAAAAGTACTTATACTATGAAGATCATTACCCACCAGTGGATGTTTTACAATGTAATTCAACACATGATTACAAACAAATTATAAAATACTGTTTCAGGCCTCAGTTTTGTAGGTATTAAGCTGTTGCGTGCAAGGTGGAAATATAAAAATGTAAAACAAAATGGGAAGTTGGGGGTGTTGGAGTGCTAGCACAAGATTCTATAAGTAGAAAAGTCTGTGTGCCATAGCCGTGACATAGATTCTATGGTATAACATTTTTTTTTATCTTTGAACTGTGGTATAACCGTTTTGGGGAGTGTATGGAAATTCATATACTATAAGGGATAACCATATAATATAATGTAATGTACAATAGTGTACTACTGCAAAGCAGTAAATCTGTGTTTAACTGCATAGTGCCTTCATTTAGGCTTATACTGTGTAATTTAAGGAAATTAGTTTATGTGGTGGGTGAGTAATGTGGAACATAGACATTCACTTGAATGGCACATTTGAATTGTGTGTTTATCATTCTCTTTGTTCCTCTGGTTTGACTTTGAAGTGGAAATAGTTGAATGGATCAGAAACTGGGAAGATATCTCTTGGAAAAATTTACCAATTTAAATACCTTCTAGAGAAAAGGTTCATTAATTTTGCATGTCCCTTATCACTTTTCTCACCTTAGCAGGCATAAAAAGCTTTGTTGTAAGTGCAAGTTGTTTTTGTACCCTTCATTGTGCTTGGATGGCATATGTAGCAAAGAGATCTTCCGGCAGCATGGCTGCATTTTACACATATGCATGAATGCCCACTTGTTATGAAAAAATAAATAATTTTGTGACTTGAAAGTCAAATATGTAGGCCTGTTGTCACTGTTTGTTTTCTAAAGCCTGATTACTTAGTCATGAATCTGATTTCCACTTTGTTCTATGATTAAGAAGTAAAGCAGAAGCCACTTTTCTCATCTCAGCAGCAATACATAGCAGAGTTGTAAGTGCCCGTCTTTGTGCACCTTTTGCAGTGCTTGGGTAGCACATGTAGCAAGAGGTTTCCTGGCAGCACAGCGGTATCTCACATATAAACATGAATGCCTTACTTGTTATGGAATAATAAACAATCTTGAGACTTGGAAGACAATTATGTAGGCCTGTTGTCACGGTTTGTTTCCCAAAGCCTGATTGGTAAGTCATAAATCTGATTTCTGCCTTGTTTACTCTGTGAAGAAGAAGTTAAGCACAAGGAGCAGTAACAACATAGGCAACAGGAATCATTTAACAGCTTGTCAGATCACAGGTGTTCTTGAAGATTGGTATATGATTCCAAAATGTGTGTGGTAAGTGTCAATGGCTCAACAGGTAACACACTTGTCTCTAAGGCTGGGAGATCAGAAGGCTATGGGTTCTATCGCCACACCAGACACATGGGTTAATATCCTAATATTGACATTGCAGTGCAGCATGAGGGGGAGTGCTGTACTCCAGAGGTGACGTCTTTTGGATGAGATGTTAAACCGAGGTCCCATCTGCCTGTTCAGGTGGATGTTAAAGATACCATGGCACTTCACGAAAAGAGGAGGGGAATTTTATTAGGTACATAAACATAACAAATACAAAATTGGATCCAGCAATACATACAAAGGAAAAGAAAATTTCATGCATGATAATATTTAGAAATACCACAAAATGGGAGGGTTGAACATAACAATAAAACTGTTAAATCACAGTAAATACCTCCTAATTGTACTATTATGAAGGCCAACCTAATTCCCCCTTTAATATGTAAATTAAACCAGACAAGGAAGTAAAAATTGAATTAATCACCCTGTAATCTCATATTTGCATGATACAAATTCTATCAATATAAAATATAGTGTTTAATCTAGGCAAGCAGTTCTCCTCCAAAGAACATCTGCCCTACCTGCATGTACTTTTTTATATTCTTGGTGTTTTATCTGTTTTATACAGTTCTCAATCATTACAGCACATGTCAAAGGAATAATGTTCATTTTTTGAGTAAGAAATTGACATCTGGCTTGCCAGAGATAAAACTTTATACAAGCAAAAATCACATTAAGCATGCTAGGGTGGTAAATTTTGAGATACCCTGAATAATCTCCTAAAATGAATGCTTCATATGTTAGGTTCCTTAAATATGGCCACCACCATCTCGTGGCCAAACTAGCTAATACGTATCATGTTGTGGGGCACTCTACAAAAAAATGTGTCTGATTCCTCAATCTGCTGACATTCTGCCCTGGGGCAAAATCTCTCATTAATAGCTTTTGTTTTAAATTTCCCCTCACCCCAACCTCCCGTGACAGTTAATTCATAGGACATCCCAAGTTTTGGCTAGAATACATTTGTCATTCAACAATTTTGTTGTAATTGAGTGTTTAGTGGGAAGACATTTGAGGAACTCAACTTGTCCCACGCACTGTGTTGGCATTATATGTCTGTATAACTGTTTCCTGGAAAATATAAGGAGGGACGTTTTACAGATTTTCCACTGTCTGAGTTTCCTAAGGGTAGATTCTGTGTATTCAGGTATGTTATATATAGGTGGGTATTCCTCTCATTTACCTAAAAATGCCTGAAAGAGAGATCTAGTCCAGCTCTACCATGTAGTTAAGGTAGTACTCCAACCAACCGTTATTGTTGAAAGGCAAAAGAAAGAATGAAAAACAAAAACAGGGGGTTGATCATACTTAATCCTCTATGTTTAGAATGTATATATGTGCACTCTTTTTTAATTGGGTTGAGCCTGCTTCCCCTGAGCATCTGAAAGAAACAGCTAAACAATCTTGTCTCGAAGCAGGCTGGTGGTGGTGGTTGGGGGGGGGTAAATAAAACTCAAATATGTAACTATTGGAAGAAGAAACTTTTTTATGGTTAGCACACTTTTCTTTTTAGAAAACTTCAAATTTTTCCAGATTTGTACCTTTGCTTCTCAGTTTTTATCTTAGTCTCCCAATTAATGACCTGTAAGTGTCATTTTCCAAAGTGTGTGCCTAATATGGGTATGGTAGATGTGGCAATAGGTATGCCCAAAACTTCTGTTGCTGTGTCTGAACGTAAGGGCTCTCCAGTATGTAATACCTGGCTTCTTTCCATATTAATTTGTGCCCCTGAAATTTGAGAATATTGTGCTAGGGAAGTTTGTAAGGCTACCCCTGCCTCCTTATGGTTAATAAAAAAACACAAGTAATCTGCATATGCAGCTATTTTAATAACATCTAACCCAGTCCCTGGGGATAATCCCTCAATATTAGGGTCAGCTATAATGTTTCTAATTAAAGGGTCCAGTGCAAATGTGTATAACGGTACTAACTGGACAACCCTGTCTAACTCCTATATGCATTGTAATTGAATCTCCCATTAATCCATTTATGTATGGCCTCCTTATTCTGGCTCCTTTGTGTAATAATTTCACCCATGTCAACATGTTCCCTGTACTGCCATACTGCTGCAGCACTTGAAATAGATATGAGTGTGAGATCTTATCAAAGGTCTTTTCTGGATTGATTAATAATAAATAACCCTGTAATTTTTTTTTTGTCTGCTGTATTCAAAAAGATCCCTTACAAGTAAAAGGTTGGATGAAATATTCCTATTTGTGACGGAACATGTTTGTGCTGAATGAAATAAAATACTACTTATTTTCTGAAGTCTAGTACATAAAATTTTAGACAGTATTTTATAATCTGAATTTAGGAGACTAATGGGTCTCCAATTCCCCAAAAGTTTCCTCTGTCCTTTCTTAAAAAGAAATATCATTATTGCTTCACCAAAAAATTCTGCTTCAGTCGTGTCTAACAATAAGTCGTTATACACTAGTTGCAGTGAAACAACCAGGATTTTTTTTTTATAAATGACACTTGGTAGCCCATCTGGCCCAGGAGAAGAGCCCACCTTCAAAGACTCTATTGCCATTTCTATTTCAGCTGTATTAATTGGAGCATTTAATTCCTCTACCTGCAGTGTTGTTAACTGAGGTGGGTTGTGTAGCATAACTCCTGTATGGAAGCCTGAGTCTGATGTTTGTTTCCAAATGTGGAAGCTGAATGTTTACTTGTTACTGACAAAACATCCATTCGAGTGTCTTAACTGTACCATTCACATCCTGAATTTCATGCATGATAATAGCATCCAGCCTCTGTCTGCAGGCCAAAAATGGATCTGAGCTTGGCTGTTTCTGTTCCATATTGTAATTCTGCTTCCAAAGTGGCAGCCCTGCCATACTGAAAACTAAATATCTTCTGTCTTAATTCTGTAATCTGTAGTAAAAATAGTTGTCTATTATCATAACATAATGACATATACTTATATAATTTATTTCTGTTCTCCAGATAAGTTATGTAATCAGTGTCAGATTTAACATGGCCTAAATGAATTACCAAATTTTTTATGTCCGACTTGGTGTTATACAATCACTTCCAATGGCTGTCATAGAGACATCGGACTAACTCTCTGATTTTCAGTAATTAGTCAGTTTCTAAATATACTTACTCCTGTTCTAAACAAGAGGCATTCATCCTCCATCGTTTGGCGGTTGAAAATAAATGTGGTGGTATATTCCTCAAAGAAAATATTCAGTCCAACAAGACATGGTCAGGAAATTCACATGGAAATAATTTAAAGTGATATGGTTTGAGTAGCCTAGAGCAAAAAAGAAAGTCTATTCTAGTGGCATATGTAGTGCCCCAAAGTAAGGGGTAAAGGAATGGGTCACCACAGAAAAAGATAGAGGCATTTAGACTGCCCCAAGGGTCCTTGTGGTGTTGTGGGGCACGAGAGTCTGTGCTTTGGGCCCTTGCAGTGTCCCCCCACCCAGAGAATTGTCAGGCAGAACACAAAAATAAAATAAAGTTTTTTCTTTCTCTCTCTCTGCTGCCTGCTTGCTCCATTCCACCCCCCTCCCAGAGCAGGTAGCATGAGAGTGGGCACCCACACACTGAGACCACTGTCCTTGGCCGGAGCGTGGTGCCAAGTTTGAATACTGACTGTTGGATTGGGGCATGGGCTAGAGGTTCAAGAACTAGAACCCCGAGTGCCTTTTGAAAGCGGAGAACTGTTTTCTCTGCACAGATCACACTAGGCTGTGGTAGACAGAGGACCGAGAGAGTGCGATGGGGACCCAGGGCTTACATGTTGTGTTTAAGCCAGTCCTGTTGACTCATAGCAGTGTCCCTCCTTCAGCCAGTGAATACTCCTGAAGATTGCTGCTCCTGCTGTGGTGTCTGCTCTGTATGCAGTCGAATGTCCAGCAGTTTCCCAACAGTTTCTTGCTTGTGGTGTGAGCTCTGTTTAGCCCCATTTTTGTTTTGTCTCCCCGAGGGTTCCAGTCCCTTATCTGTAGCAGAGAAGAGCCACATCGTGATGAAAGTGTCGTTGGCCCTCAGAAGGCCCCCTGCCATCCACTGTTCACCTGCCTCCTTCTGCTTCAGTTCTCTCCCACTGCCAGAACACCTCCCACCTCCCTCAAGCAGATCCTTCACCCCAAGCCAGGGTGGTGAGTCGGTGGCAGCACATCAGAAGACTGCTGACCACCAAAAGAATTTAAAATAAAAGTTTAAATTGTTTAGCGATAGAAGCACCATCGAAGGACTGGGTGGGAGAGTCAGCCTGTAAATTAATTATCCTGGGCAGTGACGTCCATGGGGAGAGCCAGCCTGTAAAATTTAATTATTCTGGGCAGCGATGGCCACAGGGAGGGGTCATCCCTCAAAGTCCATATAGGACCTATAAATATTTAAAAAGGGGTCAGATCAGGGGGCGGGCCAGCTCCTTTTACTGGCAGCAAGGCCTTGAGCAGGCCCAATAGTTAAAAGGGCAATCCTGGCCCAGTGTAGGCCCAAAGACGTAAGAGGGTCAAATCAGGCCAAATGATTCAAAAGGGCAATTCAGGCTCCATCATTGAAGGGGCAGCTTTAGGTCCAGAATTGTAAGGGGCAGAAAAGGGCCCCTTGGTAATAAGGAGGTTCAGCCTTAGATCCGCTGTGGTTGGAGGGACAGTAAGGAGCGCAAACATTAAAAAGGGGCTCTGTCTGTAGGCTCACTGTGTTGTAAGGGGCGGCCCAGCCATTAAAGGAGCCAAGTAGCCAGAGGGGCTCTGTCAGCATGCCTTAGGAGTCAGAGAGGCTCAGCAGCTACTGAGGCAAGGGAGGCCCAGAGTAGAAAAGGGCATTCACCCAAAGGTTTGTCAGAGGTAGCCAGATCTTGCTACAAAAGGGACGCGCAAGTGTGTACTTTTGTGAAGGGTCAGCAAAAAAAAGGTGCTTAGCACACAACTGCTGTTTAGTGACTGTCAATTCATGAAAATGTGTATCTGAACAGTTGTGTTGATTGCAAAGTACCAAGACTGTGTTGTTACTGGGATTGTGGTCATTTGCCCTGCAATGAACAATTGCCCTAGAACTTTGTTCATTTGCCCTGCAAAGAGCAGGTGCCCCAGATTCTGGTAATTTGCCCCTGTTCCTGGCAAATTGCCCCTACAAAGAACAATTGCCCTGGATTCTGGTAATGTGCCCCTGTTCCTGGCAAATCGTCCCTGCAAAGAACAATTGCCCTGGTTTCCTTCAATTTGCCCCTGTTCCTGGAAAATTGCCCCTGCAAAGAACAATTGCCCTAGATTCTGGTAATTTGCCCCTGTTCCTTGCAAACTGCTCCTGCAATGAACAATTGCCCTGGATTCTGGTAATTTGACCCTGCTCCTGGCAAATTACCCCAGCAATGAATAGTTCTCTTTTTGCAGTGTGAAAGTGTATCTACTAGCTCTAGTGTTGCTGACGTATGCATATAGACTCAATCTTCTTCCACAATACTGCTCAATGGTGTTGCCTGCCATCCTACTTCTACAGAATCAGTCTCTACCCAGAGAAAGATATCCTTCAACATCTCACTTCTCCAGAAGGTGTCCACCCAGAAGATCATCGACCATGTTCCTATTATCCGTTGAAGTTGAGTATGATGCTGAAGTTGAGTACATCGAAGCACATGCAAGTCGCACTTGCCGTTTCTTGTTTTCTTAGGTTCAAAGTCAAGTACACTGAAGCCCAAGTGCATTGCTTCCACCATTCCAGTATCAACTCTTGGTTCCTGATCTGGATGTCCTGAAGTTGGTTGCCCTCCGAAGAGTGTGCTTGTCCTGGAAAAACCTTGTCTGCGTCCCCTGGTCGTTCGCCGCAAGTTGGGTCCATCAAAGCCCAGTGAGGGACATGCCCACCTTTTTTTGTTTTGTTCCAGTCTCCTATGTTGACATTTCAGAATCATCCATCTTCACCTCAGATTCGTCTGGTCCATGGTTACATCAGATATCCATCTTCACCTCCGATTCTCCTGGTTCCTGGTTGCAACATAATTTCCACAGCATCGTCCAGTTCTTGGTAATCCTCCAGTGAGTTCATCACCAAGTATCTTCCTCATTCTGTTCCATCCTTGGTGACCCCAAAGTGGGTTTTGGCCGGGAAGCCTTCTTCATCCAGTTTGATTCTGATAGCCCTTCAGTGGGCTCACCCCAGGAACCTGTTCCTCTTGTTCCTTTATGCCGGCAGCCTCGGAGATATTGGGTTTTATGCCAAGAAACATATGGTCTGTCTATAAAACCTCTCATCACCCAGTGACCTTAGCTAGGTCTGTGCTGGTATCATGTTCTGAGTGTCCTAGGAAACTCCTTTAGCCTCATTTTCTGTAGCTACCAACTTTACTCGACGGTGTGCACGAAGACTTCAGCTACGACTGGACTCTGTGGTGACTTTGTATGTACACTGCTATATTCAACCTGAGTCAGTGGGTGTAAGGTCTTGCAAGGGGTAGTTATTGTAGTCCAATACCTTAGGCAGTACTAAAGGTGACATAGAGTATTGTACTACTATACCGTAAGTGCTTGTAAGAGTAACATAGTGTATAGTGACACTAGGCCAAGGTGCACCACAGAACATTTCTGTCTCTTTAGCATATGATTTAGTTACCTGGTTCTGAAACCTGAGATTCAGTAACTGTTTTGTAACATTGTATGAGAATTGTCTGTTTATCAGTGTTTTGTTTACCCCTCCTGTAACCGTATTATCCTACTCCTGTTGCTGAATAAAGCCCAGCAGGCATCAAACTCATTGGACGACTCCTGCCTCTCCTTGTTGGATAAATTTAATCTGTCCTAACTTATTTGGACCTCAGTGCTCATCACCATCGCAGAAGCAGAGCACCACACATATCTTTGTCTATAGTATGTATAACCCGAATCTCTGTGTAATGTGCGATAGGCATCTGTAAGATTAGCTATCTGAATAATGTTTTGTAATGCATGAGAGTTGCAGTAAACTTTTCTTTGCATATTGTCTTTATGTTTAATATCTAATCCACAGTTTAGGTCACCTCCACAAATGACATGTCTTGCAGTGTAAAGATACGGTCTAATGCTTTCCAATAATTCAATTCATGCTGATTTTGTCTGTGGTGCATATGTGTTAATTATGCGTAATGAGTAGTGTTGAAAAGCACAATCCAGGAGCAGTGCTCTCCCAGGCAGGATGTCTACTGATTTATGTAAGGTAAAGTTGGATCCTCTAAACAGGATGCCTAACCCATCCACTGTATCAGTTCCCAATGTCCAAAATGATGGTCCCTATATCCATCCCCTTTTAGCTTGCTCTGTGTAAAAAGGAGAGTTAAGCCTGGTTTCTTGCCGCATTATAATGTCGTGAGTAATGTGTTGAAAATAGGATACAGCTGTGATTCTTTTCCTATAATTCTTCATGCTGCATACATTGAGGGATGCTATATGAAAGTTTGCCATTAAATAGGTGTTATGACCTTAATGAAAATGCAAAACCAACGGACTGTATTCAGCCAAGGTGAACATCCTTTCCTAAATGTTTTCTTTTCTTTCCTGTTTTCTTTTTAGTTTCTAAAGGGGCTGGCTGGCGTTCCTCTTCTATGTTTGAGAGCTGGCCCGAACCAGAGGAAACATCTGACTCAAGATCAGAATCACCCTCCTTGTTTCCCCACAATACCTGATAGGAATTTTGTAGGGAAACAAGGTGTGTCTGTAACAGGGCTTTAACAGATAATCTTGTAAAATGTCTAGTTTGGGAAGTTGAAATTCATGGGGTGGGGGGGCATGTCCAATGAAGGGTCTGGCTGTGGAATTTCTGATTCAGGACCCACCTCAGGCTGTACTGTCTCCTCTCCCCCTGCTCCCATCTGGAACCAATTCTATGTGTTCACTGCCTGCTCTACATCTCTCTGGTCTGATTCTCCTGAGTAGGCTTGTCTGACTGTTCTGTAGAGGAAGGGGGAGGGAGCCCTATCCTGTTGCTACTGTTCTGGTTCAGATGGTTTCTGAGGCCTAGGTTGCCCCTGAGCTGTGCTAGCTAAGTTTTCTTGATTCAGACCATCAGCTCTGTTCTGTCCTGCCCAAGGACACTGATGATAAGCGTGCCCCATTTTTTTACGCACATTGCATTTGTAAACATTTCTACAAACTACACTGACATGCCCAAAATCCCCACATAAGGTACACCTCATCCTATCACAAGAGCTACTTAGGTGGGTGCGTGCTCCACATTTATAGCACGCCTTGGGTTGGCCTGCATAGAAACAAACACCCCTGTCATGACCAGGAATAAACTGTTAGGGATATGATGAATTTCAAAACTGGTTTAAAACAATTCCACTAGGAACCGCCACCCTCACGTCCATATTCCTTCAGAATCTACAATAGGATCAGATTGCTCCAAGACTGTGCAATGCTTTTGTAACCAAAATAAAATGTCATTCACATTCAAGCCTTCATTTCGGAACATTATAGTTACGGTTTTCTGGAGTGGTTTTGTAAGTGAGATTGCCATAAAATTTGTCCAGAATGGTGAAGAAGGAAGCATGTTGAATTTAGTCCAAAATCTGTCCAAGCTAGAATGAGTACGAAAACTGATATCGTACGTGTCCTCCCCTGACACATGAATAACTGCATACATTTCTGAACGATGGAACAACATGGAGTCTTTCAGCAATTTTCTTGCAATAAATACTCTGTTAGGGTGTTCAGGTAAGCCCCCTCTATACCTGAGATGAACAGCATTTTTCCTAGGAGCCTGTGTTAGTTTATTGCGGGATAGCTCTGAAAAGGTTGGTCCTGACCTAGTAGAGACTCTAGGTTGATCTTCTGGGTGGAAGGGGAAGAGAATCCACAGCTAAGTCCAACTGCAGTGTTGGTGCTGACCCTGAATTTCCAGACATGGAAGGAATCTCATCTACTATCAAGGGAGGTATACATCCTGCCCCATTATTTGCCCGAGTCACTGTTTCAGTTTTAATGTTTAAATTGCTCCCATCAGTTAATGTAGTAGCATTGTTCCAATGAGCATTGTCACTCTGTTCAAGTCCTGTACCAGATGCAGTAAACTTATCAGATGGTAAACTCCTACCTTGCAATTCAGGCTCTCTTGTTATTGGTTGTGTCTGTAATTGTGCACCGCTGCTTGCTTTACTTGCACTGCCCTCCTCCTTAGCCGTCGACTGGTCTCCCAAAAAGTTCTTCCACTGAGAGTCTGGTAACCACATCCTCATTTTCAGCTGCTTCCATCCCACATTCCGTAGTGCTCATTTGGGTGACCAGTTTTGAAAGTCAATAGGGCTGTCCTGCTCTGTGTCTACATGTGGAACATCTGTGGCCAAGCCAGATACTGTGGCACTTGCAGCGGGCGGACCTTGCTCTCGTCTCTCTCTAGCTCCATTGACAGTGTCGGTCTTCTGCTGACTCGCTGCCAAAGCATGCAGTTGTGGCAATCTCTCTCTCTTTCCTTGCAATCCTGGAGCCCTTCTCCCGGTGCAGCATCCACTGCCATTCTTCAAGTTGAGGAGTTTCCCTCAGAAGCCCCCTGGAAATATTCACTGTGTGATTCTGCTTGTGCTTGAGCACTCTGTTGCCTAGCATCTGGAATGATCAAACTTGCATCAGCTTTCCTTGCTTCTGGGTATGTTACTGAAACCTCTTTTGTGTCAATATACATTGCATTTTCTCTAGCTAGTTGAAAAGTCTCCTCCATCTCCTTCTCCTCAGATACTAAGTTCGCCATCAAACTGGGCTTCTCTATCCTGCCTACAAGAAGTGACAGCACCCCTGCAGGTTGCGTAGGACAATTTCCTAAGTGCCCTAGCCAAATATCCCCCCTTTCCCTAAAAAAATACCACCAACAGCTTATTCTGTTTCAAGTTCAATTGGCATTCATCTGTATCCCCTTCCCCCCAGGTTGCACCTGAAAATAGGTGAGAATTTGTCTAGTGCAATTACCCGGTCAACAAAAACTAAATAAATAAATAAAATTGTGAGTCAGTTATATTGATCACTATGAAAATAAAAGACACAGGCCTCCTCCTCTTTTGTATTGTCTGAAATCACATTGACATGGTCCATGGCTCCTGTGGCAGAGTTACCACTTGTGAAGTCAGAGACCGGGTTCATGAACCAGCAAGCATCATCAAGTACGGGAGTGGGGGAGGAGGCTCAGCCATCTCAGAGGATGCTGTCCTTCTCCCAGGAGGCAGGGTCTGTGTCTGCCATACTGATGCCACTTGGTAATGATGGGTGGATGCACGATGGTGGAAGAGCAGTTTGGTGAATGTGGGTTGGCCTCAAGGATGCCACGCCATCATGAGTGTGCTCTAGGCTTCAAGACACAAAGCTACTTGTAACTGATGACCTACTGGGGTGGGAGCAATCAGGAAGAAACACCCAGACTGACCAGGATGAAGGGGAGGCTCCCTCCACAGGCTCTGCACTGCTGACTGTGGCCCCTCCTCTGTATGCTGACTGAAGATGTCTGAAAGGGTCCTGGGGCAAAATTATGTAACATAGAGGCCCACTGTAAGGAATACCATGGGGCCAAAGGAAGGAAGGATGTAAATCCAAGGGGAAGGCAGGTGATGGGACTGGTAGAGAGCCACGCAGAAGAGAGCTGGTCAGAGCAGAAGCGGGCATAAACTGAAAGTTAAAATAACATATCAGACCAGATCCAGTTATATGATCCATCAGTCAGTCTGTCTGTTCACGCCTGTCTGTTTGTCTGCTTTTAATTAAGTAAAAAGGTATCACAGGGTGTGTGTTTTGGTGGGCAAATGGCCCACTTTGGGTGGGTTGAAGCTTGAGGCAAAGCCGAGTGCTTCCACCACATGAGAAGGTCCATTAGCCCACCATAACACACCCCCAGGAGTGCCTTATTGTGATTATGAAATGGGTCCTTCTTAGTAAATTTGAAGTATTTTTTAAACAAATTTTTGTTGAGGTACTTTCAGCTAGGCTGTTGTGCTGGGATAACAGCTAATCTGAGAATACCTCTTGGCAAATTAGGAGCCAGCACTCTCTCTATCCATTTCATAATAAAGGAATAATGCATGACAGGGTGTGTATCATGCTGGGATAAAGTGACACCTTGGGTGTTTGGGATAAGTGCATCCAACATCAGAGAAGTGATGTTATCCCACCACGACACATACCCTGGAGTGCATTATTCCTATTATGCAATAGCTTGTTTGTGAAACAAACAAAAAAGATGAAAATCTACAGTCGAAGTAGATGTTGTGTCATTTTTTTGAACGGGTAGACTTACTTTATAAAAATTTCAGCCAGTAGGTGGAGCTGCTGTGTTTTTCGTGTGACTCTGCACTCCACATAGCAGCCTTTCTTAGTGCTGCCAGTCTTTGTTAATCTGCCCTATTTCTTCGGGTTTTGTGTTCTCTTTTGTCATGGTTTTGAGTTTTGATTTCCCTGTTTGTCTTTCCCTGATCATTTTTCATGCTGCTGCTGCTGCTGCTGCTGCTTGGGAATCGAAGATTGCTCCTCTACTCTTTCAACTGCCCACCCACTGCTGTAAGGATTTCAAGAGTAAACGAGGCAGGGAGAATGTTTTACCTTGTCCAGTTAAAAACAAAATACAAGAAATTGACTGGAGTGAGCGAGCATTATGAAAAAAGCCATGCGGTGACTGTTTAAGGGCATGCTATGTCCGTGAACCCATTCGTAATAATGGATTTCAGTTAGCCGTTTTGCAAATATGTAAAAGATACTTTGGGGATTTGGCGGGAATGTGTGAGGGTTGTTGGTTTTATTCTGGCTAGTTTCTGTGTTTTATTTAAGAATAAAGGAGCCCGGGGACACTGCACGTGGCTGCCGAGCGGGAATCAGTGATGCGGGCTGACACGCAGGGATCAGTAAAGCAGGGCTGTGTGGAGTGATTCCTTAACAATTGATGCGGTCATCTGTGTGCTGGGACTAGATCCATGATGTTATTCTGTGACAACATCATGGGTCCAACTCCAGACTGATCAATGAGAGCCCAGCATTCTTTCATGCCATCGTATAACATATATAGTATTACTTAATGCTGATATTGAACTTCACATCCAGAAGTAGGGGATGCATTCTGCCATTGTATAAGACCTACATAAGGCCACACCTAGACTACTGTTCTCCATTATGTAGTCTATACCTTTAGAGAGCTGTGATGAGACTGGAGGGAGTCCAGAGAAGGGTAACAAAACTGGTTGACGGCATGCAGAACAAAAGTTATGACCAGAGGCTAACAGAACTGAATTTGTACCCTTTGGAACTCAGGAGAACAAGTGGTGACCTACTCCAAATGTTTCGGATATCCAGGGATATGCAACTAATTGCAGACCTAGGCATGATGTACAGCAGAAGGGACTGCAACTTAAGAAGCCCATACTTACCAACTAACTTTAACATATCCCAAAAGATACAGCAGACATTATTTTTGCACACAAAGAATAATACCCATATGGAATTCCCTTCCAAAACACATAGTCAATGTAACAACTTTGATAACTTTAAAAGTAACCTTGACAAACATTTACTGAATAGAAGGTAACCTGATTCCAGCCTGCTGGAGGTGTACAAACATGGGCCTATGGCTTACTGTACATCTTACACTTCCTAGTATAACTCCTTGTATTACTTGCTGGGAGTTTTTTCTTATCACTTACATTTTTTGTTGACATCTCATTAGATACAATATTTACAATCTTATAAAGTTTTCCACTCTTTCTCTGGGAGGGTCATTCAGTCAGTCAGTTCACTTTTATTGTCCGAAATATAGTCATTACAATTAAAAACACATGCATTTCATCATATCAAATAAACATGATTTTTATACAGATTTTACATACAGATATAAATACACAATGATAAAAACATTTTACGTATTGTTCATAGAAGTCCTAAAGCTACATATAACTTGTGCAAAGGCTGCCAATAATGCTTGCTCAGAAAAAGTCTATTTTCTCAGGCGGCCGCATCTTGCATCAGCTCTATCATTTTCCTTTTCCTAATTCTTTCAAGCTAGAAAAACAATTTTGCAACCTCCTCTATAGTTTGAGCATCTTCTGTTGTCATAAGGATCAGCATAAGTTCAGGCCTATCAATGGCACTCCCCCAATGGAACATAAGGAGCCATTAACAGGCTTCTAATCTTGGAGTATCAAGGGCATTCCCAAAAAATGTGTGCCAAGTCTTCAAATTCCCCTGACAAATAGGAACATGTAGGGCTCACCAGACTGTTTTAGAATACAGCACCTTGCATTTAGTACATTGCTTTGAAATGCCTCGAATTTGAATCTAAGAAATGTTTTTCTTAATTTTGGATCCAATAATGTGTCTAGATATGATTTAAAACCAAAATGGGTGTTATTTACAGCAAACCATTTCGAATATCTCGAAGTCCCAATACTCAAAAGGTCATCTTTGGCCCAAAAATTATTAATTTGTTTCTTAATATAGTCCTTGTATTTCAGGCTTAATGAGATATTTTTTCATGATATCTGTTTAGACATTCCAAATCACGTTGCTTTGCACTACTAAGGAACTTTTTATAACAGTGTGATTCTCTGCATTTAAGTTCTGCCCACAATTTATTTTCCTCTAAACAGAGGACGGTAATCTTTCTTTTCTCATTTTGGTTATTTTCAACCAATAGTTGTGTTTGCGTATATCCAGGCTGGCATTAATATTATCAATACCTAATTCAGATCTAAGGTATTTCTCTAGGTGGGAGCCTGGTGGAAGGGGACATAAACAGAAAGTAATAAAAAAAAATCAGATCAGATCTCCTTTTATGATTCATCAGTCTGCTTATCTCATTTAATAACTATTACTAATGAATTTAATTTGCTGAAAGAATAAATAGTTTTTTATTTAGCGCTTATGTGCTTTATTGATCATCAGATGCAGTATTTACAACCACACATAGGTTTTCCCACTATTTTTCTATTTCTTAAATGCCTGTCAATGAAATGATATGAACTCTACTTAAAATGAAATGTGTATGCCAAGGAGTGGCCCTATGCACTAGTGGGCCCAATATACACCAGTAAAGGTGTGTACCTGGCTGCGCAAGATGCATTGGGCAGGGATGCATGACCCCCGGCCAGTGCAAGGCATGGCTGTATAGGTCTGTGCATGGGGTGGGGCCAGCTAGGGGGACATATGTGAGCAGAAACATGGACTTCCAATCAGAAGCCCTGACTGGCCCCAGAGTGGAACCCCTGCTCTGCGGGAGCAGAGAATTACGACATGGTGGCCCGCTTGCAGACTGCCATGTCCACTATGGCCTACCAGTGTTTTTTCTTTTGTTCACTAACCATGCATTGCAGTCATCATGCACCACCAGCCCTCTGTGGAATGGAGGAGGATTGGGGTCTGTGGCTGTGGGGTGCAATGTGAGCATTTGGATGCCAGTTGGGGAGGGTGCATACCTAATATGGCAGCCTCTGTCAGGTGTAATGAAAATCAGTCTCAATAATGGTCCAACAGAGCCTATCCAGCATTATGCATGCCATATTCCACCAGCTCAAAGTGGGCACACCCACTCCCTGCTTCCTGCCCAGACTGACTGAGCAGTTGGCTGGGATCTGGCATGAACGGCCTTGGGCAGGGTTGCCCAGTGGGTGCCTAGTTTTCATGCATCTGTGGGTGTTCAATGGACACACAGGATGTGTGTATCCTGGTCCAGTGTGCCATGTAGCATGGTATGTAGGACTAGGATCCCATTGTGCATAGGGCTCTATATTTGTTTTAATGATTTAGGGAAGGTGCGACTGTCTCCATCTAACACAATTCTCAAATGGTCACCTGGTGGGTCTTCATGAGTGGGACTATATAAATTTGAGACAATGTAGATTGGAGAGTTGTCTCTGCAGAGAAAAGAGAGAGAGAGAGAGAGAGAGAGCGAGAGGGACAGCAGTGGGACTTTTCTATGTAAGCAGGTTAAAATAATAAACAGTGTTAGACATTTCTTATGAGTTAGAAGTTGGGCATTGTAAGCATTTTAACCCTGAATTTTGATACACGAGTGTGATTTAATAAAGTGTTTTTGCATTGAAGGATGTCCATGACCTCATTGTGTTCAAAAGGGAAGCAATTTGAACTGGAAGAAAACTATGCTGTATCTGGAAAGATTTAGATTTTCATCTCCTGATACATGTACAGTACCTTGCGTGCCAGCACCCATCATATCCGCCAGATCCCACCCAACTACTCAGTCAGTCTGGGCAGGAAGCAGGGAGTGGGTGTGCCCACTTTGAGCTGGTGGAATATGGCATGCACAATGCTGGATATGTGCTGTTGGGCCATTGTTGGGAGTGATTTTCATTACACCTTACACCAGCCAATGTTATCCACCTGTAATCCCTCCTGTCCTCATTGTATGCAAGCAAGCAAATTGTATTCCAACATTGTAACATTTCTCTGTATTCTGTTCCATTGTTTCCTACCCCCCAAGTTGCACCGGCAGACGAGCAACTTGTTGCTCAGCGTGTCTTCCTGATGAAACATTTCAATAAATAAATGACGAGTTTCCTTGATGTGGTATCCAAGCTTACCCACACAGCAGATGAAAATATGGAGCAAAACAAATGCTTTTGAAACCATGGTATGGAGAAAAAAGAGAAAAAGAAAAGATCTTTAAAGTACTTACAGGCCTTTGGGGGCATTCATTTTGTGGATGTGTATGTATGTACTTGATTTGTTTGTGTCAACACATGCAACAAACAATGCTGTGTCTAGAAAGATGTAGATTTTCATCTCCTGATACATGTACAGCACCTTGTGTGCTGGCACCCACCATAGGCCTGGAGATAGTTTTTTTCCCATTCAAATTGCTTCCCTTTTGAACACAATGCAGCTGTGGACATCCTTCAATCGTGCAAAAAGATTTTCTTTATTAATCCACACTCGTGTATCAAATTTCAGGGTTAAAAACGCTTACAACGCTCAGCTTCCAACTTCCAAACAACAGGCTTATCTGTGCAGAGAACTAATCTGCAGACATGTTTCACACACAAAGTGCTATCTACTTATCTCCTGATACAGCATTTTCTTCAGGTTGCTTGTCAGCTGCAAGATTAAATTCCATTCCAAAATAGTTTTGAAGATAATAATCAAAGCTGGGCCCCAAATCAGAGTTGAACTGGAGTGTAGGGGGCCCACCTGAAAAGCTGGTAAAGGGACCCACTGGGAAAATGAATAAGGAAGTCCCATAGTGCCATGTTCTAATCACCATTACACTTCAATATGGTGCACTGGCTCCATTTTTTACATGTGCTTGCAGTGATTTGATTTTTATTTTGTTTTTGTTAACGGGGTAAGTATACTAGACATAGAAATGCCTATTTTCAGGCATGACCCAGGATCACAAAAAAACACTGAGTTAGAAAATAGCTGCTATACAGTATGTAAAGATTTTTTGTGATTGATATGTGAAGAGGAACACAAAAGGGGGAACCTGAGGAATGTCAGGCATCCAGGTGGATCAGATTGACATTGCCTCAAACGGACACTGTTTCAGTTTGCTTTGCTGAGAAATGTTTTTAGGTAGAGTGTTGAAAAAGCATGATCCCCACTTACTGGTGTGGTTGAAATACAAAAGATCAATTCTTTATGAATAGTTTCAGCACCACTTCCACAGGAAACTCATCTACCTGGCACAACTGACCATTTTTCTGTATAATCAATAAGTCTGATTCTTGTTCAGCTAGCCATGGACATTTTACATGTTCTTCTGGTTGTGATATGTTTTCAAAGATGATATATCAGTTGCTGGCAAGGCATTAAGTCACTCTGAAAACCAAGAACAGGTTCTATCCAGACTTGAACACTATGGCATTCATTGCAAAAGAATACAATGTGTGTTCATGAAGCCATCTCCCAATCATTTGTCACAGCTGAATGGTTTCTACTGTTGCATTTATGAATACACACTTTTAACCCTTGCTGTGCCATGGATGGATAATATCAGTCCAGAATTCCTATATATTCTAATTCTGTCAGTGGCAGCCTAAGGGTTAAACATTTTTTAACCTGTCTTTTAGGTTTCACTCCATTTTCTGAGTCTTTTTTTCTGTTTGCACTAGCACTTTATTTTTTCTGCATCACTGCACCTTCTGCATAAGGTAAGTTTGCAAACACACTCTGCTTCCTCCTCTTACTCCATCTGTTCATCTAACACTCATTCCTTTAAAGGGAAACAGTCAGCACTAGTAGTCCCACACCCAAGTGTGGGGCTGGTCCCAATTTGTACTTTGTGTGCAAAATATTTTTTTGTACTTACTGTTTATTGCAGTATAATAGATTGCATCAGACTGATTCTGCTGACTTGCAAGCTAACATTGTCTTTAACTACAAATCCCATGATCTCTTACAGCTGACATTAGACCAGGGTTGCAGGAGAGGATGATTCAGTAGCCTGCAGTGCATGTGCTTTTCTAAACTCATATGGTCCTGCTGTTTTTCTGGGGCTAGAAGTGTAAGGTGATGCACATGGGTAAACGTAACCCAAGAAAGACGCACACACTGAATGGGCATCAATTAGAAGAATCAAAGATGGAATGGGACCTTGGAGTAATTGTTGCCAATGGTTTAAAAGTGGGGAAACAATGTGAAAAATCAGCACAGAAGGCCAGTGGCATACTTGGCTGCATAGATAAAGGGATTAAGAGCAGGAAGCGCAAGGCAATCATCCCACTGTACAGGTCCTTGGTCAAGCCACACTTGGAATACTGTGTGCAGTACTGGAGGCCTCACCTAAAAAAAGACATTGACCGCTTAGAAAGGGTTCAGAGAAGGGCCACTAAGATGGCGCAGGGTCTACATTAAGAACAGTATGAAACAAGATTCAGTGAATTAAACTTATACTCTCTAGAGCAAAGAAGAAATTGGGGGGACATGATAGAAATATTCAAATACAGAAACATAACATAACATAAAATTTGATGGCAGATAAGGACCACTTGGCCCACCTAGTCTGCCCATTTCCCTACCTAATGGATAAGGTGCAGATCCTAGTTAACCAACAGCCTACTTCCTCCTACCCTCCCACTAGAATTGCCTTATGTCTGTCCCATGCATTCTCGATTTCCCCCACTGTTTTTGACTCCACAACCTCCTCAGGAAGGCTGTTCCATGTATCCACAACCCTCTCCATAAAAAAAATACTTCCTCACATTACATCTGAGCCGTCCCCCCTCTATCTTCAAGTTGGGCCCCCTTGTTCTTGCACATCTCTTTTTCTGAAAGATGCTACCCTCTTGGACTTTGTTGATTCCCTTGAGGTACTTGAAAGTTTCTATCATGTCCCCCCCTCCTTATTTTCCTCAAGGATACATAAAGGGAATCAACACAGCCCAGACAGGAAACCTATTCCAGGAAAACAAAACAACGCATACAAGGGGGTACAATCTGTGCCTCGTGGGAGGTAGATTTAGAACCAATATAAGGAAATACTTTTTCACAGAGAGGGTGAGAGAACCTTGGAACAGCCTGCCTTCAGAGGTGGTAGAATTGAAGACAGTACAGGAATTCAAACTAGCATGGGACAGGCAATGCTGGAACCTGAAGGGGTAATAAAACAGGGAGAGGGGTAGAAATTTTGGGACAGACTAGATTGATCACATGGTCTCCATCCACCAGCTACTTCTTATGTTCTTATGTTTTTATGTTATTTTTCTGGGGCTAAGTACAGTCCTCTGTGAGTGTACTTGGCCTCAGGAGGACAGCCAAACTAGCGAACATGTGATTTGAGCTTAGAAAAGCTCTAACATGCACTTCTGGCTGTTGAATAGACCGATGAGAGCAGGTTGGAAGCTAAGCAGTTCCTGGAAAGAAAGCTAGATACTAGCAGAGCTCAAAGGAAGATTGGGAAGGAGCCAGGCAAGGCGCAAAAAAGCAAAGACGAGAGAGGTGGGGTAATTCTAGAATGGACACCACCCTTCCCAAGTGTACGAAACCAAAAAATACAGAGGATCTATCTTCACTGGGCAACTTGCAATTTATGATAACAATAAGAATAAAGGCTCCACTCCTGTGCAAATTCCACATTTTTTTCATTTATGTAACCTTGATAAAAAAACTAAATTTTGTGGCCATGTGCCATTTCTTTATGATATTGGTGGTACGTATATAAATGCAAACATACACACATTAAAAAAAATGAAAATCATAATGCAATATAGAGCAGTTGTTTAAGGATCTGGGCTGCAAACCTGGAGACATGGGTTTGAATCCTACTGAGTCATAATGTCACAAGCTTAATAGTGTACGACATTATGGCTAACCCGGGATAGCACCGTAGGCAAGAGCAAATGGTGCCATACCGCATATACTGCTGTACACGGTATTGCATCATTCACACTTTCCCAGGAAGAGGATAAGACCTCTGCTGGGAGTGGGTTCTGCTGAGCAGCTGCTGTGGTTCACTGGACTGAGCCGCAGCAGCAGGAATCCAGGCATTGCGTCTGGGACCTGGTTTAATTCCTGGTCCCAGAAATGTTTTTTTGGACTTTGAGCACTCCCCGAGTTAACCCCCCCCAAGTTGATAATCTTTAGTTAGGGGTTCAGAGGGTGTGGGGGGAAGAGCCCCCCCACAAAAAAAAGACATGCCTCATGGCAGAAATCACGCTGTATTGGCAGCGTGATTTTGCCATGCAGCATAATGTCTCTAGCATTATGACCCCGTGCCAGTTTGAATCCCACAGCCCCCACTTGCATACTGTGTGACCCTGACCAAGTCACTTAACTTACTGGTGCTCCCATGTTGCACATGTAAACAAGCTTCAGCTTAGTGTGTCTCTTCTGGTAAAAAAAAAATAGTAAATACCTTCCTATACATTAGTTCATAATGATTTGTTAGTCATTATTTCTAACTGGTTCTTATACTTTACTATACTGTTTCAAAATATTATCTTACATGACAGTACCTAATTCATACTTAGACTTCATAGTTCACAGTGTTTTAAAAGATAAGAATGGAATTTACACAGGAGCCTTCATTCTTATTGTTCTCAAGAGGCAAAAAGGTGTCAAAAATAGACACATACAGTATATAGTGTATTCACTGAAATGTAAGAGACTATAACTAGGGGTGTCTGGCACAGCTGCACTCACGTGTCGTACTATTCTGAAATTACTAAGTCAGCCATCACTGCTGGCCTCTGCAGTTACGGTTTCATGATCTTATTTTTTTTTATTTACTTGGCAGGAGGAAAGAATATGGTTTACATGTAGCAGGAAAGATTTTTTGTCAGATTTTGGCAGAAATTACTTTCTTCTAGCAAAGATTTGCCTGACTGAATGGATATGGTATATTTCTAAGAATTATGGAGAAGCCATTATGATCACCTGTGTCGGACTCTACAAAGTCACTTTGGATAATACTGAGGTGCTTGAATAGTCATGTGTACCAAGAAAAAAATGAATGGTTGTACATTCTCAGGAATAGGTGGAAATGTATTTACTTAGTCTATATTCATTACTAGAAAATAAAGCTAAACTGCATATCTTTTGTTCTACTTCCTTTTTATTAGATCTTTGAAAATACCATACATACAAAGAAAACATGAGAGATATTTTAAATTAGTTGAGAGAATACAGAACAAGTGAGACATCAACACAGATGCAACTCTCACCTACATATACTTAAATAATTAAAAAAATAAACAATATAATAATTGAGACCACCCATTTGAAGGGGTTGAGGAATAGGTCAAAAGAATTTCCAAGATATTACTACTAATAACTCAAATACATATGGAATAATACATGGTATGGTATATATTATAAGAATGTAATACGTACCTGAGGTGTGTATTGCTACATAAATGCCGAGAGTAAAGTTTAGGGGGTTTATTCAAGCATCACATACCAAAGGTGTGTATTAAATTCAAGTAATTACACCATCCCATGCTTTAATTTATATAATTACTGACCATCACTCCCCCACAAACAAAATTACATTATTTCTCTCGTGCCACACTGGCGACCTGGGTTCGGGAGTGAGCCCGGGTCATCAGGGGTTGGCAGAAGAGGGAGAGGATTGTGCATCCAGTGGACAGCTCTCCTCTCCTGGGAGGGAGGGGGAGTCCATGATCGGCACTTGACTGGCCTCTGGCAGAGGCCAGTGGCAGGGCAAGTGCAGTACAGACGTAGAGGGTCAGGGGAGTGGTGATGCTGGCAGTGATGTCTTGGCATAGGGTGCGTGCCACTTCTCCACACACAGAAACATTGAAAATGCCTGCAGTTCCCAGGAAGAAGGAGCACCCGGAGCGTGCCTCCAATATGCCCTCGCCTGCCCGACTACCTCTGACAAAATGTGAGTATCGGGGTGCTTGCCCACCCCACCTCGGCCCCACGTGGGGGGGAAGCCACAGCTACATGGGGACACAGAGGTGAGTCTAGGTAGGGTGAGTGAGGCAGGAGGATGACTCCTTGGTGGTCACGAAGGGTCAGGCCTGCAGGATGTGAGGGAGGACAAAAAGTGATTTAAAAAAAATTACATTATTTCTAGTACTGCACTGCTATGTCAGCTCTAGGTACGAGACTGGGTCCTCCAGCTTGGGACTTGAACCCACAACCTTCTGAGCAAGAGGTGAGATGACTATCAAACAAGTCACAGTAATGCTGCATAGTAACTTGACATGCTTCCATTACTTTCACTTCCCCCCCCCGTGGAGCAGTGTTGTCATTATAACTCACAATATGAGCCACGCTCGCTTTCAGTTTTAAACTGTAAAGACATTTGGCAAATGGATTACTTGTGAAGTGTGGTAGGGAAGCTTTTGAACTTGTGTTGAGGTTAGTTAATTGAATTATAGTACTGTTTATAAGAAAAGGTGCTGAATTACTGGTTCTCACACTGAAAAAAAACCAGCCACGTCTGTGGTACTACTGCGCTTGAGACAAAGCGAATCAGTGAGTCTCGAGTGCAGCTGCTTTCTGTGCTGGTGCATGTTTGCTGTAATGACTAGCAAGTTATTAAGGTAAATAATAATTGGCCACTGTGGTTGAAAAAAACTGAAGGCCTGTTACTATAGCCTATAAATAACACTGCATGCACAACCATCAAGTCTATCCCACACACCGCAATTCCATAAATATAGAGGGGTAGTCATAGAAGAAACATCATATTATACAGAGAGACACTTTATTTTGGTGCTTGCAATGAGCACTCTGTAACTAATAGAACAGCTGAAATTCAAAAGGCAATACTCATTTTTACAACAAAGAGAGAGGTATTTTAACAAAATAAGATACCTTAGCCCAACTAGCAAGGTGTATTGACATGATATCCCCTGCAGTAAACAAAGTCTGGTGACAGCCAATACAGCTGCAATATGATGCTATTGATGATGGAAATTACTATTATTATTATGGAAGTATTGACTTTTACAGTATCCTGGAAATCCAACATTTCTCAGGTTCTTATCAGTTTGACATTCTGTGAAATGTTGCTTCGATCATGCTTCCCCCCTTTCTGCGATGCCTATCAGTTCTCCATTCTGTGGAATCTTGGAAACCCATGTGCAAGACTTCTTTAGTTTGAGGTGTATAGTATCTATAAAAACAATGGCCTTGTTCTGTTATCACCCTACAAAGATTGCAGTGATACTGTAAAAGTAAATATTTGTATAATACTAATAAGTCATCAATAACATCATTTTGTAGCCGTACTGGCTCTGATCAGAGTTTGTTATTAAACAGTGCCAACCTCACTTCAAAATGGTTAATTTCAATTTGATGTTCCAGCACAAAACAGCTAAATTTTTTCACACTAGACTGCTTGATGAGACTAAACACATTTCTACCTTAACACCCCTTGCTTTCATTTTTTTAATTGCCTGTACCCTATTGTCTTATAAAATGGGAAAATAAAATATATACCGTTTACTGTATATTTAGTGATCAGGCTAATATCAATTAGAAGAATTTCAGGTTATCTCTTGTACAGAACATTTAGCGAGATCCCATTCAGTAAGAATTAAGTTTAATGTACTTTTGGAGGAAGGGTCAGTGGCAACCCAATAAGGTTCAGGGTGTAGTAACAGACAGGGAAAATTAGAGCACACTAGATGGGCCTGCAGATCTGTAGTGATGCCGTGAAAAGAATGTTGCACTGCTCTAACTGACGTGTTTTATTTGACAGAACCGGTGTTAGTTTTATTTGTAAATTCATTGTAGGCGCTTACTATATTATACCAACTGAATTGTTGACTGTTAGCTATGTTTTTATCCCATAGAGAAATGCCTCTATTTTTCATGTTGTAGTTCTTTCCCCCTGTAAGCATGGCAACATTTGAAAATGCACACGAATCAGATGAGCGAGAGAGGCTAGAACAATGCACTTTGTTTACTGTTTTCACTATCTGCAGAAATGAGTGCTGAATATTCTTGTCACCCTGTATGTTCACTTGCCATTCTCCAGACACAGTAAATTGTCTGCTACTCCAGTCCAGAATTCATCTTTTATTTTTGTTACTAGACAAGTTTGTGCTCTTTAGGATTCTTTGGGGTCCGGCAATGGTTTTCAAGAAAACGTATGGTAGAAAATGTGGAACTCAGAATTGGCTGGCAGTGAAATAATGCCTTCTGTATTGTGGAAAGTCGCACAGTCATTTAATGAAAGTCTTTTTATGAGCAATGTATATTTTACTTTCTACTAAGATTAAAACTTCATCATTGCCCACCTGATTGCCACAATGATGTCTTGGGCTCAGCCCACTTCCTCAGTGCACACATAGCAACCTGATATTATTTATTTCCCTCTCTAGCAAGCCTCAATTTCCTTTCCTTGATCCCTAAATGACCACTGATAACCATCTACATTTGCCTCAAAGTTTTTTGTATTATATGTGTTTGTGAGGGGGGCAGTAACACATCCCAGGGTGACATTCAATAAGTGAAAATGGAATAAAAATCACAAAGTTCCGAATCAGTCACTATTGTGTTTGCGGAGGGGGGGTCACTCATTCCATATATCATCTATTGCTGCACCTATGAATGACACAATATTTTGGAATAGTTGATACAAATTAAAAGAAAATCACACTGAATATAGAATAGATGTTACATTGGAACAGAGAGATGAAGAAATACCATGTAAAAATTAAGAGGCGGTTGAATGAACAGTCACTGAAACATCATCTCTTGTAAAAACAATTTGAAACAGCTAATGACTTAAACAAATCACATGTTACTGTACACTGAGAGCAGAGAATGAAGTACTTGCAAACATAATTGAAGCATGGTAAATCAGGTGAGTTCAAGCTTTAGTTAAATCAGCATTTATCTCAAGTGGGGGAGGTATGGCAGATGGACACTATTCCTCCCACAGCAGCGCTGTTAGAGTGCACTGATAAATGGTGTCAGACAACACGAACAGCCCCACTATTTCAAATAAAGTGAAAAAAAAAAGAGTACAGGGTTCATATGTTGCCAGAATGAATATGCAGTCACATAATCATAACAGACTTACAGCTGGTGAGTGAAAGACTTTTTTTCTAGGGTAATTTAGATACACTAGCTCTTTAAAGCATCATCTAATTTTACATTTAATTCCAGTAAGTTTACCTTATTCAATCACTTGGTGCTGCTAACCAGTCTTTAAAACAGTGACAAATGTTAAAAGTTTCAGGACATTTTTACATTTTATTCAGCTTCCTTATTTACTAAAGCAACTCTGAGCAAGTCCTCTCCATCGAGGTAAGCAAAGACACAGATGATGCAATCCAGAGTTAGTTTAGGGTAAATGGGGGTCAGTGAGTCACTGTCCATGACCTGTATTTTTCCAAGGTGATGCGTCACTTGCTTTATTACTAATTCGTGCAACTGATCAATGCATGGTGCAGTCACTCAGCTTCAGAAACCAATATCTTTGGATTCAAAAGTACAATGGCAAGACCATTTCTGGGTTCCCTCTGTTAGCTAGTATCTTGAAAGGGGCAAATTAAACTCAATCAAAGCATGCAATTGTAAAGACTTTCCTGTCACTTTTTGGAGCACCCTCAATTGATGTCACATTAGCAAGATAATTTCTTCTGAGAGGAAACATTAGTGAGGAATTTTCTGCTGAGAGAAAATGTGTATGGGGTGGGGTAGTTATTGCAAGAAAACACTGAAGCAGGTACAGTAAGGGGAAGGGAGAAAGCAACCACACTGCATTGAATGGAGAGGATACAGAGCACTCAGTTGAAGAAGACAAGGAGACAGCTGCGGTGCATTCACAGTCATGCTCTACCAAAGCACCTCCAATCACAGTCACATGCTACCAGAACCACTTTTCAGAGTAACTGCACTACATCATGCATAACTGTCACTATGCAGCTCAGCATCATGGACATGGGGGGAGGGAGGTGAGCGCTACTCCCTTCACAAAAGAAAGGGTCCTACAAGAGCTTGCTAAGATCAGGGTGGATAAGGCAATGGGACCTGATGGCATACATCTCAGGGTACTTAAGGAGCTAAAGGTGGAACTAGCAGAGCCATTAGCAGAACTGTTTCATGAGTCTCTGAGCACAGGAGAGGTCCCAGAAGACTGGAGAAGGGCTCATGTGATCCCGCTCCACAAGAGTGGTAGCAGGGAGGAGGCAGGGAACTACAGACCAGTCAGTCTTACCTCAGTAGTGGGCAAGATTATGGAGGCACTCCTTAAGGAAAGGATAGTGCAACACCTGGAATCCATAGGGGCACAGGATCCAAGACAGCATGGGTTTACAAAAGAAAGGTCCTGTCAAACTAATCTCATAGATTTCTTTGACTGGGTAACCAGAGTGGTGGACCAAGGGGGAGCAGTTGATGTCGCCTACCTTGACTTCAGCAAAGCTTTTGACACTGTTCCACATAGGAGATTGATAAATAAGCTGGGTAGGCTCGGGTGGGTCCGGTTGGTCAACTGGGTGGCAAACTGGTTGACGGGCAGAAACAGAGAGTGGTGGTAAATGGTATACAGTCAGAAGAGATGCAAGTCACAAGTGGGTACCTCAGGGATCAGTCCTGGGGCCAGTCCTCTTCAACATCTTCATTAGTGACCTTGCAGATGGACTAGAGGGTAAGGCTTGTCTGTTTGCAGATGACACCAAGATCTGCAACAGAGTAGATGATCCAGATGGGGTGGGCAGAATGAGAAGAGATCTGGATAAACTAGCAAAATGGTCAGAAGAGTGGCAACTGGGATTTAATGCAAAAAGTGCAAGATCATGCACATAGGGAAGAGAAACCCTGAAGCCACCTATAGGCTGGGAGGGGAGTTGCTAGCAGTCACAAAGGAAGAAAGAGACTTGGGCATCATCATCACTGATGACCTGAAATCATCCAAGCAGACCTCTAAAGCAGTAGGTAAGGCTAGGGGTGTTAGGGTGTATTAGTAGGGGTATCACAAGTCATACGAGGGAGGTAATACCCTCTTACAAGACACTGGTTAGGCCCCATCTGGAGTACTGCGTGCAGTATTGGAGGCGATACCTACAAGGACATTAATCAAATTGAGGCAGTCCAGAGAAGAGCAACCAAATGGTGCAGGGACTGCATCAGAAGACATATGCGGACAGATTAACAAAGCTCAATATGTATACCCTTGAGCAAAGGAGGAGAGAGGTGATATGATCGAGGCATTCAAACACCTTAAGGGCATTAACAAGGTGAAAGAGTCTAACATGTTTAAATATAAGAAAATAGCAGGACAAGAGGACACAGCATGAGATTAGAGGGGCCGATTAAGGGGAATGAGGAAATTCTTTTCACAGAAAGGGTGGTGGATGCATGAAATGGCTTACCACAAGAAGTGGTGGCTATGAATACAGTGCAGGGCTTCAAACAGGAATGGGATAGGCATAAGGGAGCAATACAAATGACTATGAATAGATAGGCCACTGACAGAGCAAAGGCCGATGGCACATTTATAAGGTAGAAAAAAGAAATGGGCAGACTGGATGGGCCTTGCGGTCCTTATCTGCCATCAATATCTATGTTTCTATGTTTCTATGTTACCCACCCACCAATGAACACCCCTTACTCATGACACCACATCCTAAAGAGAAACTTAACAATGGAGGCTATGCATCAATGATGGGCTGGGTACATGAGATTCACGTATACCTAGCCTGCATAGCTCTGCAGCTGCAGGCAGGCAGGCATGTGGTGGACAGCATTCGTGATCGGTGGTCACTGCTGTGTGACTGTCCATGGCTCTGCCCCCCAGAGCCCAGCTGCTTGGGGGCAGATTAGAAGACACAAGTGGGCATCTGATCAGATACCTGTCATGGGTGCTGAAGTGTATCCCCTGCTCTGTGCGAATGGGAGATTCTTGGAAGTTGCAGCACAGTAGATTTTCAAAAGACAGGTGAATGCCTGAATTGCTGTCCCCAGTCCTCCCTTTCTACTCAGAGGACTAAGGCAGCACTGTGGGGGGACGGTTGTTGTCCCGCAGCCTATCGGGTTTCTTTTTGGGGGGTTCACAAAAGATTTGGCAGGGTTCCTGCCTGCATATCCTGTGCCTCCCTTGCTCAGCACTCCATGCCTTTGTGAATGTTGCAGAGTGTGGGCATGCCCATAGACACTGCCTCCAAAACTGGCCAAGTGTGTAGCTGCATGACTGGCCAGGGAATCCAGTGCAGAAGGGGCGTGTGTCCTTTCTGTGAATGCCACTGGGGAACCCCCATTGTGCATCATTCCAATTTAGGGCTGCCTATGTACTGCAGAGCCACAGCACATGCAGTAGGCAGTCCACAGTTTAGTGCATAGGTGCCAATATGAGTAAATTGTCCACTGCAGTTGCATGTTCAGATCTGTACCTAAAGTCTATGATATGCCACATATATGAAGTTTGCTACCAGTCTCTATGCCAGATAATATAAAAAAGTACAGTTTAGGTTGTCCCAGCAGGGTCATGCACCTGTTCTGAATCATGTTCTTTCCCAGCAGAGAGACATCCAGAAACCTATCTGCTGCCTCAGGATGTATAAAATGCCACTAAATCCATCACCACCAGAACAATTGAAAGATCCCCCCCCCCCCGCTGTCTCCTCTGCAATTAGGAAGCCAAAAAAATCCTCTTAACATGCATCGTCTCATTCCCAAAAGTAAAGCAATCTTGTAAAACATACTCAAAGAAAAATTTTAAGTCCCCTTGCATAATAGTCATCACAGCAGATCCATCACTCCAATGTTAAAGGACCACAACTGATTTTCAAGTGTCTGGAATTTTGAATCTTTGGTCTGCATCACAGCATATTTCTCCTGATGTTCTACTATTTCCTCCATAATTTTGGATCTCTCCTTAGACACAGCTTCTAACCTCAGTACCAACTGGTCCATCACTGAAAGGGTATCATTAGTTAAGTTCTCTTCATCTTTTGGGGGCACATGTGCGAACCATGCACTGGGACGGCAGCTTGAGCTGAAAGCTCTGTCACCAAGCTATACATTTGGCAATAGCTTATACAAAATTGCACTGATTCAAACAAATCTGGCCTTGTTCATTAGCAAACCATCGGTACTTACGAATCCCAGGGTTTCTCACTGAAATTCCACTACTGCTCTAATGTTAGAAATACCACTTTCTCTCAGTGCAGTACCCCCGCAAGGTATACATATTTTTTAAATCATGATGGAATGAGAAAGGGCATAGATTAATTGATCAGCATGCTGCTCCAGCTGGAACGGCATACCAGAGATCTGAGGTTCGAATCCCAGTAGGCCACACTTTTCCTTTCTCATTTCCATCCTTGATTTAAAAATGTGTATACCTTGCAGGGGTTAAACAGCACTGAGAGAAAGTGGTATTTCTAACATTGGTTCCTAGTTGCATAATTGCGCAACACTAGAGAAAGGAATGTGTGTGTGGCTGTAAGGAAATTCCTCAGATGCTTTCACCAGTGAGCCTGTAGCTTAATGGTTAGAGCGCTGGAACAGCATACCAGAGATCTGAGGTTCGAATTCCAGTAGGCCACACTTTTCCTTTCTTATTTCCATCCTTGATTTAAAACTACTGCTCTAAATAATTCATGGAAAACCATCACAGCTCTAAGAGGCACTGCTGGGAAATGGCAGTAGCAGCACCCACTCCAATATCCTTGGGCAACCCCAGTGAAATCAATGGGCTCTTCCAGTAAGTCCTGAGGAAGATCACAAGTTTTAAATCCTATGTGGCAACACTAGAAGAAAAGGTACAGGATTTACAACACAAGATGAGAGACACCAAGACCTACTTATCCTACATTGATGACATAGACATTCAACACAAGGCTCGCATCTAAGAGCTAGAACAGGTGATCATGCTGCTCTGGGAGAGGGCTGAGAATTCTGAGAATAGAAACTGTTGCAATAATCTAAGGTTTGTTGGCTTCCTAGAGGGTGTTGAACAGCAGAACATCGCCGGCTTTCTCCAATGGGAGATCCCACAACTTCTAAAACACTTCTGGAAGCAGCAACTGGAGATTGACAGGGCTCAGCAGACTCTGGGGCCATTCCCTAAGACAGAAGCCAGACGCTGACCCATCTTTGCCTGATTCTTGAGATTTATGGACAAAAAGCTTATCCTGTCATAAACATGAGACCAGGACTCCCTAAGCTGGAAGTGACAAAGGATTTACAACTTCATGGACTACTCCAATGAGCTAGCCCAGAGACAGAAAGGATACAATGGGGCTAAAAATGTGTTTCAAGAACTTAATATCCACTACAAACTCCAGTATCCTGCCAAGCTCAGCATTAATAGGAACAGGGTCCCACACACCTTCCATGCTCCAAATGTGGACTGCCACTATCCCACAAAAAACTAGCCAGAGAAATCTCAAATACTGCAGCAGATAGAGGGGAATGGCAGAGACCAAGCAAGCTCTCACTAACCACCGTAGTCTTGACATATGCTACAGGGTAGCTCCCACTTGAACCCTATGGACTGGCAGACAACAAAAGCAAAGATATCTAACTGCTGTAGTAGAGATAAACAGCAAATTTAGCTGCTCTGGACAAGGTGCCAAGGCCAAGAGGAGAAGAGAGACTCGGGACACTCAGTGGCAAGCTCCTATTCACTGGGAGAGCCTGCACCCAAAAGACCCGGGACTTCAAAGGTCATTGCACATAACACTCCTCTGCCTGACTCTCCAGCAAAGCCACATGGACCCCGGCCCCAGCACAAGGACAGAGATGAGGGATCCTGGTCAGATCGAGCTGCAGCTTATCTTGGCATAGGTACAGCTGAAGAAGACAATAGGAACAACAGCAGGAACTCCTAAAGGATCCCACAACTTGATAGATTCCCTCACAGAACAGCAGATCAGCAGTGTATCATTTGCTTGTTTGAGACTTTACACACAGAACTGCACATCTGTTGGTAACTCCTGCAGACTGATAGCACAAACTTTTCACTGACTAATGGTTTTAAATGCCCCATTTAAACTCTACTCTCCTAGGAGACTGTTAGGGAATTGCCTGAGGGCACTTTAGATATTACATGCCAGTACAAGTTTCAGCCTAACAAGGCTCCAATACCCCTCTTCCTTTCCATTCATCTCTGGGTTCATCCCTCACTTTCCTTTCTTCCCCCTTATTGAATATTGAATGCACTGTCAGCGTAGTATGTTGTACTGAATGTTTTTGCTTATTTTGCTATGCTTCATATGGTTACTTTGCAAGGAGGGTGGGGAACAGCAGAAGCTAGACAGGCGTAGTTATATAGCCAGTTCACTAGGTCAGGTCTCTCAGCTACAATAGCTGACATGCCCGGCCTTGAATTGACTGGTTGTTGCTAGCATTTCAGTTCTCAATTTGGCCCTGGCTTCCACTCCCTCCTTCTACTCCTGCCATCAGTTACATCTACTACAGGGCCGCTTCCTCCTCACAGCAGGGAATTTTCACTGGGTGGATAGCTGCATGATGGTGTGTATCCCTGTGCAGCATAGCTGACCCTGTGAATATGTGAGAGGGCAACATAGCTCTTCAGTGGTTCATGAGCATATCACTCAGAGGAAGGCCCATTTAGTCCCCCCTTTGAACATCTGCAGAGCTCCCAAACTCATTACCTTCATACTCCAAGGATGGGCCACACCAGCACATAAATGGCAGGCTGGCACCTGTTGTCCAGGTAATTTGCTTCGCTTCCTGTCTGGATGCAGAACCCCCACCCTCTCATACACTTGCTGACAACAGTTCTATGGGGTGGCTACAGTCTGATGCAGGACAGACCCTCTACCAGACTACTGGCTTCACAATGTGCACCCTGTTCATAAGGAAATTATCACAATAGACAGATGTGGGAAAATCAGTTGTGGGGCTCTCACCAATCCACTTCGCACTCCACCCTGGAAGCAGGCAGCAAAGTTCCTATCCCCATCTGAGACCATGGCAGCACCCCTCCTCCCTACACCTTTTTCTCCTCTCTCACCTTCCTGTAACTGATTGATGTCTAGCTGCAGAGATGGGGACTATCAGACCAGGCAATCAAGCAACAGGACAACTACTGTATGCCACAGTTTATGTTACTCCCTCCCCGCCATCCTGAGTGAAATTGAAAAGGGGTCTGCTGTACCCCACTGCTAGCAGCTCCCAACATCACTCTGATGCCCTGGCCTGTAAAGTGTGTGGGAGCTACCGCCAGCATCTATAGTACTGTCAAGCCCCATACCCTTCCTTGGAGTGTACTCCCTCTCTACTCCCCATGTGGGTTGCAGACTTATTCTGCTCCACAGGAAGATAGCAGGTACCACACTTCAGCAACCCACTCAGTACTCAGTGATCGTTCCCCCCAAGTATTGCCAGTCTAGCAGAGAAGCAGACACAGGCACCAACACTAATACAACCTTGTACGATGACTTGCTACTGGCTTGGTGGCACAGTCATGGCCACAGGCAAGATTCACTCTGGAGGTGGATGCACAGGGGCAGGAGGGTGACTGATTTAGGAGTCTCCACTCCACATGGGCTAAGCTCACACCCCCAAAAATAAAAACCTGTGTTGTTATGTGTCAATGCAGTGTTTGGTAATGCATGTTCAGCTTGATTTAACTAGTTACACTGGTTTTACTCTGTTGTTTTTTATCTTGTTTCTCCAGCTGCCATATTCACAGCTGATCAATACATTGCTCAAGGTTACTATATATGTGTGTGTGTGTGTGTGTGTGTGTGTGTGTATATATATATATATATATGTATATATATAGATATATACTGTACATATACCTACAAATATAATTTTTCATAAGAAGACAAACAGTATTCCTCTCCTGGTGGGTCACAAGATGGCAGGACTCAGGAGGGATGGAGCATCCCCCAACAGCAACCCCAGGAGACAGTACTTAACTGGGTAGAGCATGCTGTACCCACATTCACTGCACAGAAAGCCATAGTCATAACTGTGACCCCTCTGATCACCACTGCAGACTACACATGACAGGTCATGTCCCTGGAAGAGAGGAGGGATAGGGGGATATGATCGCAACCTTTAAATACCTAATAAACAAGACTAATACACAAGAGATTTTTCAGCTCAAAAGGGGAAGGGACATGAGAGGACATCAGTCGAGATTGGAGGGGGGAAGATTCAGGAGGGAAATCAGGAGACACTTTTTCATGGAAAGGATGGTAGACAAGTGGAATACTCTTCCTGAGGAAGTGGTATCCTGTAGAACAGTGGGCAGATTTAAGAGGGGGTGGGACAGAGTGATTGGGAGTATTGCTGTGAGGAGGGGAGAGGAAGGTGGGGTAGTTGCAAATGAGGGACTAGCTGCACAGTCGAGCAGGCTTGATAGACTGTGAGGCCTGTTTCTGCTGGCATTTCGTATGTTCATATGTCATCCCTTTAAATGGATACCATGGAATGTTAAGCATATCTTAACCTCCATTAAAAGATTAAAGATCCTGGATCACCTCAAGTGGGAGGAGGCAGACATAGCCTTCCTGCAGAACTACCTCTCTGACCCTGAACTGCAAAACTTTAAACAGTGTGGGTTCTGCAGGTGTATGGTAGCATCTTTAACTCTATGAGCAGAAGAGTAGCAATACTTATACAAAAGAATACTACTAGGGTCGCTACACAGTAGTTACAGGTATTCTACACTGCCGTGTAGCCACCCCCTGTAACACCTATGGCCTGAACAGTCTAGATGCTACCTTCTTTAATGACTCGGTACAACTCCTGACATCTTAGTTGCTCTCAGCTGAAAGGCATACTGGTGATGGGAGGGGATGCTAGTGCTGTGATGGACGAGTTTACTGACAGAAGCAGGGCACCCACAGTACCCTCTAAGATGGTATCACTGGCCCTAAAGAACATGAGGCGTCTCAGATGATTTGGTGGCTAGTGCACCCACATGGTAGGGACTTGGTCTTCTAATCAGCACCACACAAGAGCTACTCTAGGATATACCTCTGACTTGTTCTGCACCAGTGGGTGCCAGAAGTGACAGATGCCACTGTGGGCTCTGTGATCATCTTGGACCATGCCCCAGTTTCGTTCGCCTGGCTCCCTCTGGACACTGTGGGCACCCCCAGAGAGCAATGGCAATTAAACATCTCCCTACTGTGGGATAACACCTTCTGTCAATCCTTATAAACAGGTATACAGTTCTTCCTAGACATGAACAGCCCAGATGATACATTAGCAAGGCTCTGCTGGGTTGCACTAAACGTCTTCATAAGGAACAAAAGCCAAGCTAAAAGGCTTAGAAAACCAGCTGCAAAGTCTTAAGAAACTGGAGGCTAAATTCCCTGCAGAACCTGAGAACTCTGCAGGAATTCTAGAAGACATCATGAGCACCAGTACAAGGTGAATATGCATCTACACCAGAAAGCTAAGTTTGCTCTGTTTTACCTAAAACAATCATTTTGGGAGGCATAGGAGTGGCCAGGATGCCTTCTATCCTACCAATTAAAGAAAAAAAAAACAGGAGAAATCTGGGATTTTAAATATCAGAGGGCACACTGGGGAAATCAAGAGAGACACTCTAGCCATAAATGAGGCAGCCTTTCTATTTCTGTAGTGCCCTGTGCCAGAAAGAAGTGTCCCCCTCAGACAAGGACTTCTCTGACTTTATGTCTTCCCTGGGCTGCCCACACTTGGCCCTTCCCTGCAGGAGAACCTGGACAAACCGCTCACCCCAGAGAACTGGAGGAAGCTTTGCACAATGCCAGCTGGGAAAGCTCCACAGGGGAGACAGTCTTCCAGTGGAATTTCTCTATTTCTTTAGATAGATCTTGCTAACACATCTAGCAGCTGCCCTTTAAGAGGCATGCCAGGTTGGGGAGCTCCCCCTCCATGAGGGCTGCCACCACACCCCTGATCCCTAAGGTAAGGAAGGACTAACTCTCCTGTGGCAGCTATAGGCCAATATCACTCATCACCACTGACTGCAAGGCTTATGCCAAAGTGCTGGAGAGTGATAAATACCCTGATACACAGTGATCCGGTAGATCAGGTGAGATTCATCCCACAGTGCACAGGGCATGGATAACACTAGGCAATGTCTCAACCTCATCTGGGGTGCAGGCCCCACCACATCCCCCTGAGGTGATTATCTTGCTTGATGCTGAGAATGTGCTTGAAAAGGTGTAGTGAAGGTACTGTACCTCTTAGACAGCCTGAGATACTTTGACTTTGGGGCACCTACATTAGCTGGATCTACACACTGTACTAGAGTGTCTCAGCTTCTCTGATAACAAATGCACAGTCCTCCAAACCCTTCCCACTAAGTAGGGACACCTAACAAGGTTGCCCCCTCTCACCTCTCCTCTTTGTACTGGCATTGGAGCCCCTTCTTCCAGAAATCTTGCTAGACAATAAGATACATGGCATACAAATGGGGGTGAGCACAAGGAGCTCGCATATGCCAATGACATCATGTTGACATTGGTGCATCCAGAGGAATGTGTCCCTTAAGTGCTGTAACTCCTAACCAGATATGGCACAGTCTCAGGTTATAAGGTGAGCATGGCAAAATCACTGCTACTACTTTCCAGAGACACCATAAGGGAATTCCCAAACTACCCCTGGGGTCTACAACCTGGGGACAACAGCCTAAAATACCTAGGGATTCACTTCTCCTGGAACCTGAGTAGCCTGGGCCAACTCAACATTCCCCCACTGCTAGCTGAAATGGTTAAGGACGTGGATAGGTGTGGTGCATCCACCTCTCCCACTGGGGCAGAGTGCATGCCTTCAAAATGATGGCCACCCCTAGGATCCAATATATAATAGATAACCTCCCCATAAAATTCTGACCCAAGATATTCAAAGTCACAACTCAGAAAATGATTGCCTGCCTATGGGGATCAGGGCCGAGAAGAGTTAGCCTCCACAAGTTGATGCAACCCCCAGAGTGAGGTGACCTGCAGCTTCCCGAATTCAGCCTCAGACATGATGCACAGAAACTGCTACAGCTCATGCAAACTCTCCCTGTTGTAGGGTCAGATCACTGGACCAAGTGGGCTGCATGCAAAGTCCATCTCCTGGCTGAAGACACCTTCAAAGTTATCATGTTTGGGAAACTCAGCAACTCACCAGCCTCACATACAATTCTGCCCTTGACTGCAGCAGTATGGCAGCACCATGCCAGGGCCACCCACTGGTCCTCACACCAGTCACCACTTTTCCCACCCTGGAGGAACCTGGCCCTAACTATGGGGGGGTGTTAGTGTCTTGGAGCAATTGTCTTTTGAAAGGTATCCACAGCCTGTCCCAGTTGGTGGATACAACTACAGGGTATCTGAAAATCTTTGGGCAAACTTCAGGTAGATTTTGCCCTGAAGGAAAGCCAGCACTGACAATACCTACATATGAGATATACACTGGGAATCCTCCTGGGCCCCCACCACAATTGCAAGACACAGAACTTCCTCAGCACCTTCCGGAAACCTACCAGATGCCCATACCCCCATGGCCAGGGGGACCTAGAAAATGCTCCTGTCCCATGGACCAGCTGAGAAGCAAATTGAGCACAGAGTTGAGCATGTCATCACCCAACAAAACTGTGACACTTGCTGTATGCACTTTTGTCTGGCAGCTCGCGACACCCAGAACTGCTTTACTCAATTCAAGATCCTACCTAGATGGCATAGGACCCTCCAACTACTCCATAAATGGGGGCTCAGTACCCCTGAGGAATGTTGCATATGCTGTGCAACAGGTACTGTAGCATTAGTCACCTGCTCTGGGAGTGCCCTGGTATGAGACACTTTGGGAAAGAAGTCCAGAAGATGATCAACAAGGTAGCTGGCACAAGCATTACCCTGCCACCTGCCTTAGTTCTATTAGGCCTGGCTGACAGTGGGCATTACAACTCGTGCCAGACCCCACCTGCAAGGAGATGGCTGCTGAGAGCATTCATCTCTGCCAAAAGATTACTTCAATGATAATGGAAGGTGCAGGAACCTCCTTGCCCCTCTGAGCGGCTGCTAAAAATGGGAAAAATAGTTTTGAGAGGGTGCACAACACTACTAACAACACAATGAAGCTATACATGCCATTATGGGGCCCATACCTCTCCTGAGATTGTTGTAAAATCCTTCAAAGACACTACTTGCCTCAACATCTCCTCAGCTCACTCCACCCCACCCCACCCCAGGGATAGTGGCGGAGATCACTACGCACACATTTGATAGCAGATTCATTGCCAACCTTGGAGCTACGTTGTCACATCAAAAACGGGTATGGCTTTCTGCTCTAATGTCATTTAACAGCTGTATGCACTATGATGCTCACGGGCGGGGTGACACCCCCCCCCCAGTAAGGAATCTGTAACTCTGAATTCCTCAAAACATGTTATCACTAGTTTCTCTCTCTCTCTCTCTCCCTCCATCCCTCTCGTTAGAGTTGTATATCCAAAGGGCATAGCCCCAGACAGCTGTTTTGCTTTGTTTTGTTTACTATGTACGTTTGTTTGCTGTTACTTATTTATGCAATAAAATATTAACTGCAGAAAAAAAGTCTATCGTTGAGTTTTTGTAAAATTGTGATAATCATTTGAATTGTTGGATCTTTTTGTTGCCGCACAAGTCTGAGGTAGCAAAAAATCTTCAACTGACTAATTTTGTGAACCAGAGACTTTATTAGCTTTCTTTGGCCCCATTTTGGATCCACACTGCAGCAAACATACAAAACAACTGAATTTTTTGGTAAGAGCTTGTATTTTCACAAAGAAAAGTTGTTGACTTCTATAAAAATGTTCTGACCTACAAACAAACGCATCTGCCTAGGTAGATGGCTGGCTCCACCACCCTGTATATCTTTTTTTTTTTAATATTTCTATCTACAGTATACAAGGTTAATACACAGTTTAATTCTACCGTTGATCTTTGACCTCCTCCAGGATTTCCTTTGCCCCGAGTTACACTGCCACCATTTTGTGCATCTATCATACTGTGTTGCTCTGTCCCATATTGTCACTCGCACTGTTTGTGTACAGTTACTGTACACTTTTTATTGTATTCATAGGATCATAGGAAAAATCAGGAACTTTAGCTGTCAGACCATTATTGTCCTGCACCATTATTACAAATGTCTATTATTACATAATTTGATAACAACGATTTTGATTCAGCTTATCTAAAGCAAGTTTAAACTGGCTAATAGTTTCACATGAAACTACAGAACCAGGGAGAGCATTCCATTGAGTAACTATTCTCTGAGAAAACCATGCCGCCCTTTTATTGGTTTTATAATTATCACCTGTTAGTTGGTATTGACAACCCTGATTTTTTACTGTACTAAGGTGGCCTCGTAACCCAATAGATTCCCATATAATAGGGTCCCTACTTGCTTTGTAAGTCAAGCACATGCAGTATCTCCACGGTATCTCCTATATTGCAGGGAATACCAACCAAGTTCTCTCATCCTTTCCTCATAGGAAAGTGACTCTATACCTTTTATTCTTCTAGTAACCAATCGCTGAACCCCCTCCAGACGTCTCATATCCTGTTTAAGATGGGGTTGCCATACAGAACCAGCATACACCAAGTGAGGTCTGACACGTGAGCAATAAAGGGGGACCATTACTTCTCTTTCTCTGCTTTTAATATTCCTTAAGATTGAAGCCAGAATCCCATAAGCTTTTTTAACAGTTGTTACACAATGATAGGAAAATTCCAATTCCCTATTTATCCATATTCCCAAATCCTTTTCAACGTTTACGGTTTGCATTATTCAGTTGTATTGTTGTATTGTGTTTCCCCAGTACCCCTCTCTCAGGATGCCTTGGGAAGCAAGCTGGTCTTAGCTCAGAAGGCCCTTCCTTGTAAAATGTTTAAAAATATAAGTAAATAAAATAAAGTATAATTTAATCTGGAACATTTGGGGAAGCATGGCTGCATGTTTTAACAGCCAAAAACATAGAATTTGCTGGCAGATAAGGACCTCTTGGCCTGCCCCATCTGCCCATTTTGTCCCTGCCTGCACTGTTACTGTAGACTCTACCAGATCACTAGCTACTCTCCCCCATTTTCCTACAATGAACCCTTTGTACCTATCCATTATATGCTTAAAGCCCACCACTGTTCCCCCCAACCAGGTCTGCTGTAAGACTGTTCCAGACGTCCAACACTCTTTCAGTGCAGAAGTACTTCCTCACATCCCTCCTAAATTCCCCACTTCTAGCTTCTTAGCATGTTCTCTTGTTCTTGTGCACCTTCTTTTCTGATAAATACTCCCCCTCCTGTACCTGATTCACCCCATGAGGTACTTATAGGTCTCTATCATGTTCCCCCGCTCCCTCCTCTCTTCCAGAGTGTACATATTGAGAGTCCTAAGTCCCCCTCATAGAGCAGCCCCTGCACCATTTTAGTTACCCTCCTCTGGACAGTCTCTATCCTTTATTTATTTTTATTTATTTGATTCTAGGATTACAAAATACCTTTGAGCCGAGGCTCTTTTACAAAGGTTCCACATCAATGAGTACAGACAATTAACATGAAATTGGTTACATAAGAACTCAAAATGGTTATGTAAGAATGGGATCCTGTCAATGTCTTCCCTGAGATGTGGTCTCCAGAACTGGATACAGTACTTCAAGTGAGATTGCACCAGTCATTGATACAGTGGTAAAACCACCTCTCTCCTTCTGTTGGTGACCCCCTCCCTATGCACCCCAGTATCCTGCTGGCCCAGCCCACTGGCTTGTCATGCTGCTCTGCCACCTGGACTTCTGCATCCTAGATGTATGATTTTGCACTTTTTGCATTGAAACTCAGCTGCCATACCCTCGACAACCTCTTGGGTTTTCTCAGGTCTCTACTCACTATCTCCATCACTTCCGGAGTATCTACCCCCTTGCAGATTTTGATGTCATCTGACAAGAAGCATACCTTCCCTTCCAGCTCTTCTGCAATGTTGCTTATGAAGACATTGAAGAGGACTGGTGCCAGCACTGAGCCCTGAGATACTGCACTGGTCACTCTTCCCTCATTAGAGTGAGTGCCATTTACCACCACCCTGTGCTGCCTATCCATCAACTAGTTCCATACCCAGTTTGCCACCTTGGGTGCAACCCCCATACTGCCCAGTTTCTTCATAAGCCTCTTTTGTGTTATGATGTCGAAGAGCTTGATGAAATCTACATAGGCCACATACAACGCTCAACTCTGACCTATTTCCTTGGTCACTGAGTTGAAGAAATCAATCATGTTTTTCTGACATGACCTTCCTCCACGAATCTGTGCTACTTCAGGTATTGTAACCCGCTGGATTCAAGATTCTCCAGTAGCCTATATTTTAATAGCATCTCCATTAACTTCCCCATCACTGACATTAGGCTGACTGGCCTATAGATGCCAGCCTCCTCCCTGCTGCTGCATGTATGAAGTGGCACTTCATCTGCCCTCTTCTAGTCCTCTGGAACCACTCCTGTTTCCAGTGAGTTGTTGATTAGAGCTATCAGAGGTGTAGCCAGTACCTCCCTGAGCTCCATCAGCACTCTTGAGTGTATCCCATCTGGACCTATAGCCTTATCCACTTTTGGATTTGCAGGTCCCCTCAGGAGTCTATCCTCTGTGAATAAACTTGTGTCCACTTTCCTCCCCCAAGTATTCCTGTTGCTTTTACATGGTTCGGCCCCCTCTCCTTCCACTGTAAAGACTGTGCAGAAGTATCTGTTCAGAATATCTGCTTTTTCCTAATCCTTCTCTGCACAGTCTCTCCCTGCACTTCTTAATCTCACAATCCCTCCCCTTGTCTTCCTCATTTCTCTTATGTACCTGAAACAGGTCTTGTCCCCTTTAGCTACTCCTTTGCAATCCTTTTCCCCTGTTTGCGCCTATGCATCTCTCACCTCCTTTCCTGTATCCCTCTGTTTTTCCTGGTACACACTGTGTCCTCTTCCCTCTGTGTCTTCTTGTACATCCTGGATGCCACCTCTTTTAGCCTTTACCTTCACAACCACTTCCCTCAAGAACAATAGTGCTCTCCTTTTCCTCTTGCTTTTGTCAACTTTTTCTGTGCAGAGGTTTGTTGCCTTCACTATGCCATCCCTTAATTTGGTCCACTGTTCCTCCACCCCACCCAGGCAATCCCCCACTGCTAGGTTATCTCTGAGGCATTGTCATTGAGGCATAGGTCAGGAGGCATAGGAAAACTAGGAGCAGTTACAAAATTTACAAGTAGCGTTTTATTATTATCAATAATAATAGAATAAAAATAAAAAAATTGTTTAGGATAGCAATATACAAAGGCAGTACAAACAGAGAAAACAACTGTCCTTCCTCTGAGGGTTTCTTACCAGTTTCTAAGAATTCTCTCTAGCAAAAATATTGCTGCTCTTTTTATAACAAGTCTTTGCCTGACAATTAACTTCTTCATCCTGAGCTTGTTAAGAAGTCATTCTGTTTCTCACAAAATGTGTCAGAGTTCTTGTCAGTTTCTTTGCAAAGCAGGCTTGCAAATACAACAGTGTCCCAAGCTGGCCTCCTGCTGACATCTCTACAAAAGAGTTTGCAAACAAGTCTGAGAGGAGCTCAAACTGCATCTCAGATTAACCCCTAAATTCCAAATAGCTTTTTGCAATCATTTACATAGATACATAGATGTCTTCAGATAAGGGCCTTGTGACCCACCCAGTTTGCCCTATCCCTCTTTCTAATGCTTAAGGTACCCTAGATGCTACAGGCCCCCCCTTCACCCTAGCTTGATAATTCCCATGTGCCTATCCCACACATTCTTGAATCCCTGTACCATGGCCACCCCCACCACTTCCTGGGGGAGACTGTTCCATCTCTCCACTACCCTTTCAGTGATGTAGAATTTCCTCAAGTTCCCTCTAAGTTTTCTTCCTTTTAGTCTCATGCTGTGCCCCTTTGTTCTGCTATTTCCCTTCATGTGAAATATGCTCCCCTCTGGTACCCTGCTGATCCCCTTTAGATATTGTGTCAGTGGCTCAGTAGGTAGCACACTCGCCTCTGAGGCTGGGAGATCAGAGGGCTGTGGGTTCAATTCCCACATCTAGCACTTGGGTTACTATCCCAGTACTGACACTGTAGTGCAGCATGAGAGGGGTGCTGCACTTCTGAGGTGCTGTCTTTCGGATGAGACGTTAAACCGAGGTCCCATCTGCCTGGATTGGTGGTAGTTCAGGTGGATGTTAAAGATCCCATGGCACTTATTGAAAAGAGTAGGGGAATTTCCCCGGTGTCCTGGCCAAATTTCCCTCATTCACTAAATAAAAATACCACCAACAGCTTAATCTGGTTCAAGGTCAGTTGGCATTCATCTGTATCCCCCTCCCCCGGGTCGTGCCTGAAAATAGGCAGGATTTGTCTAGTGCACTAACCCAGTTAACAAAATTAAAAAATAAATAAATAAATATTTGAAGGTCTCTATCATGTCCCCCAACTCTCTCCTTTCCTCCAGGGAGTACATATTGAGAGCTCTGAGTCTCTCCTCATATGACTTATGCTGCATCCCGGATACCATTTTTGTTGCCCTCCTCTGTACCGTCTCTATCCTTTCTATGTCTTTTTGGAGATGGGGCCTCCAGAACTGAATATAGTACTCCAGATGAGGCCTTACTAGGTAGTTGTACAATGGTACCACCACTTCCCTCCTACTTATTAAAGCCCTCCCTATGCACGCTAGCATTCTGTTAGCCTTTCTGACTGCTTTGTTGCATTGTTTAGCCACTTTGAGGTTGTCTTCTATGACTACCCCTATATCCCTTTCCTCTGTGGTGGCCTCCAGTGTTACCCCGTCTAGTTCACACTCAGCCCTAGGAGTCCCTCTATCTAAGTGCATAATCTTGCACTTTTTTGCATTAAAACCCAACTGCCATTCCTTGGACCAGTTTTCTAGCCTCTTCAGATCCTTCCTCATTTTTTCTATACCTCCCTGTGTATCTGCCCTGTTACATAGCTTTGTATCATCCGTGAACAGGCTAACCCTCCCTTCTTGACCCTCTGCAATATTGCTTATGAAGACATTGGAGAGCACTGATCCCAGCACTGATCCCTGGGGTATGCTACTTGTTACCCATCTCTCCTGTGAGCTAACCCCATTTACCACCACTCTATGTGTTCTGTTACTCAACCAGATTCTGGCCCATGTGACCATCTCAGTCCCCCACCCCCGGATTTGCCAGCTTGTGGATTAGTCTCCTGTGTGGGACTGTGTCAAAGGCCTTTCTGAAGTCCAGATAGGCCACATCCACCGCTCTGCCCTGGTCTATTTCCTTTGTCACCCACTCAAAGAAATCAATCAAGTTGGTCTGGCATGACATCCCTGCTGTGAATCCATGTTGCCTTGGGTTCAACAGTATACAGTAACTATATATACAGTATATTTCAAACCAAGGGATCCTGGTTTCACATAAAGATTCACATATCATTTTTATAACTGCAGATATGCAAGGAGAAGAAAAGACAGAAACAGCAAGTGAAGCCTGAGAGATAGTGAGAGGCAGAGAATTGTAAGACCGTGGGAGTGATCAGTTCCTAGGTCTCACAAGAACAATTGGTTGGGCAAACAGACAGACAAGAGACAGAAAAGGAGAGGATAGAACTGATCCTTTCATCTAACTCCTTCTACATAACAAATGGGACAGGGTCTTATTTAACCCTGTCACATACCCCTTTCTTTAACTGAGAACCTGTTGTAAACAACAGGTTTCCAAAACATTCTGTTAATTGTCTTTTAACATTACCTTATAAACTTTACAGTTACAGTATGCACATATGCAGTATCCCTTTTTCCTAAGCAACCATTACAGAAAACATTTCAGTCTAAGCATGCACATTTTTCTAACTTTCTGAATGCTTGCTTCTAATTTTTCTAATTTATTAGTTTAGCCATTCTGACTGTGCTGTGTCCATGTTGCTGTAGGCAAGTTGGGCTTTACCTGTCAGGTAAAGTACCAGTCTGATTGCCCATCGCTATTTTGGCCATTGGCAGGCTGTGGCAACCCTTTCAAAAGTTTCCAGGTATGCTTCAATATCATCCGAGGGACACAACTTTGTAAGTTTAATGTCTTTTAAGTTGTTTGACTTGTTGTTCTGCTGTGCCAGATCCTCCAGCTTTGGTAACATGCAAGGCATCCAGCCATCAATGCATCTCTTCTCTTCTTTGCTGCTCCTGTCGCTGCACCTCTTCTCTTCTATGTGGCTCCTGTCCCTGCATCTCTTCTCTTATATGCTGATCCTGTCACTGCAGCTCTTCTTTTCTCTGCTTCTCCAGTTGCTGCATTTCTTCTTTTCTCTATGCCTCCAAACGTTGAATCTCTTTTTCTCTCTGCTGCATCTCCTCTCATCTCTGTTTCTCCATCTCTTTTTGTTATATAGCCCACCATTTGAAAAAGGCAGCCAGGCTTTCAGGTTCTGTCACTGCCTCTTCTTTTTCCATCACTAGTGCTAGTTGTACAGCCTCAGCTTGGACTTTTGTCTCTGCTAGTTTGGCTGCCATTCTTCTGGTAATGACTCCTGAGCTTGCTGCTGCTGCAGAATCCATACCTTTCTGCTATACTTCCTTGGTACCAGGTCTAGTACTCACACACAAAACTCTTGGCTTAGAGTATTCATGGCATAAATCCCATTTAGTCTGACACCATCTGTCATTGAGGCATAGGCCAGGAAGCATAGAAAAATTAGGAACAGTTATAAAATTCACAAGTAGTGTTTTATTATCAATAACAATAGAATAAAAACAATTTTCAGGACAGCGATATACAAGGGCAGTACAGGCAGAGAAAACAAAAGTCCCTTATCTGAGGGTTTCTTTCCAGTTTCCAAGAAGTCTCTCTAGCAAAAATATTGCTGCACTTTTTATAACAAGTCTTTGCCTGACAATTAACTTCTTGAACCTGAGCTCGTTAAGGACACATCTTATTTCTCACAATATGTATCAGTGTTCTTGTCAGTTTCTTTGCAGCGCAGGGTTGCAAATACAACAGTGTCACAAGTTGGCCTTCTGCTGACAGTTCTGCAAAAGAGTTTGCAAACAAGCCTGAGAGGTGCTCAAACAGCATTTCAGGTTAACCCCCTAAATTCAGATGAGCTTTTTGCAATCATTTCAACAGTATAACTATATACATTTCAAACCAAGAGATCCCAGTTTCACATAAAGATTCACAAATATTTTTATAACATCAGATATGCAAGGGGGAAGAAAAGACAGAAACAGCAAGTGAAGGCTGAGAGATAGTAAGAGACGGAGAATCATGAGACCATGAGAGTGATCAGTTCCTAGGTCTCACGAGAACATTTGGTTTTATAACCAGACAGAGAAGAGACAGAAAAGGAGAGGATAGAACAGATCCTTTCATTTAACTCTTTCTGCATAACAAATGGGACAGGGTCTTATGCAACCCTGTCACAGGCATTCACCTTTTTTTTCAAATCTGCCCACCTGAAGTTCTGAACCCTTGTCCTTGTGTGGCTTGCCTCTGCTACCATCCTTATGTTAAACCACATTGTACGTTAATCGCTGTTCCCCGAGTGGCATCCCACCTTGACATCTACAATACTGTCCCTGTTAGTGAGCACTGGGTCCAGTATTGCCAAATCTCAAGTGGACTGTCTGAATAATTGCCAAAGAAATATCCCCTGCAGGGAGTCTAGGGTGACCCTGCTTCTAGTTGAGACCACAGCTGGGAGGTCCCAATCCACATCTGGCAGATTGAAGCCCCCCCTCCACCAGCAGCACCTCCCCTTTTTTTGTCATCATGCTGATGGCTTGCCCCATTGCCTTATCCATTTCTCTCCTCTGTGTTGGAGGTCTGTATATCACCCCAGTATGAACAGTGGCTCTGCCTCTTGTCTCCAGGGTGACCCACAGCATCTCCAACCCATCCTTTACCCCTAGGTTCCCTTGTATCTCCATTGCTCTGATACTCTCCTTTACATACAGCACAACCCCTCCACCCTTCCTATCCTCTCTATCCTTCCTGAACTGAGTGTAACCTGGTATGGCCATGTCCCAGTCATGGCTCCCTGTACACCACAACTCAATAGTGGCCACAAGATCCAGGTCTGTCTCTGCCATAATGACCTCCAGGTCTGGCATTTTTTTCCAAGACACCTTGCATTGGCACACATGTATCTGCACACCTTGATCCCACTCTGCATGCTACCCTGCTTCTTGCCTTTGTTGCCACTTGAAACTTCCATCTCTCTCCATCACTACCCTCTTTGTGCCTTGCCTTCTCAACACCTCCCCTTCTACCTCTTCTGTTCCTATCCTCCTTGCCCCTACTATACTTTTGCTTCCTTTATCCTGTGCTCTGGGGGAGTTTCCTCTGCTTGGATCCTCCTTTGCTGTTACTTTACTCTGTGGGGAGAGGGACAGCTTATGCCTCCCTTTGTATTTACACCCCCAGCTAGTTTAAATGTTCATCAAAGTAATGTCTAAACCTTCCACTGAGGACTGCGGTGCCTTTCCCAGATGGATGCAGGCTATCACCTCTGTATAGACCCATATACTTCCAGATCAGCTCCCAGTCCACAGTGAAGCTGAACCCCTCCTCCCTGCACCATTCTTTTAACTAAGTGTTGAAGCACATGGTGTGGAGTACTCGATAATACCCATGGCTGTAGACAGGTAGTACCTTGGTAAATGCCACTATTTGTGCTACTTGACTTAGGCACCTCTGCAGTTCTCTGAACTCTGCCTGTACTACCCCAGCCCCATCCCTTGCTAGGTCATTCATCCCCAGGTGGACAGTAAATTCCAGCTTCCCACACTGTCCTGCCACCCTAGCAATCCATTGGATCCCCCATCCACCCCTCCAAGTTGAGGTACCAAGTAGACACCTAACCTCACTCTCTTCACCCATTCCTGCTTCTAAGTCTATCACCCCTGACAACTGAGCCCCCCACCAGAAGCTACTCCCTCCTCTTCTGGGTCTTCTACCTCCCACCTTGGGGCCTCCCCTTCAGAGGACTCCCTCATCCTCCCTTGCCACCAGTACTGGTGCCTCCTCATGACAATCCCATCCTGCCAGAATGGTGAAGGAATTCAACAGTGGCACAGGCTGAGGAATGTGCCCCTGATCTGCCACCACCACCATCCCAGAGCCCACCAAGGTCCAGCCACCCCTCCTCTGTCTAGGCAACCTCAAGGGCAATGGCAGCAGCCTTAGAGGTCCCTGGGTGGGACAAGAGGTTCTCTGTATCCCAGACAGCTCAGCAGTGAGACCAGTGACCTCTGCCCTCAACCCGGACAGGTGCATGCAGATGATGCAGCACCTCAGTTTCCAGAATGACTCTCAGAAAACTGCAGCTCCACAAACACTGCACTGCACCACTTCCATGTCTGCCAATATCAGTAACTACCTTCTGTTTTCTGAATGTATCTTGCCCATACTGTCCCTTTCCTTTACTTGTGCCTTTCCAGCTATACCCACTATCAGAATCTACTTTATCATGTTACCTTAGATAGGGTGATACCTGCTTTCTCTTAAAATGGTTGCTATTTTAAGGTAAAGCTGTCCCTGAATGTGCCTGCCTTATTACTCCTCCCTTTTACTAACTTTCCCCTATTGTACTACCTGAACTACTACTTTAAACTACCCTAGGTTGGGCACTTCCTATACTTCTGCCTATTGCTGTTATCTGCTGCTTTTCCCTTCAATTACCCACTACCTCACCACTTGTAGTTACCTATGCAGTTTATCAGAAAGTCACAATAAGCTTTATCGTATCTTACCTTTTCCATTGTCCATCCGGCAGAGCCCCCTGCTTATCTATGGTCACCTGTGGATGCCAGCTGATGCCTAAGATGCCAATAAGCTGCTTCACTCCTGAGCTGTTCCACTCACACTCTGGGACATGAGCATGATGGGACATGCAGTTGCTTATATAACAAGCTGATTTTCTTCTGACAGAGTTTATTGATTCCTAGTCTCCATCATAGCACTGACTGCAATATGGTTCTAAATGTGCGTTTACTGTTTAGTTCATCAAATAGTGTCTCCCCCCCCAAGTGGTTTCACACAGATTCAAAACACACTAATGTTACTGTATTGACCTTTATTGGGTCTGATAAATAATGATTGAATTGCTGTATCTGGCAAGCATATATGCCTGAAATATGTGCCTATGTTGTATCTCTTTGAAATACAATGAACAGAAAATTTAAAAAGGAGCCTTTTATAGTGCTCTTGTTAGAAGGTAGTAAGCCTCTGGCAGCTCCGTCCCTTAATCACACACCTGATTTACAGGGCTTTCTGAATCTTCTCACACCCAAGATTTATCTCCTGAGCTAGGTTCCATACACTGCTGTACCTGTTACAAATTTAAAGACAAGTCTCAGAGTGCCTCAAACACTGACTATATGATTCTTTTTTCTAACCACTTACCCTGCAACTTTCAGTATGTAGAGAAATGTAATTGTAAATGTATATATATATATATATATATATATATATATATCTATATATATATCTATATATTATGGTAGCACGGTAGTGCTACCATGAATTAGGGTTGAGGAGCCATTTCTATGTTAAACCCCAAATTTTGCACCTTAATAACTCTGCAACCATTTGACAGATTTGGCTGAAATTTAGAATACATGATCAAGAACCATAGGCCTTGGGATCTGCCAAGTTTTGTACCAGTCAGATACATGGCTGCGGAGTTATTAAGCATGATCTGCGCCGCGTTTACGCTTTTTCTGGAATTCTACGATCGCGCGTACAGGTCGCACGGTTTGCACGACTGGCCCAAAATCTTCAGGGAACATGCGGCCAGGGTCCCTGATGTGCCTTTTGAAGATTTGGTGAAAAAAATATTAAACTGTTCAAAAGTTATTCAAAAAACAATTTCCCATTATAAGTCAATGGGAAAAGTTAACAAAAAGTTCGACAGTGTCGCAAATGCATTTTTACTTTTGAAAATGGCCCTGTTACTTTCTCAAATCCACCATTTTGTTTTCAGTTAGTGATCAGAAAAAATGCTTGTCATTTAAATTTGGGACCCTCTAGCAACCTAATTATTTTTGTATTCACCTAGTCGGACCCTGAGGATGCTAGCCATGTCTTTATTTTGGGGTAAAACACCCCAGAAATATGTTTTTCAAATTTCTGGAAAAAGTACTTTCGCAAATTACTTTCATGCTCACGAAAGTGTTGAACTTTTTTGCAAAATCTTTCGCAAATTGCAACAGTAGTTTTCTAGTCTGTTGGAAAGTGACAGCAATTCTTTGGCACTGCGCTGCAAAAGAACGGTTGGGAGTTTTGAGCTGAAATTTGAAGGGAACGCAGCTGACATCTCACAGATGTGCCTTTCAGTGTTGTGTTGAAAAAATATTACACAGCAGCTAAGTTACGGCACTCCAAAGTTGATGGTTTTTCCCATAGGATAACATTACGGCGCCCGACGCATTACAGGAATCCTTTGGCACCCTGCTGCAAAATAACGGTTTGGTCTTTTTTCCTGAAATTTGGAGGGAAGACAGCCAACAGCACACAGATGTGCCTTTCAGTGGTTTGGTGAAAAAATATTACAGGGAAGCAAAGTTATGGTGCTCTGAACTTCTCTTTTTTTCCCATAGGATAACATTACGGTGTTCGCTGCGCCTTTCAGGGCCCATATCTCGGAAACGGTGCGAGATACGGACTTTTTGTCGGAAAACTATTTAGTACAAAATTAGCCAGGACAGTTGTAAATCATATGACTTTTACATTTTTTCTACGTCGTACAGTTCCTGAGATATAACCTATTTAGTATTCCAAGTCCTCATTTTCTGCTCCAATACCCATTATTATGCATACATTCTTTGTACTCACTGTCTTTCTCTCTGCAGGTTTTGGGGAAAACCAGCCTGTGCGCTTACATTACTGTTACCGTTGCCCTTTCCGTTTGCGGTTCCATACCCGTTTCACTTACCGTTGACGTCTACGCCACCATGTGCGTTATCCTTTGCGTTTTCATCTGTGCTTGCGTTTCTGTTATTTTTTGCCATTTGTGTCTACAGTACTGTTTCTCTTTCTGTTTCACTTTGTGTCACTATGTCTATTGACATTTCCGTTTGCAGGCACCATGTTACTATGTGACAACACATCACGTGGCAGACCGTTCCCGTCTACGCCACCGTGTGCGTTACCCTTTCTGTTCTCATTCGCGCTTGCGTTACCATGTGCACCACTGTTAGTGCTTCTGTTTGCATTGCTGTTCCTGTTACTATGCCACAAGACATCCGTGGTGGGAGCCAGCCGAACCGCTGCATTACATCTTACTATTTCTGCTATCATTCTCAAAAGAAGGGAAATTAGAGGCAAAAACTCCATTTAATGCATTAGTTAGGTTGCCCACAGTGACAAAAGTGAGAAAATTCAGTGTTAGGGTTGAAAACCCCTTGGACCCCCAACCGGCATTGGGGTGTGCATTGGGTCGTCGGTCCTAACTCTCACCCCATTCTCCTATACTTCTGCTGTTTTACATGTGATGGGGTGAGAGTTAGGCTGACAACCTCAATGCACACCCCAATGCTGGTAGGTGGGCTGGGGTCCAAGGGGTTTTCAACCCTATCACCGAATTTCTCACTTTTGTCGCTGTGGAACAACCCAACTAATGCATTAAACTGATTTTTTGCCTCTAAGATATATATATATATATATATATATATATATAGATATATATATATATATATATATATATATATATATATATATATATATATATATATATATATATATATATAACCACCCAGTCCCCTGTGGTCAGTATCAGTGCTAGGCAGGAGAGGCAGCTGGTGACTAACTAGTTTAATGGAGTTTTCACCTGCTCTCTTTTCTGTTTACTTGGCTTAGCCAAGACGGAAGTGGTGAGCTCATTTGGAACTCTTGCAGCAGTATAAGCCTTTGCCAGCTGGGAGAATGGAGTTTTAGAATCTTGATACGAGAGTCAGTGGGAGTCAGCAGCTTGAAGTTGGAGGAGTGAGAGCTGCTCAGCAGAGGGCTCTAAGTTGAGGGCCCTGCATTCTCACCCTAGTCCTGGTAATTCTCTAGTTTGCCAAGATAAAATAGTCGAAATCATTATCTACACCAGGATTTCCTGATATTCATCCCTGGAGGGGTGAAAAGGATTGGTAGTTGATGGATCCAAGGGGCAACCCCCTTTTCGATCCAGGATGTTTGAAGCTGCCTGAACTGTCTAACAGTGAGTAGGATCTGACTTTTGCTGCAGAAAACAAGTACCTGTGTTGTTGTGTTCTCTGGCTAAAAGGGAAATGCACAACTTTTCTGTGAATTCAGAGGTGTGAGACTGTTCTCATTTAAAGTTGACTGAAGTGTGTGATGTCCAGAGTTATAGAGGATTGTCCATGGGGATTCATTCACAACAAGGATATTCTCGATTGAGAGGTATCCTTGGCAATGTTAGACCTCAACAGTGAAGCTCGAGAGGTCATCCATTGCCAAGGAGACCTCGAGATCAGAGAAGATCCTTGTTTGTGAATGACTCCCCATAGACAATCTTTTATAGTGTATGGGGAGTCTATTCATGACAAAACAGCGAATGGACTCAGAAATGTTTTAAATCAAGCCTTACTTGGCTTTGATATTGTGGCTCGCTCCAGTGCTACTTGCTCCCTTGCCGACGCAGCTTCTAAATTGCGCATGCATGAATGCATTCGATCTTGTTGTGCTGCACTGGTGATGTACCCAGTGCAGCACATCAAGATCATGATGCACTGAGGCAAGCACAACAATGCTGTTGGGACGTGGATTTCCATGCTCACTAGCGTTCTACCATACACTATATGACTATATTACATTGTTCGGTACTTTAGTTTTTCCACTACTAGTGTAGTGATTCAAATGCTGGATGCCAAAGTTTCATTCAATAAACATTTTCCAAAGCGTATTTCAAATGTTTAAGATGTAACTCTAAAAGAATGGCTGAGTATGGATTTGGGAGCAAAGAGTGGGCAGACCCCCATCTGGAATAACCAGTTCAGGACTACAGGTTTAGTAAGAGTGCCTGGTTACTTTAGGCATAGGGCCAATGTCTGAAGAGGATTTTACCCCCTAAAGTGGGTTGTGCTAGTTCTAAGCAAAATGTATGTTCAGCTGTGGCCAGAGTCACTAGAATCAATGTTTAATGCCCTACGACATGTGGGAAACAAGGTGCAAGTGTTCTGTCAATGAATGTGTTTTCAGTAGTGACCAGTGCCACTGGAAGAAATGTCCTATGTCCTATGCTATATGGGAATACAAGTGTAAAATGTTCTATGTCCTACAATGTGGGAATGCAAATAGAGCTTTCTGTCAGATACAGCTGATTTGTTGTTCTGCAAGTTCCTAGTGCCACAACGTGTAAACCTTGGGGATCCACCCTTGCTTTAGAAAACATCTTTTGGAATAAAGTCACACTCTAGAACCCCAAATATGGTTTGGACAGTTATGTTATTGCTTCCTATGTGTGGATTTACTGGGTACCCCTCCAGAGGTTTGGTCTAGCATAGCCCTAGCAAAAAGCTCTCTCCCCAGGACCTGGTTTTTGTAAATTGCTTTTGTTCACTCCCACCCCTTGATCTCTAGAGTAATGAGCCTGGTGTATATTCACAAAGCTAGGGATGGTACCAATTGTCTAAATGTTTCTGAAGTTTGTGCCCAGTTATGGGTGCCAGGAGTAGCTAACTATGTAAAGTAGTGGGGGTGGCTATACATATATATATTTAACATAGAAGTGGCCATGCAACCCTAACTATAAGGCACTACCGTGCCATATAGAGCTATATCTATATCTATATCTATATCTATATCTATTTATATATATTATAGTGGCACGGTAGTGCCACTATAGTTAGGGTTGAGTACCCCATTTAAGGTTAAATCTGAAATTTGGCAGCTTAATAACTTTGCAACCGTATGACAGATTTGCATGAAATTTGGAAAGCACAGTGTGGTACCATAGCTCTCTGGATCTGACAAGTTGTGTTATGGTCAGCTGTTTGGTTGTGGAGTTACAGAGCACCAAAAAATGCATAAATTACGCATATTTGCATGTTTCTTTGCTCACGCCTACAGGTCGTACGGTTTGCACGATCAGTCCAAAAACTTCAGGGAACATGCATTCCGGGTCCCCGATGTGCCATTCAAAGATTTCATGAAAAAATATTAATTGGTTCAAAAGGTATTCAAAAAACACTGAATCCCATCATAGTCAATGGGAAAAGTTAAACTATGCGACAGTGTCGCAAATGCAGTTTTTACTGTCACAAATTACCCTTTTACTTTCGTGATTCAGTCATTTTTTTTTCAGTAGGTGGTCAGAGAAATGCATGGCATTTAAATGTGGGACCCTCTAGGGATACAATTCTTGTTGTGTACACCTAGTCAAGTCCTGAGGATGCTAGTCATGTCTTTTTTTGGGGTAAAACACCCCAAAAATATACATTTTACATTTTTGTAAAAAGTAGTGTCTCAAAGTACTTTTGCAAATGCGACACTTTCGTGATTTCTTTTTGTGAAAGTGTCGTGATTTGCGAAAGTAATTTGCGACAGTATGGCCAAAACAATAAGAAATCTTTGCCACCCTGCTGCAAAACAACAGTTTGTTTTTTGGGCTGAAATTTGCAAGGAAGAAAGCCAACATTCCACAGATGTGCCTTTTGGTGGTTTGGTGCCAAAATATTACTGGGCTGCAAAGTTACGGCAATCCAAAGTTGATGATTTTTCCCGTAGGATAACATTATGGCATCTGCCATACCTTTCTGGTCCAGTATCTCGAAAACGGTTTGAGATACGGACTTTTTGTCACAAAAATGATTAGTCCCCCGTCGGAGGGCTAAGTATAAAATTAGCTGGGTAAGTCATAAATAATATGAGATTTTAATATTTTTTCTACATCGTACGGTTTCTGAGATATAAGCAATTTAGTATTCCAAGTGCTCATTTTCTGGTCTGAGGGCCATTATTATGCTTACATTCTTTGTATTCACTGTGCTTGTGGATGCACCTGTTTGTGACAGAAAGCATGTGCGTTTTGCATTACTGTTAGCATTAGCGTTTGCGTTTACATTTCCGCTTGCATTTCCATTACCGTTTGCATTAGCGTTTCTGTTTGCTTCACTGTGTCCGTTACCATTTGCATTTGTTTGCGCTTGCATTTGCGTTACCTTTTGTGTTACTGTTAAGTTTTGTATCACCTTTGGTGTTACCATTTGTATTTGCGTTTGCATTTGCGTTACCGTTACCATTTGCATTTGCGCTACCATTTTCGTTAGTGTTTCCATTGGCATCACCGTGTGCGTTACCGTTTGCGTTTGCACTTCTGTTTGCATTTTTGTTTGCATTACTGTTTCCTTTTGCATTTCTGTTTGTGCTAATGTTACCATTTTCATTCTCATTACCATTTGCGTTACCATTTGCATTTGTGTTTCCCTTACCATTAGTGCTTGCATTTGAGCTTGCGTTTCCATTATCATTTGCATTAAAATTTCTGTTTGCATCCCCATTACCATTACCATTTGTATTTGCATTAATGTTTACATTTGTGTCACTGTTACTGTTAACGTTACTGCTTCGCTTTGCATTTCCATCAACGTTAGTGTTATGGTTAGCATTACCATTTGCGTTTATGTTTGTGCTTGTATTTCCATTAACATCTCCATTACCGATTCCATTTACGTTACCATTTGTGTTTGTGCTTGCATTTGTGTTACCATTTGTGTTTCCATTTCTGTCATCATTACCATTACTGCTTCACTTTGCGTTTCTGCCAACGTTAATGTTACGGTTAGTGTTACAGTTTGCATTTACATTTGCACTTGCATTTGCGTACCAATTTGCATTTACATTTGCATCAGCATTAGCATTACCATTGCAGCTTTGCTTTGCGTTTCTGTCAGCATTAGCGTTACTGTTACGGTTTGCGTTTACATCTGTGCTAGCATTTCCATTACTGTTTGCATTACCATTTCCATTTGTGTCCCTGTTACCATTACCATTTGTGTTTCCCTTTCCAGTTGCATTTGTGTTACCATTTGCATTTGTGCTTATGTTTGCGTCAATGTTAGCGTTATAGTTACCGCTTTGCGTTGCATTTCCATTAATGTTAGCGCTACCATTACAATTACCGTTTCTGTTTGCATTTGCATTTACGTAACTGTTTACACCTGTATTTCCATCACTGTTTGCATTACGATTTGTGTTTGAGCTTGCGTTTCCGCTATCATTTGCATTTCCATTTACATTTGCATCACCGTTACGTTAGCGTTTGTGGTTATGTTACAGTTACCATTACTGTTTCCTTTTGCATTTGCATCACTGTTGCCATTACTGTTTGTGTTTGCATTACCGTTTGTGTTACCAGTTGCATTTCCATTTCTGTTTGCATTACCGTAAGAATTACCATTTGCATTTGCATTCACGTTTCTGTTGGTGTTACAGTTACCATTAACGTTTGCGTTTCACTCACCGTTATTGTTACGTTAGTGTTAGCATTACTGTTACAGTTATTACGCAGACATGGGAAGCATGGTGGGAGCATGGGGCCCCACCACCACATTCCAGTCACTATTTATATTGCACATTCTCAAAAAGAAGGGAAATGCATGGCAAAAAAATCCATTTAATGCATCAGTTAGGGTTGATCCACAGTGACAAAAGTGAGGAAATTTGATGTTAGGGTTACCATCCCTTTCACCCAATACCCATCCTGCCCCCACCAACAGGCATCAGGGTATGCATTGGGGTTGTCAGGCCTAACTCTCTCCCCATTCTCCTATACTGCACAACCTCAGCTTATTTACACATGTAATGGGGTGAGAGTTAAGCCCAATGACCCCAACGCATGCCCCAATGCCTGTTGGTGGGGGAGGTGTGGGTTTGGGGTGCAAGGGTTGGTAACCCTAGCACAAATTTCCTCACTTTTGTCACTGTAGAACAACCCTAACTGATGCATTAAATGGAGTTTTCTGCCATGAATATATACGTGTGTGTGTGTGTGTATATATATATATATATATATATATATACAGTATATATATATATATATATATTTCATGGTAGTGCCCTATAGTTAGGGTTGCACGTCAAGCCCAAAATTTTGCACTTTAATAACTTTGCAACCATTCATCCAATTTGCTTGAAAGTTTACATGCACCATCTGGTACCATAGAGCTCTGGATCTGGCAAGTTTTGTTCTGGTTGGATGTGCAGTTGCTGGATCCGCAGAGTGCCAAAAATGTGAAAAATCCTCACTTTTTGGCAAATTCTTTGCTCAGGGCTGTGGCCCAAATGGTTTGGGAGTCTGGTCTGAAATTTTCAGGGTAAATGGTCTGGGTCACTGAAGTGCCTTTGAAGGTTTGGTGAAAAAATATTAAACCATTCAAAAGTTATTAAAGTTTAAAGTTTCCCATTATAACCCATGGTAAAAAATACATAACCACCTCAAAAGCACTTTTTGCTTTCACAAAAACCATTTTGACTGCCGCAAATGGGGTTTGCACGTTCGCATGACTGCCATCTTGTTTTCAGTTAGCGATGGCTAGAAACTGCTGTAATTCAAAAAATACGACCCCTTGGTAAACAACAACAGTTGTCTTTACCTAATCGGGGCCCAATGAACATTATCCTAACATTATTTTTTTTAAATAATGGTAGGAAACGTTTTTTTCAATTTTTCTGTTGGAAGTGTAGCAAATTTGCGAATGTACGTGTACAAAACTTTTGCAAATTTGTGAAAGTTTCACTAACGTACTTTGACAAATTTGTGAAAGCCTTCACAAAATTTTCACAAACTTTGTGAAGCTTTTGCAAATTTGTGAAAGAACCTCCCCCCCCCAAAAAAAAATTCTTTGCCACTTCATAGAAAATGAACAGTTAGGAATTTTGGGCTGAAATTTGCAGGGTAGGAAGGGCTTGTACCACAGATGTGCCTTTTGTTGGTTTGGTAAAAAAAGTTACATTGGTTCCATAGTTACAACATTCTGACATTTTGAAATTTCTCATAGGATAACATTGTGTTGGCTGTGGTACCTTTTGGCACCTATACAATACCTTGAAAACAGTTTGAGATACAGATTTTTTTCTAAGTGCAGCTTAGGTGTACTAAGCACGCATGCAGCTTGCCAGGTCATGATTATAACTGCAGTGAATTTTTTTCCAACGTTCCTATGGTTACTGAGATATTGCCACATTTGCAGCACAGGGAGTTCTTGGAATGTCTCTAGGCCTGCGTTATGTCTCTATACTTTTGGGTAGATGGGAGTGCAGGGCTCAGAGGGCCCTGTGCTACCACATATGCATACAATTATTCAATAATGGGAGTGCAGAGCCCTCCAGACCTGGCCCTCCCAGAGGAGTATGAGAGTTCATTACAATGCATCTACACTTATAGACAATTACAATATGCATGCATGATGGAGATGCAGAGTTCCATAACCACATATTACACTTTCTCAAAAAGAAGAGAAATTAATTTCAAAAAACTCTGTTACTGCATCAGTTGTTAGCTATCCTGGAGACTGAAATTCCCATTGAAAATAATGGGAAATTTACAACTGAATAACTTTAAAACCGATTAATATTTTTTTCACCAGACCAGTAGCATCCATTAATCAAATATCTAATGTTTTCTGATGTTCCGTCTTTCAGTCTGTGTAGGCAAATTAAGTAGGCTCCACATCAACTAAGCACAATACAAGACAACGCGGTAAAAAATGGTGTGGGCAAAACACCACAAAGCAAAGCTGCACCTTCAAAACCAGCAATAACAAAAACAGCAAAAAGTGAAAAACAATGCACAGATTTGGACTCAAGCAGGTTTACTATTACAACACCACACTGCCATGGATCACCACTCCAGTGAAACTTCAGGCAAAAGGCATCACAGTGGACTTGCGCAGTTAAGACATGTGCTATTTTGTATACTGTGCTCTTCCAGATTATGCGTAATTGACCATGCTGCTTTTGTCCCTGCGGTGTTAACGTGATATGAATTAAGCTAGCTGAATGATTCATTCTATGACAATCCTGGCATCTGTAAGTGAATTATATGACCTCATTCATTGTTTATTTATGAATTTAAACAAATCAGCAGCTCTTATGTAATGCTTTTAAAAATTGTATGTCAGTTGTGTAAATCTTTTTATGTATTGTCATAATAACCTAAAGCTGAATGAATAATAAAGGAACTGAACTGAACACTGAAGGTGACGCAACGGACAAGTTAGGAGGTGTCAGCTTAACTATCTACTGACACAGTGTGACTTCCAGCAAATAGGCAATTAACAAATCTATGCAGCAGCTGTAAAAGGGTGAAATAGGTAGTAAAGTCCTAGGAAAAGTAGTGACAGGAAAGACGGTTAGGACAGGGAACACAAGATATACCCTATCTGGTGTAGGCAGAACGAAGGTAGTAAACTATGAAGGGAAAGTAAGAGCAGGAAAGGGAAAGCAGGATAAACCCTATCTAAGTTAGGTTGATAACCAAGTTTGAGGGAAGCAGAAAAGATGGGTAGCAATACCACGAACGTAGGAAGAGGGTGGGGGCAATCCAAACTAGCATAGGTAGGGAAGTAAATTTGTCATGGATGAGGTTTTAATGACTCATTGTTTGTTCATGAAATCATTAGTAAACAGTAGTAAATATTGTGGCACTGTCGTCATTGCTACATTCTGATGACACTAGTGAAAGTCATGGAAGTCCTAAATAAAGATCAAATGCATAAATCAATGACATGTATGACTGCCATGACAAACTTACATTCCTAAGCATAGGTACTAAGTGAAGGCACAGGAAGAGTAGTGATTATGGGAGTGGTGCACTGTAATGGTTGTGGAGACAGTCTTTTGGGATACCTTTTAGAGACTTGAGGCACTGCCTTATCTGTACTCACCTCTCTGGGTCATGGGTGCTGGTTTCTGGATTCAGAGCTAAACTAGCAGGGGTACAGCAGACCTGCTGTCCTACTCAAGGGATATAGTCCACCAGTGCTCTGCCAGAGGATGGATAGACAGAGACAGAATGGATGGACCCTGGTGGACTCCTGGAGGGTGGGGAGAAAGGTGCACGCTCCTCCACCAGTACCACTGCAGAACACCTTCACCATACTGGTGGAATGGGGGGAACCAAGAGGAGGTTCCCATCACAATATGAAGGGAGGAGGAGGGTCCTCAGAAATGGAAGCCCCAAGGAGGGAGGAAGAGGCCCCCTGCCCAAGAAGAAGCAGCTGCTGGTGGGGGACTGTATAGCGAGGGACACAGAGCTGAGAGCTGGTGAGGGAATGGAGAGAGAGGTGAGGTGCCTGAGGGGTGCCACGACTTGAAGGGTCAGACAGCAGATCCTGCAAATCATGAGGGAAGCAGGAAGTGGAAGGGGAGCTACACATTCCTGTCCCTTATGGGAAAATGACCTATCAAGAGAGAGGGTGGGTGTAGTGCAGGGAAACTTCAGGGAGCTGAGGAGGTGCCTCAAGCAGATAGTATACATAGTGACTTTTTTCGTGGTGCTAACTCTAAAGGGCAAGGGACAGTCAAGGGTACTCCATACCAGGATCTTCAAGGATTAGTTGAAGCCATGATGTATGGAGGAAGGCTCGGGCTACCTCAAGGAGGATGGCCTGCATCCTTCTAGGAAGGGGACCACAGTCCTTTGTGGGAGGCTTAGATGCTACTTAGATGAGCATTTAAGCAAACCAGGTGGAGGAGAATGGAAAAAGTGAGGGAGGCAATAATTGCCCCCGGGATGGAAAAATGATGGGCAGAGAGGATCTGGGGGTTGAAACCACCACAAGCATTTGACACAGTCCCACACAAAAGATTAATATACAAGTTAGCCAGCCTGGGAGTGGGTCCCAAGATGACAGCCTGGGTAAAGAATTGGCTGGAGAATAGGACACAGAGAGTAATAGTAAATGGAGTCCACTCTGAAGAAAGGGGGGTTACTAGTGGGGTACCACAGGGTTCAGTATTAGGACCAGTCCTCTTCAATGTCTTTATAAGTGATATTGCAGAGGGACTGGAAGGAAAATATGTCTCTTTGCAGATGACACAAAGATCTGCAACAGAATTGATGCACAAGGTGGGGTGGAAAGGATGAGAAGGGACTTGGCAAGGTTAGAGGAATGGTCAAATGTATGGCAGCTTAGATTCAATGCTAAGAAGTGCAAGGTAATGCACCTGGAAACAAAAACCAGGAAGAGTACACAATGGGGGGTGAGATACTAACAACAACAAAAATGGAAAGGGACCTGGGGGTAGTCATATCAGATGACCTAAAGGTGGGAAAGCAATGTGAGAGGGCAGCAAGGAGGGCTGGGGGGATACTGGGATGCATAGGGAGAGGCATCACCAGCAGAAAACAGGAAGTTATTATCCCTCTGTACAGACAGTTGGCGAGACCCCATCTGGAGTACTGCATGCAGTTCTGGAGACCCAGTCTCCACAAGGATATAGACAGGATGGAGGCTGTCCAGAGGAGGGCAACTAAAATGGTGCAGGGCCTGCACCGGAAGACATATGAAGAGAGACTTAAGGAGCTGAATATGTATAGCCTCAAGGAAAGGAGAGAGAGGGGGGACATGATAGAAACTTTCAAGTATCTCAAGGGAATCAACAAAGTCCAAGAGGGTAGCATCTTTCAAAAAAAGAGGTGTGCAAGAACAAGGGGCACAATGTGAAGATAGAAGGGGCGGCTCAGAGGTAATTTAAGGAAGTATTTTTCACAGAGAGAGGGTTGTGGATGCATGGAATGGCCTTCCGGAGGAGGTTGTGGAGTGAAAAACAGTGGTGGAATTCAAGCATGCATGGGACAGTCATAAGGCAATTCTAGGGGGTGGGGGTAGGAAGAAGTAGGCTGCTGGTTAACTAGGATCTGCAGCTTATCCAATAGGTAGAGAAATGGGCCGACTGGGTGGGCCAAGCAGTCCTTATCTGCCATCAAAATCTATGTATATGGGCACAGGGCAGGGACTGGGAGAAGATGGAAGAAAAGGGGAGACACTTGGGTAGGGGAGGAAGGTAGATCGAAGAAGACCAGGAATGAAGAAAGCAAAACAGAAGGAAGAGAGTCAGAGGGGACTTTAAGTAACAATGTAGGCAAGCAAGAGAGGAAGACAAAGGGTATCAGGCAGGGGGTGAGAAGGTATGGAGAGCCATGTGTGCCAATGCCAAGAGGCTTGGAAACAAAATCCCATACACAGAGGCTATCATGGTGGAGGCTAACCTGGATTTACTGGTCATAATGGAATCATGGTGCACTGAGCACCAGAATTAGAATGTGGCCATACTGGGATACTCTCTACTCAAAAGAGACAGGGTAGGGAGGAGGGGTGGCATTGAATGTAAGGGAGGGAATAAAGGCCATGGAAGTGTGGATGTACCAAGGTGAGAAGGGGTTGAGGGTACTGTATGCCATTTTGGAGACAGGCTCTGGGACCACTATCAATACTGGGGTAGTGTACAGATCCCTAGCACAATGGGATGAGATGAACAAGGCAATAGGGGAGGCCACCATCAGGATGACAAGTAAGGAGGTGGTGCTGCTAGTTGGAGATTTCAGTCTTCCAGATGTGGAGTGGAACCTTCCAGATGCAGTTTTGGCAAGGAACAGGGTCATCCTTGACTCACTTCAAGGGGATTTTCTCAGGCAACTAAAGTACCTACTAGAGACGGTATAGTATTGGACCTGGTGCTAACGAACAAGGACAGCATTGCAGACATCACAGTGGGCAGCCATCTGGGTACCAGTGATCACCATACAGTGTGGTTCAATATAAGGAAAGGAACAGAGGTGAGTCACACAAGGATGATGGTCCTGGACTTCAGGAGGGTGGATTTTAAAGAAATTGGAGGTGGCCTCAAAAAATGCCTTGAAGGGGGGGGATTGCAAGGGAGCGGGAGTAGAGGCACAATGAGGAAGAATAAGGGATGGTATAATTAGGGCAGCAAACCTCTGACTGAAAGAAGCAAGCAAAAGCAGAAGGAAAGGGATATTGTTATGGTTCTCCAAAGAAGTGGCAAGGGTAGTGAAAGAAAAAAGGGTGGTATTTAAGAGACACAAAGAAAAGCAGAGGCAGGAGGACAGGGGTATCTAGCAAAGCAGAAGGAAGCGGGTAAGGTGGTTAGAGGAGCAAATGCACAGAGAGAAGAAAGGATTGTTAGAGGGGTGGCTAAAGGGGATAAGACTTTTTTCAGATATGTAAGCAAGAAAAGAAAAACAAGGGGAGGTATAGTGAGATTAGAAGTGTGGTAAGGGGAGACTGCGCAGGAGGGGACCAAGAAAAAGCAGACATTTTGAACATGTACGTCTGCCACGTCTTCACAGTAGAGGGAAGAGAGGATGGGCCATCAGGGAGAAGCAAACTTAGGGGAGCGGGGGCACAAGTCAATTTTCAAAGGAAACATTTCTGAAAGAACTCACAGCCCTGAGGGTGGAAAAGGCTATGGAACCAGACTGGATACACCCAAGGGTACCGAAATAACTGGTAAGTGCTAGCTGCCCCACTGACAGCCTTGTTCAACAGCTCACTGTAAACAGGTGTGATCCCAGAGGACTGAAGAAGAGTTGACATGATCCCTCTACATAAGAACGCCAGCAAGAAGGAGGCTAGCAATTATAAGCCACACATCCTAACTTCGGTGGTGGGGAAATTAATGGAAACCCAACTGAAAGAAAGACTGGTTGAGCATCTAGAATCTAATGGACTGCAGGAACACAGGCAGAAAGGATTCACAGGGGAAAGTCATATCAAATGACTCTGATAGATTTCTTTAATTAGGTGACCAGGCAAAAAGACCGGGGAGGGCAGTGGACATAGCCAATCTAGACTTCAGGAAGGCCTTCAACACTGTGCCGCATGCAAGGTTGACTAGGAAGTTGACCAGCTTAGGAGGGGTGTCAACATTGGTAAACTGGGTTCTGAACTGTTAACAGATAGGAGACAGAGGGTGGTGGTTAACAGCATTCAGTCTACAGATGGGAGAGTAACCTACAATGTACCACAGGGTTCGGTACTGGGACCAGTCCTTTTCAATGTCTTCATAGGGAACACTGCAGAAGAACTGGAGAGGAAGGTATGCCTTTCTACAATGACACCAAAATCTGCAATAAAGTGGACACTCAGGAGGGGGTAGCGAGAATGTGTAGGAATCTAAGGAAACTTGAGAAGTGATCAAAGATATGGCAGCTGAGTTTCAATACAAAAAGTGCAAAATCAGGCACTTGGGACATAGGAACCCCGGTGCTGGGTACAGGATGGAGAGGAGGTACTGACAGTCACTACACAGGAAAGGGGCCTCAGGGTTATTATATCAGAGGACCACAAAGTGACAGTACATTATGACAAGGCCATGGGTAGGGTTAGTGGGATGCTTTGGTGCACAGGTAGGGGTATCTCCAGAAGGAGAAGGGGGTAGTGGTGCTACTTTATTGCTCCCTGCTACTCCCCTACCTGGAGTACTGCATTCAGTATTGATGCCGGACCTCAGAAAGGTCATAGATAGAGTGGAGGTGGTCCAGAGGAGGGCAACTAAAATAGTGCAGGGTTTACAGGGAAAACCCTATGAGGAGAGACTGAGGGATCACAACACGTACACCCTGGAAGAATGGAACGAGAGTGGTGGCAGGACTGAGACCTACGATTACCTCACAGTGGTGAGCAGGGTGCAGGAGGGGAGCCTCTTCCATAAGAAGATAAGCACCAGGTCCAAGGGAATGCGATGAGGCTGGGGGGAGTTCAGGAGATATGTGAGGAAATGTTTTTTCATTGAGTGTGTGGTGGACACCGGGAGCAGACTGCCAGTCAAAGTGTTGGAGGCTAAAATGGTGGGAGCCTCAAGCATGCATTAATAAACATAGGGGTACATTACAGCAGAGGTGGGGGGAGGGTCACCGGAGACCAGATAGGATTTATGGACATAGAATAGATAGGGAATACTTGGGCAGACTGACTGGGCCAAGCAATCCTTTTCTGCCAACAAATTCTGTTTCTATGTAACAGTACCTATGATACAGCGCTGCTTTGTTCTGTGTTGAACTGCGGCTCTAATAGCCATCTGTTAATATTGGGCTGTTGCCCAGCCTCCCATCAATCAAAGGAGCAAAGTTCTGTTAATGAGACTGAAACAACTGCATAATGAGTTGGTGATGACCCCTTAGCACCTTGAATGGGGGAATGGGTTCATTTATATGGGGACATTTGAATAAAGTGCATTTGCTCAACAGCACTAACACGTTTGGGAAGTGTTAATACTTTCTTCATGGATTGTCTTTCTCTAGTCAATGTTATTCCCATCAGTGACCAGAAAGGTGTTGTGCTTTGTGACTGTCCAAACAAATTAGTGCCTTGTTTTCTGCTGCACTCTTGGTGTATATTCGTACATGCTTTGTGCACTCAGTGTGTACTGCACTTGTACAACTATGCCGACTTTGGCACATCACACACACTAGCACTAGCAGAAGTGACTTTGTTCGGTGCTAACCCTGACCTTCAACTATGTGGAACATTAATTAATTCTATGACCCTGTTACTGAAATATTAACAGGACAGTCTTCTTTTTTCCTGCATTGGCCAAAAGCTATGGAATGAAATTACAGCAAAATTTAAACTACATGCTGGTCCTCATTATACATTTACTTTCCTAAAGGATTGGTTCTGTGTAAACAACTGTCAGTGTCTCTCCCATGCATTATAAATGCAGGACTAGGATACTTTTAAGTCTTTGGCCCTCACTGGTTACTATGTGAATTGTCCCGTGGTTCTTATGAATTAATGTTGCATTTATTTTATTTTATTTTGTCCAAGGCATGAGGAAGGCTAGGGCACTCTACAACCAAATCTTCAACTCCTGGTTGAAAGATTGGTGTAGAAGGGAAGGATTGGGCTTCATAGGGGACTGGGGACAAACCTGGGCAGATGTGAGCTTGTATCAGGAGGATGGCCTGCATCTGTCTGGAAAGGGGACCTCAGTCCTTAGTGAGAAGTTGGAATGCTTCAGCAGAGAGCATTTAAACTGGCCATGGGGGGAGAGCCAGGAAAGACAGGTGGCTTAGGAACAGTCCCCCCCCCCCCGCAAGAACATGCAAAAGTACAAAATGACAACAGGAACAACACAAGCAAGTAGTGCGGGGCAGGCAGGGGAAACTTTTATAAGGGGGTATAAAGGGGGGGGCAAGAGCACATGAGCATGAATACCAGGGTGGGGGGAAGAGGCAAAGTAAAGAAAACAGCAACAGAGGGAAGGCAGGGAGTAAAACATGGAAGGCCATGTTCACAAATGCCTACAGTCTGGGAAATAAGGTTCCAGACCTGGAAGCCTTGATGACGGATGCAGACCTTGACATAGCAGCAATAACAGAGACATGGTGTTCTGCTACTCACAGCTGGGACATCAATGTAGCAGGCTATACACTGTTCAAAAGGGACAGGGAAGGTAAAAAGGGAAGGGGGGTGACCCTGTACATCACAGAAGGCATAAAGGCTGCAGAAGTACAGGTAAGGCAGGGGGAGGCTGAGGCAATGTGGGTCACTCTTGAATCAGGAAATGGCACAGTAATATGCACAGGGGTGATCTACAGACCTTCGACACAGAGGGAGGAAGTGGACATGGTACTAGTGGAGGAAATTCACAACATGGCAGCTAAAGGTGAAATCCTGTTGATGGGAGATTTCAATATGCCGGACATGGATTGGACCACCCAGGCAGCTGCTTCAGTCAGAAGCATGGCCATCCTGGAATTCCTGCAGGGGGCTGAACTCAGACAGCTGATGCATGAGCCAACCAGGGACAAATCGATTCTAGACCTGGTATGGACCAATGAGAACAGAATCAAAAGAATCCAGGTGGAAGGGCAGCTGGGATCCAGCGACCACCACATGGTGTGGTTTGACATGGAGACAGGGACTCAATTAAGCCGCACAAGGGCAAAAGTATTCAATTTCAGGAGGGTGGATTTCAATGAAATGGGTAGATGTTTAAAAGCAGCCCTGGAGAAGGTAGAGGTAATGGAGGGGGTGGAGGAACAGAGGGGGAGACTAAAAGGAGCCATTCTGGAGGTAACTATCCAATGCATTAGGATAGTGGCCAAAGGGAAAAGAAGAAAGAAACACAACTACGGTTTTCTAAAGAGGTGGGAGACAAAGTAAAGGCTAAAAGAGCAAGTTTCAGAAAGTATAAGGGGTCCCAAAGGGAAGAGAACAGGGAGGTGTACCTTGAATGTTTCAGAGAGGCAGGGATGGCTGTTAGGAAAGCCAAGACACAGACAGAGGAGGGTTTAGCGTGGTCTGTGAAAAAAGGGGACAAGACATTCTATAGGTACATCAGCAATAGAAGAAAAACTGGAGGGGGGGAGATTGTGAGGCTTAAAGGGGAGGAGGGAGAGTGTAAGGAGGGGGATCGAGACAAGACAGAAATAATGAACACATACTTCTGTTCAGTATTCACTAAGGAGGGAGAGGGTCAAGGACCACACTTGGGGAGCAGAGGCAATCGGGAAGGGGGGAGAAATGGACACCAGTCCATTCACAGTGGAGAGAGTTCTGGAGGAAATCACAAAGCTGAAGGTGGCTAAAGCCAAGGGGCCAGACGACATACATGCGAGGTTATTAAGGGAGCTGCAGAGAGAACTTGCAGCATCTCTGGCCACCCTGTTCACAGAGTCACTCAACACAGGCATGGTTCCAGAGGACTGGAGGAGGGCACATGTAGTCCTACTGCACAAAAGTGGCAGTAGAGTGGAAGCGGGGAACTACAAGCCAGTCAGCCTCACCTCAGTGTTGGGGAAGATCATGGAGACACTGCTGAAAGAAAAGATAGTGGCATACCTGGAATCCATTGGTGCCCAGGATCTAAGGCAGCACGGATTCACATCAGGAAGATCTTGTCAAACAAATCTGATATGTTGTTTTGATTGGGTGACTAGGGCAGTGAACCAGGGAGGGGCTGTAGACATTGCCTACCTGGATTTCAGCAAAGCCTTCGATACTGTCCCACACAGAAGGCTGTTTAACAAGATGAGTAGTGTGGGCATGGGGCATAAGGTGATACAGTGGGTTAGAAACTGGCTGACTGAAAGAAGGCAGAGGGTGGTGGTAAATGGGATCCAATTTGGGAGAAAGGGGTGACTAGCGGAGTGCCACAAGGATCAGTACTGGGACCAGTCCTGTTCAATGTCTTCATTAGTGACATTGCAGAGGGGCTGGAAGAAAAGGTTTGCCTATTTGCAGATGACACCAAGATCTGCAACAGGGTGGATACTCCAGAAGGGGTACAGATAATGAAGAGGGACCTGGAGAAGCTTGAAAGATGGTCGGAGGTGTGGCAACTGAGGTTCAATGCAAAAAAGTGCAAGATAATGCACCTGGGTAGGGGAGCCCTGGGGAGACCTACAGGATGGTGGGGGTGCTGACCATCACCAAAGAGGAGAGGGACCTAGTGGTTATCATATCTGATGCCCTGAATGTATCAAAGCAGTGTGAAAAGGCTGCATGGAGGGCCAGTGGCATGCTGTGGTGCATAGGCAGAGGTATTATTATTAGTGGGAAGCAGGAAGTGGTGATGTCATTATATAAAACACTAGTAAGGCCTTGGCTTGAGTGCTGTGTGCAGTACTGGAGACCACACATGTGTAAGGACATAAACATGGTGGAGGCTGTCCAGAGAAGGGCGACAAAGATGGTGCATGGTTTGCACCACAAAACATATGAGGAGAGACTAAGAGACCTCAATATGTACTCACTGGAGGAGAGGAGAGGAGAGAAAGGGGTGACATGATAGAAACTTTTAAGTACCTCAAGGGCATAAACAGGGTGCAGTTGGGAGATCTTTTCCAATGTAGAAAAGATACCAGAACAAGGGGCATGATATGAAACTGGAGTGGAGGAGAATAAGAGGTAATGTGAGGAAGTTTTTCTACACAGAGAGGGTGGTGAACGCTTGGAATAGTCTGCCACAAAAGGTTTTAGGGGCAAGCACAGTGGAGGTGTTTAAACATGCCTGGGACAAGAACAGGGAAACCTTGGGCGGGAAGGGGGTGATGAAAAGCCATTGACCACTTACGGTGAGTGGATGCATACATGTATAGGGCCTATGAGCAGAATGTACAGGCCTAGCGGTTTCCTTATCTGCTGACAATTTCTATGTTTCTATGTAAGAATTGTTTTTCTTTCTTGTACTGATTTATAGTAATTTTTTGTAACTAACTGTAACTAGTTTATTACTGTAAAATGGAAACCACTGAACATAATACCCATCTTAGTTGTGTATTCCGGTGCATGCACATCTGAGTCATGAAACAGGATGACAGCCTTGAGCACTCAGCTCTGTGCCACTAAGCCTTATTTTCATTAACAATCTGGTCAGACCTGCACTGATTCGGTTAAAGTGGTCTCGTTCATTGGTAAAAAAAATCAGTATTCACAAAATATGGAGTAGCACCTCGAAATTCCTCTCATGTGCCAAGCAGATCACAAGAAATCACTGTCACTGTGCGAGACACTAGTGGGAATGGCTGAGGAGGCAGTGGCTTTGGATTCAGGCTCCACGAGTGACAGGGTTGAAATCAGGTCTGCTCCAGCATGTCCTAAGCGAAATCATCAGCTTTAAACATTGCTGGTGACCCTTAAAGAAGTAGTTCAAGAATTATAACTCAGAACCAAAGACACTAAAACCTATCTATCTTATGTAGATGACAAGGACACTCACCACAAGGTGTGTATGCAAGAACTGGATAGAATGGTCCAGCTGCTGTGGGACTGAGAAGAAGACTCAGAAAATAGAAGCCGTCTCAATAATTTGAAATTCATAGTGTGACCCTTCCCCTACAAATGGGGGTTTCCCGAAAGTCTTCCTTGGGTGTGCCTAAATGCCCACTGCCAGGATGGCATCCTGTGTCTTAGCATTTTAAAAGTGTATGAGAGTGCCTTAATGCCTCTGTGCGCTGTCTCTTTAAGCGTTGCCTATAACATGGTGCTTATTTAATCTGGGAGGGGGCTGAGTGTTTCTATGCTTCAGTCCCAGCCGGGCTGTCAGATAATCGCTCAGTTCTGCCATCGCTATTTGAGCAGAGGGAGCTCAATTAGAAGCTGTACTTATTTGCTGATTGTCTATTAGAATAGTAATGATATCGTAGTTTGTCTAACCTGCCTTCTTTGCAGCATGTACAGTTCTGTTTATCACCACCATCTTGGTCCTGGACTGCCAGAATGGGCCAATCAGTATCTTTGGGGACCCTAAAATGGAGTCTGTCCCCAGGGGTCTTGTGGGAGTGACTTTCTGTAGGAATTGTAGTTTTGAGACATTGGTGCCTAAATGCACCTGGAGGGGGAGCCCTTGCTTGTGACAGATAGATGAATCAATGAATCGAACCTTTTGGACTGAAGGGAAATTCCCAAGCTGCCTGCTGCAGTGAGTCAGTCTGGAGGTAAGAGTTTGGAGAGTGAACAGCTCTAGTGATTCAAGTAGCTTCTTCTGCATAGTTCATGCGGGAGATTGGTGGAGAGGCTGAGTTTGGCCTGTCTGCCTGCTGTCCCTCGAGAGGGAATCCTTTGAAAGGCTTAGTAATTGGACTGTATCCGAATTGGAGTGTGACAAAGCCACTGAAGAATGACCAGATTTAAATCTGAGGAAGACCAAAGATTTGCTGAACGCAATCGGCCTGTCAGGACATCCATTCACCATAGAACTCCGTTTTTTGCTCAGAGACACTGATATTGCAACTGGACTGCTATCCACTTGGTGGTATGGTGATTGCTTCATAGATTCATAGATTTATAGAATTGTACAGGTTCTAGAGGCCAAAGGCCCATTATGAACCCGCCATCACTGATCAGTGATGGAAGTTAAATTAATTTTTATCTATATAGTTATCCAAGTTTGTTTTGAACTGTTCCAATGTCCTGCTCATCACTACATATCTTGGTAGTGCATTCCATATCAGTGGAACTCTATGTGAAAAAAATATTTTCCTCCTTGTTGTTCTACTTGTAGTAGTCTTGAGTTGTAAATTATGGGATCCGGTGTTATTGTATGTTGTTAGTTTTTCACAGGGCTCCGTGCTGGGGCCGATGTTGTTCAATGTCTTCATCAATGACATTGGGGACTGCATTAAAGGCAAAATGTGCCTATTCGCAGATTACACCAAGCTCTGTGGGAGAATGGACACAGTTGAAGGGATACAGGACCTACAGAAAGATCTGGAAAAGCTGGGGAGGTGGCCCAGGATCTGGCAACTTGGCTTTAATGCCAAAAAATGCAAAGTTATGCATATTGGAGCCAAGAATCCCAGGACAGAGTATTACCTGGATGGAGTCCGAGTAGCTGCAGGAGAAGGACCTGGGAGTGATGATCACTAGTGACCTGAAGCACTCCATGGCAGTGCAAGAAAGCAGCAGCAAAGGCAAACAAAATGCTGGGATGCATAGCTAGAGGGATAAGTAGTAGGAGAGAGGAGATTATACTGCCCTTGTACAAGTCACTGGTAAGGCCGCAACTAGAGTATGGAGTTCAGTACTGGTGCCCACACCTCAAAAAAGGACATTAACCTGCTGGACAAGGTACAGAGGAGGGCTACAAAGATGGTAGCTGGTCAGCAGGACAAGGCATATGAGGAGAGGTTGAGGGCACTGAACATGTACTCCCCAGAAGACAGGAGAGAGAGAGAGAGAGAGGGGACATGATTGGGACTTTAAAGTACTTGAAAGGGATAAATAATGTTGATAAGGAAAGTCTGTTTAAGCTGAGTGGCAACCATATGATGAGGAGACACAGTCTTAAGCTGGAGGGTGGGAGGTTTAGGATGGATGTCAGAAAGCATTTCTTCACAGAAAGGGTGGTGGACACTTGGAATGCGCTGCCAGAAGAGGTCATCTCATTAATGACAGTGAGCAGCTTTAAGAGAGGCTGGGATAGGCATAGGTGTAAGATAAGAATCATGGGTAGGGAGGATGGGAGGAGTGGGGAGGGAAGGCAGGGACATTAGCTCAAGCTGTGGATCCTGCAATACGAGCAGACTTGATAGACAAACTGGCCTTCTTCTGCTGGCTTCTTCGTATGTTCCTATGTTCGTAAGACAAACAGTAGCTAGCAATGAGTTATCTTGGAATGCCTTAAATACAAAACTTAGGTCCCCTCTTAATGCCCTATATTCTAAGGAATACAAATTAAGAATTCTTAGTCTCTCACTGTAGTCTTTATTCTTCACACTCCTGATTTTTTTGGTGACTCTGCATTGGACTCTTTCAACCATTTGTTTGGTCTCCACAGTTGTAGCAGTACAGAAAGGAGCACAGTATTCTAAATGGGGTCAGATTAGACTAGTATACAGGGTAACAGTACATCAGTATGTCTGCTTCTTATGTGCCTCTGGATATAACCAAAGATACAGTAGCATTTTTTAACCATGCTATTTATGTGGGTATCAAATGTGAGGTTGTCTGTGATTATAACACCCAGGTCTTTTTCCTCTGTGGTTGTTGCTAGTTGAATACCATTCATCACATAATGCATCTTGGTGGGGTTTTTTTACCCATGTGCATTACCTTACATTTTTTTTCATTAAAACTCATTTTGTTAGTGTTAGCCCAAATACATAAATTATTTAAGTTACTGTGCAGGTTATTAATTGACTCAGCATTGTTTACAGTGCATCCAACTTTGCAGTCATCTACGTATTTACTAATCCAGATACCACTACTGGTTTGCATGGATGAAATAAGTATATTAAATAACAGAGGACCCAGTACGGAGCCCTTGGGCACCCCATTGGTTACATGCGTCCATTCAGATTCATGCCCTCTAATAACTACCCTCTGCTGTCTACCCTTTAACCATGACTCTATCCACTTTATTATTTTACCATCCAGATCAGTTTTGAGAAGTTGTTCCATTAACACTCTATGAGAGACGGTGTCAAATGCTTTTGCATAATCTAAGAAAACCACATCAACTGGCAATCCTTGTTCTAAAGCCTCACTGACGGGATCAAAAAAAGTAATCAAATTGGTTAAGCATGACTGCTCTGCTGTAAATCTGTGCTGTGCTATATCAAGACTATTAATGCTATTAATATGTTCAAGAATCTTATTTTGTATTAGTCGCTTGAGTAATTTACAGATAATTGATATAAGACTGATCGGTCTGTAGCTACATATATTCTGTTTATTTCCCCCTTCAAAAATTGGAGTTATATTTGCTTTCCCCCACACTTCCAAAGTTTTACCTTCATTCATAGAAACATTAAATAAGGCTGTTAGTGGGCCCAGGAGCTCATTACGAACATACAAAATTTGCCAGCAGTTAAAGGCCTAGAGGTCTAACAAGTCTGCTCGAATGTGCAGCTAGCACCCCTTATTCTGCAGCTGCCCCTCCCTTCCACCCTTCCCCTCCATTGACCCTCCCCCTTGTCCTGTCCCATCCCCTTTGAAGCAGTCCACTGTTCTACTGGATACCACTTCTGCAGGTAACGCATTCCACCCAGCTACCACCCTCTTTGTAAAAAGTGTCTCCTCATCTCCCTCCTGAACCTTCCGCCCTCCTGTCTCATATCATGGCCCCTGGTGTCCCTCCCCTCCCTTACCTTGAAGAGCCCCTCTGTACCTGTCTTGTTTATTCCTTTCATGTACTTAAAGGTTTCAGTCATGTTCCCCCTGTCCCACCTCTCCTCCAGCGAGTACATGTTCAGCTCCTTCAGCCTCCTCTCGTATAATAAGTCCCCCAGCCCCTTGATCATCTTGGTCACCCTGTGCTGCACCCCCTCCAGTAACTTAATGTCCCTCTTCAGATATGGGCACCAGTACTGCATGCAGTACTCCAGGTGCGGTCTAAATAATGACCTATACAGTGGCAGAATCACCTCCACCCTCCTCGAGGATATACCCCTTGCAATGCAACCCAGCATTTTGTTGGCCTTTGCAGCTGCCTTCCTACATTGTGCCGAGTTGTTCATTGACCCTGTAATGAGCACCCACAGATCCTTCTCCTCCTCTGTCTGGACTAGCTGCACTCCTCCCAGATGGTAACTCCTCCTTGAGTTCTTCATCCCAAAATGCAGCACCTTGCACTTTTTGGCATTAAACCCCAGTTACCAGGTGTCTGACCAGGTTTTACACTTTGCCAGATCATCCTGCAACCCCTGCCATCCCCCTAGGTTGTCCACCACTGCTCTTATCTTGGTATCATCAGCAAACAGACTGATCTCGCTCTTGATGTCCAATGATATGTCTGCAATGAATATCCCAAACAACACTGGTCCCAACACTGAACCCTGTGGAACAGCGCTTGTCACTACCCTTGGGTGTGAGAGCTCCCCACCCACCACCACTCTCTGTTGCCTTCCCTGAAGCCAGTTCCTACCCATCTCACCAGCTTTTCACCCACCCCAGTGCCTTCTAACTTACTTCCCAGCCTCCCATGTGGCACCGAGTCGCATGCTTTACTGAAGTCCAGATACAGGACATCCAACTGCATGCCCCCTGTCCAGTTGCCTAGTTACCAAGTCATAGAACTCCACCAGGTTCATTTGGCAGGATCTGCTGTGTATGAAGCCATGCTGTCTGCTGTCCTGTAGTCCTCTGGCCACTAGGAGGGCCACCAGCCTCTCCTTCAGGATAGTCTCCATTAGCTTAAGCACAATGGATGTAAGGCTCACATGTTTGCAGTACCCCGGTTCATCCTTGGGGCCACTCTTGTGGAGGGGCACCACATGAGCCATCCTCCAGTCCTGAGGTACATACCCTGAGTGTAGTGAGGCATTAAACAGGTCTGCCAAAGTCCCCACAAGGACCTCTGCCAGCTCCTTCAGTACCCTGGGGTGGATGCCATCTGGGCCTGGCGCATTGACCACCATCAGTGCCTTCAAACCCTCCCGAACTCTGCCCGCCATGATTTCCCCATCTGTCACCCCCTTCCCCCCTGTTTCTACCGTTCCTCCCCCCTTGGTATCACCCCCCTCTTCTCCTTAGTAAATACAGAGCAGAAGTAATCATTTAGTGCTTCTGCCTTATCTCACCCTGCTTCCACCCAACTCATTGTTCACTTTTTTAATAAAGAATGGATTTATGCTATCCGGTTCAGGGGAGGATCCAATTTTTAGCTGACTGATGGCATCCTGCACTTGTTGTTCAGTAAAGGTAATCAAGGGGCCACATGTATTCGGTGTGTCCAACCTTACTCTACTATCTGTTTTAAGGACACTTGAAAAATATGTGTTTTTGTTTATTTTAGCCATGGAACCCTTGACTGCTTGTTTATGCCAATCTGCTGGCATTAGCAGCATCCCTAAAGGAAACTCAAGATATGACTCTCTCTCTCTCTTATGCCGATGACCTCTTAATCCTACTCAAAACCTGAATGAAGCTGGATCCCTACTGATTGATCTGCTTAATAAATTTACAAATATTTCCGGCCTTGCTTTAAATTATGGTAAGTCAGAAATTCTTCCTCTTAATGACCATTGTAAAGTTTTTATGAACCTACCTCTTGGATTTCACTGGTTGCCACAGGGCATAACATATCTAGGAATCAAAATATCTAGTAACCTAAGGAAACTATGGGACATTAACCTTAATCCCTTATTAGATAACATCAGAACAATTCTGGATAGATGGAGGCTTCTTAATCTCTCCTTCATGGGGAAAATTGCAGCCAGTATGATGTCCATATCCCCCAAAATGTTTACCTCTTCGCCAATATCCCCTTAATTCTACCATCCTACTTTCTTACTAAAATTGATAAATTAGTAGGCAATTTTATATGGGATGGGAAACCCTCAAGATTTAATTGCAACAAACTTCAATCACATTGGAAAAGAGGAGAATTTGGACTTCCTTGGTTCAAAGGTTATCTTTGGGCTTTTCAGGCAGCTCAGACCATTAAGTGATTTCAGAAACCTTCCTCCTATTCTCCACTTTGGATTGCAATGGAATCCACGCTGTGCCCTGGAGGAGTTCTTACTTCCTTTATCTATAATCCCCTCTCCTCTAAACTAAAATCTCACCCGACTGTATCATCCTCTGTTTTCTATTGGAAGTTAATCCACAAATTCCTGAAATGTAATCCAAAACTCTGGTTATGTGCCCCCTTATGGGGCAACCCACTGCTCATCCTAGAAAATCATCCAATCTTTTGTCATACATGGAAGAATAATGGCATTTATTTTCTCAGAGATATCTTAGATCAGAACTCACTCACTCTCAGAATGTTCTCAGACTTGCAGGTTACATGGAAACTCCCTAAACAGGACTTTTGGAAGTTTCTACAAATTTGATCAGCTTATAACTCTATCTCTAATTATGTGTATAAGCATACTCTTTTAGACCCATATGTTTCACACTGGACTAATTTATTTGCAAAACTTAGCAGCTCCATTTACAAAGACATTATCAACACTCTTCCTGATCAGTCCATACCAGCTAAAAATAAATGGAGCGCTATCCTTAACTACAATATCTCAGATGCACAATGGAGTAAATGCTGGCTTCCTGCACATAAGACATTTAAAGATGCTCGCAGCTCTTTAATACAATTAAGATCCTACATCTTTGGTATAGAACCCCCTCCGTTCTTCAATGAATGGCCCATCTAAGCAATAATAATTGCTGGTGCTGCAACCAGGCCAATGGGGACTTACTTCATGTCCTGTGGTCATGTGCTCCCATTAATAAGCTATGGCGTAATGTCTATCTACTTGCTTCCAGAGTCACAGGACAAAAACTTTTCTTCGATCCCAAACTATTCCTTCTAGGCATCTTTATTTTAAATAACCTTTCCCTTTCACATGCACATTTTAGATGGCTAAACATACTTTTTCCTTCTGGTTAAACATCTGATTCTTATGAAATGGAAATCTACTCTTATTCCTTCCCTTCCCAATGTTCTTCAAAGCCTTTCTCAGTATGCCTCACTAGGCCGTTTATCTCACGTTATTCATGACCGACTCACTGTATATGACAGGTGTTGGCAGGATTACTTTAAATACATTCAACCCTCTAGTTCTTATAGACCCTAATCTTTAAGGTTTATCTAGTCTTCTCTTTTAGTTTGCTTTCAGATTAGGGTTTCTCTGATATTTCTGTGCACAGATATATCTCCTCTCTCTTTTCTATCCTTCTTCTTCCCTGCTTTTTCCCTACCTCTCATTGTACATCTTTATTTCTGTTCCTCCTCTACTGTATATTGTTTTGTATTCCCGCAGGTATCACTCTAGGTAACTTATTGAGTGCATTGCTATGTTCTAGCATTTATATTGTACTTGGTTACCTTCTCTGAATCCACACTACTTTAATGACTGTAACCCTTTTACTCACCATTTATAATACAGCTAATACTAAATCTTATCATGAATATGTGTTCATAAGGCATCTCCATTATATCTGTCTTACATAATGTGTTTTCTTAGGTGATTTCCTCTGTACTCTATGTGGAGGATATTCTTTCACTGTTCATGCCTGTGTACCTTCTTATGTATCTAATTTCAATAAAAAGATAAAGTGAAAAATATGTATTTAATATTTCAGCTTTATTATAAATGTGCTGTTTGCTATTAGTGGGCCACGATTTGGTTTCCCACTGTTCAATTGTGTCAAGCTTTTCTGGAAGCTGCATCCAGCCTTCCAGTACTGATATCTGAACTGTCTTACCCAGCCTGGGCTCTACTACACTGGCCCAGCCAGCTACTTCAGGTGCAGAGAACACCATCGACAAGAGACCTGCCTCAGGATCAGCCCCCTGCTCAACACCACAAACAGGAACGACACCACAGTGAATCGTGTGGGCCCTGCTTCTCCTGGCAAACCAGCAAGTCATCCTGCAGTCTCAATTTCATCCATCCTTTTTTTCTGTACTGGGTAGCATGAGTAAACACCAGGGTAGCTCCCTGCAACAACAGCTCAATCAAAGTGTGCCATCTGATTTAATTGTTTTGCCTAATCTTCACGAACTGAGCCTCCTGGCTCTGGATTACAAATTGTGTGTGGTTGTGTATGCCTTTTCTTTTCATCACAGGGCCCTAACCAGCTGCAATGCCTGTCTACCCCGGGCAACATTCCAGGCTAGCCCACCTTACTTCCAACTGGATACCCAGAGCGTGTGACTGTGCAGGGACTAAAAGTGCATGCATAATTGCCTGGCTAGATCAGTTTTAGAATCAATCAACCTGATTACGCCCCTCCCTTGTTCAATTCCCCTGAATTAGTCATATCTAACTCTTTTTGCATTTAATCTGACTGTGGTTCCAGTTTGTACCAAAAGCACTGTACTGTTGTTATTTGCTGTGCCTAACCTTGTTTTAAAGGGGGTTTCCAAGGTCGAACTGGTGGAACCAACCCTGATGGTAAGTGCAAACAGTATGGGGATTTGTATGCTGAATAGGGGCTACTGTGAAAGTGTTTGTCACATATTGTCTAAGCCACTAGAGAGGAAATAGGGGAGTTACAGTGTCCCGGAGGGCTGTACCCAGGTTAGCCTTGTTACTAACAACTCTATCTTCTGGGTGGAGGCACTCGTTTCAGTACCCAGGCCCCTTAACCTGCAACTAACCACAAAGGCAGGGGTAGTAGCCCTTGGGATAGCTCCACCTAGGGGTTACAATAGGGTTTCCAGAAGGTGTGGAACAGAGAGATGTTTCTGTATTTCTTCAGTAAGAGCTCCCTCACCTCCTCAGGCATGACTAGAAGCAGCCCCTAGAGAATGACAGGGCAAACCGGACTCTTAAACCAGTACCCATGGCAGGAGACAGACAACGACCCATCATACCCTGATTTCCCAGATTCACTGACAAGGAGTTGATCATTTCCCTGGCACGGGACAGGGGACCACTACACTGGAAGGGACAGCAAATATACATATTTGTGGACTATTCCACAGAACAAGCCCCAAAAAGGAATGGCTACATGGAGGCCAAAAAGGTGCTTCAGGAACTCAACATACCATATAAACTGCAATACCCAGCTAAACTCAGTATTAATCAGAATGGTCTACACTTGTTCCATATGCCAGAAGATGCCTGTCATTAGATCTTTAAAAACTGACCAGAGAAGTCCCCAGCAATCTTGCAGACAGAAGGGAACAGAGGGACCCAGAAGAATATGACACAGCCTACACAGGTCTGGCTCCTACACCACCCCCTACTGCCACATGGGACCTCTCAGCCTGACTACACGGACTGGCAAACAACAAATGCCAAAAGATCCAATCACAAAAGGAGCAATTGGGTCACTCTGGGCATGGGAAAAACCCCCATTAAGGCAGCAGGGGCTCAGGATACTCTGCAGCAAGTTCAGACTCACTGGGCGAGCCAACCCCCAAAAGACCTGAGACTGCAAAGGCACTGCCACTCACAACTCCCCTACCCAATTCGCCAGTGAGGAAACCAGGACCTCCACTACAGCAAAGCAGAGACAAAGATGAGAGAACCTGGGCTGCCCATGTTACAGATGCCCATGTCACAGATAGAACTAGAAAAAAAGAAGGGGGGTGTATGTTCTATATATCTAACAAATTCTCATGTACTGAACACTCTCCCAGTACTGAGTTCTCCCTTCTGGAAACCCTCTCCATCCACCTCCTCTTTGGCCCAAATAAAACCCTCACCCTTACCATGGCTTATCTTTCCCCAGGTACCCCACTCTCTGACCTAGAGTCACTACTTTCCCTCAAACTCACCCTCCTGCTCAACAGTGAATGGATCCTACTCAGAGATTTTAACATAAACTGGTTAACAACCAATCTGACTCCATCAAATCATGTATTGCAAACTATGGTCTTCACCAGCTCATCACCTCTCCCACTAGATTTAACTATAAAACTGGTACCCAATCACTTATAGAGTGGATTATCGTCTCACATTGCACCCGCATCACTGATTCCGACGTCTTACCCGACTCAATCAGTGATCATTGTGCAACTTTTTGTCTTTGGTCTGCCTGTCTACCCAAACACCCCCCCTACTTTTATCTTCACCAGGAGACTGTCTGATCATAACATTGATCTAATAACCCGTGATCTCAGCTCTTTAGACTGATCCTTTACTGAGGGGCCTGGCGACTGTGACTCTAGCCTACAGAAATTCTCCAACCTCCTTGTCAGTATCTGTGATAGATATGTTCTACTCAAAAAAAATTAGAACAAGGGATAAAATTAATGAATGGATCACTCCTGATATCATTAAGTTGATGAGAACTAGTGACAAAGCATGGGCCCGCTATTCTAAGCACAAAGACCCTACCCAGCTTTCCCTCTACAGGTATCTCTAGAAAAAGTGCAAATCTGCTGTAAGGAAGGTAAAGATTGACCACCTTCATAATAAACAACTTGGGGAAGCCTCATGCCCCTGTCAGCTATGGGGTACCCTCAACTCACAACTGGGCAAAATGAAAAACTCCGATCCCATCACCCTGTACCATGGTGGGAGTCACATAAATAACCCAACCAATGTTGTAAACATTTTCAACTCTTATTTTGGGGATCTCAAAAATATAAACCTCCCTCCCCCACCCCTCTACCCTCTGAGCCCCACCCCTTCCCTTTCTGCCTCAGCACTGCGGACCAGCTACCCCACAATTTCTACTTTAAGGCCCTTAAGCCTACAGATACAATTAAGCTTATTCGTAGGAATAACCTGAAACCCAGCAAAGGGTCAGACAGGGTTGACTATAAAATATTTAAACTGTCCATCGCTTCCTTAGCGGTTCCTCTTACCAATCTACTCAATCGCTCCCTGTGCTTGGGCTCTTTCTCTAATCTCTGGAAAACCACCACCATTAAACCACTATTCAAGTCTGTTTCCAGAAATGACATCAGAAACTACCACTCTATCTCCCTCCTGTGCACTCCCAACTCACCGCCTACCTCGAATCGTAGAACCTACTCTCTAGTGCCCAGCATGGCTTTAGATCTGGTCACAACACCGAAACAACCCTGGTCAGGTTCACTAATGACATCCTTAAGGCTAACGACAAAGGTCATTACACCAGATCAGTCTTTGTTGACCTGACAAAGGTGTTCCACCTTGTGGACCATGCCCTCCTTCTCAACACCCTTTGAGGCCCGCACCTCTCTGATAATATTATCAAATGGGTCAATAACTACCTCTCTGAGAGATCCCATCAAACATCCATTGAAGGTCACCTCTCCTCTGCCTATCTGATCAAATATGGGGTCCTCCAGGGCTCCATCCTAGTCCCTCTTTTTTTCTCTCTTTTCATTAATAACCTTCCCTCTATCTGTTAATCCACTCAACTAGTTTTATATGCAGATGATGTGGCCCTATTTTGCAGCCACAAAAATCTGGCCACTGTGTTCCACAATCTACAGTCCAATTTCAGTAAGCTCCACTCATGGTTCTTTGGGTACTGCATGGTCCTTACTTCCAAGAAGACCAAACTCATGATCTTCTCCAGCCCTTGTAAAACCCCTATAACCGGCCTGACCCTTATCAACAACTCAGGTAGTGTAATCGAACAGGTGACAGAATTCAAATACCTTGGGCTCTACCTCGATCACCACCTCACCTACAATCTGCATGTAAACAACCTCATTAAGAAGATTCATATTAGACTTGGTCTTCTCTACAGGATCAGAAAGTTCCTGCTTCCTGCCTCCAGACTATGCCTAGCTACCTCTCTTCTCCTGCCCCTCATTGACTATGGCTCCATAGTCTTCTTCCCTCCAACATCCTCACTCCTCTATTCCAAACTAAGAGTCACCTATAATAGTATAGCATGATTCATCACTGGTCTTCCCTGGAAAAATCATCACTGCACCCTTTACTCCTTCCTCAGCTGGCCTCCCTTGAAGGGAGGTTCCACCTCAAAACACTCTCCTTCCTTCACAAAATATACCTCAAACTGATGCCACCGGGCATCAATTCCCTCTTCCCACTTGCAGCCCCTGGACGGTCGACCCAAAGTTCCTCCACCTTAGTCTTCGACACCCCATTTTTCTGGACTATGCAGGCTCAGAGCTCAGTCTTATATGCTGGGAAAAAGTTGTGGAACAGATTATCCTATGAAATTCAGGCCTGTAATACTGTCCATTCCTTCAACTCCTCTCTTAAGGCCTGCCTCCTTACTGCATCCATATGCAGCTGCTCTACCCAGTCCCAACTCTGAACCCAGTCTTGCACCTGTATCCACTCAAGACCCCAGGAACGCCCTTATCCCAGGCTAATTTGCACTATTCCCAACTTCTACACTTTGTACTTCTCCCTATTTGTCTCTTCCTACCTCCTTTATAATTGATTGCTGCTCTCTATTCTCTTTACACCCTGAGATCACCATTTGAACCGCTGTATCATCTTTCATTGTACTGTATCGCTGAGATCACCATTTGAACCACTGAACCATCTTTCATTGTATTGCATCGCTACTCTAGTGAATTTTCTCTTGTATTTATTTATTTATTTAACATACTTTAGGATTACAACCTTTGAGTCAGGGACTCATTTACAAAGGCTCCGTGTCAGAGTACGATAAACAGAACATACAGAATACATAGTAACAGCAAGATGGAATAAAGGGTTACACACACAAAATTATAGTACCAACAATAGTACATGATTATAGTTACATGCAGCCATGTTTCAAAAGACAATTTGAATATTTAGGCAGAGTTCGGTAGCTGTCATAACAGATCTCAAATTGTTAACATCATACGTTAGGCACTGGCTAGCTCTGACTGTACTATTGTGGAGTGGAAGACTAGCACAGCTAACAAATGCAAGCAGCCCAACAAAGGCCTTGTCTGGAGGTTGACAGTCAGGTAGCAGTAAGGTAAATCCTAACTAGAGGGTACATAGGCACCGCCGAGAGGCGAGTATATGTTCTTTGAATGCTACTTGGAAGGGACCTAGGTTGGAGATGGAGGATATATCAGAGGAGAGTTCATTGTACCAAGTTGGTGCTCTGAAGGAGAAGGACCTTTGTGCTAGTGAGGTCCTGACCCTCGGGTCGACCATACCTGTTTGCTGGTGGTGCGGGTATTTACCGTGGTGTGGGAGCATTGGAGTGCAACAGATACCTCCAGTGGAGAGAGACCCAGGTGAATTTTCTTTGTAAGGAGACAGGTTTGGTAATGTATTCTGTCATCCAGGTCTAGGAGGTTTGTAAGGGAATACAGAATGCAGGTGTGGGTACACTTATCTGCCCCTGACAGGAGTCTACACACTTTATTTATGGCCAGATGGATTTTGTTCAGTGCCGTACGATCAGCGGCTGAGTAGATAGTTAGCCCGTAGTCAACAAGAGAGAGCGAACTGAGGTGGTGGCAGCCAGGTAAAGGGCTTCAGGGGTAAGCAGGTTTTGTGCCTGAACAAAAGCCCTATGCGGGCACTGATGGCTCATGACAGGTTGTTTATGTGTGAGTGGAAGGAGAGGTGGGAGTCAAAAGTTATGCCTAAGTATTTATATGTGTGCACCTGCTTAAGATGAAGGAGAGAGTGGGAGAGGATAGATAGTTGCATATTCTTGGCCTTATTCTGATGGTGGTTGAAGAGCGTGACTTTGTTTTTTTTTTCACATTAACTATGAGTCTTTGTTCTATGAACCAATTCTCAATCTGGTTAAATGCATATTGAAGGGATGGTTGCAGAGAACTCAGATCTTGGTGTGAGGCAAAGAGAACTGCTTCATCTGCGTGCAGCAACAGATTACCAGTGCAAGACTTGGGAAGGGCATTCAGGTAGATGCTGAACAGCAGGGGGGCCAAGAATTGAGCCCTGGGAAATCCCAGAGTGGACTGGCAAGGTGGAGGATTGGGTGGTGTGTATTTTGACACAATGCAACCGGGCAGTGAGGTAGCTAGTGAACCAGGCTAAAGGTCCACTGGATAGGCCTGGGTATTGAAGTGTGAGTAGGAGTAAGGGGTGGGACATTGTGTCAAAGGCCTTTGACAGGTCAATGAAGATAGCTCCAGCAAGGTGTTTCTTATCCAGTCAGAATGGATGTAATTGGAAAACTCAGTCAGGGCTGCGGTGGTGCTGTGACCTGACCTGAAGCCATGTTGCTCCCTGCACAGCAGATTGTAAGTGAGAAGATAGTAAGTTGGGTGGCTATAATCTTTTCAAGGGCTTTGGAGAGAGGGGGGAGGATGGAGATGGGCTGATAGTTATTGGGGAGTGTGCTGTCACCACTCTTTAGTATAGGGGTGATGGTGGCCATCATCCAGGTTGAGGGGAACTGCTCCAGACACAGGGAGCAGTTTAGAAGGTCAGTCAATGGGGAGAGAACAGTGCCAAGTACAAGCCCAAGGACCCTCATATCAAAAGAGTCCTTACAGTAGCAAGAGCCACTGAGGGCGTTGGTGAGAAATGGCCTTGCCTCGATCATGGTCACTACTTTGAAATGGAAGGGGGGATACTGTAAGTTAGGAGGCTGGGTTACCAAAATAGGATCAAAGAAGTTGAGTGGGAGCACAGCACTGAGATCAGAGAAAGATGCATTAAGGCAGTCAGCTATGGCCTGCGGGTTGGTGGTATGGACATTGTTTATGGTAAGTAGGGATGGGGGGGAGCTGGGTTTTGCAGTTCAGTACCTTGATATTTGCCTGCTTTATTGTCCAGGTGCATTTGTTGCAGGCTGCTTTATAAGCTTGCCTATCAGCTTGTGAACTGGAGGAAACTGCTTTCCTCCAGAGTTCATCTCTGCATTTGAGCTGATGGAGCAGTTCAGTAGAGACCCAAGCAGCATTGCGTTTCTTGCTCTGTACATTAAAGAAAGGGGCATAAATATTGCAAGCTTTATTAAATGAGTGGGTAAAACAGTCAAGGGCTTCATCTATGGTTGATGCCTGAGAGATCGGGGACCGGTCCCAGCTGGTTAGCTATCTCCTAAGTTTGGCGAGGCCACCAGGTCTGAGGCAGCGCCGGGATATTTTGTGCGGTTTGGGTTTCTGCTGAAAGCATGACCATGAGGAATATAATGGGGGAATGATCACTTAGTGAGTCAGGAAGGACCATACGATTAGAGATTTTGTTGGGAGTAGGTCAAGCAGGGTGCTGGAGCCATTATTGGGTTCACCCTTGGGGGTTGGTTGACCAGCTGGGTAAGATCAAGAGCAGCAAAAGTGTCTTTGATCAGAGAGGTCATGCCAGAAAGCCAGTTCACATTCAAATCACTGACTATGGTGTGCTCTGTTTTGGTTGGGAAGCTGGAGATGAAGTTAGCGATAGACTATATTGCCTCTTTTTTTCAGTCTTACTCAGTCAATTTTGTATTATTGCACTACCAGAGATCATCATACTAACCATTATACCATGTTGTATTGTATCACATTGCTGCCCCTATTAATTTATTTTTTATATTCGCTGTACTCTGTTATCTTTGTTTTTCTGTATATTAATTATTTTATGTATTTCTGTACTCTACACTGGACTTTTGTGAAAATGGGCATTTTTGCTCACATACCTTTCCAGTATACAAATAAAGATTAATTGATTGATTGAGTGATTGAAATGGGATTTGTGCTAGAGAAAGACCAGCACTGGCAATACTTATAGCTATGGCACACGCTGAGGGTCACTCTAGACTCACCCTACAGATTCCCAAAGCAAAACAAGCTGGATTATCTGCTGAACCTCTCAAGGGAGCAACCCTTCATGGTACTGCAGATTTACACAGGGCTCCTGGGGTTGCGAATAGACCCAAAGGACCCATTAAGATCCAAGTGGAATGCAGAACTGAGTACCCCCATATCCTCGCAAGCTTGGGACACTTGGATAAATTTTCACCTGGCAGCGTGTGACATGCAGAAACACTTCACTCAATTTAAAATTCTCCACAGATGGCACAGAACCCCTCAGAAGTTGTGCAAATGGGGGCTACTAGGTTCAGAGAAATGCTGCAGGGGCTCCACAACAACTGGAAGTCACCTACTCTGGGAATGCCCTGAGTTACGGAACTTCTGGATGGAAGTCCAAAGTGTGCTCGATAATTTGATTAACCTGGGCATCATGCTAACTCCTGCACTGGTGATGCTAGGTTTGACTGAAGGGTACAAAGTACAATTAACCCTATCCCCCCTAGCAAGGAGTTAGATATTAGAGCACTCATTACTGCAAAAAGGGTTATCCTCCATCACTGGAGACAGCAGGAGTGGAATATGGAAAATATTCTCACTCCTGCAGAGTGAGCTCTGTATTCTCATGAGTGAGAATGCATAGCGATACTATTTTCCATATTCCACAATCGGCACATCATGTGTGCTATTTATACAATGGGGTAGGAGCTTCAGAAGTGTTATGTTTTTCTGCATCCTTTTCCTGTTTCTGTGTATTCTGTCTTTTTTATTGTAGTGTTTGGTAACTGGGTAAGTTTTTAGAGATGATTTGGGAGTATTAAGCAGTTGAGTGAGTTGTTTTGAGTTACACAGTGTGGAAGTTGTGAGAATCAAACCCAGGTTTGGTGTACTGGATGTAGTAAGCTTATTCAAGGCGTCATTACTTTTACCTCTAGGCTATACTGAGAGTACTGTTTATGTGTGTTCTTAATGTGTGTAAGTGTTTCTGAATGGGCTGGGAGTGTTACAAACACTATGAGAAACAGGTGAATGTATTTGGCAGTGCTAATTAAGTTAGTGCCAGCAAGCAGTGAGAAACAAAAACTGAGAGGCACTGTGATTTAGAAAACAGGGTTTCTTGAAAATGACTGTAGCATAGTCATGGGCTGGGAGTTTTACACACACTATGGGAAAGAGCTGAATGTCCTTTGCAATGTTAATTAAGTTACTTGCAAGAAGCAATGAGAAACAAAAACTGTGAGGCACTGTTATTTCGAATGCAAGCTTTCTTGAAAATGACAGTAGCATAGTAGTGGGTTAGGAGTTTTACACACACTATTGGAAACAGTTGAATGTCCTTTGCAGCATTAACTGAGTTACTTCCGAGTAGCAGTGAGAAACAGATTTGTGGAGAAGTTCAATTTAGTATGTAGGCTGGAGTGAGTGAGTGAGTGAGTGATGACATCAGCAGAGTAGGTATATTTGTAAGTTATTTGAGCTCCTGTGATGTCATCATAAGTTATTTCACTGCACTGGAAATAACTAGAAGTTAGCCCACTCATATTGCTGTCACCCCCATTGCATATATATATATATATATATATATAGTATATGTCTGAACCTATACTTGTTGTAGTTACTGAGTATAGCGATATTTCCAAGCACGTAGACTATACTTGTATCGTACTGACTTCCCCCTTTGTTGTATTTGTACATCCATTGGGTTTCAACCCCAACCAGGACATTTAACTCTACTTGATTGCTCATTGTTACATGTTGTTGTTATTGTTGCTCCTGTAATGCAATTAAATATGAATAATAAAAAAGTGTATTCCAGTTCAATATACTGTATGAATATATGGATTACTAATATAACTACCACTGTCATTTGGTCTGGTCTTGTCCAGTTCTTCCTCTTACCTGGTTCTGGTTCAGTCTTGATAATTTACATATTTTTGGAAAATCAGAGTAAATCATGCTGGCCTTCCTTTGGAGCTGATCCTATGCTATAGTCAGAATAGAATGAAGCATTGGAGGGGGGCTTCTCATAGGTGTTTCATTTCAGCCACATCTGTTCTGTTCTAAGGGAGCTGCACCAGTTGCCACTGGGGCTTCATAACCCTTTCAAGCATTGTTTTGATTGCATATGAGGCAACAAATAGAATGGGACTAAATTTGTGTCTCGTCTCATGGTTTTGCACATCCCTTCTCATACCTTGCACTGCAGTCCCAGAATCGAGGCCTGCTAAATGTCCATTGGTTGTGTTCAAAGATGGGTGACCATGTTTTTGTGCTGTATATTACACAACTGTGGAACAGTTTGCATGCTCCCATCCAAATATCACCCACTGTGCCATTTATTTAAGGCCCAGTTGAAGGGTTATTAATTTCAGAAAGTTTTAATAAGTAATCTTTGTTATTTCGATATAGTGTATGGTAGAACGCTGTTGAGCATGGAAATCCATGCTCCCAACAGCGTTGTTGTGCTTGCCTCAGTGCATCACTATCTTGTTGTGCTGCATGATGCGTCACAGTGCAGCACAACAAGATCGACGTATGACCAAGGCATGCTCAAATGAGCAGCCGGTATGGCGATGCGGAAGTCGGCCCACTGATACACATCCTGAAGTAAGCCTAATTTTAAGAGGTAGACTTGTTTGGGGGATCGCGGAGCACTGATTATGCTTGCCCATACACTATAAAATATTGTGTATGAGCAAGCATACACAAACAAGGCATTTGTTGGATCTCGAGGTTTTCATGGTAACAGACCTCTCTAGCTATGCTCTCAAGGTCTCTGGTTACCATGGAAACCTCTCAATCACAACTGCCTTGTTGTGTATGCTTGCTCATACACAATCCTGTATATACTTTGGGAGAAGCTCTTTGATAGTACAAACAAAATTACATGATGTAAACTAAACTTTGTATCCTGTATGTTTTAAATATGAAATTTCAGCCTCTTTCTGCTCACTGGACTGTGGCAAAGCTAACCTGTCACTGTCTTGCTACATATCAAGTCCAAGGGGTGAGTGGGGGATGTTGCCCTCAACTTGCAGAATTAAATGTGAAAGACAGATAGCTATTCTTTGCCTTATGCATTATATATGACAAAAACAGATTTCAGCTGGGCTGTAGTACTCCTAAGTGCATGCAACAGCAGCTTTGATTTGACTTCAAAAAGTGTTGCATTTGTAAGGGATAGCAGGTCTTCTTTCTGACATTTCAATGAGCAAAAACAAGCTGTCTCTTCATTGTATGATGCGCTTGAAGCTGATAGGAGGACAAAACAGGATTCTCATCGCAGGCAAGCACTTCTCTCTGTACTTTCTATTGCAGAGGTGACGGGGTGAGCAATTATCTATAATTACACCCATGAACTTGCGCTGTCACCAAACAAATAGAAAGGAAATTAACTATGTGCACAGCACAGCTGGGTAATCACACATCAGTGGATTTTCATTTCGCCACTGCAGCTAAATCTGGTGAAAAAAGGAAGTTTCCCATGAATGTGAATAAAAATGCACATATAATAATAACAGAGATGAAAACGGCATTGTGCCCAAGACACTTTGTCTCTGAGACAATTATTCAAATATGGGGCACAACAATGTCTTATGTTATTATCAGCTTTTCAAAAGTTTTGTGGGTAAATATTGCACTGCTGTTTGAATGCTAATAAATGGAAATTCTGTTTTATCTTATCTGAAATGTTAATTATCTGCATCACTTTTACTGTAGGAGGAATTATAGAATTATTTAAAATCTCTAAGATATTATTCATTAAAGGGGAACAATCAGCACCAAGGGCCCCACACACAACTTGGTATGCAAACATTTTATTTTACTTACTGTTTACTGAAATATAGTAGATTTATTTTGCTGATCCTGCTGACTCCAACCTGCCATGTTCTGTAACCAGAAATACCAGAATTCCAGATGTCCAAGCTGGGCTGCAGCTGCAGGAAATTTAATAGCCTGCTGTGCATGTTAGAGCTATTATAAGCTTGATCAGCTGGTTTCTGGTCTCACTGTTCTCCCAGGGCTAAGTGCAGTCCTCTGTGACTGTACTTAGCCCCAAGAGGACAGTGGGACCTACAAAAAAAGAACAGAGCTTATAAAACGCTATAGATACATAGATACATAGATACATAGATACATAGATATATAGACAGTGTCGGCAGATAAGGGCCTATGGCCCACCTAGTCTGCCCATTTGAGCTTGTAAGTTCAGTTTGTTTTCCTAGAAGTCTGTTTCCCCTTACCCCTGCCCTCTTTAATTCCTTTATGTCTATCCCATGCATTCTTAAATCCCGTGATTGTTTCAGCCCCCACCACTTCCTCTGGCAGGGTGTTCCACTTGTCCACCACCCGTTCTGTGAAGAAATTCTTTCTCATGTTTCCTCTGAATCGTCCTCCCTCCAACTTCATCCCATGCCCTCTAGTCCTGAAACATCTTTTCGCTTAAAATAGTGTTTTCCTGCACCCTGTTCCTCCCTGTAAGATACTTGTATGTCTCTATCATATCCCTCTCTCCTCCTCTCCTCCAGGGAGTACATGTTCAGTTCCTTCAACCTGTCTTCATAGGACTTGTGATGCAACCCATGCACCATCTTTGTTGCCCTCCTCTGAACCTTCTCTACCCTGTCTATGTCCTTCATGGGTATGCTCTCCAGAACTGTACACTGTACTCAGGTGGGGCCTCACTAGTGTCTTGTATAGCGGAATTATGACCTCCTTTTCCTGCTGGTGATGCCCCTGCCTATACATCCCAGCATCCTATTTGCTTTACCTGATGCCTTGTCACACTGTTTCCCTACCTTGAGGTCATCAGAGATGACAACCCCAAGATCCCTTTCCTGCCTGGTGCATGCTATATCCTCACCCCCCAACTGATATATTGTGCCAGGGTTTTTGTACCCCATATGCATTATCTTGCACTTCTTTGCATTGAATTTCAACTGCCAAACCCTTGACCATTCTTCAAGTTTCTGCAGGTCCCTTCTCATTCTGTCTACACTCTCTGGTGTGTCTACTCTGTTACAGAGCTTTGTGTCATCAGCGAACAGTGAAATTCTGCCTTATAGATCCTGTGCAATGTCACTGATGAAGATGTTGAATAGGACCGGTCCCAGCACTGATCCCTGTGGTACCCCACTGGTCACTCTTCCCTCTGTGGGTGACAGCCATTTACCACCACCCTCTGTGTCCTGCCACCCAGCCAGTTACCTACCCACCACACTACTGTCCTGCCCACACCCATATTCCCCAGTTTGTGTAATAGTCTTCTGATGTGGCACAGTGTCAAAGGCCTTGCTGAAGTCCAGATAGGCCATGTCCACTGCCCTCCTGATCCACCTCCTAGTCACCCAGTCAAAAATTCAATGAGGTTGGTCTGACATGACCTCCCCTGGTGAAACCATGCTGCCTTGGGTCCTGTAGTCCATTGACAACCAGATGTTCCACCAATCTCTCCTTCAGTAGTGCTTCCATGATCTTTCCCACTACTGAGGTGAGGCTGACTGGTCTGTAGTTCCCTGCTTCCTCTTTGTTCCCACTTTTGTATAAAGGGGACTACATCTGCTGTCCTCCAGTCTTTGGGTACCTCCCTGTTTCCAGTGATTGGCTGAACAGGATAATAGAGAGTTCAGCCACCACCTCTCTTAGTTCTTTAAGGACCCTGGGGTGCACCCCATCTGGCCCCATTGCTTTATCAGCTCTTATTACTTCCAGTTCTTCAGGACCCTTTTCTCGTGTGGGGGACATGTGTCCATTTCTGCACCATTCTCACCCCTTTGTACTTCCTCTTCAGACCCATTACCCCCCTTCCTTAGTAAAGACTGAGCAGAAATACCTGTTCAATATGTCAGCTTTATTGTTGTCATCCTCCATGGCTCCCATCCTCCCCTTCAGTCTCACTATCCCTCCCTTTGTCTTTCTTTTTCATTTATTTACCTGTAAAGGTTTTGTCCCCTTTACCCACTGATTTTGCAATGTGTTCTTCTGTCTGAGCTTTGGCTTCCATACTGACTTCCTGCCTCCCTTTGTTTCTCCTGGTACTTCTCCTACCCCTTCTGCCTGTGTTTTTTGTATTGCCTGAATGCAATCTTTTGGCTTTCACTTTCTTTCTACCTCTTTGGAAAACCATAATGGTCTCCTCTTCCTTTTCCTCTTGCTAACCTGCTTAATGCATAATTCTGTTGTTCTTATAATCCCCATTTTAAATACTGCCCACTGTTCCTCAACCCCTGATTCCTGTCCCATTCCCCTTAATGCCTCTTTCAAGTATCTCCCCATTTTCCCAAAGTCTGCCCCCCTAAAATCCAGGATACGTGTTTTTGTGTGGTTTGGTTCTGCTCTTTCTGTGATTTCAAACCACAATGACTGGTGGTCACTGTTACCCAGGTGCTCCCCCACTGTTACCCACATCACACTGTCCCTGTTTGTGAGCACAAGGTCCAGTATTGCCTTCTGCCGAGTTGGTTCCATGACCAGTTGCTTGAGGAAGGCACCCTGAAGGGAGTCCAGGATAAATCTGCTCCTAGTTGATGCTGCTGCTGGGATGCTCCAGTCCACGTCTGGTATATTGAAGTCTCCAACCAGTACTACCTCACCCTTGTCTGCCATCCTTAGGATGGCTAGCATCAGCTCCCTATCTGTTTCTTCCTCCTGGGCTGGTGGTCTATAGACCACACCTGTGCAGATGGCTGGCCCCATTTTCCTTTCCAGCTTAACCCACTTAACCCAGCTTACACACTCCATCTCCAACTAAGACCCAGCAGAAAATAACTGCTCTCAGGAACCAAGTTAACCTTTAAGAGGACTCCTATAGTAACTGGCCTTGAACCTTTGAGTCAGAGGCTGACTACACAAATAAAGAATTAGACAAATAATTACATCAATAAAAACATTTTATAAATATTGAAAATATGATTTTCTTTACATCCTTGCTTGGGTCCATTCCAATGAAGACATTTCAAGCAATAAAGCAGACTACATCACATCGTAACATTGTATTAAAAGGCACACAGGTGAAGCAAATTCTTGGTCTACCCAAGAAATAGAACACTTGATGGAAAGATTGTTCCTTACTATAATTATTTTTTTCCTGTAAATTAGACTTCTTGATTTTCAGTTGAAAATCTAATAAATAAAAACTAAAAAACAAATATGTTATGTCCCATTGTGTTTCTATAACCATGGGGGCACTTTACATTACAATTCATATAAAGCAGCTGCATTCGTAGTGGTCACATGTAAATTACATCCACGTCTTTTGGAGTTGTCCGATCTTGCCTCAGTACTGGCATGACATTCAGCAGACCTCAGAAACAGTGTTTAACTTGCAGGACCTAGTCTTTGATTCTGCTGAATATTCCACCCTCTGAACTTAAATTGAAAAGTGAAACCCTAAAGTTATTATTTCTATTGATAACATTAGCAAAAAAAGTAATTAAATAGTTATGGATGACTCCAAAGACATCCACTAAAAATATACGGTTTCAGTTAGTACATAGAGAATAATGTATGGGGTGGTGTATGTGAAGAGAAGTTTACACCCTCCCCCACCCGAAGGATAAGATGCTACATAAACCCCGAGAGCGAAGCTTGAGGGGTTTCAGTAAGTATCTATTTTATGGGTGTGTAAACTTTTGAGTTTATACACAACACTCCATATTTTATTTTATAATTAATGGTGATTTGCACTGTTTGTACGACTTTCTGCAGTTTTGCCATTATACACACTTTCGTGTATAATGGGAAATTACCAGTTTCCTAGGGGAAAAAGGAGAAGCCATTAATTATAAGTATTATAACATATTGACAAACAGCAATATATATATATATATATATATATATATACTAATAAGTCAGAAGCTTTTGACGACTTATAGCATAGATGGGTGCTTTATTACACGGAGGTAGATTCATACTTTATCCCTTTACGGTCTAGAGATGGAGCTGGCCTGTGATGTACAGGGAGCCTTAACCCCTTCCCCGACCTCCCACTGGAACAGTATGTACAGTAAGTAATGACTCACTAGTTCATAAGTGATAAGCTAGTTACATAATAGAACAAATATTCTTACACATCTATCTGGCTGCATACTTTTCTCTTACTACCCACCTGGTAGTTTTTGTATAAGTATTTGTAAATGTTTGAAAAACTCTTCATAAAATATTCAAATATTAACAAAAAAAAGAGTTTATATACATGTTTAAAGGACCAGAAATACTTGCCCTTCCTCAGAAAGATCAGTTAAGTGTTCCAGAATTTGGGAGCAAACAACAATATTAAAGAGCACTATCCCACTAAAGTGCTGCTCTGTGGAGTTGATGGTAAATTAGTTGTTGAGGTTCTGAGAGTTGAAGACCTTTCAGGGAAGCAGAGCAGGCTAGATAAACATGACAGAGCCAAATGCAAGTTTTTTTTTTAACCCTGTTTTTTTCACCTGCTGACCAACCAGCTTCCATCTGGCAAGCACCTTCACGCACCTTGCTCATTCACCTTGCTTGTTGCTCCAGGCAATGATGGCAGACACTGAGATGGATACTGTGGCCATTATAGAAATGTGAGTTTCGGAAAATAACAACTAGGACATGACTGTCCCTGGGTACTCAATGTTCAGAAAGGACAAAGGAAAAGTTAGAGGGGTGGCATAGCCCTGTATATCAAGGATGGGATTGAGGTTGTGGAAGATGGGTGTATCAGCCATGATAAGGGGGAAATGGAGTCACTGTGGGTGCAACTCATGGTGGACTCAGGCAAGAAAAATACACTTAGGGGTGATCTACAGACAACCAGGGCAAGGGGAGGTGAGTGACAGATAGCTTGGGCTTGAGAAAGAACTAGAATGGGGACTAGCAAAGGGGGAAGCAGTAGTCATGGGTGATTTGAACCTGCCAGACATCATATGAGATTCTTCAGGAGTCAGGAGTTCCAGAAATCGAGCCTTGCTGAATACCCGGGCTGAATACAATCCAGGGCTGTCTATTAGTACAACTAGTTAAAGGGTAACTCTTCAGTTTAGCATGTACTTTCATAAATAAGATGTTTCAGTGGTTACAGTTTACTAGAGAATACATTTTGTTTTCCTTTTCAGTGTTCCTTTCCAAGATTTACAGCACATCTTGGTAGTCCATCTAAAAAGACTGCATAGAAAACATTTGTCTGTCCCCTGTTAACCTCACAGTGTCTTTGTTCACAAACAACAATTGTGTGGATAGGAGGGGAGAGTCAGATACCTTTTGAAAGACTCAGTGAAATAATTGCTGCATTATCTATGATATTTGGTAGACCAATAGCAGGTGAAACTTAAAAAAATGCTAATAACTACAAAACAATAAAGTTAAAACATAATTAGTGTATATCCAGTGTTTTAAGCTTTTTATTATAATAGAGAGTTGGTCTTTAAGAAACCCAACAGGCAGGTCATTCTTCTTTTTTTTATTATTCTTTTTATTAAAAGGTACAGTAGTATACAGATCATACAGTTCATACATAGCTCATGGTATGCCAGATACAGTTGCCTGTGTTACATGTCATCAAAACAATAGGTATCATGAAGGACAATATGTGTATTTCAGCCTTAACTGTCTCAACCCAGACAAGGTCATAGATTTAAATTCCTAAGACATATTTTTATATTGTAACTTGGCACTAAAAATGTCCAAGAGCATCTCACCAACTCAAAAATGATAGGAGCAGTGATAGTTGGGGCACCACTAGGAAAAAGTAACCACAACTCCATTTGATTCAAACTTGCTTTAAGGAGCAGAAAATAGCATAACAGTGGCCACAGTTCCATTTGGTTCGAACTGGCCCTAGGGAGCAGAAAACTACAAGCAAGAGCTGAGGTTCTTGATTTCAGAAGAATGAACTTCAACAGGCTGAGCGAGTTAGTCTGAAAAAATTAGTTGGGGTTGACAGCATAGGAAAAGTATAGCAGAGATGGGGGCAATAAAGGGGGCAATTCTTAAAGCATCTAAGTTGTTCATGAGAAAAGCAACCAAAAGAAACAAGTTCAAGAGTCCATTATGGTGCTCAACAAGGATCAGAGAGGTAGTGAGGGCCAAGAAAATGTTCTTCTACAATTACAAAGAAAAGCAAGGGGAGGAAGAACCGGGAGAATATTTACCAAGAAATAAGGCAAAAAGTGTGGTTAGGGAAGCAAAAGCAGATACAGAGCTGCATATTGTAGAGGAGGTCGAGGGCAGAGAAAAATATTTATTCCAATGTATTAGGGAAAAAAGAAGACAGGAGGGGATATTGTTATGATTTCAGAGGAGGGTAGGGTGACAGAGGAAGGTGGCAAAAGGCTGCCATCCTAAATTATTACTTTTGCTCTGTCTTCACGACGGAGGATGGAGGGCCCTTGCCAGTGAGTGACATCAAAGCAGCCACCAAAAGGGTCATGGAAATGAGAAAGCCAGTACTTACCAGTGAAAGGGTTTGGAAAGGGTAGCTACCCTAAAGATAGATAAGGCCCCAGGAGCAGATGGGATGCACCCAAGGGTGCTCAGGGAACTGACAGCAGAACAGCCTGAACTCCAAGTAAGGCTATTCAATAGCTCATTACATACCAGAGTAGTACCAAAGGACTGGAGGGTGACAGACATAGATTCACTCCATAAAGGTGGGAGACAAGGAACAAGCAGGGAACTACAGACCTTTCAGTCTTACCTCAATCGTAGGGAAGCTGATGGAGTCACTGGTCAAAGAGGACCTTGTGTACTACATGGAGAGCAATGGTCTTCTAGGATAGCAAGCAGCAGGGGTTTCTGGCAGACAGGTCTTGCCAAATGAACCTGATAGTCTTCTTTGACTGGATGATGAGGGCATTGGATATGGGACATGCAGTGGATTTACTCACTTTGACTTCAGTAAGGATTTGATGCAGTGCTTCACAGAGGCTTGTTGAAGAAGATGGAGCATCTGGGCATGGCTAGTGACATAGTAAGTTGGGTAGACAACTGGCTAATGAGAGGCAGCAGAGGGTTTTGGTTAATGGGGTCAGGTCAGTAGAAAGGGAGGTCATGAGCAGGGTACTACAGGGATCTGTCCTGAGCCCAGTCATCTTCAATATGTTCAGAAGTGACACTGGAGAAGGAATCTGGGGCAGGCTGCATCTTTTCACAGATACCACTATGCTCTGTGAAAGGGTATACATTGACAAGGGAATCAGGGAAATGCAGAGTGACCTGCAAAGGTTACAGAGGTGGTCTAAGATTTGTCAGTTGAAATTAAACACCAAAAATTACAAGGTGATGCACCTAGGGAACAAGAACTGCAGGACTGAGTAGTGGATGGGTGGGCTAACAATTAGCATTACAGCTAAGAACGGAACCTACAGTAAGAGTTATCATCAGTGATGCCTTCAAACAACTGAGCCAGTGCAACAAGGCCAATAGTAAGGTAAACAAGATGCTGGGGTGTCTTAGGAAGGGTACAGACAGCAGGAGGAAAAAGGTAATACTACCCTTTTATAGGTCTTTGGTGAGGACTCACCTAAAGTACTGTGCCCAGTTCTGGAGACCTCATCTCAGGAAGTATAAGGACAGGCTAGAGATAGTGCAGCAAAGGGTGACAAAGATGATTCAGGGCCAACAGAGAGGTCTTACGAAAAGTGCCTCAAGGGACTGAACACATAGTCACTGGAGACCAGAAGGAAGGGAGGGGGATATGATAAAAACCTTCAATGTCCTGAAAGGAATGAACAAGCTGGACTGCTGTGAATTATTTAGCATGAGCAACTGTTCGAGGTCATGAGGGCATGAGTGGAAACTGATAGGAAGAAGGTTCAGGAGGGCTGTGAGGAAGCATTATGTCACAGAAAGAGTGGTGGAACCATGCAACATTTAACCACATGAGGTGGTGGGTGCTAAAACCATTAATGGTTTGAAACATGGCTGGGACAGAGAGAAGGGTATAGTGCTTATTCAGGAAGACATAAATTGGGAGGGGTATGATGGGTAGATAGGGAGGGCTAGGACTCTAAATGGAGAATAGGTTCTGGGGTTAGATAGGGTACCATGGGCAGACTGGATGGACCACTAGTCTTTTTCTGTCATCATTGTCTATGTATCTATGTATCTTCTCCAGGTACTTACCCAAGCCTCCTATTCCCCCACAACTTGCCCCTCATGGTGGCATCTCTGGGAGCACCATTCCCCCAACAGTGTCTGGATCTGGTGCAGAGGCAAGTGCCTGGTTGACGATGAAGGATCTTTTGGGGGCTTGACTTAATCCTGCACAGTCAGGGTTTTTGTCCTCTGGTTATACCCATGGGGGCTGGCTCACAATCACACTAGTGCATACAAGTGCATTGGCATGTGGTCACACTATAGGCATCAGGTGGTGGTCCCCCTCTGACACATGCCTGTGTTGTGCTACCACCTGATCTCCATCAGACATCAGTCAAGCAATGGTAGACAAGATCCTCCCTCCAAAAAGGAAGAGTGCTGTCCTGTGGGATACTCCTCACACCCTTTCCCAGCTGGCCTCCAGCAATCCAAGTCTGTTCTTGAACCTGGATTGCTTGAGTAGTGAGCAGTAATGCACTTCCTGGCAGGCCAATGCAAGGATTTTATAAATAGCACAACCCAGTAAATATTTTAACCTTGATTCTGGGGACAGCCATCTGAGATCACTGTAGATTATACAGTGATCAAGTGTGGAACATCTGTTTGGAAAATATAGGGCTATAGAAGGAACAATAGAAGCATCAAGGCCTTGTTCAGATGGAATTCAGAAACAGTCTTCAGCCAGAATTTCACATGGAGGCATAGAACAAGCATTTCCTTGTAGATACCCAGATAAGTTGCTCCACTGAATGCCCCCATACTTCTCACCTACCCAGCCAAGGTGATCATGACCAAAATTGCTGTCTTCCATGACAAATGTGATGGATGACACTTGTCCATAGGCTCAAATGGTATGTCCATTAGCCAAGATTGTACCAAAGTACCATGGTAGAGGTGGTTTGTGTAGTGGTAGGGACAGATGTCATTGTACACCTGGGGATGAATGCCCTGAATAGGGATGGAGCAGGCACAGTGCAGGGGGAGTTTAGGGAGCTGGGAAGAAGTGTAAGGTAGGTAGCATACTCTGTAGCTTTTGCAGAGGTACTGCCTGTCTATGACAGGGGGGAGGTGAGGGAGTTCTGCACTAACACCTTCAACTCTTGGCTGAAGGAATGGTGCAGAGTGGAGGGATTCAGCTATGTCGGGGACTGGGGGCCCAGTTGGGAGTATAAGAGCCTATACAATGGTGATGGCCTGCATCCATCCAGGAGGGGAAGCACAGTCCTCAGTGGATGGTTCAAACATTACTTCAACAAATGTTTAAACTAGTCAAGGGAGGAGGTGGAAACAAACAGGGAGTCAGGCTTGGCCCCCCCACAGGCTGAGGTAGTGCATAGAGGAAGTCAGAGGGGTGTGAGTCCCACCACGGAGCAAGGAAGTCAAGGTGAAAGGGGATTAGTAAAGGGGGAAATGGGTCAGAAAAGAGGAGGCAAAAGGGGGCACAAAAGGAAAGAGAGGGAAACAGGAAGAAATTCAAGTGCAAGCAGAGTGCTAACAAAATCTGGAAGGCCACATGCACAAATGCTAGAAGTCTGGGAAATAAGATCCCAGACCAAGAGGCCATCATGCCATAGAGCCAACCTGGATATCGTAGCCATTACTGAGTTGTGGTGCACAGCCAACTATGACTGGGACGCGGTCATACCAGGGTACACAATTTTCAGGAGGGACAGGGTAGGAAGGAGAGGTGCAGGAGTGTTGCTTCATATGAAGGATATCATAAAAGCAACAGAAATACAGGGTAGTCAGGTGAAGGCAGAGGTGCTGTGTGCTATCTTTGAGTCTAACAACAGAGCCACTATTCAGACAGGGGTGATCTATAGGCCTCCAGCACAGGGGGAGAACCTAGATAAGAAAATGTTAGAAGCAATTAGCAAAATAGCTAACAAAGGGGAGGTGTTGCTGGTGGGGCACTTCAATCTGCCATATGTAGATTGGAGTCTTCCTGCAGCAGCAACTTCAGCTAGGAGCAGGGTCATCCTGAAATACCTGCAAGGGCACTTCTCAGGTAACTGGTCAGTGAACCCACTCATGATGGGGTAGTGCTGGATCTGGTGCTTACAAATGGAGTTAGGGTTGAGGATGTTAAGTTGGGAAGCCACATTGGGACCAATGATCATTGTACAGTGTGGTTCCACATATGAACTGCTGTGGAATCCAGCCACACAATGGTGAGAGTCCTGGACTTCAGAAGGGATGACTTTATACAGATGGAGGAATGCCTCAGGAATAACCTGGCAGGGGGTAAGGACCTGGAGGGGGTGGAAGAAAAGTGGGCCAAATTAAAAGAGGGGACAATGAGGGTAACAAACCTATGTGTCAAGCAGGTAAGCAAAAGTAAAAATGGAGGAGATCGCTATGGTTTTACAAAGAGGTAGCAGAAAGGCTAAAGGAATAGCATTCACTAGGGATAAGGGGACACAGAAAGAGGAGGATACGGAGGTATATCTAGTAAAACAAAGTGAGGCAAGCAAAGCTGTAAGGAGTGCACAGGCACAAGCTGAAGAAAGAACAGCACAGGGAATATCAAAAGGGTACAAGACATTTTTCAGCTATGTGAGCAAGAAAAGGAAGAAAAAGGGAGGGACTATACAGTTAAAGAAGGAGGGAGTGATTGTATGGTGGGGATCAAGAGAAGGTAGACATCTTGAACAAGTACTTCTGCTCAGTATTCACACTGGAAGGAGTTGGGGAGGGACTGCAAAAGGCACCAGGGATTATAAGGGGAGAGAAGTGGGCACCAGTCCATTTTCTGAGGAGAAAGTCCATAAAGCACTTACTAATCTGAAAGTAGACAAAGCTAAGGGACCAGAAGGAGTACATCCAAGGGTGCTGAGGGGGCTCAGGAAAGTACTGTGGGAACCTCTGATGGACTTATTCAACAGATCATTGGAGACAGGGTGGTCCCAGGGGACTAGAGAAGGGCAGGGGCAGTCCCACTTAATAAAAGTGGTAGCAAGGAGGAGGGTGGCAGTTATAGGCCTCTCAGCCTGACATCGGCAGTGGGCAAGTTGATGGAAACACTACTCAAGGAAAGGATTGTGGAATACCTTGTATCCAATGGTTACAGGATCCCAGACAGCATGGTTTCACAGGGTTGGGGGGGCATGCTAAACAAATCTCATAAATTTATTTGACTGGGTGACTAAGGAGTTGTATCAGGGAGGGGCAGTGGACTTGGCCTACCAGAACTTCAGCAAGACTTTCAGCACTCATCCACACAGGAGACCGGTAACAAGTTGGAGGGCTTAGGGATGGGAAATAAAGTAGTAACCTGGGTGAAAAAATGGTTAGCGGTCAGGACACAGAGGGTAGTGGTAAACGGAGTTCACTCCAAGGAAGGTAGAGTGACCAGGGGGGTACCTCACAGATCAGTGCTGTGACTGGTCCTCTTCAATGTCTTCATAAGTGACATAGCAGATAAACTGAAAGGAAACATTTGCCTCTTTGCCGATGACACCAAGATCTGCAATAGAGTGGACTCTTGGGGGTGTGGGTATGCGGAAAGGATGGCAAGAGATCTGGAAAGACTGGAGTAGCAGTCAAGGGTATGGCAGCTGGGTTATAATCCTAAAATGTGCAAAATTATGCACTTGGGCCATAGTAACCAGGGAGCAGACTACATTACAGGCAGAACAATACTGACAAAGACAAAGCAGAGAAAGAGACTTAGGGGTAATCATATCGGATGATCTGAAGGTGGCCAGACAGTGTGACAAGGCAATCAGTAGGGCAAGTGGGATGCTGGGGTTCATAGGAAGAGATATTGCCAACAGGAAGACGGAGGTGATGCTGTCCCTACATAAATCACTGATGAGACCACACCTTGAGTACTGTGTCCAATTCTGGAGACCACACCTCAGGAAGAACAAAGACAGAGTGGAGGTGGTGCAGAGGAGGGCCACCAAAATGGTACAGGGTCTGCATCAAAAGCCCCAATGGAAAGAGGCTAAAGGAGCTAAATGTACACATGGGGAAACTCTGAGGACCTATAGGGGCTAAAACAGGATTAGCAGGGCAGATTAGGGGTAATCATATCGGATGGTCTGAAGGTGACCAGACAGTGGAACTAGAAGGGGACAGGATCAGCTGTGTTCCAGTACAGTAGCTGCTTCTTGTTGTTTTTACAGGGTCTCTTGTGGATTTTACTTGGTAGAAGGTTATTTCTTTTCTTTCTTGCTTCTAAGGGGCTAGCAGGGTATTGTTTTTGGAGCTGTTGGAAGTTTGAAAACTGGTTTGGTGGCTGTAAGTGGGCTCATTTGTTGGATGTTTCATTGTGTAACAGGCTGCACTCATGAAGGCCTATTTCTTCTGATTTAAAACCTATTTGGTGGGATTTGCTTGGGGCTGGTTCTTTGGTTGCAGGGCTTGGAGGGGCAGACACAGGGCTGATACACTCTCGAGAGAGTCGGGTGTAGGCCCTAATCCCACCCTCCCCCACCCCTCCCTCCCCAGATCTCTGCTTATTTATAGGGGAACACCTGCCCTGCAATTGGAGGAAAAGGCTGCTGGTGCAGCTCATGTAGTTCTAGCCACTGGGGATTGGATTTAAAGGCTGGGAGAGAGGAGCTAAGGGAGTTTTTCACTTCCTTATAAGTTTACTATGTTGTACTGCACCTAGTAATAGGGTTACTGGTTTACTGTGTGACTGTATCTAGGATTAGTGGGTGACCTGATTAGTCAGTAGGGGTGTATCTTGGACTAGTGGGGAACCTGGTGGCTCATCCAAGGAAACCTACTTGGAGGGGGATGGGACCACATGTCATTAGGGCCGGCATCTTTGGGAGGGTGGTGGGGTGCACAGGGTGTGGAGCAGCCATGATACTGGACTGGTCTTGGAAGTTCAGTGGTTGCCCAGTATTCTACCAGCTGGCACAGCTTAGGGAGGAGGTTGCAGGGATTAGGAGACAGCTGGGGGAAGGGGGGAGGTATGGTTGGGGAAGAGGGCAGGGGATCTCCCACGAGGTTGCACCAAGCACTAGGGGCAGTGACATAGGGAAAGGAGTGCAGGAGAATACTCTGGAGTCACATAGGGACCCTGGCAGAGGGGGCCCAAAGGAGGACACTACCAAGGAAGCATGCAGGTAACTGGGGACCCTCACAAAGGGGGGCCAGAGGAACAACATTCTAAGGGAAATAGGCAGATGGCTGGGGCTGGACAGAAGGAAGCAAGGTGAGGAGGTGGATCGGACCTTACATTCAGTAACCGCTTCAATTCTCTTCTTCTGCTTGAGGATGAGGGGGGGTGATGTAGCCATGACAGCAGTGGTTAGAAATGGAAAGGGAGTGGGGGGCAGGAGTTGGGAGCCGGATAGCAGGAGGAACTTGGGAACCTGGAATGCAGGAAAATGGGGGGAGCGGTGGATCAGAGCAGGGGAAGAGGGAGGAAAGCGCAAGGAGAAGGACCAGTTGGGAGGAAAGGGCAAGGAGAAGGACCAGATGTACAAGGAGGATACAGTAAAGAGAGCTGAGGGTTTAGGCCAGGGGAGCACGACAAGCAAGGAGGGACTAAATGGAGACAGGAAGGAAGGGAGGAGAAGCCAGGCTGGTTTAGTGGATGGGGGAGAAGGACCAGTCACGAGCAGTTGGGGGGGGGAGTTAGCAAGGAACAGAAGGATACACGGGAGGAGGAGAGGCATAGAATTGGAGGAGGGATGACCAGGGTAAATAAGGAGGGGGCGGCATGTGGCACCAAGATAGGGGGAGGAACAAGGAGCCGGCTGGGTGGAGGGGCCGGTAGAAAGGATGAGGGACATGGACGGGGGGGAAATGGAGGAAAAGGAGCAGTCAGAGTGCTCCTGTTGGGGGATTCTATGATCAAGGGTATCAAATGAGATAGGGAGGGAGAAGCCTGGCCAGTTAGAACAAAATTCTTCTCTGGACTAACAATGCACAGGGCCAAGCACGAGGTATATCAGCTGGCAAAAGATTGTGGGGGCTCCCCAGACATACTGATCCACCTGGGTACAAATGACATTGAGGGAAATAGTGAGCTAGAGATACTGGCAAGGTTCAGGGAGCTTGCCAGGGTCTGTCATGACATAGGATGCACAATTTCCTTCTCAGAAATCCTGCCGCTGCCAAGGGCTAGCGGGGAACACAAAAGAAAGATTAAGGAGATAAACCAGTGGCTCAGGGAGTGGTGTGAAGCCAGAGGGTATGGGTTGATGGGGGATTGGGGGGAGACCTGGGAGGATAAGAAGCTGTATGCTAGAGATAGGCTCCATCTCAATTTGGAGGGGAGGGGAATCCTTAAGTTGAAAATAGAGGGGTTCATTGGTGAAAAGTGGGGTTTAAACTTGTGAAGGGGAGAGGGATGGGAGAAAAGGCTGTCGAGGTGTCCGATAAAGGAGGACTCTGTCTCCGAATGCAGGAAAAGGCTGACTGGTAAAGTGCAGACCAGGGGAAAATGGAATCCCCATGGGAACATGAGCAGGGGAAATGGAAGTATAGGGAAAGGGTGGAAGATAGTCCTTTTAAATGCCAGGAGCTTGGGCAATAAAATGCCTGAGCTCCAGATGATGCTAACTGAGGGAGCGGTGGATGTGGCAGCAGTCACTGAGACCTGGGCCACCGCAGGACATGACTGGGACCTGAACCTGGAGGGTTACACCATGTTCAGGAAGGAAGGGGAGAGGGAAGGGGAGGAGGGGTAGTAATAATAGTCAAAAACTGCATTGGCATAGGGGGTGTAGAGGAGGTGGAGGGAACCGTGGAGGCGATTTGGGTCACCTTGATAACAAGGGGTGGCAAGACAGTAAAAATAGGAGTGGTGTATGGACCCCCTGCGCTGGTGAAGGAACTGGAGGAGAGTCTGGTGGCAGATGCTGGGAGACACTGCAGATTGGGCAGGAGAAAGGTGGTGGTGTTGGGGAACTTAAACATGCCAGGAACAGACTGGGAATCTATGACATCCTCGGTGGCCAGGAAACAGAGGTTGTTGGATGTCTTTCAAGATGCATTCCTAACTCAGGAGGTGGGGAAACCGACCAGAGAGGCACGGGTACTGGATGTGGTCCTGGCAGACAGTGACCAGATTGGGGGTCTGGAGGTAAGGGACCCATTGGCGGGGAGTGACCTTGCCATGGTCTGGTTCTGCCTGGACCTAGGAGGGGTAGAAGGCTGCACAAAACAGAGGTAACTGACTTCAGGGGGGCAGATTTTAAGGAAATGGGAAAGATCCTTAAGAAGCATTTGGATGTGATTGGGTCAGACATGGATGCTGACATTAGGTGGGAAATCATCAGAACAGGGGTGCAGGATGCTACCAGCACCTGTGCAAGAGTAAGACAAAAATTCAGTAGGGTCCAAAAACCCTGCTGGTGGACCTGGGAGGTCCAGGAGGTGGTGCGGGGAAAGATGCCAGCCTATAGGCAATTCAAGTGCTCAAGGAGTAAAAGGGATCAAGGGGAGTACAAGCTGATGGCTAGAAGGGCCACTAGGGTGGTGAGGGCAGCTAAGGCAAGGAAGGAGCAGAACCTGGCCAGGGAAATTAGGAGAGGGAACAAGGGGTTCTTTAGATACATTGGGGAAAAATAAAGGGTGAAGAGGCAGATTAGCAGGATTAAAACAGGGGAGAGATGGACACAAGACCTGGGGAGCAGGCTGAGGTACTAAATGAGTACTTCACCTCAGTTTTCACCAAGGAAAATGGGGGTGCTGCATCATACATGGGAGGAGACAGTGATACCAAGGGGGGGGGACCCTTACCAATCAGCGGGTCTGGGGATAGAGGGAGGCAACACTGGCAGGAGGGGGGAAGGCTAAGCAGGGAGAAGAGGTAGCAGAGGTGGAAATCACAGCAGAGAGAGAGAGTGAGGGAAGCCCTCAGGTCCCTTAAGATGGAGAAAGCACCGGGACTGGATAAATTACATCCCAGAGTGCTGAAGGAACTTGCGGATGTCCTGGCGAAACCCCTGGCGGAGCTTTTCACCATCTCTCTGAGGACAGGGTGGGTGCCCCAGGACTGGATGGTGGCGCATATAGTGCCTATCCACAATGGGGGATCAAGGAAGGTGGCAGGGAACTACAGGCCTGTCAGCCTGACATCGGTGGTGGGCAAGGTGATGGAGGGCATTGTCAAGGAGAGGCTGAGGGGGATCTGGAAAAGTCAAGGTGCCTGGATGATAGACAGCATGGATTCATCCCGGGGAAATCATATCAGACAAACCTTGTGGAGTTCTATGATTGGGTGATGAGTGCCTTGGACTTGGGTAGACCAGTGGATGTTCTCTTTCTAGACTTCAGCAAGGCATTTGACTCTGTTCCGCACAAGGGCCTGTTGGATAAGCTGGGAGAAATGGGGATGGGGAACCAGATGATCAGATGGATAGGCAATTGGCTCCAGGACCGGACCCAGAGGGTCATAGTTGGTGGGATAGTCTCATCCCCAAGAAGGGTCATTAGTGGGGTCCCACAGGGATCAGTCCTTGGGCCCCTCCTGTTCAACGCCTACCTCTCTGACATAAGGACAGGTATCAAGAGTGAGATGAGTCCCTTTGCGGATGACTCAAAACTGGGGGCGGTGGTGGATGGGGAGGAGGGGGGTGGCCCTACAGGGGGACCTGGAGGCTCTGGAAAGATGGTCTTGAAAGTGGAAGCTGAGGTTCAATGCAGGGAAATGCAAGATACTGCACCTGGGGGCCAGAAACCTGGGTCAAGTGTATACCCGTGGGGGGGGAATGCTACAAGTCTCGATGGCTGAGAGGGACCTGGGGGTGGCGGTGGACGTCAAGATGAACAACTCGGAGACTTGTAGGAGGGCAGCAGCCAAGGCCAACAGGATGCTGGGATGCATCGCTAGGGGGATCACCTCCAGAAGGAGGGAAGTGATACTCCATCTGTATAACTGCTTGGTGAGGCCGCACCTCGAGTACTGCGTGCAGTTTTGGAGGCCACACTTAAAGAGGGACATTAAACTCCTGGAGAGGGTCCAGAGGAGGGCAACTAAAATGATTTGGGGCTTGGGGAACAAGACCTATGGGGAGAGGCTCGAAGAGTTAAATATGTACACATTGGAAGAGAGAAGGGACCGGGGGGACATGATAGAGGTCTTCAGGTACATGAAGGGGGTAAATAGGGAAAGCAGTCAAGGTGCTTTGAAGGAAGGAGGAGGGGCAACTAGAGGGCATGGGTGGAAGCTGGAGGGGAATATTCAGGGAGAATGGAGGTGCTACTTCACTAAGAGGTGGTGGAGCCATGGAATGCTACCAGGAGGCTGGTGGAGGCAGAGATGGTGGTGGGGTTCAAGAGGGGGTGGGACAGGTACAGGGGAAGGGTTCTGGCAGCAAAATCCAATGCAGCGAGAATATCCGGAACTGGGAAGGGAGAAGCCAGAGAAGGTGAGGGGGGGCAGCAAGGTCAGCTCCTAGGGTGGGGGCTGACCAAACGAGCAGACGTGAAAGATCATTAGGCCTATTCTGCTGGCATTTTAGTATGTTAGTAGTATGTTAGTATGTTAAATTAGGTGGGCGAGGTGGTTCTTATCTGCTGACAACTTCTGTTTCTATGTTTCTGGAGGAGAGGAGGGAGAGGAGGGATTAATAAGGTACAGGAGGAGAATATTTTTCAGAGAAAAAGCTCCTGTAGTACAAGGGGGCATGCTATGAAGTTGGAGGGGGTCAATTTAGGAGAGATGTGAGGAAATACTTTTTCATGAAAAGGGTGGTGGATCCCTGGAACAACCTCCTAGTGGAGGTAGTGGTGGTGAAAACAGTGGAGGGGTTCAAAAATGCCTGGGACAGACACAACAGAATTCTAGGGGTAAGAAAGGAAGGGGGAATTGTAGGGTAATAAAGGGAGGGAACGAGAGGGAAATAGATCAAGTGAGGTCGGCAGCAAATTAAAAAAAAGGGGGGGCCGACTGGATGGGTCTAGCAGCCCTTATCTGCTGTCACATACCATGTTTCTATGTTTCTATGATGGTCCAGCCTCCTTGTGCTTCACTTCTCCCTTACCCGTGCCTCCAAGCTTGTCTGCTCCAGCTCAGGTCCCCCCGCCCACCCACTCACCCTGTTCTCAACCCATCTTCCATACTCACACTGGCACGTAAAAAAACAGCACTCCTTAAACTACTTAACATCCTCTTACTACTAACTACAGGTGATATTGAACCTAATCCAGGCCCTCTCCCCCCCACTCCCCTCAACCTTCCACGAGGCCTAAAGCTTGCCCATCTAAACATTAGGAGCCTCCTTTCCGAATTTACTCTCCTTCAACCTGTGCTACTGTGCCGTTTCAGGGCTGTTTCTTCTCAAGCAAACTGCATTCTGCAGTTTAGTAAGCAGACTAAGGAGAAGTTGGCTGACGCTCACCCTCCAAGCAAGGGGACTACTGTTCCCTTTCGGGGCTGTTTCCTTTCAAACAAACTGCATTCTGCAGTTTGGTAAGCAGACTAAGGAGAAGTTGGCCGATGCTCACCCTCCAAGCAAGGGGACTACCGTGCTCTTTCAGGGCTGTTTCCTCTCAAACAAACTGCATTCTGCCGTTTGGTAAGCAGACTAAGGAGAAGTTGGCCGATGCTCACCCTCCAAGCAAGGTACAGGTTGGAACTCTGAATTTTGGCATCTTCCCTTGGAGGATTCTCACCTGCCTCTGTTTACCAGTGTTTCTCACACTATGTAAAACAATCCAGAAGTCTTTTAGGAACAGCTGCCAAGAAATTAATGCTAGAACTGACCTCTGCTTGACATGTTCTTGATTTCTCACTTTAAGTAATGTTTAGTCTGGTGTAGAGATTTCTTAAGAGTTGGTTTAAGTTTGAGAGAGGCTATTAAGGTAGCGTGATTTTGCTATCTGCCCTGTGCCCCTTCTCTTAGAGCTGTAGGTCTGTGGGCTGTACCCTTGACCTCTGTGTCCCATTGAGGCTGCTGCAGTGCCCCTCCCGTAAAAAACTTGCTTCAGAACCTCCCTGCCTGTTTTTTTTTCATCTTTGTGCCCCAGTGTTAATCAGAGCCCCTTCCACAACTGTATTGAGGCTGCTGCTCTCTCCTGTTGAGCATACTGCAGTGTCCTCCACAACCCCCAACTTGCTTCAGGACTTCCCTGCATAAACTATCTCTGTTTAATTCTCAACCACTCCCAAACTGTTAATTTCTCTTTTGTTTTCTGACTGCCCTCCCTTCCAAGCCTGCTATTTAATTTCGTCCTCTCACCTTATCTCAACAGGGGACTATTGTGCCCTTTTGGGGCTGTTTCCTCTCAAACAAACTGCATTCTGCAGTTTGGTAAGCAGACTAAGGAGAAGTTGGCCAATGTTCACCCTCCAAGCAAGGTACGGGTTGGAACTCTGAATTTTGGCTTCTACCCCTGGAGGAATCTCACTTGCCCCTGTTTGTCAGTGTTTCTCACGCTGTGTTTCATTGAGGCTGCTGCAGTGCTCCCCCCAACTTGCTTCAGAACCTCCCTGCCATTAGCAGATTATATCTTTTAACCACTAGAGGGCCCATTTATACGCACACTTATCCAATCCAACACAATACAGTTCCTGTCTCATCTCACTTATTGTGTGGTCAATCTACCACTATTCATCAGTCTTTGCCCCCTCCCTGTTCTACTGATTGATACTGTTTTTTCCCAACTGCAGCTTATACTCTTCACCCACTAGAGGGGTCTTCCCCTAATTGTGCCAATGCTGCTCTACATCTCCTTACTCTCTACTACTCCTGGACACTCTTCCTTTACTGCTCAGCTGCTATGGGTAATTACACTTCATTACTAAGTCTGCTCTGCTTCACCCTCTTGATACAGACCTCACACCGACTGGAGCACCTTTCCTCCATACTAGGCACCTCATCCCCAGACTACCCTACAGTGACACGGCTCTCCCCCACCCTTGACACACCAGTGACCCCCCAACACCCCCACCCTGCCAACGCTCCCACTCCCTCTGCCCTCCAAGTCCCGACCTGGACCCAGCTCTCCCCTGCCATTCCCACCCTTCACATTTTATCTATCCCATGCACCATGATTGTAAAGTCCTCAGCTGGGTGTCGACCCAAGGGTCTCCATTGCCACCGGCCACTAACCAGAATAATTACACTGCTATTATTATTATCTGGTAATGTACACCCAAACCCAGGACCTATGGCTTCCAGCCCTTCTAAACCCTGTACTGCAACTGGCATCCGCTTTGCATCCTTAAACATTTGCAGTCTCCTAAAGAAATCTGCTGCCCTCCAGTGCTGGGTCGTTCAACATCAACCTGACATAATTGCACTGGTAGAGACTAGTCTCTCCAAATCAACTCCTGACTCCTCTACCACCCTCCCTGGATATACCATCTACAGGGAAGACCAAGTAGGCAGACGCAGTGGTAGTTGTGCACTACTCATACGGGACTCCCTTATAGGTCAGGCACTCCCAGCTCCTAAACTTGATTATGGAGCCCAAGCCCTCACCTTAAAAATCACACCTGACCCCGCCCGAGGCCCTCTCTTCCTCATGGTCTCCTACGTACCCCCGAAGCGGTACAGTCCCTCATTGACTACCTCACAACTCTCCTTCACAAAGTGGAGCAAGTCATCCTAGGTGATCTCAATGTTAACTGGCTTGCCTCCACTGCCTCCCGTATAAGGGACTCCTTTGCTGCCCTGGATATGTCCCAGTTAGACACCCAGCCCACCAGATTCAACCACTATACTGGCACCAGCACTCTCCTAGATGTTGTCATATCTAACCGCCCCTACAAAATCTGGGATGTCACTGTCCTCCCCGACTCTCTTAGCGATCACTCCCCAGTCCTCTGTCTCTGGTCATCCTCCACTCTGAATCCAGTGTCCCAGGCCACTCTATGCCACCGTTTATGCCCCGGCGGCCTCATAAAATTAAAACAATACCTAGCCCAGCTAGACTGGTCCCCTATACGACGTGCCCCTGACGTTGACTCAGCTCTTGACCACTTCACAAATGCCTTCTGTAAGGCTTCTGACCTTTTGCCCCCCTCACCAGGATCCGCTCCAAAAAATGCAATGCCCCATGGATCACCCCACCCCTCCTCCAGAGACTCAAAAACAGAGATAATCTCTGGCACATTGCTGTAGAATCTGGAACGGCATCTGATAGACAGGCCTACAATGCAGAATGCAATAAGTGCACTTGGGCTATTAGGCGGGCCAAGGCAGAGCACTACCAGACTGCCCTCACTTCCACTTGGTGTTCAGCCCAGACCTTCTGGGATAATATGAAAGAGCTAAATGGGAAGTTCAGCTCCCCCCACCATCTCAGCTCTCCATCAATGGCACCCCCACCACAGATCCACTCCTTATAGCTGATTGCCTTAACACTGCCTTGTCTGACCTAAGCTCAGTCCTCCCCAGCAGCTTCTTTGACCCAATCCCCACCTCTCTCCCTCTGGTCATGCATCGTTCACCATTCTACTTGCGTACCCTATCCCCCCAAGAAGCCAGGCCACACCTGCTAAAAGACTTAAGCAGCAATAACCCCACAAGTGACCCCCTTGACTCCAGGATCCTCCGTATGGTCTTGGACGAAGTCCTAGTCCCCCTGACTGACCTTCTAAACCAGTCTCTATGCCTGGGTCAGTTCCCAAGTGCTTGGAAAACTGCTGAAATCACACCCATACATAAGAATGGGGACCGGTCCACCCCCAACAATTACCGGCCAATCTCCATCCTACCCCCACTCTCTAAAGCCCTTGAAAAAATGGTGTTGATCCAGCTCTCTGAATACCTAACCAAGTGTGACATTATATGCCCAGAGCAGCATGGTTTCTGCCCAGGACACAGCACAACTACAGCTCTCCTGGAATTCTCCCAATACCTGCATGCTGCTCTCGACTCTGGCAGCCTTGCAGAAGCAGTGTTCATTGACCTCTCCAAGGCCTTTGACACTGTCTGTCATCCCCTTCTACTCGACTCTCTCCACCAACTTGGCTTCTCTGAAGGTCCCATTTCCTGGTTCTCTAACTACCTCTCTGCTAGATCCCAGCGTGTCAAGATCAGCAGATCCCTCTCCAGCACTCTTCCCATTCACTCAGAGGTTCTTCAGGGCTCCATGCTGGGTCCAATACTTTTTAGTCTCTACCTCAACACCCTCCCCAGCTCATGTACCAGTAAAATGCTCCTCTACGCTGACGATGCAGTCCTCGTTGCCTCACATCCCAATCCCACCTCTCTCCAATTATCCCTCCAGCAAGCTTACAACCAAGCCAAAAGGTGGTTTGGTGACCGCAGACTGGTCATTAACCTAAAGAAAACCAAATCAATGCTCTTCTCCCACCACCAAAATAAAGCTAAATACCCCCCCTTGATTATCCCCAGCACTCTGCACCCACTAGAACAAATGACCATAAAAGTACCTAGGCATCACGTTCGATACTGCCCTCTCCTTCCACACCCACATTAATGCCCTGTCTGCTGTCATTAACTCTCAGATTGGCCTGCTATACCAGTACAGGGACTGCCTGCCTCAGGTTGCCCTTAGGCTGGCCATCACCTCCTCCCTTTTGTCCCTCGTGGACTATGGCTTGCCCATCTATGCCGCAGCTGACAACACTGCTCTCTCCAAAATACAACTCTCCATCAATAAGGCCTGTAGGCTCCTGACCGGTGCCCCCAGCCACACTCACACCTGCCTTCTCTATACTACCACCAATCTGCTCAACTTTTAGGAGTGACTCCTCTACCAGACCTGCCTTCTCGCTAAGAAATCACTGCTAGGACTCTCCCCCCCCGGGGTTCTCCACCTCCCTACAGCAGACATCATTGTCCCTCACCACCCATAACTCTGTTAAGGCCATTTTCAAGGTGCCCAGAACCAAGACCTCTCTTGCCCAGAGATCCTTCCTCTACTGAGCCCCCACCTGGTTCAACTCCCTCCCTAGCTGCATCTCCAACTTGCCAAAAATTGGCTTCTTCAAAATAGCCCTTTGGAACCAAATCTTTAATACTGTACCAGCTGTTGTAGTTGCAACTAACCCCCTGTTGTAACCTGTGGTACCCACCCGCCTTGCCCCCTGGCTTGACAACGTCCACTGGATAGTCTCTCCCTCCACCAGACCCACTCCTTCCCTATTAGGTCCAAACAGGGATGTAACCCGCTGTCTTCTCTGAGAACCTACTATATCCATAAGTGTAACTCACAATTTTGTAACACTATGCAACCTAAGTAACATACAAACTACTACATTATGTAACCTAAGTGTATCTATGTTAAATGTTCCTTTTACTGCACCCGTAATGTTATCCGCTGTTTTAAGCTGCACTGTAACAACTGTCTTGATGTCTGCCCCCACGCGATGAGGTGTCTTTGTAAATGAGTCTCTAACTCAAAGGTTGTAAACCCGATTTGTAATGAATATTGAATAAATAATGAAACCTCTTACTCCATCACTTAAACCGGATGTTTTAATCCTAGCTGAATCTTGGCTTAATACTAAGATCCCAGATACGTCTATCTCCATTCCAGGTTATTCCCTTACCCGCCAAGATCTGTCTGGTGGGGGTGAAGGTATGGCAATGTATATCAATTCCTCAATCCAGCTCACCACTGTTCTAGCCACCTCCCTCTCTCCCAGCTGCATGTGAACTCTTTTGGTCTAACTCTCCCTACCCTTCTCCCTCCCATCTTTGTTGCAGGTACTTACTGTTGCCCAGGCCCCCCCCCCAATGATCTCTGACCTCCTGACTACTCTCCTAATGCAGTCATCCACAGGAGAACTTCAGATTCTAGGAGATTTCAACCTGAATTTGCTCTTCCCTTCCCATTCCAGAATTCACAGTGACACCTCATCCCTCAACCTATTCCAGCTAATCAGTGAGCCTACCCACCTAAATCCCAAATCACATAATCATTCCCTCACTAACTGGGTCCTAACCTCCCACCCACACCAACTTATTGATGCAGGTATCCTCCCCAACTCGCAAAGTGATCATCATATAATCTATTGTATATGCAAGATCTGGTGACCTAAAGCCCCACCTAAACTCCTGTTATGTCACTCTTACAAATCCCTGGATCTTAACCCCTTCTAGATGCCCTGGCCAACACTGGCTGGTCCCCCATCTCCACAGCTTCCTCTGTCGACTCAGCCCTTGAGTATTTTAAATCCAAATTCCTTGTTGTGTGGAGTCCTTACACACCCCTTAGATGTATAAGGGTGAGAGGCTCCCATTTACCCTGGATCACTAGTGAATTACTAGCATGCCTGCAGGCTCAGGACAATGCCTAGAACTTAAGGTCCACAAATTCACTGGCTCCCCTGCCAACTATCAATCCTACTGCTATGTCTGGAACACCTGCACCAAGGCAGTGTGCCTTGCTAAAGCAGAATATTTCCAGTCCACCTTTCAATCAAATCTAAACCACTCATCAAAATTTTGAAAAGCAGTTCATGCCCTTTTCTCCTCTCCATCCCAGCCTCCAGTCCCCACTTTAAAAGTGGATACCTCCTCTCTGACTGATCCACTTAAAGGAGCCATGGAGTTTAACCCTTACTTCACTTTCTGTGCCTCATCCCTCCTCTCACCCCTCCCCTCCCCTCTCACACCTCCAGTCTCCTCCCTCTCCTGACCTGCTTGATCTCCCCACACTCATCCCCCTCTTTCTCCTTATCCCCGTGTGTTCCCCTGTGTCCCCCTCTTCTTGCACTAAACCCAAATAAGGGCAAAACCCCAGATAGTTTGGACTCAAAACTCCTCCATCTAGCCGCTCCTGCTATTGCCTTTCCTCTTACCTCTCTCCTAAACCTCTCCTTCTCTCTGGATTTGTCCCAGCTGTCTGGACGCATGCCACAATAATCCCCCTCCCCAAAGAAGGTGACTCTACTGTACCTGGCAACTACCATCCTGTCTCTCTTCTCCCTATCCTAGTCAAACTCCAGGAGCACATTGTACTTTCCCAGCTCTCTCCCTTCCTTGACTCCACCTAATTTTTCACCCCTTTCCAGTCTGGCTTCAGGAAGCATCACTCTACTGCCATCTCCCTTCTAAGGTTAACTGACTCCATACTCACTGGCATGGATCAGGGACTCATCACCATAGCCATCTTTGTCGACCTAACCAAGGCGTTTGACACTGTCTCCCATGCCCTCCTTAAGAAACTCCTCAGCTGGGCTTTCAACCAGTGCCACAAACTGGTTCAGATCCTACCTGGATAGTAGGTCTCAATCAGTCTGGATTGGTGACTGTCTGTCCCCCCTCCCCATCATCACTAGTGTTCCACAAGGCTCTGTCCTTGGCCCACTCCTATTCTCAATCTTCCATAATGATCTCCCAGATGTATGCTCCTCCTCCTCCTCCTCTATCCATATGTATGCAGATGATACCATCCTGTACACTTTTCGTCCCTCCCTCTCTGAAGTGGAATCCAGACTCCAGACTGACTTTGATAAAGTTGAGCTCTGGCTCCAATCAAACCAGTTGTTCCTGAATGCCAGGAAGAGAGTCTCCATTACCTTTGGCACAAGGCTGAGACTCTCTGGGCTCCCCACACTCCCATTTTTCCACACCCCTGATGGGATTATGCTTGAGGATGTTACCTCCTTTCAGTATCTTGGGGTTTGGTTGGACCAACACCTCAACTTTTCTGGACATGTGGATGCCATCCACAAAAAAATGCGCTCTAAACTTGGTGCCATGTACAGGAACTGTGGAAGTATCCCTTTGCCGGCCCACTGTGCACATGTCCAAAAACTGATCCTCACAATATTTAACTATGGTGATGTAGTCTACAGTGCCATTCCTAAAACCTCCCTAGCCAGACTGGACACCGTCTTCCATGCTTTCTGTCACTTTGCTCTTGATTGGCCCCCTCTGCACCCACCATTGCGACCTCTACTAATCTCTCCCCTTCCCCTCCCTTGAAGACCGAAGCCTCTTCCACTGAACCTGGCTCTCTCTCTCTCTCTCTCTCTCCCTATCTCATCGCTTTCATATCACTCTCTCCACCCTCCACTTACTTGCTCTGTAATCTTTATCCCTGCACTCTGGCCATCCCTTTTAGGTCCACCTCCATTGGACAAGCTGCCTTTTCCCATCGCTTCCCCAAAATCTGAAACTCCCTTACCCCTCCCATCAGACATGCCCCATCCTGCCATACCTTCACCTATCTCCTTCATAGCCTCACTTCCTCCTCCTGCAGATGTCCCCACTCCACTAGCCCCTCTCCCCCTTCCCCCCGGATATTCACTGAATTCTGCCACACTGTATTTCCCCCTTGTATCGCACTTGTAATCCTTCTTCTGTATTTTTTTCTCTTCTCTTGTTGGTTGTTGGATTATTACTTTAATTGTACTTTGTAGTTCCAATAACATGTTATTGTTCATTGATGTGTTTTGTTGTTGATACCATGTTCTTGCTCTATTACTCCAACCCTGTACCTCCAGGACACATCTGGAAAGAAGCAACACTGCTCAGTATGCTTTCCCTGGTAAAACTGTTAAATAAACAAATAAAAATAAATAAATAAAAAGCAGATAACCACATTCGCCTAGCCCATTATCAGAACACCAGCCTTTGCCTGGAATTCAGAGATGGCAGCCAGGCACCATAAGGGATGAAGCTTGCAGCCCTGACTGGAACAGGTACCAAAGGTAGTCAAGGCTTCATCGAACCAGAGAGTAGAGGCAATCCATGCTCTGTGCACCAGAAGGAAAACCTCTTCTACTTACAACTGTAAGTTTTTTGTGTTTTTATTATTCTATGGTAACCGGGTAAGGCCCACTAGGCACTGGTGCCTGTTGTCAGGGGCAATCCGGGAGCATTGGGGAGGTTAAGTGACTTGCTCAGAGTCACACAGTATGCAAGTGGAGGTTGTGGGAATCAAACCCAAGTCTGTCTGCTGGATGTACCAAGCTCATTCACAGCTTGTTACTCTAATCTCTTGGCAATACTGACAACATAGTACAGTAGAGCTGACTTCACCTTCCCAAAATAACTTGAACTAAGATCCCCCACAGAAAGTCAAAGGGCCTGAAACATTTGCCACCCAGGAACCAGGCTATCAGATGCAGGAATTTCAGATTTGGGTGCCTGTCTATCCCTTTGGGTCTTGACAGCAGGTCTGGGTGAAGTGAGATCAGCCACAGTAGCTTACTGCTAAAGCAGTCCTGATACCTAAACTGGATGCTTCATCCATCTGGGCCTTGAGGGTCACCTTGTGGATCAGATGAAACAGAGGGAAAGCATACATGAACTCTTGTCAATGACTAGACAAATGAGTTCCTCAGCAGTGTCCCATTCTGAGGAGGATGAGTGCAAAACAGCCCCAACTTCCAATTTTCCAGGAAGCGAACAGGTTCACTGACACTGTTTTCCATGCTAAGAGCACCTGGGACACCACCTGCTGGTGCAGCAACTATTCTTTTTCATTTATTTACTTCACCAGGAAGGTGGATTGGATCCAAGGACTATTTTTCAACAATGACTAGGGGAGGGAGTAACAAGGATACAAACACAGTAACAGAAATAATATGTAACATAAAATCACTAATAACAATACTTACAAAATCACAGCCTAATACACTTTTATATAACACATTTTAAAAATCACATATCACGTGCAACTCCCTTAAATAGAGTTAATTCCCTTCAAATTTCATCATGTCATTCACGGGCTGTTTCCCCTCACAGTTAAGGGCACTGGCAAGCTGGTTGTTTGCTCCCATCACATGGACCACCATGAGTTCCATCTGTAGCTGTGAGCCAGGGACCAAATCTGTAATGCCTCCAGTCACAGCAGAAGGAGTGTGTGCCTCCCTTCTTGTTCTGGTAGAACTTGGTGGTCATGTTGTATTTTGTAACCTGGACAACATGGCCCTTGACCGATGAAGCAGAATCCGACAGTGTCAGTTGCACTGCTCAGAGCTCCAGCAGATCTGCATTCTGGACTTGCTTGGCCAACAAAAATCGTTTGTTCTGCAGTCTTGTAGGTGCACCCCAGCATACTAGGGAGGTGTCCGCCTTCAGCATAACCAAATGCTGTAGCCAGACAAAGGAGATTCCCTTTGTAAGGAAGATTCTGGGGTGTCTGTGGGGGCACCAATTGTAATAAAAATAGAAGATACAAATAGCTGGTATACTTCCTTATATATTGTAGTTTGCACACAACTAACAATACAAAGCATGGCATGATCTCTCAGATAGAAATACATGTACAGTAGCAGTCAGCACATAGAATCAGGTAAATTGGCCAAATATGACCTTCCTTCTGGGGGATGGACACAGACTGAGGTCTTCCAAAATTGACTCCACATCTCCAGATTCTTTGCTGTACTGGGCCTGTACTTATATCCAGCCTTGTGTATAGTTACGTGATATGTCCAAGGACACTTATGAAACTCCAATGTCTTCGCAACATCCAAGGCTGCTTGTCCACAACATGTCTCACATGTTGCTCTTGGAGTTCCAGCCCTTCCTTTTTATCAGTACATGACTAGGCAACCCTGCACGCCTCTCCAAGAGACAGTACCAGTTTGGAATGTGGTAAACAACTATGTTTTCATAGCAGTCCACGTGTGTGTGTGTGTGTGTGTGTGTATGTGTCCTGCCTCAGCAAGATTGCCTGGGGTCCAGCGAGCTAGGCTTGCAGTTGTTACAATCACTAATTGTAATCCTAGATTGAATAAATAAAAAATAAAAATAAATAAACTAATTGGCCCTATGTATTTCTTATATTCAGTAATACTTAACTGTTTGTATAATATAATAGCTGATAGAGTCTGATAATGATAATAATAGTATACTTATTCCAGATGCAATAAGCTGTATGCCTACAATTCTAATAATGTGTATAAGTAATAAGCTTTCTCTCTACACCTTCTAGAGGTTTGCTGGGTACAGCCACGGTAGGATGGCATTCAGCACCATGTGGGTCACCTGAACCGACTGCTCCAGTCTGCCCCAAGATTTCCAACTTGGAATCTCTATAGAATCTATTATTCCCTCACAGCCTCCATTTCTCCTCCCATATTATCCCATCTGAAACCTCCCTTAAATGTGTCCCAAATTCTCTTGAACCCTGTTATTTTCTATGTTTCCACAGCCTCATCTGGAAGTCTTTTTCATTCCTCCTCCACACTTTCAATAAAGTCATTTTCCTGATGTCTTTTTTGAACTTCCCCTCTTCTAGCTTTAGTGCATGGCCTTTGGTGGACATATGTTTTGAACCCTTTCATGAACTGGAAAGTCTCTTTCATATCCCCCTTATCCTCTCCACCCTCCAGTGTGTGCATGTTAAGATTTTCCTGTCTTTCCTCACACATTTTGCCCTGTACTTCATGGATCATCTTTGTGGGCTTTGGCTACACTGTTTCTGGTCTGTCCTATCCTTTCTTAGGCATGGGCCCCAGAACTGCACATAGTTCTCATGGCATCCTTTTCCAGGATGTCCATCAGTGGGTAACTTTCCCTCTTCTGGACCTCCTTCAGTGGACACCTGACAGTACTCAACTCCTGTGACTGCAGGTTCTAACTTCCCACCACCACCCGTCTGTCTATCCACTCCCTGCGCACACATTCACCTTTCCGGTTTTTCTTCAGTCATTCCCCCATATCCTCTTACCCTTCACATTTCCCTCTCTTGCCAACCCTCACCCCCTCTGTCACTACTCATTCCACCCCTCTCCACGTAATTCTCTCCTCTCTCACCATCCCTTTCCAACACCCCTTGTTCACCCTCCCCAATAATCACTGACCTGCACACTTCTGTGAGTGCCATGTTTTTTCTTCCCCTACCCCCAGCCCTCTTCCCATTACCCCTTGTCATAGTCAGCCCTGACTGCTCCACTATCTACCCTCTCCACCTCTCCTCACCACACTAGTCCTGTGACCCCTATGTGCATAGCTTGTCATAAATACTGCCTGCACTTCCTCATATGAACTAATGCATTTGCTTCTTATATATAGTACAGTTTCATTTTGTATAGCTTTTTCCACTTTGTAACCATAGGATTTCACCATCAATTATAAATGATGTTGTACTAGACTATGTCTATACCTTACGCTTTTTTATTCTGTATGTACCAGTTGTTTGAACCTTACTTGACATGGAACCTTTATAAAAGAACTTTTAGCTTAATGATGTAACTCAGAGATGACAAATAAATAAATAAATAAATATCAATAGCCAAGAACAGTCTGTCCATCAATGTGGTATGGGAGGAACATTACCCCAAAGCAGACCTCTCTGTCCAGAACCTGTTGCCCCTCAACCTAGACACTGAGTAAAAGGATGACTTACATAGATATATAGATACTGTCAGCAGATAAGGGTCTATGGTCCACCCAGTCTGCCCATTTGAACTTGTAAGACCACTTTAAGTTTTTCTAGAAGTCTGTTACCCCTTACCCCAGACCTCCAGGATTCCTTTATGTCTCTCCCATGCATTCTTAAATCCCGTGATTGTTTCAGCCCCCACCACTTCCTCAGGCAGGGTGTTCCACTTGTCCACCACTCTTTCTGTGAAGAAATTCTGCCTCACATTTCCTCTGAATCACCCTCCATCCAACTTCATTCCATGCCCTCTAGTCCTGGAACATCTTTTTCAATGGAAAATAGTGTTTTCCTGCACCCTGTTCCTCCACGTAAGGTACTTGTATGTCTCTATTATATCACTTCTCTCCCTTTTCTCCTCCAGGGAGTACATATTCAAGTCCTTCAGCCTGTCCTCATAGGACTTGTGATGCAATCCCTGTACCATCTTTGTTGCCTACTCTGAGCCTTCTCCACTCTGTCTATGTCCTTACGTAGGTAAGGTCTCCAGAACAGGACACTGTACTTCAGTTGGGACCTCACTAGTGTCTTGTATAGTGGAATTATGACCTCTCTTTTCCTGCTGCTGATGCTCCTGCCTATGCATCCCAGCATCCTATTTGCTTTACCTGCCACCTTGACACATTGCTTCCCTACCTTGAGGTTATCAGAGATGATAACCCCAAGGTCTCTTTCCTGCTTGGTGCATGCTATATCCTCACCTCCAACTGATATGTTGTTTCAGGGTTTTTGCACCCTATATGCATTATTTTCCATTTTTTTGTATTAAATTTCAACTGCCAAACCCTTGACCATTCTTCAAGCTTCTGCAGGTCCCTCTTCATTCTGTCAACACCCTCTGGTGTGTTCACTCTGTTACAGAGCTACAGTACATGTCATTGGTGAGCAGGGACATTCTGCCTTCTAGATCCTGCACAATGTCACCAATGAAGTTGTTGAATAGGACCAGTCCCAGCACTAATCCCTGCAGCACCCCACTGGTCACTCTTCCCTTTGTGGAGTGACAGACATTTACCACCACCCTCTGTGTTCTGCCACTCAGTCAATTACCCACCCACTGCACTACTGTCCTGCTCACTCCCATATTCCCCAGTTTGTTTAACAGTCTTCTATGCAACACGGTGTCAAAGGCCTTGCTGAAGTCTAGATAGGCCATGTCCACTGCCCTCCCCTGATCTACCTCCCTTGTCACCCAGTTGAAAAATTCAATGAGGTTGGTCTGGCATGACCTCCCCCCCCCCGGTGAAACCATGCTGCCTTGGGTCCTTTAGCCCACTGGCAACCAGATGTTCCACCAATCTCTCCTTCAGTAGTGCTTCCATGATCTTCCCCACTACTAAGATCAGGCTGACTGGCCTGTAGTTCCCCGTTTCCTATTTGTTCCCATTTTTGTATAAGGGGACTACATCTGCTGTCCTCCAGTCTTTGGATACCTTCCCTGTTTTTAGTGATTAGCTAAACAGGATTGCCAGAGGTTCAACCATCAGCTCTCTTAGTTGCTTTAGGATCCTGGGGTGCATCCCATCTGGCCCCAATACTTTATCAACTCTTATTCCTTCCAATTCCTTTAGGACCCAGTCCCCTGTAAAGGGACTCATGTTCATTTCCGTGCCCTTCCCACCACTTGTACTCCCTTCAGGCCCATTATCCTCCCTTTCCTCAGTAAAGGCTGAGCAGAAATATCTGTGCAGTATGTCAGCTTTACTGTTGTCATCCTCCACACTGCCCCTGTCCTTCCCATTCAGTCTCACTATCCCTCCCTTTGCCCTTCTTTTTTCACTGTTACCCCTATCACACTGTCCCTGTTTGTGAGCATGAGGCCCAGTATTGCCTTCTGCTGAGTTGGTTGCATGACCAGTTGCTTAAGGAAGGCACCCTGAAGGGAGTCCAGGATAAATTTGCTCCTAGTTGATGCTGCTGTTGGGAGGCTCCAGTCCACATCTGGAATATTGAAGTCTCCAACCAGCACCACATCCCCCTTGTCCATCATCCTCTGGATGGCTAGCATTAACTCCTTATCTGTCTCTCCCTCCTGGGCTGGTGGTCTGTAGTTCACCCTTGTGTGGATGACTGACCCCGTTTTCCATTCCAGCTTAACCCACATTATCCCAACCCCCTTTTGTTCTTCATGGATCTCTGTGGCCCTTATGTCATCTTTCACATAAAGTACCACTCCTCCTCCTCCTCCCTTCCTGCCTGCCTGCCCTGTCCCTTCTGAATATGTTGTAGCCAGGTATGGCTATCTCCCAGTCATCGTTATCATTACACCTGGTTTCTATGATGGCCACAATGTCCAGGTCTGACTGCACCATGACAGCCCCCAGATCCTCCATCTTGTTGTTAAGGCTCCTGGCACTGGCACACATGGCTTTCCATGATGTGACCTCCCTGGTTTATTTTGCTGTTCTACTCCATTCCCCTCCCTGGTTGTCCTTTATGCCTGGTTTTCACTGTTGTCTGCCCTTCCATTGTATTTTGTCCTTTTTCTGCCTATCTACCCCTTGGGTACCTATCTCCATCTTTTGTACACTGCTTTGTAGTGATATTCCCTCCTCCTGTTCTCTGGTTCCACTGCTAGCTATGGGGGGGCAAATAGGTATCCTCCTTGCTGCCCTGTCACCCAGCAGGGCTAGTTTAAATGCTTGCCTGTGTAGCATTGAAACTTTTCATTAAGTGCTTGGATTTCCCTCTAGGATGTATGCAGGCCATCAGTCTTGAACAAGCCAACATCCCTTCAGGTGGGTCCCCAGTCACCAATGAATCTGAACCCTTCCTCACAACACCAGTTCTTCAACCATGTGTTAAAGTTCCTGGTGCTTGTGACCTTACACTCTCCCATTCCTCTCACAGGTAGTATGTCAGAGAAGGTGATGGATGTAGCTACTTGCTTGAGACCCCTCCCAATTTTCTAAACTTTTCTTGAACTTCCTTAGGCTCCCAGTTTGCCAGGTCATTAGTTCCTAGGTGGATAATGACATCCAGATTTCCCATCCTGGTGATCCGTAGGATTTTCCTCCCATCCTTCCACACCATGGCACCTGGTAGGCACCTCACCTCCCTGTCTTCCCCCTCACATGCTCCTAGCTTGATCCTCTGTATGATAGAGTACCCCACCAGGATTTGCTTCCTCCTACTCTGGGGTCTACTGCTCCCCCCTACTGAGATCACCTCCTAGGTTGACCTCCACATCCTTCTCTTCCACTTCTCTGGGTGCCTCTGTCTAGTTGCTCCCATTTGTCAGTGCAGCATGTGAGTTCTGGAGTGGAATAGGATTTGGTATGTGCCTCTGCCTGACAGTCCTAACCCTCCCCGAGCTCACAGTTGTCCAAGTGCTCCACATTCTTGGCATCCTTTGAGGCAGCAGCATTGTAGTGGGTGGTCTCTGGATGGGGTGAAGGTACTCCTGATCCAGTTTACCTCCACTCTGAGTCTGTCTATCTTGTCCCACAGTCCAGAAAGATGCCTCCAAATAGAGCAGCACCCCAGCATCCCGAAGGTCTGCCTGAATACGACTGCCCCACATCTACTGCACTGCACCACTCCCCACATTATTCTGCACTTATACAGCTATTACACTATTTGTGTAATTACACTATTACACTATTTGTCTGTTAGTGATTACACTAGTTGTCTATTTCTGAAGCCCCCCTTCTAGTTCCTCATAGATGTGAATCTCTCCTTCTAGGTCCCTGTGTTTGTTTTTTTGGAAATATTTTTACTTGATGTTGGTTTTATATTTGTAATTTACACTACGGTAACCCCTGAGTTGACTGTACTTCTACATTACTGCAGCTTGTTGGGATAAGGGCGGACTTACTTGCCCTTATGCTCATCCTACTCCACAGCCCCTGCAATTCTCTGTGCTTGGCTTCTGTCACTCAGAATTAACAGGGTATTTAATTAACAGTGGAGGTAGGGGTGGGACAGTGGGGAAACATTTGCTGCAAGGAAATAACAGCCTCACTTAAATCATACCAAAATAGGTTTTAAACTTTCAACAGCAAGTAAAAGCAGAAAGAAAATAATAGCCCCACTTAAATCACACCAAAATAGGTTTCAAATTTTCAACAGCCCCAAAACAATTCCTTTTTAGCCCATTATAAGAAGTAAAAAAATCAACATGCTATCAGTTAAAACATAGCTGAGGCCTATGGCCAAACAATTAGCACCCCTCTTCCAAGCTACATGGCTAGAAAATCAGTTTATGCACTATAATGTTAATGGGATTAAAAAAAATCAAGATAAGCAGAACAGCAGCCCAAATAAAATCAACAATAAGCAAGTAAAAACAGCAAGGAAATAACAGCCCAACTTAAATCACACCAAAATAGGTTTCAAATTTTCAACAGCAAGTAAAAATAGCAAGGAAATAACAGCCCTACTTAAATCACACCAAAATAGGTTTCAAATTTTCAACAGCAAGTAAAAATAGCAAGGAAATAACAGCCCCACTTAAATCACACCAAAATAGGTTTTAAATTTTCAACAGCAAGTAAAAACAGCAAGGAAATAACAGCATCACTTAAATCACACCAAAAATAGGTTGTACATTTTCAACAGCAAGTCAAAATAGTGAAAAAATAACTGCCCCACTAAAAGCACACTAAAATTGGTTTGAAATTGGAATAAACAGGTTTCTAATTCAAAGAAATAACAGTCTCACTTAAATCGCACCAAAATAAGTTTTAGATTTTCAACAGCAAGTAAAAACAGCAAGGAAATAACAGCCCCACTTAAAATCACACCAAAATAGGTTTTATATTTTCAACAGCACCACATATTATGTCATAAATGAAATCAGTCACGACCTTTCAATAAAAGGAAAAAATAACAATCATTCTTGTTGGTAAATTGAAATGATACATACAACCTTCAAAGATTATGAATAAATATACCAATGATTCTTGTCAGCAAATAATACACACATGTTTCTAAGACAATGCATAAATATACCAACATTCTTGATGGCAAATTGAAATAATACATACAAGTTCCTAAGATAATGCATTAGCTGGCCAGCTGCTATGTATACCAAGTAAAATGCATATTTCATTCACATAAATAAAAAAGTGGGTCCCTCACCACATAATATCTCAGGGGATATTTAATGCAGATGCAACAGTTGGCACATGATGTTTAAGGGACAGTGTCTGTCAACCCCTTTAGGCATCAAATTGTTCCTATTTTTAAAAGACAGTCACATTCTGTAAAGACTGCTGATGTAGCTGGTTGTCTGATTCTGATTCCTTTCTTCTGTTTAAAAATGAAAAATAGACCACCCCTGGTCCATACTGGTGTTACCACCACAAAGTATGTTTGCAGTGTTGCACTCATTGATCAACTTCAGCTGCATATTTCCTGGCTGGGAATACCACCACACAGTCTAGCTAATCATGATGCATTGGGAGGAGAGAGAAGAGTACAGCATTATGAGTGACTTTTGGGGGTGTCTTGGTATTGTTAAGGAGGTATGGAATTAGGGCTGATCAAGGTAGGATTTGACAGGCATATTAATTACTTAAAGCAGAAATTTGCTCTTTTAGGAAAACATCTTTCATTGTGCTACTGCCATAATAGGTACTAAAAAGGAAGCAAATAACACAACCAGCTACTTCAATAAAGTTTACAGAAGATAAGGAATCTACAAATGTGGGGGGTTGCATTTCAACTAGAAATATAGAGAATAATGCATATGTAACTGTGTGATGAGTTTTTTTACACTCATTAGGTGTGTGATGACCCATAAACCTTGACAGCAAAGCTCTAGAGGTTTATGTAGTCATCACACACTGAGGGAGTTTAAAAAAACTCATAAGCACACAGTTATATATGCTTTATTTTTATAATAACGGGTGCTAGAACCTGTTAACAGTGAGCCCAAATGCAGGCAGGCATGGTGCTAGCCACCTGTGCTACTTGCAAAGGACCCCTTTGCTTTTAGTCTTTTTTTGTTTCCTAGGGAGTACTGTACAATATTGGCATCGGTAAAAAAAAAATGTTCCTTATTCTGCCCAGCCCAGTAAGTAAACGTTGTGTGCTCCTTTCTGTGACAGTTGCTGGTTTGAAAACCGGTACACACTGTGTTTCAAGCTACTGGAGGCAGTTGAGCACAAGCCTGAAAAAGTCGTTATAACTCGGCATGAGACTGTGAAAGTCTTATCAAGTCATTCTGATGGTGGAGCGGCTTTCTACACCTCTCAAAATGGAACTGATATCAGGGGTCACCAGTTATTATAATATGATACAAAAAGGATTGACAGTGTCCATATCATGCCAAACTTGGTCCTGTTCCCACTGATGTTAAACTTTTCCTGTAAAAATACATGTTGACTTCAGGCCCCATCTACAAAGCAGTTTGCCACTGAAATTGTGAAAGTGTTTTGTGTATATGGTCCATGGTAGTAGATTGAGAGGTGAGAGACAACACATTTCATCACAGTGTGTAAAGTGTCCTTTTTTCCAGACAGGCCCATCCCACACAGTATTTTCCAATCACCACCATCTGCGTTGTCATCATCGGCATCCACAGCATCAGTCACTTCAGGATCAGCTCGTATACTTTTGTAGGGATATGAAAATCTTACCTTATTAAATTTAATAAATGTTAACATGCACATTTTCTGGCAGTAACCTAAAGCTGGTGTCTGTCACAATATTGCCAGTTGTACTAAACATGCACTCTAAAGAGACATTCATTGCAGGACAACCAAGATATTTCAAAGCTTCATCATACAGCTCAGGCCATATTTACTTTTTCAATCTCCAGTATTCAAAAGAATGCATCTATTGGAATAAGTGGTTCTTGCAAGTAACTGTCTACCACAATGGATGGAGAATGTTCAGAAGAAGAATCAGTTTAAGTTGGTATGGCAGCAATCTATGAACGGTTTTGCCACAGATTTAGCTTACTACTAGGAGTGGAAGTGGGAGTTGTGGAACAACTACTGCTCATTTTTGGTAACTTTTCCTGTTCTGTAATCTCTTCACGAAGATGAACCTGCATGTTGTGGAGATGACAAGTTGAACCTACTGTGTGTGTCTGTGTTTGACTCCTGTGACTACTGCAACTCATCTAGCAACAAATATTTGTAGTGCTCTACAGTACCTGTTTTTGGAGGATGTATGGCCTTGAACCAGGGATCTAAGAGAGTTGCAAGTATGTAGTGTTTTGATTTCATCATTGCAACTAATCTGTCATCTTTTTGGAAGTGCTCGTACATTCTCTTTACAAGTTTTCTGTGATACTGCTGACATTTCATCTTCAGATCTGTTTGCTTCTATATGTAGAGTCAGAACACTCAGATGATATGAAATCAGCAGTATGAGTGGGATAACCTGACTCAGAGGTGCACCTTATTTATTTATTTATTTGTAAAAATCAGTTTACAACCTTTGAGCCAGAGGCTCATTTCCAACGGTACTTCGTCACATAAAGACATACATAGTGTTTTTGGTTACATAGCATAGGTTTGCAAAACAACAGGTGTTCAACAGAGGCGCCACGCCGCACTGTGGTCAGACAAATACATTTAGGTTACAGGGTACATGTAATTGAGAACAGATGTTACACAAGTTTATGAAAACATGTCCCTTGCAGCTGTCTCAGAAGGAGCTAGGATGCAGCACACTGTCTCCAATAACTTCCACTGCAGCACAGAAAGCATAATGCCATCACCAATAATTTAAATGGAGCAATATTCATGTGCAGCTTGCTTTTGTTCCAAGAGGTGTTGCAGCATATAAAAAGCTGAGTTCCACTGAGTGGAAACATTTTGAATCAGCTTTTGTTGGGCAGCTTGAGTCTCTTCTGCAGTACTGCTAATATTCATATAGCCTTGGTTGAATGTGAAAAGTGAGTTAAATTTTTTTTGCAAACAGCAATCATACCATCAACCTGTATTTCATTGTTCAGGAACACAGTGATAATTAAATGTAAACAATGTGCAAAGCAAGACACATGCTTGAACCTTCCATCCTATACTGCTTTCAAAATGCTGGCTCCATTGTCACTTACCATAAAGCCACATTTTAGACCATGAGAATAAATCCAGTTGTTCATTAAGGAGCTCATTTAGTTCTTGAAAGATATTTGTGGCTGTATGACTTTGCCCAGATTTGTTTATATGCAGCAGCACTGTCTTTTGGGTTGTGTTTGTTGTTGAAGAAGCACAAGAACAACTGAACCAATGAGTGTTAAGGGACATATAATCTGTATTCTGACTGCTGGTCCACTTATCTCTTGTGACATGAATAACCATGCCCTCTGTAGTTTTAAGTGTAAGCATCACTGTCACTTTTAATGCCTCATTAATGCTTGGTATTTCAACACAGGCAAAGTGCCTTCAATGAGGAATACTGTAACAAGACTCTGCAAATTTCATGACCTCCCTAAAATCCTCATTATCTACTAAAGAGTATAGGACAAGTGCTCCAAATAACAGTTCCTAATTTTTGTGATTAAGATGAAGACTCTTTGGATAATTTTTGGTAAAAGTATTCTTCCTCTCAAATGCCTGAGACAATATTAACTGCTTACAACATGTCCCTGCTGTTTTGACATACTGCTTCATTGATCAGATGGATGTTGGAGTGGTAGACTTGGACTTATACAATCAGTGCAATCACTGGATGTGCAACTGGTGCTAACGATGTTAGTGCTGGAGGTAATGGTGGTCCTAGGGCTGGCACTAGTTCAGTCTGCATCAAGTTCAGAAAATTCACCATGCATTTCAGATTTCTGAACCTTCTCGTATGTGGACTGGAAGATGGAGGACATGGGTTTTGGCTGATCAAGTGATACTGAATGTTTTTTCATACGGCATTTAAGAGCTTAGCACTGAGACATGACACAACTTTACCATGGCTTGCACTTTGTTTACATAGGGAAAAATCGTTCCGCATGGATCACTTTTACTGACAGAAAAATTATTCCACACTTCAGCAAGGCGTTTGACTCAGTACTGCACAAAGGCCTGCTGGAGAAACTGAGGGGGTGGGGAGTAAGCCCATTGATGGTCAGATGGATGGGAAACTGGCTATCTGAGCGCACCCAGAGGGTAGTGGTCGGTGAGGAGATCTCAGCTCTAGATGGGTCATTAGTAGGGTACCACAGGGCTCAGTCCTGGGACCAATCTTGTTTAATGCATACATCTCAGATATCAGGGAGGGTATAGAGTGCAAAATGAATCTCTTTGCTGACGACTTCAAGCTGGGAGCAGTAGTTGAGGGGGAGGAGGGGAAGGTGGCCCTGCAAGAGGACCTGGAAACCCTGGATAGGTGGGCTTGCACCTGAAAATTACATTTTAACTCCTCTAAGTGCAAGGTGTTACATCTCAGAAGGGGGAACCCCAAACATGAGTACACCTTGGGTGGGGAGGTGTTGGAAGCTATGGCAGGAGAAAAAGACCTAGGAGTTCTGGTGGATGCAAGTATGAATAACCCTGAGCAGTGCAGGGGGGCAGCAGTCAAGGCAAATAGGATGTTGGGCTGCATCGCAAGAGGGATCACCTCAAGGTGTAGGGAAGTGATACTGCCATTGTACAATGGCCTGGTTAGACCACACCTTGAGTATTGTGGACAGTTCTGGAGGCCACACTTTAAGAGGGACATACAGCTCCTGGAAAGTGTCCAAAGGATGGCAACCAAGATTATAAGGGGGTTAGGGGAGCTGACATATGAGAAGAGACTGGAAGAGCTCAGCCTGTTCTTGTTGGAGGAGAGAATGGACTGGGGGGATATGATTGAGGTCTTCAAGTACCTCAGGGGAATTAATAGGGGAAACAAGGAGGGGATCTTTAGATTAAAGGAGGGGGTATCACCAGAGGGTATGGTTTTAAATTGGAAGGAGAAAGGATAAGGGGGGAAAGGAGGAGGTACTTCACTGAGAGGCTGGTGGAACATTGGAATGCACTGCCTGGCAAGCTGATTCGGGCCTCTACAGTGGAGGGGTTCAAGAGAGGGTGGAACAGGTACAAAATGGGGATGAAACAGGGGTGGGCCTGGCCCAGGGGGACCAGGATGGATGACAGGAGAAACAGAAGGGAGAAGGGGGAGGAATGCCTAGGTACCCAACTGGGGTTCTGAGGCATGAGCAGACTCGACAGACTATACAGCGTATTCTGCTGGCAAATAGTATGCTAGTTTGTTAGTATGTAAAAGTGACAGACTTTGTTCAAGTGCTAAGAAGATAACTAAAAACTGTTTGTGTTTTTCACCTGTCTGAGCAGAACTCAAGACCATCCTCCTTGGTGTTAGAAGAGTGGGCAGGGACACTTGAGAGTTTTTCATTTTTTATCCAGTGTAGAAGTGGTGGATTCACTGGATATGTCCTTCTCATTGCCACCATCTGTGGATTTATTTGCAAGTGCACTACCTGATTCTTGTCAGCAGACTTGCTTATTTGACTTGGTTAAGGGACTAATGAAACATTACCAGTCACAACAGGCCCAGTAGCACTGAGGGTTGATGTGCTGGATGCCACACCTCGTGCTACATTGGTGACCTGGATTCAGGAATGAGCCCCAGACACGAGGGGGTTGGCTGGGGGGAAGGGAGGAGCTGGACTGAGTCACCGACTGGCAATTCTCCCCTCCTGGGGTTGGTCGGGCACTGTGCCAACTAGTGGATGGTGTCGAGAAGAGAGGGCATCGTTAGGTGAGTGGCAGAAGTCATGCCTCACCACGGCTTACTGCTTGGACTCCAATCCTGTTCACCAGCATCCACAGGGGCAGGGACAGGACAACATAGCTACATTCCGCAACCATGAAAAATACCGCCACAGTGCCATGTAAAGTGATCCCCAACTGGGGGAGAAAGAGCCCCGGATAGGCGGTATGCTGCCACAGAGCTCTACTGTAGCTGGAGTGGGCATAAAAAGATTATATAAAAAACAAACAAAAAAAAACCAGTCACAACAGTATCAGATTGAAACATAGAGCTACCGTCTGAGTTAGAGACTGAGTCATTGTCCCTTACACTATTACTGCTAGTCACAGGGATTTTAACAGCATGAATGGCATACCTAATGGCGCCTCTCCATGTGACTCCAGCAGTTGCACATGTTTTCTTAAAAGGCTCCCCCTTTACCATGGTTCATTGTTGCTGTTTTGCTATTTGTTGTATTTTTACCATGTGAAACATTTTGGTTATTTTTGCTAACACCAGAATTACCACTACCACCACTTGATCCACCACCAGCACCAGATGCTTCATCTGTGCTGTCAGCCATAATAGCACCAGTTATATACTGTGCACGATTTCTGTGTTACAAAACAATGTAATCTGTGATTGTTGCAAATCAGAAATGTGGTTTTGGCTTAATGACACTGTGATGCAGTGGACTAGCTAACTGAAAAATATGCAATAAAAGTTGGATCCCAGGTTCTGGACTTACAGAATGGGTTGGCCATAGGCATATGCAAAACAGGACAAGGCGAAATGTCAGGAATTGTAATTCTGAATAAAAAAATTATTGTTTCAGTATTGCAAAAAATTGTCCATTTATTTTTATATTATGTTTTAGTATTTCTTGTAATATATTTTACTTTTTTATGCAAGACAACAAGCACGGAGTTCGTGGCGGCAAACGATAAGTACATAAAGTCAAAAGGCACACATCAAGATGATGATCAGTATACCATGTAGGAGTCACACACACACTGGGTACAGTGCAGCAGGAAAATGGCACACAGCAGGAAAATGGCCAGTGTACCACGAAGGAGTCACACACACACTGGGTACAGTGCAGCAGTCAAATGGCACACAGTAGGATGATGACCAGTACACCACATAGGAGTCACACACACTGGGTACAGTGCAGAAGTCAAAGGGCATACAGCAGGATGATGGTCAGTGCGCCATGCAGGAGTCACACATACACACACACACACACACACACACACTGGGTACAGTGTAGCAGTCAAAGGGCACACAGCAGGATGATGGCCAACATGCCATGTAGGAGTCACGCACACACACACACACACACACACACACACACACACTCGGTGCAGTGCAGAAGTCAAATGGCATACAGCAGGATGATGGCCAGTACACCACGTAGGAGTCACACCCACACTGGGTACAGTGCAGCAGTCAAAGGGCAGACAGCAGGATGATGGCCAGTATGTCATGTGGGAGTCAAACACACATACTGGGTACAGTGCAGCAGTTAAAGGACAGATAGCAGTATGATGGCCAGTGTGCCACATAGGAGTCACACACAGACTGGGCACAGTGCAGAAGTCAAAGTGCATACAGCAGGATGATGGCTAGTAGTCTATGTAGGAGTTACAAACACACACTGGGTATAGTGCAGACTTCAAAGGGCATACAGCAGGATGAGGAGGGAGAGAGGGGATATGATAGAGACATACAAGTATCTTACAGGGAGGAACAGGGTGCAGGAATACACTATTTTTAAGTGAAAAAGATGTTCCAGGACTCGAGGGCATGGGATGAAGTTGGAGGGAGGACGATTCAGAGGAAACATGAGGAAGAATCTCTTCACAGAATGGGTGGTGGACAAGTGGAACACCCTGCCAGAGGAAGTGGTGGGGGCTGAAACAGTCACAGGATTTAAGAATGTATGGGATAGACATAAAGGAATTCTGGAGGTCAGGGGTAAGGGGCAACAGACTTTCTTGGAAAACATAAACTGAACTTACAAGCTCAAATGAGCAGAATGGGTGGGCCATAGGCCCTTATCTGCTGACACTGTCTATGTATCTATGTATGATGGCCAGTACGCCACATAGGAGTCACACACACACACAGTGGGTACAGTGCAGCAGTCAAAGAACACACAGCAGAATGATGGCCAGCACACCATGTAGGAGTCACACACACACACACACACACACACTGGGTACAGTGCAGCAGTTAAATGGCAATTAGCATGATGATGGCCAGTATACCACATAGGAGTCACACACACAATAACACAATACAGTGCAGCCGTCAAACAGCACACAGCAGGATGATGGCCTGTACACAATGTAGAAGATGGAGTCATACAAGACACAACAACACAGATATTTTTTGAGTAAGGGATTCTTCTCTCCCCCTAAAGTCCCCTGAGAAAATATTTATTTACAGCATGTATTAAAAGACACCACAGAAAAGTGCACTGGGCTGCATACAGTCAAACTTTGGGTAGGGTACAGTGCAGTAAAAGGGCACACAGCAAGATGATGTTGGCCAGCACGCCATGAAGGAGATGGAGTCACTCAACACAGTGACACACAGATATGCTTGTTTTTTTTTTTTGTTAAGATTAAGGGATTTTTTTCTCCTCCCAAACTCCCACCAGAAAATATTTCTGGCATGTATTAACAGATACCACAGAATTGGGTGCTGGGCTGCACATGGTCACACACTGGGTAGGGCACAGTGCAGTCAAAGGGCACACAGCAGGATGATGGGCTGGCCAGTAGGCCACATAGGAGATGGATCATACAAGTCACACATTTTTTTATAAGAGTAAGGGATTTTTCTCTCTTCCCAAAGTCCCCCCCCAGAAAATATTTCTGTCACGTAATAGATACCACAGAAATGGTTGCTGGGCTGACCATGCTCGGACACTGGGTAGGGTACAGTGCAGTCAAAGGGCATACAGCAGGATGAAGGGCTGGCTTGTATGCCTTGTAGGAGTCACACACACACACTGGGTACAGGGCAGCAGTCAAAGGGGACACAGCAGAATGATGGCTAGTATGCCATGTAAGATACACACACACACACACACACACACACACACACACACTGGGTATGGTGCAGAAGTTAAAGGGCATACAGCAGGATGATGGCCTGTATGACACATAGGAGTCAAACACATACTGGGTGCAGTGCAAAAGTCAAAGGGCATTCAGCAAGTTGATGGCCAGTATGTCACATAAGAGTTATACACATACTGGGTACAGTGCAGCAGTCAAAGGGCATACAGTAGGATTATGGCCAGTATGCCACATAAGGGTCACACACACACTGGGTACAGTGCAAAAGTCAAAAGGCATATTGCAGAATGATGACCAGTATGCCACATAGGAGTCACACACACACTGGGTACAGAGCAGCAGTCAGAGGGCACACAGCAGAATGATGGCCAATATGCTGCATAGGAGTCACACACACACTGGGTACAGAGCAGCAGTCAGAGGGCATACAGCAGAATGATGGCCAATATGCTGCATAGGAGTCACACATGCACACTGGGTACAGAGCAGCAGTCAGAGGGCACACAGCAGAATGATGGCCAGTATGCCACATAGGAGTCACACACACACACACTGGGTACAGAGCAGCAGTCAGAGGGCACACAGCAGAATGATGGCCAATATGCTGCATAGGAGTCACACACACAATACAGTTCAGCAGTCAAACAGCACACAGCAGGATGGTGGCTAGTACACCATGTAGAAGATGAAGTCATGCAAGACACAACACAGATTTGTTTTTTTGAGTAAGGGATTTTTCTCTTCCCCTAAAGTCCCCCGAGAAAATATTTATTTACAGCATGTATTAAAAGACACCACAGAAAAGTGCACTGGGCTGCATACAGTCACACACTGGGTAGGGTACAGTGCAGTAAAATGGCACACAGCAGGATGATGTTGTCCAGCACACCACACAGAAGATAGAGTCATGCAGTGACATACAGATATGTTTTTTTTTTTTTAAGAGTAAGGGATTTTTGACTCCTCTCAAAGTCCCCACAGAAAATATTTCTGGCATATAAAAACAAACACCACAGAAATGGGTGTTGGGCTGCACATGGTCTCACACTGGGTAGGATACAGTGCAGTCAAAGGGTACCCAGCAGGATAATAGGCTGGCCAGTGCACCACACAGGAGATGGGGTCATAAAACACGTCACACAGATTTTTTTTTTTAAGACTAAAGGATTTTTTCTCTCCTCCCAAAGTGCCCCCAGAAAATAATTCTGGCATGTAGTAAATACCACTAAAAAGGGTGCTGGGCTAACTACGCTCACACACTGGGTAGGGAACAGTGCAGTCAAAGGGCACGTAGCAGGATGATAGGCTGGCCAGTACACCACATAGGAGATGGAGTCACACAACACAGTGACACACACAGATTTTTTTTTCCCTGAGTAAGGGATTTTTCTGTCTCTCCTCCAAACAGGGAAATATTTCTGGCATGTACTTAAAGAGGAAGTCTGGTCAAAAGTATTACTTTGCAGAATCATAATCAGCATATCCCCACTAACTCTCATACCAAAAATTAAGTTTCTGCATTACTTCATTTTAAAGTTATGAGCTATTTTGTAACCCTGATCTCACTCCCTCTTCAAAAAGCCAGTTTCTGTGAAGAGCCACTGATGATGTCACAACCAGAACTCACAGACTAGTCTTCCCTGTCAGCAACCTTATAGAATCTATTTCTCTGAAGTTATAGAAACTGTAGCTGCAGTAATCATTAAAAAAAAAAATTACAGAGTTTCTTGCAGTGCACGCATTTCCAGAATGTTCAGATGCATGGTACTGTACTTTAGAGTGCATCAAGAGGCAGTTTTGGAATGCAGCACTGAATCCAAATATAGAATGTCAAAGAGGTGTACAATTATATAATGTTTTGGGGGAACATGCAATCTCTGCATGTGGCAGGAATGTGCCATCTCACAGTGTGGTGGGACACTCAGTCTCAGAATGTGACAGGGGTACACATCAAGGAATTTAGCGGAGACTGGGAATTCTAGAATATAGTAAGGATATACACCATCTGAATGTGACAGACACACCATTTTATTTTGAAACTGCTTGTCCTTGAGACATACCAGAACTGTATGCACCAACCGCATTTCAAAACTGTGCATCACATACACAACACAATCCAACATTGTGCAGTCTAGCCATATTCCAAAATTGGACACCTTGCTGCATTCCAAAAATGCACATCCAAACAACTTTCCAAAGTTGTGTTTCAATGCTACAGTCTGAAACTGTCATTGCTACATTCCAAAATAGTGCGTCACTAACACATTCCGAAACTGTCATTGCTTCATTCTGAAATAGTGCATCATTGCAACATTCCAAAACTGTCATTGCCATATTCTGAAATTGTGTATCACCACCACAGTCCGAAATTGTGCGTCACCACCATATTCTGAAAATGTGTGCCACCGTCATATTCCGAAAATGTGCATCACCACCACATTCTGAAACTGTACATCACCTCCACATCACAAAACTGTGTCATTTCCACATTGTGAAGTCATGTGTCAGTGCCACATTCTGAAGTCATGCGCCAGTGTCACATTCTGAAAGTTTGTGTCGCCACCACATTTTGAAATAGTGAATCACCACCACATTCCAAAATTGTGCACCATCACCACATTCCAAAATAGTGCACCACCACCACATTCTGAAGCTGTGCATTGCCACCATATTCTGAAGCTGTGTGTCAGTGCCACATTCCAAAGTTGTGCATCACCGCACATTCCTAAGCTGTGCATTACCGCCACATTCTGAAGCTGTGCGTCACTGTCACATTTCTAAATTGTGCGTAACCGCCACTTCACTGCCACATTCCAAGATCATGCACCACAGCCACATCCTGAAATCGTGTGTCGCTGTTACATTCCAAAGTCGTATATCATCGCAATATCCCAAAGCTGTGCATCAGTGCCACATTCTGAAGTTGTGCATCACTGACACATTCCTAAATTATGCATCACTGCCACATTCTGAAATTCTGCATCACAGCCACATTCTGAAATTGCGAGTCACTGCCACATTCCGAAATCGTGCGTCACTGCCACATTCCGAAATCGTGCGTCACTGCCACATTCCAAAGCAATGCTTCACTGCCACATTTTGAAGCTGTGCATCAGTGCCACATTTCTAAGTTGTGCATCACCACCACATTCCTAAGTTGTGTCACTGTCACATTCCAAAACTGTGAATCACAGCCACATTCTGAAATTGAGTCACTGCCACATTCTGAAAATGTGAGTCACCACCACAATCCAAAATCGTTCGTCACTGACACGTTCCGAAATCATGCGTCACTGCCACATTCTGAAATTGTGTGTCACTGCCACATTCTGAAATTGTATGTCACTGACACATTCCAAAGTTGTGCATAACTGCCACATTCTGAAGCTGTGCAACAGTGCCATGTTTCCAAGTTGTGCATCACCGTCACATTCCAAAATTGTGCATCACCGCCACATTCCAAAATCGTGCGTCACAGCCACATTCTGAAATCATGTGTCACAACCATATTCTGAAATCGTGTGTCACCGCCATATTTCTAAGTCGTGTGTCACCGCCACATTCTGAAGCTGTGCATCAGTGCCACATTCCAAAGTTCTGCATCACTGACACATTCCTAAGTTGTGTGTCACTGCCATCCAAAATTGTGCATCATAGCCACATTTCAAAATTGTGAGTCACTGCCACATACCGAAATCGGGCATCACCACCACATTCCAAAGTTGTGTACCATCACCACATTCCAAAATTGTGCGCCACCATCACATTCCAAAATAGTGCACCGCTACCACATTCTGAAGCTGTGAGTCACCACCATATTCTGAAGCTGTGCATCACTGCCACATTCCTAAGTTGTGCGTCACCGCCACATTCCAAAATTGTGTGTCATAGACACATTCTGAAATTGTGTGTCACTGCCACATTCCAAGCTGTGCATCACCGCCACATTCTGAAGCTGTGTCACTGCCACCTTTCTAAATTGTGCATAAACACCACATTCCAAAATTGTGCATCACTGCCACTTTCCGAAATTGTGCATCACACAGCCACATCCTGAAATCATGTGTCACTGCCACATTCCAAAGTCGTACGTTACCGCCATATTCTGAAGCTGTTTATCAGTGCTACATTCCCAAAGTTGTGTATCACTGGCACATTCCTAAATTATGCATCATTGCCACATTCTGAAATTGTACATCACAGCCACATTCTGAAATTGTGAGTCACTGCCACACTCTGAAATCGTACATCACCACCACATTCCAAAATTGTGTGTCACTGCCACATTCCAAAGCGGTGTATCACTGCCGCATTTTGAAGCTGTGCATCAGTGCTACATTTCTAAGTTGTGCATCACCACCACATTCCTAAGTTGTGCATCACCGCCACATTCCTAAGTTGTGTGTCACCGTCACACTCTGAAACTGTGCATCACAGCCACATGCCAAAATTGAGTCACTCCCACATTCTGAAAATGTGACTCACCGCCACATTCTGAAATCATGCATCACTGACACATTCTGAAATCATGTATCACTGCCACATTCTGAAATCATGCATCACTGCCACATTCCAAAGTTGTGCATCACTGCCATGTTCTGAAGCTGTGCATCAGTGCCACATTTCTAAGCTGTGCATCACCCCCACATTCCAAAATTGTGCGTCACCGCCACATTCCAAAATTGTGTGTCACCGCCACATTCTGAAATCATGCGTCACTGCCACATTCCAAAATCATGTGTCACCTCCACATTCCGAAATTGTGCATCATAGCCACATTCTGAAATTGTGTGTCACTGCCACATTCCAAAATTGTGCATCACTGCCATATTTGGAAATTGTGCATCACTGCCACATTCTGAAATTATGTATCACTGCCACATTCTGAAATTGTGTATCACTGCCACATTCCAAAACTGCATGTCTCCTCTACATTCTAAGATTGTACCTACCTGCCACATTCTGAAAAAGTGTAACTTTTACATTACATTACTGCCTGTCATTGTCACATTCTGAAAATGTGCATTCCCACCATATTCCAAAACTGCACATCCCCATCACATTCTGAAAATGAGTATCACTGCCACATTCAAAAAATGCATGTCTAAGTTGCATTCTAAAATTATGCATCCATGCCTCATTCTGAAATTGCATGTGACTACCACATTCTGAAACTGCGTCACCACCACATTCTGAGATTCCATGTCCATGCCACATTATGAAATTGAATGTTGCCACCACAATCTTAAATCAAGCATACCAGCCACATTTGGGAATTGTGCATCATTGCCACATGCCAAATTAATGCATCCAAGACACATTATGAAATTACATATCACTGCCACCTTCCACAACTATTTGTCTTCTGCATTTCAAAATTGTACATCTCTGCCACATTCTAAAACTATATGACACCACCATGTTATGAATTTTTGCATCCTGCCACTTTCCAAAATTGTGTGTCTCACCTACTTTCTGAGATTATGTCATTTGAGCAATAAGGCATGACAGAGTGTGTGTTATCGTATAATAACATGACTCCTGGGGTGGGTTGAAGCATGAGGTGAAACCAAGTGCTTCCAACACCCCAGGAGTTACATTATATATAGAATAAAGTATGGGGTGGTGTGTGTAACAAGATGTTTACACACATTCGAGGGATTAGATGCTCATAAACCTCTCAATGGGTTTATGTCAGCATCTAACCCCAAGGGAGTGTGTAAACTTCTAGTTTACACACCACCCCATGTTTTATTTTATATAATTAATGGCTATGATTTTTTTTGCCACAGCAATTAAATAAAATAAAATATCCCTGTGCAGCTGGGCCCCAATCCCGATTCGGTTCACGGTCAGAAGCGGCTGCTGAAGACACATCATTTTTTTTCTTAAACAACAACCTACTTTTAGCCCAGAGTTCTTGTATTTATTTTTTGGGCTTACCACCCAGTCAGAGTTTACTGTGTGATCTCCGGTGGTAACCCATGGTCTCGGACTACCAGGAAGGGCAGAGCAGCACCAGGCACATGTGCAGTGGTAGGGAAACCCGGCGCGTGTTTGCCATTATAAACGCTCCTTTATAATGATAAACTATGCCACAGGTTTCCAATGAAAAAAATCATAGCCATTAATTATTATACAATAACACACACCCTGGAGTGCCTTATTGCAATTACACAATGGCATGCTGTTACATATAGAATAAAAAAAATAATTTTAAAGAATGATTTTGTTAGTGTGGGAAAAAAGTTTTGTTTCTTAAGAAAACAAAGTGATAAATCATCCAAATCCAATGTTACAGTGATTTTATTGCGTAATAACATCACTGTCTCAATGGGTCAGCAGCCAATCAGCTTCTTACATTTTTCCTTGTCATTTTATAATTCTGCATTCCACAGTTGCTGTCAGGTGGCATTTCAAAATCTTATCGCTGCAGTATTCTAAAAACTGTACACATTATTGTCATTCTAAAACCATGCTTGCTGCTGTATTCCAACCCCCATATCACATTCCTAAGTACTGTATCTTACATCTGCAAATTATGGAAGTGCATGCCCTGACCAACCCAGTGTCAGCTTTCCTTTTTTAGATGTTTACTACAACTGCAGTTTTCTGTAATGTGGGAGAAATACATCTTATAAGGTAGTCTGCAAGAAGGACTAGGCTGTGAGTTTTGGTTGTGACATCATCAGTAGCTCTTTACTGAATCTGGCTTTCTTGAACATGCAGTGAATTTAGGGTTACAAAATGACCTGTAACTTTTAAACAAAGTAACTTAGATATCTCACTTTTGGCATGAGGCTGATTGGGAAATGTTGATCCAAATTCTGAATTTATGAATGCCAAAAATTTTGGCCGGACTCCCTCCATACCAGAACTGAGCGCTGGGCTGCACATGATCACACAGCGGGTAAGGGAGGGTACAGTACAGTGCAGTCAAGGGCACACAGCAGGATTAGTTCCTTGGTCACTCAGTCAAACAAAACTTTCAGATTCATTGCAAATGGCTTCCCCCATGGAACCATGTTGCCTTGGGTCTTGTAGCCTACTGGATTCAAGATATTTTACAATCCTTTCCTTCAGCAGTGATTCTACTAGTTTCCCATCACCGATATCAGGCTGATTGGCCTATAATAGCCAGCCTCCTTCTTGCTGCCACTTTTGTTTAGTAGGACTGCATCCACCCTTGTCCAGTCCTCTAGAACCACTCCTGTTTCCAGTGAGCTGTTAAATAGAACTGTCAGAGATGCAGACAGTATTTCCCTGAGCTCCCTCAATAAATTTGGGTGCAACCTCTCTGGCCCCATGGCTTTTTCCACCTTTCGATTAGCAAGCCCCTTCAGGACTCACCTCCAAAAAAAAGCCAGTGCGCACCTCCCTCCCTCCAGAGCCTGGTTATTTTTTTGTGCCCTTCCCTTTCTCTTTCCTCTGTGAACACTGAACAAAAGTATTTGTTCAGGATGTCTGATTTTTCCTGGTCCCGCTCTGCACTAGTCCCCCATTCCCTTTTTAACCCTACAATGCCACTCCTGGCCATCCTCTTTTCACTTACATATCTAAAAAATGTCTTGTTCCCTTTCATTACCTCCTGGGCTAGTCTCTCTTCAGTTTGGCCTCTGTGTTCCTTATTGTTTTCCCTGTTTCCCCTTATACACCTCCATATTCTCCGTCTGTGTCTCCTTATACCTTCTGAAAGCTAACATTTTAGTTTTTACCTTTTCAGCCACCTCTTTCAATTTTCATCTAGGTTTTGCTCATTTGTTTGATGCAAAGGTTTGTTACCTTTACTATGTTCCCTTTATCTTCGCCCACTGTTCCTTCACCCCACCCAGGTCACTCACCTGTGCTGTGTCATCCCTGAGGCATTCACCCATCTTTTTAAAATCTGCCCTCCTGAAGTCCAGGACCCTTTTCTTTCTGAGGTTTGATTCTGCAGCCATCCTCATACTGAACCACACTGTACAGTAATCACTGGTCTCCAATGGGCCTCTTACTTTGACGTCTACAACACTGTCACTGTTATTGAGTACCAGGTCAAGTATTAACCCATCATGAGTGAGATCACTGACAAGTTGCCAGAGGAATTCCCCCTGTAGAGTGTCCAGGAAGTCCCTGCTGCTAGCTGGAGCCACTGCTGAAAGGCTTCAATCCACATCTGCCAGGTTGAAGTCTCCTACCAGCAGCATCTCCCCCTTTTCTGCCATCTTGCCAATGGCTTCTCCCAGTTCCTTATGTAATTCTGTACATCTCTACTTCAGGAAACCATTGCAAATGAGCAATGTTCATTTACTTATTAACTACTATTTTCCTGTTTGGATACAGTGGCATCAGATGTCAATAAGTTGAAGTGAACACCCATTAAGTCATGGTGACAACTACTGACAGGAGATAGGGGAACTCTGTCCCAGGTCTGGAATCCTTGATTGGGGCTCCCAGAAGTGATGCTCTCTCCTCCTTTATTGTCTGTAAAGGATCCAGTCTTAATGAACTTGACCTTAAACTACTCCACTTCTCTGCCCTGCTACTGCTGTACTTCTTACCTACTTACATAGCCTCTCCTTTTCCCTCTGTACTATCCTAGAGTCCTGGAGATTTGTCACGGTACTCCTGCTACACAAGGGTGGTGCCCTACCTCCCTGGCAACTATCATCCTATCTCCCTCCTTCCTACCCTCACTAAGCTACAAAAATATAGTTTATTCCCAGCTTGCTGATTTTCTCTACTCCAGCAATTTCCTTTACCACTTGCAGTCTGGTTTCCTTGAAAAGCACTCCACTGTATCTTCCGTGTTACTGACTCCATCCTCACAGGGAAGGATTGGGGACACATCACTGCTGCTATCTTTATTGACCTTGCTAAGGCCTTTGATTTGGTGGCTCACCCCCTACTTCTGGAAAAGCTATGATCCACAGATCTCTCTGTCCCTGTGGTTGTCTACTTCAGATCCTCTCTCCCAAGCCCTCTCCAGTCAGTGCAGGTTGGTGATGCCTTGTTCTTTTCCCTCCCTATCCAGTCCAGGATCCCCCAAGGATCCATCCTGGGTCCCATACTATTCTCCATCTCTCTTGACCTTTCATCTGTCTGTGTTGACTCATATATCCACATGTATAAAGATGACAATGTACTCTTTGCCTCTGGTGCCTCTGTCCCAACCTTGGAATCATGGCTACAGCCCAACTTTAACAATGACCAATGCCGATGCCACTGTTTTCTCCATCCTGGATTGCACTCCTCTTGAAGTTGTCCTATTTCAAATATCTTGGTGTGTGGCTAGATAGTAGACTTAACTTGACCCATACCAATGCCTTCCACAGCAAGCTCTGCCCTAACCCAGGCACTTGGGTTAAATCCCAATACTGACACTGTAGTGCAGCATGAGGGGGGTGCTGCACTCCTGAGGTTCCATCTTTCAGATGAGATGCTAAACAGAAGTCCCATCTGCCTGTTCTGGTGGTAGTTCAGGTGGATGTTAAAGATCCCATGACACTTCTCGAAAAGAGTAGGGGAATTTTTATGTAAAAAAAAAAAACAACATCACAGAATTTTAACAAGAAAAAATGATATAGTTATACAAATCAAACAAAATTAAAGAAAAAATAAAACTGAGAAAACAAGAACTAATGACAAAACTTAAAAAAAATACAACAGTAGAAAAGCAAACTAAGAAATCATGAAATCTTCCTGTATACTAAGAGTAAAGTATCTCTTTCCTCATTTATTGTCACTAAAACATGGTTCTACATTATCCTATTCTACGTCTGACCAATATAAACCCACCCATCTCTTTCCCTATGGTTTAGATTATGCTAGTTAAATTCTTCCATAAAGATCTAACTTTGTCTGTGAAAATTTTTGTACATCTCTTTCTTTTACTTTAACTAATTCAGCTACAATTTGAGAAATAATAATGGTATTAGAAACTGTGTCTGTTGCATCAGATATTGACACCTGAATTGTGATAAATAAAACTGAATTTATGAAAAGATAACATGTAAAGTACTTTTGTGATATTGTGTCCAAATTCCAGAGTAATCTCCTAAAACCAATGTATTATAAGAAATTCTGGTCAAGAAAGGCCAATTCCATTTCAGCGCCAAATCTGCCCCAAACTGTGTACTGTGTGAACAGGTAAGAAAAAAGTGTGTCTGGGTTTCTTCTATAGTGACACAGGAATGTCTAGGACAATACCTGTCCTGGACTACTTTGTGCTTCATGTTGCCCCTAACTCCTAGTTTGCCTTGAACACAAAACCAAACAATATCCTCAAACTGTGCCGGAATCTTAATATCACACAATTTTGCCAAAGAAAAGGTATTTTAGTGGGTGTGCATTCTGGGAAAATTAAGATTACTTTACATACATCATATACCACATGAGTGTATAGTTGTTTCCTATCTAAGATCACTAATAAATGTTTATCTATTTTCCACTGATGTAATTTTTTTATAGCGTAGAGAGGGCATACATAGGAATTTTATACTGAGACAGAAGTTTAGGTGGGAGATGGTCCCACTTTGATATAGAAGTCTGCAAGGAGTGTTGTATCCATTGTTGCCAAATAAGGGATGCCTTCTCCCATCCGCGTTTTATAGAATTATATATGAAAAAGGAGTAATAAAAACTATGAGGTTAATCATATTTAAACCTCCTTTTTTAAGCGATGAATATGTAATGTCTCTTTTAACTGTATTTAATTGGCTTCCCCAAAGCATTTGAAAAAAATAACTGAAAAGCCTTGTGTCAATATTTACCGAGGGTGCATAAATATAACTTAAATACGTAAATATAGGTAACAAAAAAATTGTAAAAATCAATATCCTTTTCTTCTTTCCTAATCTTCAGGATTTCCATACATTCACCTTTCTAACACAACTATCCAACTGTTTCCCCCAGTTTAGTGTACCCAAATCTCGTTTTCTGAACCAAATACCAAGATTTTCTGTGGAGATTCAGTAACAGGAGTGCCTGCTATATTGCTAGGGCCCAATGTGGTCTTATCTAAGGGAAGTGCTGTACTCTTCTCAATATAAAGTTTGGAGCCAGAAATAGTAGAGAAAGTATTGAACATCTGAATTATTTTCTCTCTGGATGCTACATCTTGGACTAAAACACATATATCATCAGCATAAGCTGTTATTTTTACCAAGCATAATGCCGGACTCAGTGTTAACCCAATAATCTGATTATCCCACCGTATTTGTCTAACAATAGGATCTAATGCAAAAGTATATAGTAAGGGACTTAGTGGGCATCCTTGTCTGACACCTCTTTATAGTACAATACTCTTTCCCAACATACCATTAATTGAGGGAATTATACTAGCTTTGGCATATAATTTAGAGATTCATCCCAAACTAAAATGACCCTGTAATAGATGATGATCCAAAAAACTCTGTAGGTTTTACTTCTGTTTTAAGAGGTGTAAGAAATCTTGATACAGATAAATAATCTATTTGAGTTGCAAAGGTATGTCTAAAATACGTAGGCCCACCATGTTTATGTAAATGTCTATAAGCATCTATAAGACCTGTGTCTACTAATATGTGCTTCAATGCATGTGAATCACAGTACATTTTCTATGAAAGGCCCACTATATCTTTTAAGTCTAAACTGCAGTTAAATTCCCCTCCCTGAACAATATTTTTTTTCAGGTGAATAAATAAGGTTTAATCACCTCAAAAAGCTCTATTCTTGTCACCTTAGTTTGAGGGGCATAAGTATTAATAAGGCAAAACCAAAAATCCTTATAATTGCAATCCAAAAGAAATGTCCCACCAGGTGAAATGTCCACAACCCTTGTTATATGAAAATCAGGTCCTCTAAAAATATACCTAACCCATCTGCCACATCTGTTCCAAAAGTCCAGTAAGAGGGGCCCCACACCTAGCTTCTTCTAAGTTGTTCTGTTTCCATAAGGAAATTCAGTCTGGTTTCCAACAAGAATATGATAGAATGCTTTAAGTGACCTAAGAAAGCCAAAACTTAAATCCTTTTTTTGTAGTTCTTCATACTGCAAGTATTACTGTAAAAGAAGTGAAATGTAAAGATGCCATGTAAGAAGGTTAAGAGTTATGTGTTTCCATAATGTTTAGACTTTATTTTTCTTTTTTATCTTTTTCCTTTTTGGCATCTTCAATAAGCCGTTTGTCCTCATCTTTCACCTCTGACACAATTTCAGATCTAATCGAGACTTCAGACTCTAAGTCAGAATCTCCTACTTCATTTTGTAAGGGAGTATAGGAGTTTTGCATGGTAACAACAAAAGATGCAGCTATTTGTTTGGCAGCTGCTCTAGTTACCCTGTTTGTTTTTACTACCTCAAGGGGGGTATTTGTTGCTTTTGGGTCATAGTCTCACAAACAGGTGAATCCCCTGCTTGTGTCTGAGAATCAATGCTATGTGCAATTCCTGGCATGTGGATAATGTCAGAAGTGGGGGCCAGGTGGGTTTATGTTACTGCTTTCTTCATCCTGCCTTTCATCATCTTGCTGATCTAGTTGCGCCTCTTGTGGAGTATGAGCTAAAGTGAAAGAAGTATCCCTCCCTTTTCTCTGAGCTCTGCTGACCAAATCATCCTGATCCCATCCTTCTGTCCTAGTTCTCCTATCCCAGGAGCATTGATAAAAGCCATGGGCTTTTTCATCACAAAGATTGCATTGAACTATATTCTCACAAAGATCACTTGCATGACCATAATCTCCACATAAAGAGCATTTCAGTAAATTGCAAGTACTGCTTAAATGAGTCCTAGCCCCACATTTGTAACAAGCTCTGGGCTGCCCCCCATAAAAACACACTCCCCTATCTTTACCCAAGAAAAAGCTATTGGGCACGTGAATGATTTCAGAGTTAACTTGAACAATTTTACTTTAAATTTTCACCCTCCAGTCCGTAACCCTTCCTTGCCTCTGGGGGACCTAATATATCACATTTGTTTTGTAACTAGTGATAAATATCACTATCATTAACTCCTTCGTTATGGAATATTATGGCGATATACCTAATTTGTGGTTTTGTTAAAGGTATAGCATAGAAAGAGGTCCATAATGGGGTTTGTTTTTAAGGTGTTATATTTTTCCCAAAATTTTTCTAGGCCTGCACTTGTCTTAAAACTGACATGAAATGTATCTTCCACTGAGATATGGATCAGAATATAGATATCTGCTGGTAAAAATCTCATAGAACCTTTTAATAACTGCCTAGTCACATAGTATCTATCTGGATGCTCTTATAAGCCACCTTTATTTCTAAGCCTAACCACATTTTTCCTAGGGGCTTGTTCTAACCTATTCTTAAAAAGGCCAGACATTGTCATTCCCCTAGTAGCCACAGCATGATTTCCCTACCCACCAGACTGCTCATCATTACATAAAAAATTCAGTTCTAGTACTAGTATTTCAGGAGCCCTTCCCTATCTCGATGGCCCAGGTATGTCAGAATCCTGGGATCCACCAGCTACTCTCTGCACAGTTGAAAATAAGGAGTCTCAATAGAAGAAGGTTCTGCAGCTTGTCTTTTACCCGAGTACAGGATTTTAGCATGGTCGTCTTTGGGAGGGTTTGTCACAGTAGGCCTACTGTTGTCATTCTGTAAAATGACATTTCCCCATTCCGGATCTGGAATCCAATTTCTAGCTTCAGTCCTAGTCCATCCAGTGCTTTCTAAAGCCTTACTGGCTGTCCAATCTGCATCATGTAGTTCTGCAGTTTTTTTCCTGTATTCCGAATTGTTTGCGGATGGTTTGTGACGCTGTCACAGGCCGGGCGTCTGAAGTTATTCGTAAATCCTCTCCTGTATGCTGCATCTCACAAGTAGTATTCTCCATGATACAAGCACTAGATTTCTCTGAAAAATGTCCCTTCACAAGCTTAGCCAGTACTGGAATGTTCCATGAAATAGAACTCCGGTTTACAGCGGGGTCTCACGGTTTCTCAAGGATATTCTCCACATCCAAAGGTAGATCCTTACCATTCTTGGTCTCCGGCTGCTGCATAGCAGGAATCTCCATTTCTGCTGTAGAATCTTTTGATGCATTAATCTCTTTCACAGGGAATGCTGACTCCTCCACAGCTTCCACCTCCATTGCACTGACACACTGTGCCGCCATCTTGGACAGACAGAGGCTCCCTCTACAGCACAGTAGAGGAATTTCCCCGGTGCCCTGGCCAACCCCCCCACTAACTAAAAATACCACCAACAGCTTAATCTGGTTCAAGGTCAGTTGGCATTCATCCGAATCCCCCCACTCCCCCGGGGTCGTGCCTGAAAATAGGCAGAATTTGTCTAGTGCACTTACCTGGTTAACAAAAACTAAATAAAAAATAAAATAAACTTGGTGCCCTCTGCTACAAGAAAGATTGCCTCTAATCCCTAGTTTGCCGTGAACTGGTCAAAAAGATGATGTTCCCAGTGTCTGACTATGCGGAGATGGTGTACTGTTCTGTCCCCTCCTCTTCCCTGACCAGACTGGATACCTTATGCAATGTCTTCTGCTGATTCACTGTTAATGCGCCTCCTCGTACTCATCACTGTTCCCATTACATTTCCCTGTCTATCCCTCCTCTTTCCTCCTGCCACCTCTTGCGTGTGTTCCTAGTTTCTAAATATTAGTTTGGCTCCCTTCCTCCATCTTTCCTCTTTCTCCTATTCCCTCTGCCTTGTATGCTGTTTGCTCCTGTGACTCCCATACTTTCTCCATTCCACACTCCAACACTCCTTCTGGGCAATTTGCTTTCTCCTCTTGTTTCTGTCCATCTGGAACAACTGCTTTCCCACCTTCCACCTCTTCCATTTTTTCCTCAAACATTAGCTTATACCTCCTGCAGTTCCCTCCTGCTCTTGCCGTGGCCATAGCTGAGCTGTACTCTCAGAAGCCTGCTGTTTTCACCTGTTACTAGCCTTAGTGCATTTGCTCTGGAGCCTAAGCTTTGTTAGTCTGCCTGGACACTGTTACTGTATTTACTTGCTGTATTTTGCTGTATTATACCTCCATGTATATTTCTGTATTTTGTGTATTGCAATTTATTACAATGTATATTTTTACATATGTTATCTCCCTAATTACCTTCCTTCCCCCTTCCCCCAGGTCACACCTGAAAATGAGCCTTGGCTCAGTGTGCCTTTTCTGGTTACCAGTTTTCAATAAATAAATAACTAAACAAATAGTTTCAGTGGTGGTGGATGTATAGGAAAATGGTGCAGAGGTGTTGCTGAGGACAGAACAAGGTACAGGGTCAGTGTCACAGCTGACAGGGTCAGCCACAACCTGGCGAGTCTGACCATCAACAAACCTTGACTTCAGCCCCAGGAACACATGCTGTAAACCCAATACTTATACACAGCCTTTTCCTCATATGTGTCAAGTCTGACATTAATGCTGGTGGTGATATTATAAAAGAGATACAGAACATTGCCATATATTTTCTGTAATGCCAATGATTTGATTGGTGTCAGCTTTCCCACTAGAGGGCCAACTGAAAACAGATAGACTGGTTGAAATACTGGGACTGAAATGATTGGTGAAGGCTCAATAGCTGATGGTTCAACTGAGACCTCAACCAAACCATCCCCCTCACATGGGCAGGGAGTGCAAGCATCACCTGGGTCCCTGAGAAGGATGATTTCTCTCCCTCAGTGGTGTCCTCACTAATTAGTCCAGATGGCTTGGCCAATAGATCAACTGGCACTGAGGCTTTTCACTGTCCAGATGAAAGCTCCATGGACAGATTAATGGGCTTTATGGGCAGTCTGACCTCCTTAGAGGGTGCCCAAACTTGAGGGCTCTCCAGAAGGGGAGACTACAAATGGCCACTTGACTGGCAGTGCTCCCAAGACCAGCAAAAACTTTTCTTTTTCTTATGTCTGTGGTACTTGGATGGCATGTTGCCAAATGATGTAGGGATGACAGGAACCCACTAAATCCCATGGTGCCATCTTGAAGAACAAGATTATGCACCTCCTACTTCTCTTTGGTCAGCAGAGCCAGCACAAGAACCCAACATTATCCTCAAGGATTTCTAACTGCATAGTCAAGCCCACCATGAAAGATCGCCCACATGTGATCCCTGGCCTCCCTGTAAGGACTTGATCACCTGTGAGTGCATGTCCTGGCAACAGAGGCAATTGTTGGTGTCACAAACACACTCTGCAGGTAAGGCCCTCTGCTCCCACAGCGCCAATAGTGTAAACAGGTTACAGACAGGGTAACCCTCCTGTCTGCTTTTGGGTCCGAATCACCGTTAGTCTCAAGTTCTGGGGGGATTCAAACTGTGAGCCTTATGCTAGCTTATCCAATGTACAGGCTCAGATACGTACCCTCTTTGGGGATTTGCGGTACAATCTTTCACTGGGGCACCAAGCCAGGCTTCCAAAATGAACCTTTAAAATTCTATAAGAGACCTTAGGGAAATTCTTACCTTTTCCCAGTTTGGTAACACCATCAAGCTCTTCAGAAAAGCTGTCAATCTTAACCATGTATACATCACATGCAAAAAGAACTTGGAAGACACACCCAGGTAGTACCTTTCAAATAAAGATTTTACTAAAAAAGATGATAAAAATATGAAAAATGTAAATACAGAACAATATATCAAAGAGCATACAATCACTTAAAAGAACAAGGGCAAAGTACAAAACAAAAACTCCTACTGACATAGTTAGATCTTTTCTATCTAATGTATTACCTCTGGAGTGCTTATAGTTAAATCAGAGAGCTGTGTCTCTCTAGCGTCCCCAAATAATATGTCATATTCTCCAGTTACAAGGATACATTTCAACCCCATCTCCCCACCTCCTTGGTGAGTCATCTAGCTCCTCCTTTTAGAATCAAAAAAATACAAACATGATGTCCTGTCAGGAGGTTTATTAAATAATGTGACATCAGCAAAAACTCATTCCCCAAATTATGACAGTCTTTAACCAAGCCTTTTCTTTGAACTGGTGGCCGATTCCTGTTTTTCCAAGGAACACCAAAGATTTTCATGACTCTGTAGTTTGTCACTTACATGCGAGATAGCTGATAGGAATCAGCTAAGTGATGTCCTATCCTGTAATAAAATGTATATTTAGTTTCCCAACTTCAAAGCAGCAACAGGTCATAAAAAAGGCTATAAAATGCAGTTTCTCAAGGCAGTTAATTACATTACAGAGATCTCCTGGTCAGTGTAATACTGTATATCCTGTAGCTTCACTGAAAACTGGGGGGGGGGGCACCCATGGAAGCACTGCATGTCTTATGTGAGACAATCACATACTATATTGTTATATTACAAATATCATACAGCAATCATAACCAGCTGGCCAAGCATCACAATCCTCCCCACCTAGACTGAATTTGGAGGCTCTATCCCCTGCATGGGATGAGCTTCCTAAGTCAATTCACTCACTCCTCGTATAGACGCAATAAGCTATCTGCGTTCTGATTGGTTGCTCCAGCCCTATGTATGATAGCCATGTCATACCCTTGCAAGGCAAGGCTCCATCTTAATAGTCTACCATTAGTTTTTCCCATTTGTGTCAGCCAAACCGGGGGGTTGTGGTTAGTTTGTACCTCAAAATGCTGCTCGCATAAGTATGGCTCTAACTTCTTTATGGCCCACACTATGACAAGACATTCTTTTTCCACAGTGGAGTAAGCCTGCTCCCTGGGAAGTAACTTTTGACTCAGGTACACTACAGGGTGATCTTTCCCTTGGTTGCATGTCTGACTCAGTACTGCACCAACACCCACGTCTGAGGCGTCAGTCTGGACTATAAAGGGTCTGCTATAGTCAGGACTTGTTAACATAGGAGCACTGCACAGTGCCTCCTTCAGTCTGGTAAAGGCTTTTTCACAGGCTGGCTCCCAGGTAATTTTCTTGGGCATCTTTTTCTTTACCAGGTCACATGAGAGAGCAGCCAGGGCACTGTAATTGGGTACAAATTTCCAATAGTACCCTGCTGTCCCTATAAAACTCCTGACCTACTTCATCTGGTCTGGGCCATACCTTGATCACCTCTATTTTTACTTGGTTATGACGGAGCTGTCCCCAGCCTACAACATGCGCAAGGTATGCCACTTTAGCCATGGCTACCTGGCACTTTTTAGCTTTGACAGTGCTCGAAGGGGGGAACACCCTGTCAACTCTTGGGGCATCTCCCTGCATGCAAACAACAGGTGGAGAAGGTATTTCTCCCAGTCCCTCCCATGTTGTTCAGCAAACACTTGGAGCATTGACTTCAGGGTACCATTAAATCTTTCCACAAGACCATTGGCTTGTGGGTGATAATGTGTTGTGCATCTCTGAACTACCCTACACTTCTCCCACAGACATTTCATCAGGTCCGACATGAAGGAACCCCTCGATTGGTGATAACCTCCTGCAGAAACCCAACATGGGAGAAAATTGAAAGTAAGGCATCTGCCACTTTGTCTGTCCTCACTGAGGACAGGGTGACTGCCTCTGGATACCGGGTGGCATAATCCACCACAATCAGGATGACCCTCTTCCCTGAAGAGCTGGGGGTATTTAAAGGCCCCATGATATCCATTCCCACCCTCTGGAATGGCTCCTATGCTATGGACAATGGAATTACGGCAACTTGGGTTTTCTCACCCACCTTCCTTATTTCTTGGCACCAGTGACAAGACCTGCAATACTCCTTCACCTGCTGGGTGGAGTTGGGCCAATAGAAATTCTGGGCCAACCGCTGCATAGTGCGCATGATTCCCAGATGGCCAGACAAGGGAATATCATGTGCAATCTTGAGCAACTGTTCACTGTACCCCTGGGGAATGACAAGCTGCCTGCCTATCAATCCTTCCTCTGTATTCACATCCTGATAATACATCAGTCCATTTTCCCAATAAACTTTATGTTTTTAGTCACCTCCCTGTGCTCCGTTAGAGTCTGGCCAAGCTCTCAGTTTCTCTAGACTAGGGTCACTTTTCTGAGTAGCTGCAAACTCCTTACACATATCCAAGGCATGTGACAGGTCTCCTTCAGTCTCTAAACTAGGGTCCCTAGCACTAGCATCAGGGCACTCACGATCACTGTCATCCCATACCCTCTGACAATGGGTCACCCCTCCTTCTTCAAAGTAACCCTCCGTAGCAGTGTGGTTAACTGCTACTGGGGAAATTTCTACCCCGTTTTCATTAGTCTCCATATTAGGAGACACAGGCTGGGGAACAAGCCTCCCAGTGGTTTCTACAATGGCTTCTGTGGGGTCCAGGGAACTACAATTTTCCCTTGCCGCTTGGCTATGGATAACTGCACACACTGTCCTCTGTTTGAGATTGTTGCCAAGGATGACATCAACTGCTAACGTTTTGGCTACAGCCACCTGTTGCACAGTTCCCCCTGTTTCACCCCCGTCTAGAACACTAGCGAGTGGCAATGTTTTCTCCTCACCAGTGACCCATTGTACAGTTACAAATGTTGGGTATAAGCTGACCAGGCTCTACCAGATCCCCTTTTACCAATGTCAGGGATTCCCCTGTGTCCCTTAACCCTTGTGTCTGTACACCATTCACCGTGACTGGGTGCATGTATTCCCTCATGTTCACAGGCATGCTTCCAGGGACACAAAAACAAACCACTTCTTTCCTATCCCCATGTTGCATTTTTCGCGTCCTTTTAGGACACTGTCTGGCAATATGCCCAGTTTCTTTTCAAACCCAACATTTGTTTCTTTTCTCAGAGAACTATTTTCTTTGAAACCTGGGGCTAACTAGTTTCAGCGGAGGCAGTGAGGGTTTTGGCTGCCCTGAAGGTGTGCTCTTCCCTTTCTGCACTGCCACGCCTGCCCCATTTGCTCTCAGAGCAGGTCTGCTCTTGGCATAGTGGTCTGAGAGTTCAGCAGCTTCTTGAACTGTTTTGGGATCTCGGTCCTCCAGCCAGGTTTTCAGCTCTGCTGGGCATGCCTCAAAAAACTGTTGTAACAACATAGCATTTTCAGTTTGATCTACATAGTTTGCTTCAATTCCTTCCCACCATTTTAAACACTGACGCTGTTTCATGGCTAGCTCCTCATAGCTAATGTCAGGGTTTCTCCTGAGCTTACAGAATTTAGCTCTGTATGCTTCTGCAGTTAAATCAAACTTTTTTTTAAAGTGCAATTTTAAGTCTGCTGTAATCATTACTGTCCTCATTGTCCATTTGACCCAATGCATCCTGAGCTTTTCCTGTAAGTAGCGGGGATAGCTGGAAGCTCCAGGACCCTCTAGGAATATTTACCTGAATACAAACTTTTTCAAAGGAATTTCAAAAGGCTCCCATATCCTCCCCCTCTTTAAATTCAGTGATCAATTTGGAATTTAATTTTTAACCCAGTCCTGTAGTTCCAGTTAAACCCAAGCCACTTACCTGCTCTGGTGCTGGTGGTTAGAGTTGTAGCTTCTCCAGTTCATGTTGCCTCTTCTCCTCTATGGCTCATTTCTCTTGCTCAGCATCTCTCTGGAACTCCAGCTCCATTCTGTGCAACTCAATCTGCAGCCTCATTGCTTCTACCTCCAGAATGCTGGTAACCTTCCCCTGATGCTGTGGCCCTTCACTTGCGCTGGCTCTGCTGCCCTCGTCACTGGATCTGGACACTATACTGGCCACTGGCCCTTCCACACCCAAGGTTTGGTCCTTTACAGTCACAGTCTGTGACTTGATGCTCTGGGCATCTGCTGCCATCAGGGCATCCATGAGGTTCTGCTTGGTGGCTCTCCCCTCATGCAGGACTTCTCTGTCCTGGCACAACTGCAAGTAGTCTGCAGTGTGCCCACTGTAGTTGGAAGCCATCTTCTTCCCTAACTACGGCTACTCTAACTTGCACTTTGAAAAAAAATAAAATAAAACAGGTAGGAACTTGACTGTAAGCAAAATGATATAGTTCTGTTTCCTTTTTAACAATAAATCACTGCCTTATTTTACAAGTGAGCTGTACAGTATTAAACTGACACACTGAACAGTTAAAGCTTGTGTTACCAGTTTTATCACTCCACTGCTAACCAAATCTGTCACAAATGCACTCTGCAGGTCAGGCCCTCTGCTCCCACAGTGCCAACCTGAGAGTGCAATAGTGTGAACAGGTAACAGACAGGGTAATCCTTCTGTCTGCTTTTGGGTCCGAATCACCTTTAGTCTCAAGTTCTGGGGGGATTCAAACTGTGAGCCTCATGCTAGTGTACCCAATATACAGGCTCAGAGATGTACCCTCTTCCGGGATTTGCGGTACAATCTTTCACCAGGGGCACCAAGCCAGATTTCCAAAATGAACCCTTAAAACTCTATAAGATACCTTAGGGATATTCTTACCTTTTCCCAGTTTGGTAACACCATCAAGCCCTTCAAAAAAGCTGTCAATCTTAACCACGCATACATCACACTCAAAAAGAACTTGGAAGGCACACTCAGGTAGTACCTTTCAAATAAAGATTTTACTAAAAGATTATAAAAATATGAAAAATGTAAACACGGAACAATATATCAAAGTGCATGCAATCACTTAAAAGAACAAGGGCAAAGTACAAAACAAAAACTCCTACCAACATACAGTTAGATCTTTTCTATCTAATGTATTACCTCTGGAGTGCTTATAGTTAAATCAGAGAGCTGTGTCTCTCTAGAGTCCCCAAATAATAAGTCATATTCCCCAGTTACAAGGATACATTTCAACCCCATCTCCCCACCCTCTTGGTGAGTCATCTAGCTCTTCCTTTTAGAATCAAAAAAATACAAACATGATGTCCCATCAGGAGGTATATTAAATAATGTGACATCAGCAAAAACTAATTTCCCAAATTATGACAGTCTTTAATCAAGCCTTTCCTATGAACTGGTGGCTGATTCCTGTTTTCCCAAGGAACACCAAAGGTTTTTACCACTCTGTAGTTTGTCACCTAGATGCGAGACAGCTGACAGGAATCAGTTAAGTGATGTCCTGTCCTGTAATAAAATGTATATTTAGCTTCCCAACTTCAAAGCAGCAACAGGTCATAAAAAATGCCATAAAATGGAATTTCTTAAGGAAGCTATTTACATTGCAGAGATCTGCTGGTCAGTGTAATATATGCTGCAGCTTCACTGAAACCTGGGGGGGGGGCACCCATAGAAGCACAGGATGTCTTATGCGAGACTATCACATACTATATTTTTATATTACAAATATCATACAACAATTATAACCAGCTGGCCAAGTGTCACAGTTGGTATCATGAGTGATCTACAAACACTGAATGCAGATATCATGACCTTTGGTGATTAATTAAATCCTGCATTCCTTTTCTGTTCCATGATTGCAGATGACAGAGCAGTAAGCCGGAGTCAAGGTGCACACAATGAGTCAACAGGAGAGTCTAAACTTTAAGGACTTTTTGAGAAAGCTTGAAAACTTTGCAGAATCCAAATTCACAAGCAAGAGTAGTAAGAGAGAAGACTTGTTCTTACCATGGGAAGAAAAGGTCTGAGAGCAATGGAGGCTGAGCCAGAGGACCACATAACCAGATGGTTAGAGCAATCAATCCTGAAGACTGTTCAGCTGACTAAGCATTCTCTGTAGAAAACTTCCTAAGTGTGGATAGTGAACTGATTATAGATAGAATAAGAATACTCTGAAACCAGCATGTCCCATTTTCTGCTGTACTCCTTAGCAATACTGTATGTTTGACTCCTTTGTGATATAGACTAAAGTACAATAACTCATCACTGGGCAGCCTCACACTCAGACATACGCATAGCCTAGATCAAAAATCCTTCGACAAATACACACACAGACACCAAAACACAGCCTCAGACATGGATGCACAACCCCAGAGACTTGAACAGACATCAGACATGCACACCCCCACTCTCAGACAGACACGCACAGGGCCGTGACCAGGGGTGTGCAAGATCTACAGTTGCAGTAGGGCCCGCTCTGTCAGAAGGCCCATTGCCTCAGAGGTCAGCATTAAGAAAACCTTTTGTCACAGACAAACTTGCAATTTTCTCTTTGGACATTGCTTCTCCATTTCAACCTGGGGCTATTATCAGTGGTATGAGGGGCAGCAGAAGACTCCAACTCCAGTTTCACATGGTGGGGGACTGCAGAACAAGCAATAGTGCCCATTACTCAAAACATCTAATTTTGGTGCTGGTGTCCCCAGGAGGAGCAAGAACAAATTACATTGTTCAGTTCCTTGATCATGGTGCCAGCAAGTGGGATTGGGGCAGCATGGACAAACTATGGATGTTCAGCAGGACTGATACAAAAAAAAAGTATGCTATAAATATTTTATATGCATCAGTGGTTATTTTATGCATATTGATGGTGAGGTAGGCCCCACAAAATGTTTTGCATTGGGGCCCTTACAGTTGCTGGCACAGCCCTGGACATTCACATATATCCTCAGTCAAAGACAGACATTCACACATACACTCAGTCTGATGAACACCCTCAGATAGTCATGCACACACACAAGGATCATCTTTTTCTTTTTACCAGGACAGTAGCAACCATGTCATATGTTAAAGCAGAAGTTCATGTTACATTTTTTATTTATAAAATGGATCATGGAAATCTTGACCCTCAGTGGTTGAAATGTCACATGATCATTGGTTATTTTCTTGACAATCGCATTCCTCACCTGAACTACATAGTGTTTTAACCAACAAAAGCACATTTTAGAAGTAGGATAACACAATCCGGGTTATGTGATCATAAGGGAGTAATGCACTTCTTGGGTGGTTGTGGCATGAGGTGTGCCACCCGTGGCATGCATTATTCCCTTATAACCACACACCCTGCTATGTGTAATACCTTACATATTTCATTATGCACAGTATGACAATCCTTAATGTTGTTCCCTGCTGTTCATTTGTGCTTGTAAATCCATGCATATGGTGCTACCTTTCACTTGATGCTCACAGAAACAGAAAACAATGAAAACAGAAAAAGACCCAAGGTCCATTTCATATAGTCAAAAATCCCTACCTATTTCCTATTGCCAAATAGTCAAATAGGGTAGTTACCCTCTGCTTTGATCCCTACTTTCTTTTGTTGCCTCCCCCCACTTTCCATTCCCCTGAACCCTGCTCCTCCTTTTGGTACCATCAGCCCTCAGAATCTGTCCTAGCCTCCACCCTCTCCTTCAGAAACCTATTTCATTGTTCCAACATTTTCTCAGTAAAGAAGAACTTCTCAATATCCCTTTAAATCTCCCCCCCCAACCAGTCTCCACCCATGACCTCTCATCACCATGTTATCATGCCTGGTGAAGAGGTCCCCACTGTCAACGTCATTCATCTCCCTCAGGAATCTGTAGGTCTCAGTCATATCCCACCCTCTCCTCACAGGATCTGCCCTTCTGTTTTTTGTCCATGGTTCATGAGGTCCACCATGATAAATGTTGATGTGTTGTGGCCTGTAATTAACCCTCCTGTCTTTAATGTCCCACAATGTCTGGGAACAGAGTCTATTCCATGCTAGTTCATCTTAATCACACGAAAAGTGACATTAAATTTCAGAAGCCTGATATTCAAAAGTTTGCGTGGGCACTAACGGGTCTTTGCAGTTTGTGCTGGATCACCACATTCAGAAGGAGCTGTTGTGTGGGCAAAGAGGGTTATCTCCTGTGCAAAACATAATGTATGCAAGGGGAGGGGTGTGGCCATGATTAGCCATGCTACCCCATAGTAAGCAGCTTTGTGCTGCACAAAAGAGCTTAGTGTAGGCCTTTTGCACAGTGCAAATACTGCAGAACAAAACTTCGACTTAACTCTGTGCAAACCCTAGCGGCTGCCAGAAGTAATGCAGCCACCTAGCTGGCTGGCTGCTGGGGGGACACAACTGCCCTCTGTGGTCCCTGGCACCCCACAACTGATCACCAGCCCCTAGGGTACAATTAAAACTCCCTGATGCTAATGGTCCCCCCCCCCACCGATTGCCAGCCTGTACTGTAAAAAAAATATCCCTGGTGGTAGCGGTCCCCCCTCCCTCCAATCACTGGCCTGTTCAGTAAAAATATATATCCCTGACAGTAGTGGTCCTTCCCCTCTGATCAATGGCCTGTACTGTAAAACAAATATATCCCTGGTGGTAGTGGTCCCCCCCTCCCTCCAGTTGCCAGCCTGTACTGTAAAACAAATATATCCCTGGTGGTAGTGGTCCCCCACCGATTGCCGGCCTGTACTGTAAAACATATATATCCCTGGTGCTAGTGCCCCCCCACTGATCACTGAGCCATACTGTAAAACAAAAATTCATGGTGCTAGTGGTCCCCCTCCACCAATCACTGGCTTGTACTGTAAAAACAACTATCCCGATCACTGGCCCATACTGTGATAACATGAAATCCCTGATGTATAACGCCCCTCCCTCCCACTGCAGCACGGAAAACACATCCCATCACCTTCCCAGTCCCCTTGGTGCTGTGAGTGCATACAGTGACCGGTGAAGCCCTCCTAACACCTCTTTGGCTGGCCACGATATGTCCAGCCAGGGAGCATGCCCCTTATTTGTAGGAAAGTGCACATCACCCTAGCACCAGGGATATTTGTTTTATGGTACAGGCCAGCAATGGGGGGGGGGGGAGGCTACTATCACCAGGGATATTTTTGTGTACAGAATGGGCCAGCAATCAGGGGGTGGTGGGAGAACCACTATTACCAAGAATATTTTTTTTTGTACAGAATGGGCCAACGAATGGTAGTGGGAGTGGGACCACTAGCACCAGGGATATTTTTTGTACAGAACAGGCTGGCGATCAGTTATGGTGGGGACCACTAGCACCAGGGATATCTACATGTCTGGGATTGGGCAACTGGGGAGGCGGCACCGTGCTAACCTGCCTCGCCACCCATGCAAATGAGCCCATAAAGAGCATGCAAAAATTCCCTTCGTGCCTTCCATGCTCAATGAGCTAATTTGCATGGGTTTCTCTGAATATTGCAGATAGCACTCCGGCACTATTCATTTTGGTGGCATACTTTGGGAGCCCTGTTAGGGCAGCACTCTTTGACTGAATATAGCATTCTTGGGCACCCGGGCAATCACAAGGTGCATAACACATTTTTGCACTCATCTTTGTGCAAAAATCAGGTCCCAGGTGTGCAAATACAGCACAGAATATTGTTGAAAACCTTGCAGCAGTCATATATAATGAGGTTCACTATTAAAGATATCCCATCTAACAAAAATAACACTAAAACACACTCAAATTGCATGGGGCGGGGTATCTTTTAAGACAGATGAAAAAAGTTGATCAAAAATGTCATAAAAGGTATTGGTAAAAAATCATCATATCATGAAATACTATGTTCAGTGTAGGCATGGGCAATCATGCATTGGGTTCTTCTGTAGGCTGAAGCAATGAGTCCTGGTAAAGGAACTGGATGGTTCTAAAAAGTGGTAGGGCCAAGGATGTAAGAGACAAATTCCCCACCCATACCACGCCTCAATTTTCCTGACAAAAGTAATAATTAGTAGAGCAACTCCCCCTCCTCGCTGACTGACATCTCCCTATGCAGGTTCAGTTCAGGGAACACAACCCCACCTGATTGGCAGGAAGTCTTTGATATAACATTAGGCACATCAAGCCATGAAGGCTGCTGCAACTTACAAATAGGGACTTGGAGCATGTTTCTGAACAGGATTTTTCTTGTATTGTGTGTTACGCTGCCAGCCATCTGAGACAAAAATTATAAACTACTGCACATTATCAATCTCAGAAACCATGGCTCCCATGATAAATGCACAGCACTTCCTATAAATGCGGTAACATGCTTGTTAAAACCGATGGGGCAATGGCCCTACTAGGTCCCTCCCCACTGTTTTGGCATCTGTGAGTCCTCGTTGACTGTCATAAAGGGCTTGCAGCTTCTGATGATTTCTGTATTTCTTTTGTCTTGTCCCACTCTTTAAGGGAGACATTCAGCAATGTTAGTGGTGCACTACAATTGCTGACTCCACCACAAAGGATTTATAATGAACCGAGTCTCACAGGTTTGCTTTTGGGAATATCTGGTTATGAGGCAGTGAAACCAATCAGGAAAGATACAGATCTTCCCTATTTCTGGTGGTAGGACTTGCAGCTTTTGAGTATGGGTTGGATGATAAAGACAACATACTGTACCTCAGAAAAACTGCTTTCAGAATACTAGGAATGTATGCCCTAGAGCTCAGACAGGTACCAAACACTCTCATTTTTAGGGCAGAATCAGTTAATAGAGTCCATCCTTAAAATGTATACGCACAACTCATCTGTCACAAATACAGTAATAAAATTTATTTTTAAATGTTATCCACATAATTTTAGTACCTTCAACAATATTAACTTAAATCAGATATTTCTTTAAAATTTGTAAAAAATGACATATTGTACATACTCTCTATTTACAGTTAAAACAGCAAATAAAAGCATTTGGACATCTGTTATAAAACTTCCTCATTTCACCATTTAAAATCTATGTTTGCCAGGATTCAGAATGTTAGTTTCAATATATCGTACTTAAAAGTTTACGCCTTGCTGAATTGCTGTGTTCTTATAAGTCATTCACAACACGGACCCCCCAACTTGGCTTGATAAATGTCACCCAATAATAATATAAACCCTAAGAAAAGTGCAGATAGTGATACAAGCAGAATTACCAGTGATGGCTATAGACATATTAACACAAAGAAGGCCTTCAGTAAAAGAAACTCATATCCTCAGTCCTCATTTCAATGTGTGCCTTCATTTCCTGACCCCGAGTCAAAGGTCAGTGTGATAATACTGCATCTTGTAATATCCAGATGAATGTCAAATATCATTCTGCAATTGATGAAACTGCTGCTCCTTGCATCGCAGTGTTCTGTCTACTGATAGCTCGAAAGACATGTTGCCGCTCCAAGCCTTGTTTTGACAAGTCCTCCTTGTATGTAATCTAGACCAAAGTTAAGAGATAAAAACACTATGTTAAAAATTGTTAAATGAAGGGCTGTTTTGTTGTCATTACTATTTTGAGAACTGCGTTTTGTTCACCAAGCAAAGCTTATTTGTGTAATGTAACTCTTATCTAAGGAGGACATATGTTTACTTTAATTTATTAATGCATCAACTGTCTTTAGTGTCTCAATACCCCACACCAGGCACTTGGGTTAAATCCCAATACTGACACTGTAGTGCACCATGAGGGGGATGCTGCACTCCTGAGGTGCTGTCTTTCGGATGAGATTTTAAACCGCAGTCCCATCTGCCTGTTCTGGCGGTAGTTCAGGTGGATGTTAAAGATCCCATGGCACTTCTAGAAAAAGAGTAGGGGAAATCTCCCAGTGCCCTGGCCAAATTTCTCACCTTTCACTAAAAATACCACCAACAACTTAATCTGGTTTAAATTCAGTTAGCATTCATCTGTATCCCCCTCCCCTGGGCCGTGCCTGAAAATAGGCAACATTTGTCTAGTGCACTTACCCGGTCAACAAAAACTAAGTAAACTAAACTAATAGAATTGTTTAAATGGAGAAATGTTTTTAAAAAGGTGCCTAGTTTTTTAAGGTGAAGATGTTACAGAAGAGGCTATCCTTGCCTTTAACCAACCCTTTTAGAATGTTTTCAACCAATCCGATTGCTTTATTTTCACAGCCTGTTTATAATTACACAGTAATAATTTGGCATTAGTTTCTTCCATGGGGTTGGCCAGTTATTATTTGCCATTATACAATGGCAAGAAAGAATCCTGGTTTCTGATTGGTCAGTTGGCTATCACAGCAGGGATGTTATCCTGGCATAACATCCCTGCTGATTGTTTGGATGATTTGGATCCCCACCACCATCATGATCATCTCCTCTTTCTCTTAAGAAACAAAAATATGTTTACACACTAACAAAAACATTCTTTAAAATTATTTTTTATTATAAAACAACAAGCCATTGTATAATAGGAATAATGCCCTCCAGGGTGGGAGTTATGCTGGGATAACATCCCTTCTCGGGTGTTGGACGCCCTCGGCCGGTGGCCTCGGGCCCAACCACCCGAGGTGGGATGTTATCCTAGCATAACTCCCACCCTGTCAGGCATTATTCCTTTATAATAACCATCCTGTTGTTACTGCAAACACGTGCACATCAGAAGCAACTGGGCTTGAGACACTCTTGATCACAGCACAGCGTGAAATATTATTTTTGTTTTCCTTTTATTCCTGGCCTTCACCATAAACAGAATAAAAACAAGCCTTCAGAGTGTGGAGCTCGATGAAAAAGTTACATTTAAAGTTGATCTCTTTGTTGTTTGCAAACTCTGGCAGCAAATCCAATCTACACTGAAAAGTGAAAGCGGTGGCTATGACGGAAAAGGTCAGTGCTCACTGAGGACTTTTTGTAGGTGCATTAAAAAAATGAAAACTGGTGAACCAAGTTTTAGTCTTGGGGCATTTCTAAAAAAAGTAATGACAGTGTGATTCAGTATGAGGAGCTTGGAGTCTGAATCAGAAATGGCAGGCAAACTAGAATATGCTGGCTGGATTGCAGTGAGATCGAGTGGCAGAGCTGAGGCAGAGCAGTGCGCAATAAACCAGAAAAACATGAAAGTGTTGCTAATTGCAAAATGGGAAACAGACTTTAGTTTAGATCTTTATCTTTTAATTAGTTTACTGGCTGTGATTAATTCAGTGTGCATGTGTTGGGGAGGAACAAAGAGCTACAAACTGTGAGGAAAAAAATGATGGCTAGAGATTATATAAAATAAAACAAAGTAGTGTGATTACTCAAATGTTATGCACACCCTTGTTATGTGATGCTTGAATACACCCTTGAGCTTTGTTCTTGGGTTTTTGTAGTATCTCACACCTTGTGTGTGTGTAAAATTCTCATAATGCACACTGCTCATGTATTATTCCATATATTATTACTAGTAACACTAAATAATGCATGGATTCCATCACTTTCAAATTGCATGGTACATGAGTGATAATACAAATACATAGGTTGCATGCCTGTAACTGTAGTTCTACTAGTGGTAGACAGTTCACATCCACTCACTGGCAGTTCTGCTGGAGACAGCTGAGTCTTCAGAAGTCTTCAAGTTAAAGTCCTCCCACCATCTGAGTGGGATATCCTCAGGCTCCACCCTGTGATGTCAGATATTTGCATGTTGGAAGCAGGGATCCAGGTGCCACAGTTCTGGGGGAAGTCAGGTGGGTCATGTGGATGTGAACTGCATACCACTAGTACAACTATGGTTACAGGTGAGCAACCTATAGTTCTAACAGGGTGGATACAGTTCACTATCCACACTGTGACAGACTCCTAGCAGTCCTCTGGGATGAGGAGGAGAACAGAGACTGGAGGACAGAGTACTCAAAACCAGCATTCCAATGATTCTTTACATCAGTGCTCTAATGGGAGATTAAGGTGTGCGCTTTACTCCAGGATGCAGCCCTACAGTCTCCACAATGGGGACAGCTCTGGAAGCAGTCACCGAGGCAGCAGTATGTCTGGTGGAATCAGCCCTAAGCTCCTTGGGTAACTTGTGATATATCTGGTGGAATGTTTCCTAAGCCCTTTGGGTCACTCCCTACCAGCTAACCTATAGTAAAGGACAATGCAGGATGTTATCCACCTAACTATTATCCACTTTAATGCCTGTCTTCCAGGTACAGCTTTGATGTACGTGACAAAAAGCTTGCGAGCCTAGTGATATATGGGGCTGCAATGGATACTACATTGAAACGGGTTCAGGTGGCCCTAAACAAGGCCTGCAGATTAGCCCTAGGTTTACAGCACGATACGCACACATGTATACTATATAAGCTCACAAACTGGCTATCTCTAAAAAACAGGGTCATACAGCAGACATGCACCCTAGGGAAGAAAACGCTAATGGGGAAAACACCACCTTGCATTGTCAATCTGCTAGTGGCTGCAAACACACAACAGGCCACTAGGGGAGGTCAAGAGGGGCCCTGACCATTCCCTTCCGACGTACCTCACTAGGGCAACCGGCATTTGCCTACCGTGCCCCTATGTGGCTTAATGAATTACTGATCACCTCCTTGCCACCAATAGTCTAGCCAATTTCAAAACTACAGTAACCTCAAACAACATCTTATCACAATCTCTAAATGCTCCTGCAACTAATCCCTGGCCTCACAATCCACTGCCAATTTATGATTGACACAGTGTGTGCTGCTCCTTGTCCCATGCCCTCCTGGTTGCTCTCTACCAAGGCAAGGCCCCCCATGGCCTACGTTAAACTCCACTGCTTTTCAATTTACTCTGGCCCCTAAGGACATCCTCACCCCCAACTCCCCAATAACAAGGCTCCATGGGGCTGCACTAGTCTCTGGCATATAACTGTGCTATTGCATCCTACCATTCTAACCTGTAATCCACAATGTCTTTGCTCTTATGTTAAATCATTGTATTGTCTTACCTTATGTTTTCTTTCTTACATTAATTACTTTGTACCTTGTCTTGTCACTGACGTGGAACCTTTGCAAATGAGCTTGGGCTCAAAGATATTTTCCGAATCAATAAATACAATCAAATAAATCAACATGAACTCCAGCTGTGTATTCCTTACAGTAAGAGAGCACCCTCTGCAGGTTCAAGGTGTACAGAATATAATTGGCCTCTGAGGTTGGGATAATAAAATATACTGGCAAGTTAATCAACTGGTCATGGTGAAACTCTGATACAACCTCCAGGAGAAACTTCAGTTGTGGGTGAAGGACAACCTTGTTCTTGTTAAAGACCAGATAGGGAAGCCGGCCTGGTGGTGCTGAGAGTTGAGGTGCTGGAAGCCAAACCTCGCGCCACACCGGCGACCTGAGTTCAGGAATGAGCAGTGACCACCTGGGGTTAGCAGGGGAGGGAGAAGATCGAGCATCCGACGACTGTTCTCCTCTCCTCTCCTGACAATGGGTGGGTGTGTTGTCCTGCTTCTTGGCTGCCCCCCCCCTTGGAGGATGGGGGGGTTTCACCAGAGTAAGGCAGACCAGAAGCATGTCTTTGTGGTGTGTGCGTGCCTCCACATATGCGTGTTCATGGCCGCAATGGGAGGGAACAAAGAAAACCAGAGAAAACACGACTGCCAACTAAGTGAAGCCCCTCCAGCACTCAAGCACCGCTGCCTCAAGGAACTCCTAGGCCCACTCCGGAATGTGCTCGGGAGGGGAGAGGATGGCCCTCTCCCCTTACCCCGGGGGGGGCAGGGTTAAGCCATGGGGGATACAGAGCCTGGAGAAAGCCAAGAAGTAAGGTGGTGACTAGGGGTGGCTGGAAGAGGATTAGATAAGTGTCAGCAGGTTGAGGAAGAAAATCACTTGAATTAAAAAATAAAAAAAAAGACCAGCTAGGGAAACTTCACCAAGAGCACCAGGAGCTCACTGTTCCTTCTGGCTAATGTGATGGCCATAAGGAAGGTGGTCTTCTATGACAAATGTGACATCTCACATTTGTAAATAGGCTCAAATGGCTTGCCCATGAGCATTCCTAACACCAGCAGTAGGTCCCATGGAAGCAGAGGTTCACACACCAGAGGGGACAAGGGATCCAGGCCTTTGTAAAAGCACCTGACCAACTTCTCCTGGGCTACCATCAGCATAGCAGCCCACATCCGGTATGCTGAGATGGCTGCCAGGAGCACCTTAAGGTCATTGCTCACAGTCCTGACTGATGCAGGGACCAAAGGCAGTCAAGAATGCTCACCAGTGGGCAGGTAACGAGATCTAGCTCCTTACGCAGAGAAACTCTTTCACTTAAATGCATAGCATTTATGAGTTGATTCCTTATGGGATGTCTCCACAACATGGAGGATGTCTTCCGAAAGGCCCAAAGCATGGATCTCTAGTCACTGAAGAATCAGGCTGAGAGCTACAGGGATTGAAGTTCTGGGTGAAGAACCTTCTGATGTTATCTGGTCAGCAGGCTGGGGCAGAGAGGCAATCTCAGTGGGGGCTTGCTGCTGAGACTGAGGAGATCCAGGTACCAGAAATGCCTGGGTCAGTCTGGAGCTATCAGGATCATCTGCACCTTGCCCTTCTGGGCCTTGATCATGACTTTGTGAATCAAGGAGAAGGAAGGGAAGGAAGGTGTACAGAAGGCCCAGAGTCCAGAGCCTTGAAAGGACATCCTCCTGCAGTATCCCAGATTGATGGGAGTGGGTACAGAACAGCCTCAGTTTTCTATTCCCCCAAGAGGCAAACAGATCCTCCAGAGAGGTGCCTCACTAGAAGAACAGGTGGTCTACCATCTCCTGAAAGCATCTGTCAGCTGACTGTTTTCTCCCATGACATGAATTTCCAGGTGATCTGCTTCCAGGTGTGGAAAGACTCCTGACTCAGTGGAAAGAAATGTTTCCTGTCCTGCCTTTTCAAGTAGAACATGGTGGCCATGTTGTCTGTCTGGACTTGAATGACATGACCCTGCATCAACAGAGCAAACTATGACAGAGACAGATGCACTGCACAGAGCTCCAGCAGGTTGATGTGGTGTCAGGACTCCTGGTGTTGACCAGAACCTGTGGATTCTGTGGTCTCCCAGGTGTGCTCCCCACCCTACCAGAGTTGCATCCATCATGCGTATGATGGACAGTTCTGGGCTTACAAATAAGAGTCCCTCCTCCAAGTTCTGTGGGGGCAACCACCATTGGATGGAATCCCACATCAGCTGGATCACCGAAACTGGCAAGTCCAGAAGGCCTAGATGGTGGGACCACTGCCGGCCCAACTCTCTCACTACAGGGAGTGCATCCCCCAGTGGGCCTGATGGACTGTGCTGGTAGAAGCTGCCATCAGCCCCAGCAACTGCTGGAAGTCCCAGGCAGGGTGAGAGTGCCCAACTTAAAATGATTTGGCAAAGGAGGTATAATCCATTGCCCGGAAAGGAATCTAGTTTACCCCGATGAACTTGATCACTTGCAATGGGACCAGCTCTAACTTTGCCAGGTTGACCAGAAAGCCTAAGTTCTAATAGGTCAGAAGGGCCAGATCTCTGCGCGATTCCACGGCCTCTTTGGATGGCCAACCTAACAATCAGTCATTCAGCTAGGGAGACTCCATTACACCCATGCTCTGCAAGAAAGCTGCCAACCACTGCCATGTTCTTGGTGAGGACCCTGGGCATGGAAAAGAGGTGGAAAGGCATGACCTGGAACTTATACAGGATCCCCTCTGCATGGAACTATAGGTACAGACAATGGGATGGATAGACTGGGATTTGAAAGAACATGTTCTTAAGGTCCGTGGAGCAGAACCACATTTACTGCTCCAAAACTGGTATGATCTGATTCAGTGACCATCCTGAATCAGTGCTTCTGAATTAGCTTGCTCAGATCATACAAGTTCAGTACGGAGTGCTAGCTCCTCATCTGTTTCGGAACCAGGAAGTACCCGGACACATATCCCTGACTGGCCTGGGCATCTGGAACATGTACTATCACCCCACACTCTAGGACCTGAGCAATTGTGGCACTTAGTGTGGACGTGTTCTGTGAAAATCTGGACTCCTGAGGAGCTTGGAGTCAGTATGGTGTGAGAGACTCATAATCAAAGTCAACCCTTTGCCCACTATTTCCAGAACCCACCTGTCTGAGGTAATGGCAGACCACTACAACAAGAAATGACACAACTGACTGGGAAAGGGACTGGATGGGAGGGTGGATGACAACCCACAACCCATCACCATGCAGCCTTGAGGGGGGCTCTGGCCACGGGAGCTGAGAAGGTACCACTACCTCTTCTTTCCCTCTCTTTTGCCCCAGACCACTGAACTTTGGTTTCAGACACCTGTGCTGGTATTGCCCCTGCTGGGGCTGCTGCTGAGGTTGTGGCTGAAATAGCCAAAATTGAAAGTCCTTCTTTTTAGGCTTGTGGGCCTTTTGGTTCTTCTGAGATGAAGACACAGAATCAAAGGTGGTACTGTACTTCTCAATAAGTGTTAGATGTCCTTCAACACAAGGGTAAAAGAGGATGGTGCCCAAAAAGGGGACATTGGTGAAATTATGCTGAGTGTCCACCACAAAGATGGACAGCCTCAACAAGGCCTTACGATACTCTGTGATGGCCATAGTCATGGCATGGGCACAGGAGGTGCCCATGTCCAAAGCTGTCTGAAGTTGGTGCTTAGCTAATGACTGACCCTGGTTTTTGATGCACTTGACAGGCATCAGTTGGAAGTAGGGGGAGGAGTTCCCCTAACATCTCAAAAAGGGAATGGGCAAAGTTCACCAACATAACAGAATACGTGGCCTGATGTAGACTCAGTAAAGTGGCAGCACACACTTTTTAGTCACGTGATATATTTTCTTGGACTCCTTGTCTGAAGGTTTGTCTATGTCCCTCTGGCCTCCCGGATTTATGGAAGGTAGAATCTGTAACCAGACCTTCCACAAAGGTGTGGTTGGAGAACCCAGAAAAGGTGCCCGTGACAACAGCGTACCTGTGGACCATATGAGTGGAAGGTGCCGGGCAGGGTGCTATATGTTGCCAAAGTTCCAGGGCTGGATCCAAGACAGCTTCTGCCAAGGGAAAGGCAATCCCCAGGGATTCGTCCTATCCAGAATATTAATAAATGAATATTTAGCACATTTCTGGACTGGTTCTAAGGGCACATTTATGGACTCTGGCATCAGTTGGACTTCGGCTCCAAATGACACCAGTCCATGAGCAGCAGTCAGCTCTTCGACTGATTCCTGGTCAAAGGGATGAGTCTTGGTTGAGGCCATTGATGATTTGGCCTCTGAGTCAGAAGATTCTTCAAAGATGGCCCACGACCATTTATCATTATAGACCACAGTGGTATCCTCATTTTGGGTGACCTCCATCAAAAGCTGACCTGACAAGCCCCAGACAGTGACTGATGTGGGGGAGACTCTACCCTTAAAGGAGACAACGCAGACACTGGAGACTGTTGAGTCAGCTGGACGATTGAAAGAATAGCTAGTGAAGGCCAAGGGACGAAGGTCCAGGTCTAATAACCTCCTTCCAGCAATGGCCCATTGCTGCCAAAGGGCCTCATATGGCAGCACCTCCGGTTAGGTAATTTTGAGACAGAATAAAAAGGTTGAGGTATAACTTTTTCATTGCAACGTGCTTTGCCATTTTAAAGGGACACTGTCAACCTTTTTGCCTCATAGTAACGCTATCTGAAAACCAACATTTTATGATTGCGTACCTTCTTTAAATGTTTTTATTATAAGGGTCTCATGAATGCTGCAATCTGACTGGCTGTCAGCATTCTGAGAGCCTTATGTTATGCTTATTAATGTACTTGTGTAGCCTAATTACAAGAGCATTGATTTGCCTTAGACTAGTTTTTTTTTCATAAATTCCCTTGTTAGAATTCAGAACCACTATCATGTTCCCCGATTGAAGTTGTAGCCAGTGTGTGAGTCAGAACATGAAAAAAACAAAAACAGTAAACTGAATATTTAATGTATCAAAGCCATTCATCTATTTTATTTGTGTCTGTTTTGTGTGTTGTTGTTTTTTAAATGGACTACTAGAATACTATCCACAGAGCATCAGTAACCATCTGCTGTAACATTGAATTCCTTCAAAACTGGCAGTGAAGTTGTGTAAAAAAAAAAAAAAGGAAAACTACCTAGATATGCCAAGCAGAATACATTGAACCACAAAGAAATAAAACAAAGCTTCAAATGTAACACCTTCAGCAGCTGTCCTTCAAGAACATGTCAGATGAGGTCCAATGATCATACCGCTCAACCTCCTGCCTCATAAATCAGAGACAAGGCTTAAAAAAAATCAGGGACAAAGGACCAAAATCAGGGACGCTTCTTCAAAATTGGAGATATGCACTCAGGAAGCTGGTAGAATAAAGGTCTTAGTGTAAAATGCATTTTCTAAAGAAGAACAATTCAGTAACATTAGTTTATGCTTATAACCCCCGCTGTTTGGCCACAGAAACACAATTTTTAGGAGGGACAGAGTAAGATTTTGAGGCAAAATTAGGGACATCCCTGAAAATCAGGGACAGTTAAGAGGTATGCTGATGACATGCACCTCTCCCTGACCTGCAGTTTGTCCATGGTGGGCATGTAACAGGGGCTCTTACTGTAATCCAGCACCATTTCAAGCCACATTTTTTTGTCATCCACAAAAAGATTGGTTACACCAGGGTACATCTTCTATGTGTCTCTGCAGCCCCAATTTCTGCAAGGGGAATTTATGGCAGGCTTTCACTGAGTTTCTTGGTAGCATCAGAGTACGTTCTGAGTCCACATTTCCATGTCGGCGGCAGCTGTTTGGACTCCCAATGGATTCTGTTGGCGTTGTCCCTGCCTGTGAACACTTTCTAGCATTTTTTTGTTGTTGTTGTAGGTGAGCCACTTCTCCAGTATTTTGCCGAATTAAATCACTCCATATCATGTCTGGGACTGGGAAGCAACAGGCAAACAGAGGGTATCACAGCTTTGTCCAACCTCTGCAAGTATACAGTGCATATATATAAAAAAAACACACACAACGCTGACAAAGCTCTCATTCAACGGCTGACAGTCTTGCATCTCCTGCCCCTTCCTGCACTTGATAGGAACTTCTGCTAGTAAAAAAAAAAAACTTTAAATGAAACACTACAGTGCCTTCACAAATATTTGATTTCAGTGCAGCAGATTTTGTTAGTGTGTGTGCGTGTCCTTCTCAATGATAAGTAGAGTCAGGCCAAGACACACTTTTAAGCAAGGCAGCCGAGAGACAGAAATAAGGAATTGCCTTGTGAAGGACAGTTCAAACATCCCTCTGATTCTGCCACAGTTCAGAAAGGAACTAAACACAAAGGTGGTCCTATGTTTGGGGAGCAAAGCTCCCCAGGTGCTGATCCTCATAGCCACTTAGGTGTAAACTCAAAATTTACATTTAGTTTGCAAGCGATAAGAACCTACTACTGTAAACCTTTGGCATGGGTCTATTTTATGTCAAGTGTTAAGAATAACTAAAATAAATACTGTCTGTTATTAGAAAACTTCAAGAAAGACTGAACCCAATTATAATAATAGCAATAAGGTACTCCCAGGGGTTATATTAATGTTCAAGGTAATCATCCCTGGGTGTATGTATGGCTGCCTGGGTACCATTACGCCCCAGGGGTGATTAACTAGAACATTGACATAACCCTGGTCATACCGTATCTGCTTACTTGATGTTGCTGTTGTTTTCATCAGCGTCCTTTCTTATGATGGTGTAATTATACCCAACCTTGTTTTGTTTCAAATCCTTGCTCTGCTTTTACTGCAGACTTCCTGAACATCAGGAACACTACCAAACAGTGAAGCTACTCATGATGCAATAATCTCCTCTCCTCTTGCTTCATCAAATCTGACTAGACTATGTTGGGGGATGTTTCCAAGTCCAGGAAAGTGCAGTAGGAGTGGATCAAGCATGGTAAACAGTTTTTTTGGGTGTGGTAACACCAGTATGGTGGCCAGTCTGTTTTTCACTTTAAAAAGGAAAAAAAGAATCAGAATCAAACTACCAGCTACATCAACCAGTTCTACAGTATGTGAGCAATCACCAAATGTGTTTAACTTTGAGTCATAAGTGGACTGACAAAGTGTCCTTAAATATATTTTGTACTTGATCAGTCACTTGAAGTCAAGAAATTCTTCTAGCTGAAAACAAGCAAACTGGGAGATATTTTATGTCTCAGTTTGGCAACAATCTGTGTCCCCTCGGTACAAAAATACACAGTGTTTCGTACTCAAATAAAAAAAAATAATAATTAAAGCAAGACAAGTCCGTCCCATGTGTTTATGTCAGGCGGTTTTAAAAACATTTTACATACGACTAATTTTAGCAAAGCTAAACAAGCTTGACTAATTTATTTTGACATTTAAAGAAAGATTAATTTCTATGGGACTTTTTTTTTTTTTACTGGTGAACTTCTAATTATCGAAGGGGTTGCCTGTTAAGTTCATACACAGTATCTCTGTTAGCATTTTGGAATTCAGCTGTATATGAATAATTAAAAATAAACTTTTATTAAACTGCAAAAAAATAAAACTCATGGGAGTACTTGAGGATCCTGTTGAATTTTTCATTTTCCCCAGACACATGGACTGGCAGATGGTCTGCGGCCTGATAGGAACACCTGGAAAAGTACAAAACCTATTTCACAGAAATAGAAACTGCTTGCATCTTCTCTGCAACTATAATTTTACAAAACAAGAAATGAACCAGAAGGAAAAAGTACTATTTGCTGGTTGGTAAAAATCTTAATGAAGCCACATTTTGCAGAGGCAGCCCATGAGATGGTAAGAAGTGCAGTGGAAGTTTTTTAATAGTAAACTTCATAAAATGTCTCGTACTATATATTAGGTTACTCCTGTATCCTCTATAATGAGTTCTGATCCTTATGTAGGTCTACAGGACCTGTTTAGAATTCTCTAAAGGGTTAATTCTCTGAAATCTCAGTGGCTGGGCCAGAAGGAGTGCTTTAGTTTCCTCATTGGAGGAGCCAGCTGGCTGTAGCTGAGACAGCTGTAGGAAGTTGCCTAGGTCTGGGAAAGTGTATGGCCAAGCACATATGCATGCTACTTGTGCTGAACCTCTGTTCCTGTGTGAATGGCCCCAAAACCATCTTGCTGGTAATGTGGTGGCTGCCATTGACAAGGACTCCTGGAGAGTTAGGGAATCTCCATGAATTTAACAATTCAGAGACTGAGAGAAGAGAAGGATACATCTGAAGAACAAATAGCAATGAGCAAATAGAGAAATTAAGGTGACATATAGAGAAATGGAGTTGATATAGACATGTTTAATATCAGGACTCCACAGGGCACCCAGTGGTGCCCCCCACACCTACACTAGGCAGCAAGGTTTCAAAGTATGCCCCAGCAACATTATTTCAGTCTGGGACCCTCTGCCCATGATTGCCAAGTATTGGGAGAGGGCGAGAGCTGGCACTTGTGGCAGCCCTGGACCCTCAGGGGGTGTCTGAAGTTCTTTGCCCCAATATTGTGATCTCCTCATGTGCTGGTGAAGCCTGTAGACTTATTAATATGGATCTAGACTCTGCTCACAGGAGTCAGTGCTTGGGAGAGTGGGAAGCATCACAGCTGACACCCTCAGACCCCTAGTGAGTGTATGCCTCTCCCAACAGTGCAAGTTGTATAAGGAAACAGTCCCCATGCAGGGTTAGCTCTGGCTTTTAATTTTTTTGCACTAATATATTTGCCAAAATATATATATTTTTTTGCCATATGGTAGATGGGACCTATTTTCAACTGTTTTTAGTATTGCCAGAGAGTTTACAAAAATCACCATTTAAAAATAAAAATCATGTTTGGCTCCAATGGCGAGTGGCAGAGCTAGCCCTGCCATGGGTACCTGTGCTTACTCTGCCAAGAGAGATTGTGGAGCAAAAGTGAGTCTAAGGGCCTGGGATCCATATTGTAATGCCCTATGGTCAGAGCAGGTAGAAGGAACTGGGTTTAGGGGAAGTCTTGGTTACTCTATACCCCATTCCTGCAAAAGAAGGACTGTGCAAAAGCCGGCACAGTGGTATGGAGGGCTGAGGCACCATTAGCGTCTTACCTTCTGCCGCACCGGTGACCTATGTTCATTCACAAGCATGGGTTGCCAGGGGTTGGCTGGGGAGGGAGAGGACTGAGCTCCCGATGGCTGCTCTCCTTTCCGGGGGGACCTGCACACTCCACCAAATGACTACCACCTGGTGACGGTCAGATGGTAGTGTGGGTCAAGGAGGTCGATGGAAGGGAGGGTTGCTGGTTTCTGTGACATGCGCAGTGCTCATGAGCACGCCTCAACATAGCGGAACATAGGAACAGAAAATGGAAAATAAGTTGGTGTGGGCTTAATAATGCCCTGCTTACCCGCCTGCCTCCATCCTGCACCGTCGGACGATCACCCTGCCCCGTCTGGATATGTGTCACTGGGTGGGTAGGATGGCCCTGCCATGGGGGGAAATCCATGGGGGATCTCGGGCATGGTGATCCATTGCAGCAGATGTCAGGTGAGAGGAGGTGGGTACAGAGCGGAGAAGCCTGTCCACACCAATCATGGGCGAAAAACTTGGATTAAAAAAAAATGGCTGTGCAGGGTGCAGCATGATGCTCTGAATAGTTGAAAAGAAACCTGCACGTATGTGAAAATGTAAGAGGAGCAATGGAAACTGAATAGGGGATCCCCATTGTGGGTCCAGACTACAGGGGTCCTCAGTGTTGTATGCAGTCCTGAGTTAGCTGTCTAGATCAAATGTATGTGATCTGTGAAGTGTCATTATAAATCTGTACCTGTCTGCCCCAGTGGATTGTTGACACAACCCCTGCAAAGTGGAGGACTGGAGAGTACAATCTGAAAACTGACTGTACCATCACCCCTGCACAACTGGGGTTCAGAAACTGCCTATGTACTCTGAAATTTAGCGACAGAGAGAGCATGCAGCTTGTCCTTGGGGAAATTAAAGTGCTCAAGAGCTTCTAGTAAACAAAAAGGGTAATTGTTTGATATTTATCCCAAGTGCTGATATTGCCATCGTGCTGGCAATTTGTTTTATGGGGTAACCCACTTGCTTCACAGCCTGAATGCCCTTTCATGTTTCTGGGTACCGGGAAGCCACTGAATGCTCAGAGGTCACGTAAATGGCACAATATCTGTGTATGCATGTCTCTTTATTTTATACGCATCCATTATACTCCTAGATGCTAGGGAGAGGGGCTTCATTAAACAGAACAATGTTGCATTAAAATTGTGCAGAATGAAATTCCACTTCCAAAATACTTTTCAGAATTTCTTCTTTAATGCCACAGAATTCCAAAAAGCATTTATATGTAAACCATGTACAGTACTAACTTTTTACAGAGTAAGTAAATGCTGGAATAATTTTCTACAACTTGGGGACAAGGAATTCACGGTTTATGTAAACTATAGATTACTAAACCACGAAAAACATACCGTTTTTGAAATTTCCGAATTCCACCAATTGCTGTTACAATTTCAAAATCTGGCAAAACACCATTTTGCATTTATTCATAAGAGAGGCAAAAGTCTGATTGTAAGACATGTCACATTGTACGTATTGCCAAGGGCCATATTCTCCAGTGGGGCTCTGATACAGGCCCGGGATGCTTTCTATACAAGGTCCCTACCCAGAATTTGTTGGAGCATTATAAGTGTAGATGTATTATCCTGCTGATCTCAAACCTCCACCTCCCCCAGACCCTCTTGGAAACTAGGGGCAAGATTTTCAAAGACCTGCATCTGTTTTTCAGATGCCGGTGTGTGATATTTGTCCAGACTGTTAGACCACCTAAAAGGTGGTCTGACTTCCACATGCAATTGCAGTGACCTGCACTCCAAATATGATGCACACATAACTATTTTTGCTATAAACTGCAGCAAGTGTCACAAGTATGTCAGGATGTTTGAAAATATGACACAAACATCCTAACGCATTTGCCTGAATGCGGCACCCTTCAGAAATATGGATGCAAATGGTGCAGCCAGGCCTTTGAAAATTAAGCCTAGACATTCTGATTCTATGCAACATATTAGCAGCTCCAGAATGGTGAGTCTGGAATTGCGAAGCAATGTTGGCAACGACTGAAATGGCGACTTTTTTTTGGGGGGGGGGCAGTACTCCTCTTACTTACATAACCAACTCTGAGGTCGTAGCACCTCAGGGAGGGGGGAAAACTTATTTCGCTGTTCCATCATCACCATCATTCCCTCACCTACAGTGGTACTGACCATTCCGGAGTCGCTAACATTACATGCCACCCATAATTCACCTTAATGAGGCTATGCTGGAGTGTACACATTTTAAATAAACATTATAGATTGAGGAAGCACTCCTGACAAATCAGAGCACTCATTTCCTCTGGACATGAAACACTCATTCTGTGACAAGTGTCTCACACACAACTTCCCAGAAAATAGGCATGTTTGGGTAAGGTTTTAAAAAAAAAATTGATACATTATTGATTTAGCTATTAAAAAAAATATATAAATTATTGATCAAGCTCAATCAGTAATATAGATTAATACCACCACCCAGACCACTCTTGCAGTTGTAAGTGCAGTCCCACTTACATTCTGGTAAACTGGGGGTGTACTGTGGATCTTCCATATCTGGGCATAGCTGAGCCATTCTTTGGAACATGTTGGTATTTGTTACAATTGCAATGTGTATTTTACCTTTCATACCAGTGTTTGGGCACACCAGGGCAAAGGTTTCCATAGGCAAAGTCCAGAACAATCACAGTGCACAGTGTTTTATTGTGGGTGTGCTACTGACAGAGCCTGCTCAGCTCCAAAACACACTCCAGCAAAAATAGAGCACTCCTGATCTCAGAAGTAGACAGCACTGCTAAAGTTTTTAGAAAAGTAGAAGCTTTTATTAAAGTGCAAGTGCCATCAAACATGAAACAGGTCAGCCTTACTAGGCTACCCACTCCTGTGCTTTACTCAGTAGAGCTTCCTTAGGGAGAACCTTTGGTTTGCAATACTCATACCCTTAGAATGTGCAAGAGACCACTCTTAAAACTGGAAGAGTGGTTTCAGTGACAGTATTAACACACAAAATAATTCCTCACAAATGAGGCATAATGGCAACAGCCATCCATGAGAACTGAGGAAAAGAATGTGGAGCTTTCATTCAAAATGTCCTGGTACATCTTATGTACCACAGATACGATGAAGGGTTGGAAATGTTGACCTGAGGCAGACAGCAAATAGTAGGCCAGCCATTCCAATCCTATTCCAATGGGATTTTTGTAAATTTGGAAATGTAAACAAAACAAATGTGCACACCTATCAGAGGAAGGTATTGTGGGGGTCCTCCCCCTCTGTGGAACCTGTGAAGTAGTACAATATGACTGTTCCCCAGCCGGTAAATGGTATGTAACCTTTCTAGTCTTCCTGTACACCTTTTCGGACCTTTGTGTCAAATAAAGTGATAGCACATTTCTTTTTGTGAACTCCTCAACCAGCACTGCTGGCAATATGGGGAATCTGCTCAGGTATCCAGTTAAAATCTTGGATGTATATTAGTGATTAAAAAATAGCAATTTACTAATCGCGATTTTAATTTTAGCAACTGCTGAATAATAGCACTGTGACATAAATAGCGATGTCAGCTGCCAGACAGTATACTAAAATCACGAATAAGCAAAATTGCTAGTCTTGCCATGAGCTGAGTGAACAGTGGGTGGCGGTTAGTCGAAGGAGACAGGAGGATCACCAAGGAGGCAGTTGTAGTTTGTAGACAAGAGCAGCCAAGAGGAGCCAAATGAGAAGGGGGAGGGTGGCAGTCAGTACATACTTTAATCTCCGCCAGGGAAAACAGATTGAAACAAGAGGAGCCAAAAGAGAAAGGGGTGGGTGGAACAACATGGAGCAGATTGACAAAGGGATGGTTTTTTTGGGGGGTTCTGGCAGTGGAAGGAGACACAAGTGGATTCTTGGAGCAACAAAGAGCGGACTGACAATGGGGATGGTTTTGAGGGGGGCAGCTGAAGGAGACACAACCAGGGATCAGGAACACTAATGAGCAGATTGAGAAAGGGAACGGTTGGGGGGGTGGGCATTCTAAGTAGACACTTCAGGATAAAAGGAACCTAATCAAAGTGTCAAAATAGTGACTTTTCAACAACAAAAAAAAACAATCACAATGATTGAGACGTCTTCTGTCTTCACAGCATGTCTGCAAAGTGCGCAAGTATTGCTAACATGTCAGTCTTCACAGATTGTCTTCTTCAAAATTAAAATACCATATTTTATTTTATTCTCTCAAAATTCAAAAAAATCTAAAATGTTAGAAAAAACATGGCATTTGGTTGACAATCCATCTGCTCAAACTTGAAATTGGAAATTGTAGGCCAATCCTCTTAGGTAATCATATGTACTTCTTGTGGAATACTCCCTGACTACTGACACAATCTGTTTGTTCACACTGTGGACCATGGGGTTTTGCTTGGCCGTCTGAGGTTCATCTATGGCCAGTCGTGTACTGTCCTCAGGTGGTTTACATTTTTCCTCACCGGAAGAACTCAGAGGGTGGCGTCCGGGGTTTATTCCTTGGATCTAATCCCTCTGCCATGTGGGGTTCCTCAGGGATCGGTGTTGTCCCCTATGTTGTTCGCAGTGTATATGCTGCCCCTCGGAGACAGTGTAAGGAGGTATGGGCTGAGGTTTCACTGCTATACTGATAATACACAGCTCTACCTTTCTTTTGCACCTGACCAGGATGGAGCTTTTTCAGTCTTTGACAACTGCCTCGCAGAAATCCAGGATTGGATGGATTCGAGCTGGTTGAAGTTGAACTCGGGAAAAACTCGGGAAAGACTGAAGTGCTGGTTGTGAACCCGGGGCACCAGATAGAGGAGACTGAGAGAGGTTCACCCTGTGGGCTTTTTCCTGGGGCTTATCACTCCCAACCTCTGAACGGGTACGAAACCTGGGGGTAATCTCTGACGAAGGGCTGATGCTGCATTCGCAGGTGTCAGCCGTCATCAAGACCTCTTTTTACCATCTGAGGAATATCTCCAGGATTAAGCACCTTGTTCCATCCAGTGATCTTCTCATGTTGGTTCATGCCTTTCTGTCCTCGCGCTTGGAGTATTGCAACTTTCTGTACTTAGGGCTAGTGCAGAACGCAGCGGTCCGGCTTTTGATAAGAACTTCCCAGTCCTGCCATATTTCTCCAGTGCTACGCGATCTGCACTGGCTGCTGGTACAGTGGTGGATTACCTTTAAAGTCGGTCTTCTGACTTATAAAGCCCTACACTGACAGGGTCCAGACTACCTGAAAGAGCATCTGGTACCTTACTGCCCGGGTGATCACTCCACTCAACTGATGAGGAGTTGCTAGAGATTCCAAGGGCGCGTTTAAAATCTTCTGGGGCCCGGGCATTTATGCATGTGGCCCCATCCCTTTGGAATTCTCTACCCCGCCAGTAACATGAGTGTGCGACTGTGAAGGGATTTAACGAGCTTTGAAAACCCATCTCTGGCACCAAGCATTTGGTGACTGATTTGATTTACTTATTTTAATTTTTAGATGTTTTCTGTTTTACTTAACTAAGCTGCTGTGATATTCAATATGTTTTTAAATTTTGTTAAGCACCTTGGTTTTGGAAAGGCCCCATAAAAATAAAGTTTTATTATTATTTTTTTATTATGTTTATTATTTATTATTTTATTATTATTTATTATTTTTTATTATTATTATTTATACTTTCTTTTCAGACCACTGCCACCTGCCCCAGACACCATTTGCTCTACTTTCAACTCTGTCATTCATTGTTCTACTTTAAGGCACTGAATCAATTTCCATACACTTGTATGACATGTGCCAAGGCAGCTGTTGAAGTCACGATGCTAGCCTTCAACCGCATTGTTAGTGCGGGCAAGACCTCGAAGTGGCATCATGACAACAAGTTTCAAGTAAGGTATTGTTCACAGTTCAGTGTGTCTGTGTTGGTGGGGGGGGAGTAAACCAAACCATGGCATCTGTTCACTGCTGCTCGCTATTAACATGTGGCAGCTAATATTGTCGCGCTATAATGTGAGGTTGCGTTTATAGCACTCGCCATTATATGGTCACTGATTATTCATCCGTGATTTTGCTATCGCTATTTTAGCATGGAACCTCTGCACATAGCATTTGGGAATGCAACTGCAATGCCCCCCCCCCCCGTAAAATAGCCTGAACAGATTGAAAGATCGATAAATTTAATAAAAAAACAACTGCAAGATCCAAGCTGTCCAGTTGTACGGAGATAACTGGAGACCAAGCGACCATTCTCTGACAGTTCAAATTCTGGATTTTTTTAAACCTGCATATATAACTGCACTTAAAAGGAATTACAAAGTTTTGCTCTCAGAGAAACACAGAATTTCATCATGGACCAATTTAGGACCAGTTATTTCTTCTGCTCAGTAAACATGTTTATTTTAAAATATGCTGGTCCCAAATGAGGAAGCGGGAGATCCCCAGCATGGCAGGAAGTGCTCCCACTCCCCAGCTCCTGTGCACCAACACAGGCACTGCTGCGCATCAAGGCAACATGGTCCAGATGGCAACATCTGGGGCACTATGCACTCCATACTCAATCCTCCCTCTATCAAGGGACCAAGAAAGTGGAGCTGCTGAATGTAAAGAGAGCTGCCAATGGAGTGGGAGCCACTGGAATGTAAAGTAACTGCAGCAGACGGCCCTGCTCCCTCCCCTTGTGCTAAGATGATTACATCCAAAGCCGTAAGAGGAGAGACTGAGGGATGTCAATATGTACACCCAAGAGGGGGGAGAGGGGGGACATGACAGTCATACAAGTACCTCATGAGGGGTGAACAGGGTACAGGAGGAAAGTCTGTTTCAAATGATGAAGTGCACTAGGACATGCGGGCATGCAATGAAGCTGGAAGGAAGATGGAAGGGGGGAAGGGGAAGTTTAAGAAGGATGTGAGGAAGTACTACTTCACTGAAAGGGTGGTGGACGATTGGAGTAGTCTGCCCTCAGAGGTGGTGGGAGCAAAAACAGTGGAGGGTTTCAAACATGCATGTAATAAGCACAACGGAATATTGGTTAAAAGGCAGGGAAGGGTCAAAGGAGGGCATATAAGGTCTGCAGAAACACAGAATAGGCAGGGAAAATCTAGGCAGTCTGGGTGGGCCAAGTGGTCTATTTCAGCTGGCAATTTGTATGTTTCTATGATGCCAACATTTAGACATGGGGCAGCACCATGTAACTTGAAGTGGGACTCCAACAGCAGGAAAGACATGTTTTTTTTTTCATCTCAGGCTTATATCACTTACACTAGGATCCCCCTGTGTAATACCAACAGTACTCTTTATAGGAAAACAACAAAAATGGCTGGTGTTTGTCCAGGTGCTGTAATAGACCCTGATTAGGGGTTTTAGCCAAAAATGAAAATTTCTCAGTACCTACTGGTCTTTATAATCTAATAAATAAATAAATGTGTTTGTTTGCTTGTTTATTTGAAAATTGGTAACTGGGAAAGATACACTGAGACAAGGCCTGTTTCCAGATGTGACCCATGAGAGTGGGGTACAGGAGAAATAGTGAGCACAACACAGTCACATTTTTATACAAAATAAAGTGCAGTCATGTTACAGTAACAAATGCTACAGAGTTACAAAACATAATGTGAGACATAGTAAAAATTAAAGTGCAGTAAGAGTCCAGTATGGCCCACCTACACAGATACAAAAGTGCTGTATTAGGGAACATATGACAAGTAATGTAGGACACCAGAGGTCTGAAAGGTGGGGAGACTGCCTTCCCCTAGTGCCACTAGCACCACCAAGGTGTGGCACCTGTGGGAAACAGATGCAGGAGGGGGCAGGGAGTAGTCTTAACCAATGTCTGAGGAGGCTGGGGAGGAGGAATGGTGGAGGGCAGAGAGGGAGCAGGTTCCATAAGGAGTGAAGCGAAGTCAATAGAAGAAAGCAGATTGGCCAGTGGAGGAGTGGGGATATGGAGTGGAGTGGGGAAAGTAAAATGGCCCCTGGAGCAGAAAAAACAGAGTGGGGGGGGAGGCAAAGAGATAGGAGGAAGGAGAGGTTAGAGGGCAGAGAACCAAACCAGTACTTGGAGATGGAGGTACAGCATGACTGGTGACGTGAAGGCATAGGAAAAATGGATAGGGGGGAGGAGTAGAAGCAGTGCTGTGTGCGAGGGGGAATGCAAAGGGTGTTCAGTCTGGCTAAGGACATAGAGGGGGTGGTACTGTGGACCACATCTGCATAGTTGAAAATCAGGAGCACCATTTGGGTGACCAGCTCCTGGTGGACCTGCAGGGGTAAATAGTCTTTACTGTGGTACAAGGCACCCAGCTTGGGGTGAAGCTTTGTATGGATGGCATCAATGTGGGCTGAGAAGTCTGAGCTTGCTGTCAAGCCACATGCACAGGTAGTTGAAGGACTGCACCGTTTCAAATAGGGAGCCATTCAGAGTGGAGAACATTGGATGATTTGAGAGCCTGGATAGTTTCCGGCTGGTATCAAAGGTCATGGACGTTGTTTTTTTGGTGTTGACACAGAGATGGTTGGAATGGAACCAGCAGAGGACATTGTGGAAATTCTACTGGAGCAGATCTTCTGCAGCTTCAGTAGCAGAACTGGTGAAGATAACTACATCATCTGCATACATTCTCTAGGTGCAGCATACAAGAGCCCTACCAGCAGGCTCACTACAGCCTAGTGTCAGCTGCAAGCCCCACCTCCCCACCGAAGGCGCAGCCCACGAGAGCCCTACCAGCAGGCTCACTACAGCCAGCTGTTGGCTGCAAGCCCCCTCTCCTAACTGAAGGTACAGCACACGAGAGCCCTACCAGCAGGCTCACTACAGCCTGGTGTCGGCTGCAAGCTCCCCCCCCCTCCCCACTGAAGGTAGAGATCGCTTTTCTGTCGCAGGAACCATTGTGATTGTTAATTTTACAGCAGATTTACTCTGGTTCACCTTCTGTTAGTGCGATTTGCTTGTGTGCCCTGAATTGTTGGTCATGTGACCCAGCTTGCCATTGTTTTATTGCTGTAGTGTAGTGAGTACAGTTGTTTGCTGTTAGCCAGTTGCACTGATTTATCTTACATAGCAAGTACTACTTGTTGTTTGTTCAGTTTTACCTTAGAGTTGATGGCCATCTTGCCCTCCACTCTCTTCTCTAGTCCCCCCCCCCCCGTCTGCAACCCATTCCAGCTCTGAACCCTCTGCTGTTCCTTTGTTTGTGTTGACCTTATAATCCTGCTGTACTGATCACCTTGCCATTCATTCCCTAGGTGCAGCATACCAGCCCTACCAGCAGGCTCACTACAGCCTGATGTCAGCCGCAAGCCCCCCCCCCCACAAAGGTAGAGATTGCTTTTCTGTCAAAGAAACCATTGTAGCCCGCTGCCTGCCCCACCCTCAGTGGGTATTTCTTTTATAGGTAGTGGGGATTAGGTGTCTCTCATGTGAGAAGCTAACACCCTAATCCTCCACCTGCATCCTATACCACTAAGCAGCTAGGTGGCGCTACACCTCCCTTGCAGGCTGGGCTGCACTCAGTTCTAATAGAAATTGCAGTACCCTATCCACAAGCCCTACTAGCTGATACTTTAATTCAACAAACATACTAACATACGAAGGTGAACGCAGAACAGACCTACTGGTCTATCAAACTCTGCTCGATTGTGCAGCTAGCTCCCTAGCAGGCAGCTGTCCCTCTCCCAACCCCCTTAACCTCCCATTGTTGTCCTTCTTGCCCACCCTTACCCACCCCTGTACCCTGTCCCAAGCGTTCTTAAAGTCAGCCACATTTTTGCATGATATCACCCCTTCTGGTAGTACGTTCACCTCACAACTACTCTCTCTATGACGTAATGTCTCCTCATCTCCCTCCTGAATATCCCCCATTCTTAGCCTATACCCCTAGTCTTCCTCCCGCCCTTAGTTTCAACATCCCCTGTGCCCCCCCTTTGTTGACACCCTTCAGGTACTTGAATGTCTTGATCATGTCCCCCTCTCCCGCCTCTCTTCCAGTGCATACATATTCAGTTCCTTTAGCCTCATCTCATAATCCATTCCCTCCATCCCCTGAATCATCCTCCTCGCCCCTCACTGCACTGTTTCCAGCAGCTTGATGTCCCGGCTCAGGTACGGCCTCCAGAACTGCACATAGTACTCCAAGTGAGGCCTAACCAGCACCCTGTAGATGGGTAAAATCACCTCCCTGTGCATGGATGTGAATCCACATGCTATGCACCCTAGCATTCTGCTTGCTTTTGTTGCAACCCTCCTGCATTGGGCAGTATTGTTCATGCTTGCTGTTATCAATACCCCCAGGTCCTTTTCCTCCTTGGTGCTCCCCAGCTTGATCCCCCCCTAGCCAGTATTCTCTCCTTGGGTTCCTTGCCCCAAAATGCAACACCTTGCATTTTTTTGCATTGAACCCCAGCTGCCACTTCCCTGACCATTCCACCAACTTTGTCAAGTCCCTCTGTAGTTGCACCCATCCCTCTTCATCGTCTACTACTGCACTCATTTTGGTGTCATCGACAAACAGCCTAATCCTGCTCACCACCCCTTGCGCAAAGTCTGAGATGAATAACCTGAACAGCACCGGGACCAGCACTGAGCCCTGCACCACCCCGCTCGTCACAGATCTAGTCTCCAAGACTCCTCCCCCCACCCTCTGCAGCCTACCCCTTAGCCAGTTTGAGATCCAACATCTTTGTCCCCACTCCCACCCTGGATAACTTCACCCCTAGTCTCCCATGGGGCACTGAATCGAAGGCCTTGCTGAAATCCAAGTATAGCACATCCACAGCATGGCCCCCATCCTACTCCTTCATCACCCAGTCATAGTACTGTATAAGACTGGTCTGGCAGGATCTCCCTGAAATGAACCCATGCTGCCTCTCATCCCGCAGGTTGTTACCCTCCAGAAATGTCACCAGCCTGTCCTTTAGTATTGTCTCCATGAGCTTTTCCACTATGGATGTCAGACTGACTGGCCTATAGTTCCCTGGCTCGTCCCTTGGATCGCTTTTATGTAATGGTACCACATGGGACATCCTCCAGTCCTGATGCAACCCCCCCTTTCCAGGGAGATGCTAAACAGGTCCACCACTGGTTCTGTTAGAACCTCTGCCATCTCCCTCAGCACCCTGGGGTGGATACCATCTGGCCCCGGCGCTTTATTCACCTTCAGTGCCATTAGCCCTTCCTAGACTCTGCTACCCTCTATCCTACCATCCATTAACTCACACTCCCATCCCCCCTTCCCCCCCGACCAGGGTGGTAATTGACTCCCCTCCTCCCCTGTGAACACTGAGCAGAAGTACTCATTCAGTGCTTCTGCTTGTTCCTTCCCCTTTTTTACCCACTCCTTCCCCCTTTCTATTTTCACTATACTGTCCCTGCACTTCCTTTTCTCCATGATGTATCAAAAAAAGTCTTTCTCCCCTCCTTTAATTCCCTGCGCTAATCTGAGTTCCCTAGTGGCTTTTGCATACCTTACCCTCTTGGTCTCCTCCTTGGACCATTTGGTATACTTCTCCCTGTCCTCCCCCTTCCCTGTCCTTCTGAACCTCCAGTATGCCGCTGTTTTTGCTCTCACCCCCTCTATCACCTCCATGTTTAGTCAGCATGGTCTCTTTGCCCTATTCTTCTTCCTCTGTAGCCTGGTGCATGTTTCCGTCACCTCTATGATTCCTTGCTTTATTATGTCCCACTTCTGCGATGCCCCTATCCCCAGCTTTATTCTTTCAAGTCTTCCCTTCAGCAATTCCCCCATTTTCCCGAAGTCTACTTTCCTGAAATCCACCACCTTTGTTGTGGATCCCTCCGACTCCCTGGTCATTGTGATGTTAAACCACACCATCTGATGATCACTGTCAACAAACGGATCCTCCACCCTTATGTCCCTCACTGCCTCACTGTTAGATAGTATCAGGTCCAGCGTGTTCCCCAGTCTGGTGGGTTCAGCAACCAGCGGTGTCAGGAACCCCTCCTGGAATGCATCCAAAAGGACCCTCTCCTTGGCACTGGAGGTGACCAACATAGTCCGGTCCAGTCCACCCCCGGCAGATTGAAATCCTCCACTATGGCCACCTTCCCTCTCCTATATACCCTACTGATTTGTTCCATCAGTTCCCTGTCACTTTCCACTGTCTGGGATGGCGACCTATACCCCACCCCAAACCTTAGCTTCCTTCCCCTGGAGTCCAGGAGCTGTAACCACATTGCCTCCATATCCCTTTCTTCCTTTTCGACCCTTTTACATTTGATCCCTTCCCACACATAGACAGCTACCCCCCCCTTCCCTTCCTCACGGTCTTTTCTATACAGTTTGAACCCTGGGATTGCCAGGTCCCAGTCCCAGTGCTCTGTGACCCATGTTTCCATGATGGCTGCAATGTCCACCCTCCCTATAGCCAAAAGCATCTGTAGCTCTGCCACCTTGTTGCCAAGGCTTCTCGCATTCATGAGATCACCCTCCACCCCATCACCCTTCCCTCCTTTTCTAGATCCCTCTCCCCACCCTACCCCTTCTAGATTAAATCCTCAAGTACCTTCTTACTAGCTTGGGGGGGTAGGCCCACCCAGTCCCTGGGTACCTTGCCTATAGTCTAACCCCCCAGCCACCCCCCCAGCTAGTTCAAATTTACTTTTGTTGCTATATACTTCTGTAGCGTCTGCTTCAATACCCCCTTTCCCTCCCGACTTAGGCGCAGCCTATCTCCTGCATATAGTTCATTATTGTTCCAGGTCTGCCATTCCCCTCTACTGCCCCATCTGATCCCCTTAAGTATGGAGTCCCCCACCACTAACACACCCCCTTCCTCCCTTGAACCACTTAAGCCTCCCCTTCTCCCATGTTCTCATTTCTTGCTTCCTTTTCCCAGGGATCACTGCTCCTGCTTCCATTACCCTCCCATCCTTCCACCCCCTCCTGCTTGCTTCCCTCCCCTCTCCCCCATTCCCTGCACCCCAGCCCTGCTGCTGCCCTACCCCTCCTGGTTCTTACCCACTTCTTTAGCCCTATGGCCTCTCATATCCCCTTCCACCTTTGTATGCACTCTCGCCTCTCCCTGCACCTCTTCCTCCCTCTCCTCCTCCTCCCCATCCAGTGTCAACAGTCCTTCGAACCTGTTCCCCCTTTCACTTTGGCCTGCAAACTCTCTGCTCTCCTGTCCTGTGATCCTCCCCTCCTGGTAGACCTGATCTTACTCCATCCTTCACTGCTGGACTGCCTGTCCCCATTGATGCCCACCCCCCCTTCTCTTAACCCAATCCCCCCCTCATGCCCCATCTGTGTGTTTCTTCCATGTTCCCATTCCCCTGCCTCCGACTCTATCCTTCTTTCGCTTATCCGCTTGAGTTCCCTCCTAAACCTCCTGACCTCCTCCTCCAGCCTGCTTAACCTGTGGCATACTGGACATCTTCCCAGCTGCCACAATACATTCATCCAAACCACTGCCCCACATCCACTGCATCCCACAATTCTCCCAACGTTCGTACCCTTGGCACCTGATCAGAGTATCCCAGTATGACAAGTACTGTATGCACCAGACAATGTATAGGTCCCTTTCACATCCTAGTCACTAGGGTGAAACCATAACTTTTTCACATCAAAAATGCAGCCCCTCGCTGGGTTAACACTCAGCAGAAAATACAGAAAATGCAGAGATTCCCCTAACACAAAATGCAAAGATTAAGCATTAGACTCTAATTAAGTATTAAACTCCTCCATGATTTAATCTGAGCCTGTCTGCACCCTTCTTGCTTCAGACCTCTTCTCCCTTTTGAGACTTGGACCCATTCAACTGTGCATTAACAATTCTATAGACAGCCATGCTGGGCTAAACAGCCCATTACTAAATTTCTGTCTACACCATCCTGTTTACACCTTGGTAACCAGCTTTCTGATTTAATAGACATCTCATCTACAACTATTAATAAACATGAATTTAATTGACCTTTTTACCCCACCCCATGAGATTCAAACCCAATCAACAACACAGCAGCTAAGCTGTAGTCAACAGTATTAACCACTAGGCTAACTTTCTCCTAGTAATTCACTGTGCAGACTAATCCCCTAGCACCCTTGAAATACCCATCCACAGGGGCGGATCCAGGAGTCGTATAGATGGGGGAGCTCAAGTCAGATGAAAATTAAAAATAATAGGCCAGGGGTCTGGTGGGCCTCCTAGGACCCCAGACATTTTTTAACATTTTGATGCATTCTGGAGGGTATTTCTAATGCAATTTCTACTCATTTCCTCCCTCCCCATGCTTTGTTAGTTGCACCCTAGCACCATCCCCAGAGTCCCCACAGTCCACATGACAATATGTTGCTCAAAATACCCCCCACTACCCCTTAAAAAACACAAAATACCAAAAGACTGCAGCTGGGCAGCAGCACATCCGAAACACATTAAAATGAGAAAAGTTGAAAGAGATTTGGTGATGAAGACAAACTGCAGACAAATTAAATGTCAATCCAAGTAAACAAGTTCACAAATGTCACTCACTCAAGCACATGATGACAGAGAAACATTGAATTTGATGGCAGATAAGGACCGCTTGGCCCACCTAGTCTGCCCAACATTACCATAAAGTCAACCCATCCCAGTTTGTCCTGCAGTACAGATTAACGTATGGACGTATCCCCAACCTTACCTCAGTAAAAAAAATAAATACAGTAACTATAGAAATATGGGAACAAAGTCACTTTGCTATCTAGTTTCTGAAAATATCATTTCAAGTCTGCTTGCTATTTTTGCAAAACGTATTTTATTCTATAGAACAATTTATTCCAAAGAAAATAAATTTTTTAATAAATAAAATATTTTTTATTGTTTAAAAATGTCATTTACTGGGATAACCCTATGGTATGAGGCATCTAATTTTTATGATAGGCCCAAGAAGTCAGTAAGCAGACAGAAAAACAGTTTTTAAACAAATATAAAAATGCATTTTTTCTTTATTAGCAACAGCACTTGCTTGGGTGCATCACAACCCCCATTCAACGCATAGAACTACTTAAACTAAATATTTGATCATATCACTTTTTTGCGGTTTTGTAACTGCCTGTGTCAATGAGCCAATCAAGGTCGTATGACTTCTGTTGGCAATTTTGCTCTCCAAGTATGCAGAAACTCCTGCACATGCCATTATATACAGCAGAACACCTTCAAAGTCCCTATGTCTATCAATTCCCTCTGTGCTCATTCACACTGTACAACCATGACTGAAAAGACAACACAGATTAGACATACAGTACATGCTGAAGTTTTTATCTCAGTTCAAAGGTCTCATGTACCAGTTTCTGCCTCTCCTGGTTCATGCTGTCACTGAGACCAGACCTGCCCCAGCATTAGTTTTGTACCATTCCTAGCATGGTACAGAAAGGCACTACTCTCCAACTACCTGTCCTGCAAATCCACACCAAAATCAAACTGCCATATAGGACAAAACTAGCAGTGACCTTAAACAATTTTAATGTCGTGAATTTAAGCTCCCCATACTAGAAATTAATAACACTAGTACTGTATTTATTACACACCCAGTTTGATGGAACACTAATGTCCTGTCCAATCCCAGCAGCTGCCCCCCTGCTAGTGTAACCGGCACCTTTTAATTAGTGCCATTTAATGCATTGAATTATTTGACTTCACCATTGGAAATGAATCTGACTGAGCCTGGAGCAAGAACTTTAGTAAGTACAGTACTACTGCCGTATTCATTTCTGTAAGGTCAGAGCCATCATCACTGGACACTCGCACCTCAGACACTATGATTTGCAAACAAGTTAAACAACTTAACTTTTCTGGAGGTGTAAGTGAGAGAGAACAGAGAGGATTATCATGGGACACCAGTAAGGTTGTCACATGTCAGTTGTTTTACCTGGCGATCAGGTTTTCAGGGCTCCTATCAGGAAATCCGGTTTTGCTCTGTGCTGGTCAGGTTTTTAAACCATTTTGAGTGCTCACATACTTTTGAAACGTATTTTGCCATATCATTCATTATTTCACCTACATGTCCAGGTTACAAACAAGTTCTCTTGTCAATATATCCCTTTGTGAAAGTAGTCAACATGAGATGTGTAAAGTGTGGCCATTAACACCATTAGCACTTACTTAACCTAATCGTTTCCACTGCAGCAAAGCTGCCCCCACCTTTTGTAACAGTAACAGAGCCAGTTGTCTTCCACTTTCATTTGCTGGTAAACATTTTCATCTCTAACAACATTTAGGCATTTTTAAATGTTTTAATTTTTTTTTCCTCAAGAAAAAAGCATGGGCCCCCAAGATGCAGGGGCACAGTTTGCACCTAGCTAAGGCCAGCTCTGCTGGAGGACAGCTGAGACCTGTGTGACTCAGGCAGCTTTCATGGCGGCATTAGTGCATACTGATAAAGAATGCAGCACAGTGTGTTACTAACAGAGGAGCTCCATGATGGGGGAGCTATAGCACCCTTAGACCCCCCCCCCAAATTCGCCTATGCATCAATTATCGCTATTCATCCCTTGATGCTTAGTGGCCACCAGTGGTATTTTATTTATTTATTTATTGAAATGTTCCACCAGGAGGACACACTGAACAACAAGTTGCTCATCTCACGGTGCGACCTGGGGGGAGGGGTTACATAGGGTTGTGAAGGATGATCAGTTACAATAGTATGTGGGTAGTATAAACAATACAACATTGTAAGATTGTGCAACAGTTGGAACACAAGGTATTGTACAATGAACAGTAGTGGAACATTGGGTAAATTACAATACATGTCCAAAATCATACAAAAGAACATATGAATGTACAAAACAGTAATACTGTGATAGAACCATTTATAATGCATGAGTGTACCAGGAGCAGGCTTGAGGTAGTACGCAAGTGCTGTTGAAGTAAAAAGGATGGGGCTAGGCTGTGTACACTGGTGATCCAGAAGGGCAGGCAGAGGACAGAGAGGGGGAGAGCAAGAACTGAATATGAGGAGAAGGGGTAGCCATTTCTGATTTCCCCTTCAGGATGTTGAGAACCCGTGCGGGGGAGTCTTAGTAGGAAGGCAGAAACTGGGTATAGGCATTAAGGTGGGTTAAAGCTGGAACAGCTGAGGGAAAGATAATTGTGTAGGGCAGAGGTAAGAGAGTAGTTGGAGGAGGAGGGGTGATATATTTCAGAGGGGGAAGGAATTCCATATTTTAGGGAAACGACGGGCAAAACCAGTCTGACTATGAGGGTGGAGCGGCAAGGGACTGTCAAGGTGCAGGCATCATTTGATCTGAGAGAGTGGGTGGGGGGAGGTATCCCACCTCAGAATTGCTTCTACCCACGTTGTAACACCCAGTGATACTGCAAGCGACCTGCATTATCCACCATGCTAGCCTTACTTATCCTTGTGCTTGAATCTCATCCTTACTTTTCACAGTGCATGGAGCCCCTATCACCACAATTACCCCCCCCCCGCACATTCTCCCCCATGCTACCCACCAACAACCCACTTCCTCCTTGGGACCCTGCTACAATTACCCTTGTGCATACCCCTTGGGATCCTGCTACCACAACACTTGCGCATACCCTTATCTCCCCACAAAAACTAGCCACATGGGCACTCTCAATCTCCTTTGCATCCCTCTCAACTATCTCATGCCTAAGCTCCCCACCCCACTATTGTTCAAGATGGCCCCCAGGAAAGAACTGATGTTCCTCAGTTTCAGTCTGAAGAAACTTATCATGCTTCTCCTGCTGTGCTCAGGAAATACTGAAGTAAATCCATGCCCCCTTCCCAATTACCTCCCCATCGGATTTCACAGCAGCCCCAGGCCTGAAAATGATGCTAATCAACCTCTGTACCCTAGTAAAAAAAATCTATCTAATCAAAGTATGGGTATCCCACATTAATCCAGATAGTAGTCATTACCAAAACATGGCTAAAAGTTAATACCACAGATTATGCTCCCTTCCTTTTTTTTTTTTTACCAGAAGAGACACACTAAGCTGAAAGCTTGTTTATAGGAGCACAAGGAAGTTAAGTGACTTGCTCAGGGTTACACACTATGCAAGTGGGGGCTGTGGGATTCAAACCCAGGTCTCCAGGTTTACAGCTCAGAGCCTTAAACCACTGCACTATACTCCTCCTTTAACACCTTTAGACTGGATAGACCAACGGGGTCACAATTTATGTTAATTCCAAATACCCTGCCACTGAATTCCTCTCATTGTCCAAGCCAAGGGAATTCAAATGCTTGGCAGTAAGATTCTTGCTCCCTTCATCTGAAACATTTAACATCATTGGCTGCTACAGACTACCATCAGGGGGAGTTGAACTCCTCTCTACACTAAGAAATATTATTGAAGCCAACCCCAACGAATCCATCATCCTTGGTGATCTGAACTGGGATTGGCTGTCACCCAGAGAGAGCATCTTAAAGGACATGTGTGATGAAGAATCTCTCAGCTCATCACAGAACATACAAGAATTAACCAAAAAAACAACAACATGAGCATCATTCTGGCCCTAATCCTCACAAATAGACCCCGCAATCTTCCACAATGATTTAAGAGACCACAATATTGTAGTCTGTACAAGATGCCAGGATAAATACCTCCCCTGCACCAAATTTGTCACAAAGCGTAGCTTCCGCAAGTTTAACATGGAAGGCTACCTAGCCGACCTTAGCCACATTAACTGGCAAAGCCTCTGTCTGGCCAAATCAGTAGACATAGCCATCTATACCCTCAACAGTAACCTCACAACCCTAGCAAACAAACATATCCCATTGGTGAAATGCAGAGTAAAACAGGTTACTCACCTGTAACAGTAGTTCTAGGAGTGGTATATGTTGTTCATCCACACTTCTTGGCACTGTCCCGTTTCCCTTTAAATCTTCCGGAAGGCCTCCAAGCTGGCTCCTCCCACCCAGTCGGGTGGTATAACCCTCGGCTCTGCCCCATGATGCCAGATCTTAGCCCACTGGAAGCCAGGTGTGTGCATCAAAGTCGAGGAGGTTGGGTGGGTCAGTGTGGATGAATAACATATGCCACTCCTAGAACTACTGTTACAGGTGAGTAGCCTGTTTTTCTAGGGACATGGATATGTTGTTCATCCACACTTCTTGACAGACTCCTAGCAGTTCTCTGGGAGGAGGGAGGCAAGGCACACACATCCTCAATACTTACTTGGGGAACAGAGATTGGAGAACGGAGGCCCCAAATCCAGCATCCTGGCGTGACTCAAGGTCGATGTGGTAATGTGTGATGAAGGTGTTTGCTGACTTCCAGGTCGCAGCCCGACAGATTTCCTGTATGGGGATATCCCTGGAAGCAGCCAACGATGCAGCGGTATGGGGGTGGAATGAGCTCTTATCCCTCTGGGAGGCTCCTTCCCTGCCAACTCGTAGCATAGACTTATGCAAGATGTAATCCATCTTGCGATCATCCACTTTGCTGCAGGTTTGCCAGAAGCGGCTTCAGCGTAGGTGACAAATAGCTGGCAAACCTCTCCCTGAATTTCTGCTGTCCTCTCCTTATAATAGGAGAGAGCTTGTCTCAGGTCCAAAGTATGGAGCCTGTAATCAGCCTCTGAAGTGTAATTGGGGTAGTACACTGGTAGAGTCAGCACCTGCTTAAGGTGAAATTCTGACACCACCTTCGGAAGGAATTTCGGGTGGGGGCGAAGGACAACCTTGTCCCTGTGGAAGACCAGATAAGGGGAGTCCACTGAGAGCACCTGGAGCTCCCCTGTCCTTCTGGCAGATGTGACAGCCACCAGGATCACCTGCGCCTTGTCCCTCCTCACCCTGTGGAGCACCCTGTGGATCAAGGGAAATGGAAGGAAGGCGTAGAAGAGGCCTGGGGTTTATGGCCTCAAGAAGAAGGCATCCCCCTGCAGTGAGCCCTGCTGAGGGGGGGAGGCATGAACAGACACAACTTGGTGTTTTTCCTGGAGGTAAACAGGTCCACCATCATTTTGCCCCAGTGGGAAAACAAGCTGTGAGCTACCTCTGGATGGAGAGACTATTCATGAGCTGTCTCGCCTATCTGGCTGAGAGTATCCGCCAGTTGATTCAAGGTTCCTGCCACATGGATGGCTAGAAGATCCACCTCAGGTCAGCTCATGAGTGTCCAGATGCAGAGCGTTTCCCTGCACAGTGGCTAGGAGTGCATGCTGCCCTGCTTGTTGAGGTAGTACATGGTCATTGTGTTGTCTGTCTGGACTTGAACCACTTGACCCCAAAGCTGAGGAGCGAACACTGACAGTGCCAGTCTGACTGCTCTGAGCTCCAACAGGTTGATGTGGTAACGGGACTCCTCGGGGGTCCAGAACCCATAAGCCCTGTTGTCTCCCATGTGGGCTCCCCAACCCATGAGAGAGGTATCGGTCGTGAGGACAACCATCGGCTCAGGGTAAACAAACGGGATCCCTTTGTGCAACCGTTCTAGGACAGTCCACCACTGGAGAGCGTCCCACATCTTCTGGGTCAGAGTGATCAGTTGGTCAAAATGACCTAGGTGCTGAGACCACTGGGTGGCCAGCTCCCACTGAAGGGGCTATATATGCCAACGGACCATGGAAGTACAGGCCGTCATGTAACCCAGAAGGTGCAACTGCCCAACCAGAAATGATCGGGCAAAAGAGGAGAGAACCTCTGCCCTGTCTGTCAGGAGCCGGACTCTGGCTCGATGAGAGTCAAGCTCTGTCCCAATAAAACAAATCACCTGAGAAGACATGAGTTCTGACTTGGCCTCGTTGATCAGGAGGTCGAGTTGGGAGCAGGTCTGGAGGGCCAGGTCCCTGGGCCTCTCCACCTCCTGCTGGGTGGAACCTGCTAAGAGCCAATCATCGAGGTAGGGGCATATTCTGACCCCCCAACACCTGAGGGGGGCTGCCACCACTACAATGCATTTGGTGAAGACCCATGAGGCTGATGACAGGCCGAATGACATGGCTCAAAACTCGTATAGGGTTCCCTCTGCTCTGAAGCAGAGGAACTGCAGGTGGGATGGACGGATTGGGACATGGAAGAACACATCCTGGAGATTCAGTGAGCAGAACCACATGTTTTGCTCCAGGGATGGTATGATCTGGGACAGAGTTACCATCCGGAAGGTGTGTGGCCTGAGATACTGATTCAGGTTGTGCTGATCTAGAATGGGGCGCCAGTCCCTGTCCGCTTCAGAACCAGGAAGTACCTGGAAATTAACCCTGGGTCTGGTGTAGGATTTGCCACTTGAGCTACTGCCTCATTAAGGACAAGCTGAGCAATGTCGTCTCGGACAGCCGACTGAGTGTGGGCGGATACTCTCTCCTCCCATGGGGCGCAGGATCGGCTTGGAATACTGCTCAAATTCCAGAGGCAGACCCTGGCCAACCACTTCTAAGACCCACCTGTCCATGGTAACAGCAGACAAGGCAGAAAGGAAATGGCAGAGCCAGATCCCCTTGCGAGGAACCAGAGCTGGCATGACAGGAATAGGGGTGGCAACCCCTATCCCGTCACTGGGCAGGCTTGGAGGAAGAGGATCCAGAACCTGAACCCCAACCTCCTTTACGGGCCTGGGTAGGTTCAGGCTTGGGGTAGGGGGAGCCAAGCCTGAGCCTGCTGCTGCTGCTGACCTCCCTGAATGGAGGGCTGCTGCTGTGTCACAGGGGAAGATTGCCAAAAAGGCTTCTTCTTCTCCTCCTCCTGCTTCTTGGGACCAGAAGAACTGTGAGCAGAAGTGGCGGCCAAGGTGGCATTGGACTTCTCGATGAGTTGAAGGTGACCAGCCACACCTGAGCCGAAGAGATTGGTGCCCAGGATATTCACCAGGAAGGAGGAGAGCCTCAGCCAAGCCCTGCGGTGGGAGGCAACTGCGGCTGCCAAAGAACGGGCACATGAGTCTTCAATGTCCAGGGCTGTCTGGAGCTGCTGCTAAGCAATGGCACGGCCTTGGTCCTGGACCTGCTTGACCGTGATCTGCAAGTCTGTGGGGAGGTGTGGGAGGACTTCGTCCAAGGACCCCAAAAGGGCAAGGGAGAAGTGTGCCATTATGATGGCCGAGCTTGCCTGACGGAGGCCTAAAGAAGAGGCTGCATAGACCTTCCAGGCAGAGTGATCCAATTTCTTGCACTCCTTTTTCTGGAGGTCTGTTGGTATCAGCAGAACTGCCTATACATCTGAACACAGAGGCAGTCACAAGGCTCTCGGCCAAAGGGTGCTCTGTGAACCCCGATAGGGACCCCATGGGCACCATATACTTGTGGGCCATCCAGGCAGATGGAGCTGGACAGGAGACAGGGTGCTGCCAAAGTTTGAGGGCTGGGTCAACGATGCCTTCGGCCACAGGAAAGGCTTCCGTCAGGGTATCCCCTCTCTTAAGGATATCTGTGAGAGGGTATTCCACCTTTTTCTGGACAGGTTCCAGGGGCATCCCTGTGGACTCAGAGGTAAGGCGGGAGAATGCCCTGCCAACTGAGCAGTGTTCAGAGCATGTTGAAACTCCTACACAAAACTAATCAGAGCAGCCAAATCCAATTATTATGTGGAATCCTTAGAAGATGCCAAAGGTAGCTCTGCCAAAATTTGGTGGACCCTTAAAACTGCTGAGGGCCATAGAACACCCCCAATCTCCAGTAAAATCACCTCCGATGACATCACAATCACTGATAAAGGTACCATTTTAGAAAAGCTAAATGTGCATTTCACAAAAGCAGGGTTGCCATTTGATTCTCCTCCAGCTGCTGGGCTTGTCAACAGCCCCACACCAATGGATATCCCCCTGGACCCTAACAATTACAGCTCCTTTGGCCTTACCCCAGTAACATATAAGCAATTTGAGGACATTCTAAAAACACTGGATATAAAGAAGGGTGCTGGTGTGGATGGCATCAAGGCTACATTCCTAAAAATAGGGTACCTCCACCTAACCACCCTTATAATGCACAATTTGTCAATATCCAATGGAACGCCTCCTGTTGGAAAATGGCCTTTATTTTACCATTATTCAAGTCAGGTGACCCGTGTGATCTTAATAACTATAGACCAATTTCCATCCTCCCAGTCCTGTCAAAACTATTAGAAAAATCAGTTAATACACAATTAAAAGAATACCTCGAAACCTCCAACCTGCTCAACACCCTGCAATCGGGCTTCAGATGGAACCACAGCACAGTGTCAGCTTTGGCAAAAGTGACAGATGACTGGATTACAGCCACCAATGATAAACAACCAACAGGAGCTGTTTCTATACCTTAGTAAAGCCTTTGACACGGTTGACCACACTCTCCTGCTTATTAGCCTTAAAGGGCCTGGCATGAACAGCAACATAGTCAACTGGTTCGCAAGCTATCAGGTAGGTTTCAGTGCATTAAAGCCGATGGTCTCCTCTCAACCCCCTGCCACTAACAAGAGGGGTCCCCAAGGTTCTACTTTAGGACCGCTGTTATTTTCTATTTATATCGACTCCATGGGTAACAACATCCATAACTCTAAATTAAACTTTTTCATGGATGACACCGTCCTATACACCTCTAAGCCCTCCTTGATGGAAGTGGGTAACAAATTGCAGGAGGACTTTAATCAGCTACAACGTAACCTCCTGAACTCTAAACTCTTACTAAATGCAAAAGAAAAAAACAAGACCATGTACTTCCTCCCCCCAAAAACACATACATCCCTCCACAACCAGGCCACACTGGCACCAATTACAACCCTGTTAGGAGTGTATCACTATGAAAACCTGATATTTAAAATCCTGACACCCACCAGCATGAGATTGACATCCTGATGTGGTACTAACCCGACAGAGTAACATCCCAGTGACGGTAAGCCTGACAGTGGAGTTTGCCAGGACTCAGAGCTGGAATAATTTCGGGGGATGCGGGGGGTGTAGTCCCCCACCAGACCACAAACCTGGCATAAGTCCAGAGTCAGGCTTTCCATCATCAGGATGTTACTCTGCCAGGTAAGTGCCACGTCAGGATGTTGGTTTCAGGCTGGTGGGTGTCGGGATTTTATATTTCAGAGTTTCATAGTAGATCCGTTAGGAGACATCCTCAAGGTTGTGGATAACTTTAAGTATCTGGGTATTTGGCTAGACTCCAAATTATCCTTTGCTACCCACATTGAATCACTATCTAAAAAACTAAAAATAAGACTAGGGTGCTTCATTAGGAACAGATCCTTATTTCCCAAAGAATCAGGAAAAGATTAATACAAGCCACCTTCCTTCCATTTATCGACTATGCAGATGTCATCAACAATAGCAGCGCTGCATCCCACCTCCACAAGCTCGACATCCTCTACTACTGTGCCCTACGCTTCATAACTAAAGCACCTTATAGAGCGTACCACTGCACCCTTTACTCAGCAGTGGGTTGGTCTTCCCTCGCAACAAGAAGGTTGGTCCACACTGGCACCTTGGCCTTGAAAACTCTGTTGCACAAAATGCCTCCCTACATCACTTCCCTGTTTCATAAATCCCACAGCTGCTATTCCCTGCACAGAAATAACTACATCCTACTTGATGTGCCCAGAACACACACACTTCATGTCAGAGCTACAGCAAGCTATGCCATCCCTGCCTACTGGAACAAAATACAAACCTCTCTCAAACTCACTGACCTAGTCTCTGTTAACTCCTTTAAATCCCTGTTCAACAAACTGTATAAAGAAACCTGTCAATGTCACAGTGGGTAGGATTACCCGCCCTGACTAACTAGATTTTAAGCACTTATCACCCCGTCTCATTCCATCAACCCCCTCATACTCCCCTCTTTGACTCAGCCAGCAGTAAGCTCCCACCACCCTAGCCCTCCCCAGCTGCTAGTCCTATGACCACCTATTGTTTGGTTGTATGGAGGGAAACACTGGTGTGCTACCCCCAAGCATTGGTCAATCAGCGACTGGCTCAACCACTGTCGCTCCATTGTACCCCCTGCACCTGTCTCCAACTGTTGATTGTATATACCCCTACTTTTCCCATAGTCCCTGGATATTGTTGTCTTTCCATATCATTATTTCCTATATCAAAATATTGCACAAAAATTACCTATTTTTCCATAGTCCCGTTATTGTTGTCCTCCCATATCAATATTACCAATGCCAAAATATTGCAGTGAAATTACCTGCCTCTTACTATGATTTAAACTTTACTTAATGTATTGTACTGTGTACACTCATTGTATTGTCTCGATGCATTGCGCTGTCCTACTAGGACCTCCTTGTAAATGAGCATGCTCAATGGAGTTTTTCTGCAGATAAACTTGAACTTGAACATGAGAATATGTGAATTGGCACAGGCAGCAGGGAGGTCATTCAGGAAAATGAAGAAAAGGATGGTACCCAGAACTGAGCCCTGAGGGACCCCAGCCTGGATGGGGAGTGGTGGTGACAGGGCACCTCCAATCTGTACTGAATGTTGACACCCTATGAAGTAGGAACAGAACCAGTCAATGGTGGGTTCTGAGAGGCCAGCAGAACTGAGCTTGTTCAGGAGAAGCCGTTGGGACACTGAGTTGAACGCTTTGGCCAGATTGATAGAAATGGCAGTCATGATATACTCTTGATCATCCCAGAGAAGATGGAGTCAGTGACACACAGCAGAGAGGAGACTGTGGAATGGTGCTTCGGATGCCAGACTGGAAGGGGGATAGGAAATTGGAGGATGAGAGGTAGTCTAAGAGCCTAGAAGAGACTAGCTTCTCTTGCAGCTTTGCAAGGTAGGGAGAAAGGAAGATTGGATGGAAATTGTCAAGGGAGGAGGGTTCACTGTCTTTGTAAAGAGGAAGAACCCTGGCAATCTTCCAAGACTGAGGAACAGAGCAAGAGGGGAAATGAAAGGTGAGTAAGGGGAGATGCAATGGCAGAAGCTGAGAGGTGGAGGAGTTTTGGATTTAGCTCATCAGGGCTAGACTTGGCCAGGTTGAAGGATGCAAGGGCATGGAGGATTTCCTGTATGATGATGGGATAGAAATGGAAACCCAGTTGGGGAGGGGGAGAGAGGAAGGGGTACAGGAGAGAAAGGAGGGAAGCCTGGAAAGGGAGGAGGGGGAGTGCACATGTGTTGAAGAACTGACTAAATTGAGCATCAACAGGGAGGGTCAGACACAGATGAACCATTAACCATGAGAACAGGGAGAGCGGACTGGGTAGGGCGGTTCAAAAGGGAGTGGATTACCTGCCAGAATTTATCTGGGGAGTTAAGGTTGTTATGGAAGTCGGTCTTGAAATAGTGCAATTTCACAGCCCAGACAGCCTTGGTGCAGTTTTTTTTGTCAGTGCCCTGTAGGAGAGGAGATCAGGTAAAGAGTGGGAAAAAACTATAGTGCACCCAAGTGTGATCATATGACTTGCCTGATTGAGGATTTCAGGGGAAGTCCAGGGAGGTGGGAAGATCTGACCTTGCCTTTCCTGAGGGGAGTATGCAAGTCCCAGACTGAGAAGTATTTGGAGGGAAATAGAGAAAGAGCCACATCAATGATGGGGGCTGAGAGAATGGCTGACTAGTCTGTTGCAGCGAGGTCACTCAGGACAGCATTGATGTCCACTGAGCAGGAGGCACCTTGAACAGATGTATTTTGCTGAAGGGGGGAATGCTGGATTTTCCTGACACAGAATGTCATGCAGTGGTCACTGAAAGAATCTGGAAAAATACCCACTGCAACAATGCTGTGGGGGTGGGTGAAGAGAACCCAGTGCGGGAGGGTATCATTGGAGGCATGGGGATTGAGCCGGGTGGGTTCAGAGAAAATCTTTGAAAGATTTAGGGACTCAGTCCTGGGGATGACTGATTTGGAAGACAAGGGGAACCAATTTATGTTAAAGTCCCCAAGGAGAATGAGTTCACCTGTGGAGGAATGTGAGGTGATGTTGGAGAGCGCGAGAGAGAGAGTGTCAGTGAGGCAGGTGAGATTTTGGGTGATGCATAAAAGACCCCAGTGAAGATGGGGCAGATGAGGAGCCTGACAAGGAGGAATTTGTGGGAGGAGGGTATGGCCTCCCTGTGGTCAGGGAGCAGGAGAGGCTCGGGTGGACATATATTGTGGCACCTCCACCACATTTTCCCCTATCCTGCCTGAAGAGCTGAAAATCAGGAAGGATAAGCCTGAGTCCAGAATCCTGGAGGAAAGCCAGGATTTAGAAATGCAGAGGATGCCAGGAGAGTGTTGATGAGCCCAGACAGAGAGGAGGCCAAGTGTAGGGAGGAGGTTCCTAGCACTGAGATGAAAAATGCCAAGATCCTTGGCAGCAGCAGAGGTAGAGGGGAGGGAAGGTTCTTCAACTTACTACCTATCCTGCCTACCTTAGCTGCCAACCCAGCTCTTATAGATGCCTTGCCTAATATAGCACTCTGTGACTACCCTCTTTTTTGCTAGTGCAGTTGTTTTTGTCTGTTGCCTTTGATTGTGACTCCAATGATCTGGTCTCTGAAATTCTGCTCAAAATGTAATTGTAGACTGTATACTGTCACCCTTTCCCCCAATTCTTTGTAATATGTAGTGTATTATATTAATTTAGCCTGTTCTGTTCACGTTCTGTATAATTTGTTTTCTGGTATGTATTTTAATGTGCCATACTGTTGGTCCGGGTTGTGCCTGAAAATGGTCCCCTGCATCAGTGCTACTATCTGGTAATCAAAGACTTAAACAAACAAATGAATAAATAAAGAGACAGACCAGGGTTTGGCTCCACACTGCAGACAGGAGGAGGAAGAGAATGAGAAGAAGGGTGGAATGGGACTTCCTCCACTTGGCACGGGAAGGAGAGTAGGAGGAGGGGGGGTGAAAGGAGATGAGGGTATGGTGTAGAAACTCTATGTTGAGGGAAGGAGAGGGGAGGAACCCAGGGTGAATGGAGGGGAGGAGGGCAGAGAGAAGGGAGAGTGGAGGAGAGGGAGGAATAGGAGGTAGGCAGCTTGGAAGTGTGAGGGAGGTGGGAGAGGAGGGAACAGAAGGGGAAATGGAGAAGAGAGAGGAAGTCAAGGAACATGGTGGTTAGGTGGTGGTAAAGAGTATGCAACAACAATGCAGAGGCACAACACAATGAATAGCCATAAACTGCGACTGAGGCTTGTTAAGATAGCAGAACTTTGTAACAGACCTAGGTGGCTAATTGTGGGAAAGGACAGTGCTGAGGGGCAAGAATGGATGGACATGGGGAAAACCAGAGGAAAACAAATATGTATAAATTAAATCAATAAAACCAACCATTGGGTATGGCAATGTCAGAGTCAGGTAATGATTAGCTGAGAGCAGGCACAATAATGAATAAAACAGGCAGGGAGTCAAGACAACCAGTATACCCAGATAACATGAGTATAGGAGTGACACACGTGAGGGAATATATATATAAACAGGGACAGGCTAAAACAAAAGGATGGTTAACTAGCTAGTTAGCAATATCAGGAATGAGTTACAAATAGCTGAAAACTGCACAGTACATGAATAAAAGAAGGTGGAGAGTGCAAATAACTGGTATACTTAGGGTGCATTTAGGAGTTACACAGAAAGATGAACTGGTACATAACCAGAGGGCAGGCAAAAAAATGGAAGTGCTAACTAGCTGGCTAAAACAAATGGAGAGTCTAGTTGGCTAACTAAGTAAGCCCCAGCAGACATAACAGAATTTATAACATGGAGTAGCATGATACACTTAAGTGATTGGTACAGGGTTACCAGCTGACCATTGATTAATTCTCCATTTACGTACGGCAAGTTGTGATCCAGCTCTGAACATAGATGAGTGAGTTGAGCTGGTCTTGTTAAGCTCTCATTCACTGTGTTTCAGCGGGCAGCCATTATCAGAGATCGGAAGCGGTACAAAATTGCGATCACAAAAGCCGCACTGTGGAAGTCAGCTTTTCTCTCTTCAGGCATCTCACTGTTAACCAGTAGATGCACATCAGATTCCCCAATGGGCAAGCTCCAAAATGGAGCAGAAAAATATGTGCGGCACAGAGTGGGCAGGTATCACAGGAGAGAGAGAGAGAGAGTGCCAGACTGACACAGAGACAGCAGCGGAGGGAGAGACAGAATCAACGTGAGGGTCTGAGTGTTTCTCTTCCCCGTGCTGTTCCCTCTGTGGTTGCCTGAGACCTGGCTGTGCTCCATTAGCTGCCTCCCTTCCCCCACGGTCACCTGGGTAATCCTTCCTCTTCACACTGTCCCCATGAGCACTTCACGGCAGGAGCAGTTCAGGACATGCTGGAGAAGGGCAATTCTACAAAGTGTGACCAAGAGCTGCGACCCACTGTCACTCCCCATTGAAATGATGTGGCCATGTGGTGTCCTCTCTGTCATAAGGTACCCAGCTCCATTTGTACATTGGCAGCAACTGAGAGCAAGACCAGGTCGTTTGCCGGCTTGCCTCCCATTCACTCGCTTGGTTGATGGGTTGATCACCACCACTACCAATCCCTGCAGCAACAGACAGCACCAGTGAGAGATAGATAGTGTTCTGTGTGTGGGTCCCTTCAGTCTGTCCCTATCACTGACCGCCCGTACCAAGCCCTCCTCCGCAGCAGTCATTCTGTACATAGTGGTCAGCTGCAGCCAGGACCAGAGAGAGAGAGAGAGAGAGAAGAGAGATAAAGCGGCAGAGTGGTGAGAGAGACACACTGGGAGCAGGTGGTAGCTGGCGAGAGATGGGGAAATGACAGTGTGCACTGTGGCAACAGAGAGAGACAGGGAGAGATGCAATGTAAACCAAAGGTGCTTCAGTCCTATGTTTGCATATGTGTGTGTGTGTGTGTGTGTGTGTGTGTGTGTCTCTCTCTCTGTGGGTCTAGTGAAGCAACATACAGTTCATGCGGTCAGGTTCAAGAGGGAATGGGACAGAGTGAGGGGGGAAGGTCGGTGAGATGGGGAGGGAAGGGTGGAGCAGCTGCATGCTGAGAGGCTAGCTGCACAACTGAGCAGACTCAATAAACCATGTGGCCTGCTTCTGCTGGCAATTTCTATGTTCATATGTAGGTGTTGCTTATGTGGAGGGAGAGAACTACAAACTCCGTTCCCTGTTGACATACACTATTTGTTTTCCCCCACCGTGTGCCTTGTCTGTAATGTCATTTTTAAAAACATTTTTTGCATACAGCATGGAATTGGCACCTGTCCACAGTGAGACCAGGGAGAGGGTGAGTCAGTGAGGTAGAGACAGTGTGAATCATTGCTCAGTTCAAACTTGCTGCACTGTAAGCTCCCCCAGCCTTGCTTAATTCAGACTTGCTGCACTGTCACCCCCGACCCATCTGCTGTCTTGTGCATCTACACACAGCACCTTCACCCCAGTGTTGCAGCAGTGTTAGGAAAGCATTGCACAATTAGGGGGAAAAGAGAAAGACAACAGGGAAAGATATACAGGTTACTCACCTGTAACAGGAGTTCTAGGAATGGTATATGTTGTTCATCCACACTGTCTGGCAGGTATCCTTGCCGCTTTAAATCTTGCCGGAAGGTCTTCAAGCTGGCTCCTCCCACCCACCCGGGTGGTAAAACTCTCGGCTCCGCCCCATGATGCCAGATCTGGCCCTGGCAAGCTCAGGTTGTGCGTCAAGCTGGGAGGTCGGTAGGTAAAGTGGATGAACAACATATACCATTCCTAGAACTCCTGTTACAGGTGAGTAACCTGTATTTCTAGGGACATGGATATGTTGTTCATCCACACTGTCTGGCAGACTCCTAGCAGTTCTCTGGGAGGAGGGAGGCAAGGCGCACATCCCCTACTTAGGGAATAAAGACTGGAGAACCGAGGCCCCAAAACCAGCATCCCGGCATGACTCAAGGTCGATGTGGTAATGGGTGATGAAGGTGTGTGCTGACTTCCAGGTAGCAGCCCTGCAGGTATCCTGGATAGGGACATCCCTGGAAGCAGCCACCGATGCAGCAGTATGGCGGGTAGAATGAGCTCTTATCCCTCTGGGAGGCTCCATGCCCACCAACTTATAGCAGAGATCTATGCAGGAGGTGACCCACCTGCTTATCGTCCGCTTGGCTGCAGGTCTGCCAGGTGCGGCTTCAGCGTAGGTGACAAACAGCTGGCGAATCTCTCCCCAAATTTCAGCCATGTGCTCCTTATAATAAGTGAGCGCCCTTCTAGGGTCCAAAGTATGGAGCCTGTATTCGGCCTCCGAGGTGTGAATGGGGTAGAACACCGGCAGAGTCAACACCTGGTTAAGGTGAAATTCCGACACCACCTTCGGAAGGAATTTCGGGTGGGGGCGCAGGACAACCTTGTCCCTGTGGAAGACCAGGTAAGGAGACTCGATGCAGAGCACCTAGAGTTCTCCCATCCTTCTGGCTGACGTGATAGCCACCAAGAAGGCGGTCTTCCACGACAGGAGAGAGAGTTCACACCTGTGCATTGGTTCGAATGGCTTGCCCATGAGCTTTGCCAGTACCAGCAGTAAATCCCATGGAGGTGGAGGTTCTCGCACTGGAGGGGAAATGTGATCAAGGCCTTTGAAAAAGCGCCAGACCACCTTCTCCTGTGCCACCGACTGCTCCCCGGCCCACGCCCGGTAAGCAGAGATGGCTGCCAGGTGCACCCTTAGGTCGCTTGACATAAGCCCTGACGAGAAAGGGACCATAAATAGTCCAAGATGCTTGCCAAAGGACAGGAGGAAGGGTCCAAGCCTTTGTTCTGACACCAAATGGAAAATCTGTTCCATTTGAAGGCATAGCATTTCCTGGTCGACTCCTTACGGGACGCCTCAACAACATTGAGGACCTCGTCGGAAAGACCCAAGGCCTGGAACTCTAGCCACTCAGGAACCAGGCCATCAGGTGCAGTGATTGAAGGTCCGGATGGAACACCTTCCCCTGATTGACTGAGAGCAGGTCCGGGCGAGCTGGAAGCTGCCTCGGGAGCCTGGAGCTGAGGCTGAGGAGATCTGGGTACCAGTACTGGCGGGCCAGTCTGGGGCTATCAGAATCACCTGTGCCTTGTCCCTCCTTGCTTTGAGAAGCACCTTGTGAATCAAGGGAAATGGGGAAGGCGAGAAGAGGCCCGGGGTCCACGGCCTCGAGAAGGCATCCCTTGCAGCGAGCCCCTGCTGAGGGAGGCGGGCATGGAACAGCCTCAGCCTCGCTCTCTCCTGGAGGCAAACAGGTCCACCTGAGGTGTGCCCCAATGGGAGAACAGATCTTGTACTACCTGCGGCAGGAGAGACCACTCGTGGGATGCAGCCCCTATCCGGCTCAGGGCATCGGCCAGGGTGTTGGAGGCTCCTGCCACATGAATGGCTAGGAGATCTGCCTCCAAACTGCACACGAGTGACCAAATCCGGAGAGCTTCCTTGCATAGAAGCATGGAACGCGTCCCGCCCTGGCGGTTTAGGTAGTACATGGTCGTGGTATTGTCCATCTGGACTCGGACCACTTGACCCCGGAGAAATGGGAGCGCAAGGGTGAGAGCTAAGCGGACCGCCGAGCTCCAGCAGGTTGATGTGGCATCGGGACTCCCGCAGGGACCAGAGGCCGTGAGCCCGGTGTTCCCCCAGATGGGCACCCCAACCCATCAGAGAGGCATCGGTCGATAGAGAGACCGTCAGCTCGGGGCGGACAAACGGGATGTCCTCCTGCAGATGAGTTGGAACGGTCCACCACTGGAGAGCGTTCCACATCTCCTGGGTCACCGTCACTAGCTGGTCCAATGGATCGCAGTGTTGTGACCACTGGCTGGCCAGTCCCCACTGAAGGGGGCGCATGTGCCAGCGTGCCCAACGGACCATGCTGGTACAGGCCGCCATGAGACCCAGGAGGCGCAGGAAGTCCTGGGCAGGGCGCGATTGCCCAACCAGAAATGATTGGGCAAAGGAGGTAAGAACCCGCCCTGTCCACTGGGAGCCGTGGTTTGGCTCAAGAAAGTCGAGCTCTGCCCCGATAAACAGAATCACCTGCTTCGCTTGAGTTCTGACTTGGCCTCATTGATGAGAAGGCGATTTGAGAGCAAACCTGGAGGGCCAGATCTCTGACCGTCCACCTCCTGTCTGGAGGGCCTGCTATCAGCCAATCATCCAGGTAAGGTGCACTGACCCCTCAGCGCCGCAGGAAAGCTGTCACCACTGCTATGCATTTGGTGAAGACCCTGGGAGCTGGAGACAGGCTGAAGGGCATGGCCTCGAACTCGAAAGGGACCCCCCGAAGCTAAGGAATTCGGCGACGGACTTGATAGGGACGTGAAAGAACGCGGCCCTGCAGGTCCAGAGAGCAGAACCACTTGCCGTGTTCCAGGGATGGTATTATCTGAGCCAGAGTGACCATCCTGAAGGTTCGAGACCTTAGGAACTTGTTCAGGTCGTGTAGGTCGAGAATGGGGCGCCAGCCCCCCATCCGTTTTGGAACCAGGAAGTACCTGGACACAAACCCCGGGTCTGAGGGAGGGTCCACCACCTCCCTGATCACCTCCTTTTGGAGGAGGAGAGCGATGTCGGCCCGATGAGCCGACAGTGAGGCTGCGGACCCCGAGGCCCCCCGAGGTGCGACGGCTCTGAAGGGCGGGGCCTGCTCGAATTCTAGAGGCAGGCCTTTTCCCACCACCTCCAGCACCCACCTGTCCATGGTAATAACGGACCAGGTGGAAAGGAAGTGCGGAGCTGTCCTCTCAAGGGGAACCTGGGTGAGGTGACGGGCTGGGGGCGACACCCTCAGCCCGCCACTGGGCAGGCTCGAGGAGGGACCGCCGAGGACCTCCTGGGCCTTACTTCCCTGCTTCCTGTTGGAGGAAGCCCGGGCTTGGTTGGGATGCCAAGCCCGAGCCTGCCTAGCCCTGGCGTTGCTGGGCTGGATGCGCGCGGGCGCAGAAACAGAGGGCTTGGCTGTGGTTTGCGGCCTTGTCCTTCTGAGTGGAAGAGACCGAGTCCAAGGTAGCATTGACTTCTCGATCCTCTGCAGGTGACCTTCCACCCCAGGGCAAGAGGTCGGTCCCCAAAAGGGAACATCCGCCAACTTGTGCTGGGTATCCGAGTAAAGTTGGATATCCTCAGCCAAGCCCGACAGCAAGCCACTGCGGCCGCCACAGACCTGGCACATGAGTCCCCAATGTCTAAAGCAGTCTGGAGCCGCTGTTTGGCCACTGCCCTGCCCTGGTCCCGCACCTGCCTGACCGTGGTCTGCAGATCTGCGGAAGATGAGGACGACTCATCCAGGGAGCCCAACAGGGCATAGAGAAATGTGCCATGAGACGGCCGAACTGGCCTGGCGAACCCGAGGAGGATGCAGCTAGACTTTTTGCCCGGCATAGTCCAGTTTCTTGGACTCCTTGTCGGGAGGTTTGTCCACATCCCTAGCGTTCCCGGCACGCCGGAAAACGCTGTCGGTAACTAACCCCTCGGCCGAGGGGTGTTCCGTAAAACCAGACAAGGAACCGGTAGGGACCGCATACTTCCTGGCCATCCTGGCCAAAGTGCAGGGCAGGAAGCAGGGCGCTGCCAGAGCTCCAAGGCCGGGCCCACTATGGCCTCGGCCACCGGAAAGGCCTCCGTAGGGGAATCCCCTCGGTCCAGAATCTCCATGAGGGGATACCTGGCCCACTTAGAAACGGGTTTGAGCTTCATCCCGGTGGACTCCGAGATGAGCCGAAGCAATCCCAGGAAGGACGAAGGGCTATCGTCCACCGACTGTCCTCCTGAGGACTCCAAGTCCATTCGCTTGGAGAAAAGGGAGGAATTGTCTTCGGACTCAGAAGAGTCCTCAAAGAGCTGCCTCGGGCCTGAGCCACCCTCCACCTGCCGAGGTCGATCGGGAGTGAGGGTGACAGACAGCCTATGGGGCAGTCCCTGAGCCGACCAAGAATTTTTGGTCGGAGCCCCAACTAACGGCTGTGGAGGCGGAGGTTCCACTGGAATCGGTGGGGCAGCTGGCTTTGGCCGAACAACCGGCCTGGGAACAGGCTCCTTGGATAAAATGAGGGTTGTTTGGCCGCTTCGGTGACAGCCACTTAATGGCCGGGGAAGACGATGGCATCGGCTTATTCCCGGTCAGAAGGAGCTGTTGCCACATGAGTTCCCTCATATCTTCGACGTAACTTGCGCCGAAGCCTCCCCTCGTCCGAGGAGGAGGAGGAAGAGGACAAGCGGCGGTAAGCCGCTTGTCGCGTGCTGAGACCGAGACGCCTATGATGGCGGGATCAGCTGGACCGCAAGAAGTCCAAGACCGAGATCGGTGAACCTCGGCTTTGCCGAGAAGGTGCGGGAGGTGTCGGGGAACCGCACCTTCAGTTCGAAGATTCAACCAAGGCTCCGGAACCGGAGGCACAGACGAGCCAACGGGTCCTCAACTCCCACCGGGGAACGGGAGAGGGATTCTCGGCTTCTCCTGCGACAACCCGTCCAACGGGTCGAGAAAATCTCGACCGGCCGACGGCGGAGTTCGGTCAACTGGTCTGACCGGGACACCGTGGAGACCAGTGGTCAAGCCGAGCAGTCGACCGGAGTTGACGGCCGACAACTCGGGGAGAGGGATCTTTCCCACTCCCAAGAGCGTCAACGGTGAGACTTACCCTTGTCTCTCTTTTTGGACCGAGAAAACGGTCCAGAAGAAGTTGGTCCCTCACCTTTAGTAGAGAGGGTCAGACAAAGCTCCTTAAAAGAAGCTGAATAAGAGGCACCGAGAGAGAGCGGGACAAATGCCGCAGCCGAGGTAGAAGCGGCCCGCACCGCCTCCTCTTCGAGGGCGATCATCTGCTCGAGCTGATCCGCCGAGCCCGCCGCCACGGACACCGCCGACCGGGCCTCTTTTGACTTCACCGGAGGAAATCGCTTCTCGGGACGCCCCAGTTGTAAACGGGCAGCACGGTCTTCGAGGACGTAGGCCGAAAAGGAAGAGCACAGGTCGTAGGCCTGCGGGTCGTGCTCAAGGCCTAGGCAGTAGACGCACGTGGAGTGCGGATCTGTCTGAGACATCTTCTGCCCGCAAGGGCATCTCCGGAAACCAGGAGTCGATTTGTCCATCGCAGCCGTGAGGGAGAGAAGACCGGAGTCTTTTTAGCAAAAAACTTTTAATTTCGAAAATTCGAAGAATTAGGAACCAGTCTTATACGCAGAGCGTTAAGGAGGGAACCTGAGCTTCCAAGCGGTAAGGAAGATCTGGCGTCATGGGGCGGAGCCGAGAGTTTTACCACCCAGGTGGGTGGGAGGAGCCAGCTTGAAGACCTTCCGGCAAGATTTAAAGCGGCAAGGATACCTGCCAGACAGTGTGGATGAACAACATAACCATGTCCCTAGAAGCAGCAGTTGTTCGAGACTCTTTTACATCTCAGCAGGATACATGCACATTTCTTGCATTTCCAATGTAATAAAACAATTTCTGTCAATTATTTTTCTTTGGTGCAAGACCCCATGTTATAAGCAGAATAACCTACTTCAGGGTGTGCAGTTTTTATACAGATTAAACAGAAATTTGATGGCAGAAAAGGACCACACTGGCCCATCTTGTCTGCCCCTTTACATCCTCTCCTGTCCTCCTCCCCCAGTAATTGGAGATTAATCAACAACCCAGGTGCTGTGAGGGCACTCGGTCTACAGCCTTGTGCCTCACAGCACACCTGGGGTGTTGATTAATCCCCAATAACCACACACCCTGTCATGGGTTATTGCTTACATAACCACTGTTAAGTAAATATAGGCAGTGAGGGCAGTAGAGAGTTTCTTAGCAGGGCGGTTGCACCTAAAGTAAAGTTACCAGTGCACAGTGACAAGGCTATACTTACAGTTCAGCAGTAAATAGCAGCAGATGAATTTCAAGAGGCATACTGGAGGAGCAGCAAGGCTGGCTGAATGGCTGACTCACGGCAGACTCCTCAATGTCCTTTACACTCGGTGCTTGGTGTGTAGGGCCACAGCATAGAGGAGCCACTAGCGCTTAGCTGCTGATAAAGAGAATAGCTGCAGCCAACACTCCATCCGATTGATGGAAAACCAGAGCTGCAGGGGTCCCAATGCAGAAGAGCACTTGAGCAGGTTGAAGGCATCTGGCTGGGGGGGGGGGTGAGGCAAGATGGTGAGATAGCCCCAACACCATCCCTGGACAGGTCTCTTGGTCCGAAGGTCTCTCAGAAAAAGGCAGGCAGGAAAGCATCCGAAGACTCTAATAGGAGCACTCAAGTTGAAAGCCATGCTCTATAAAATATAAGTGTGCCACAACTTCTGATATTCAGGAATGATTGCGGCCACCACACACTCCCCAGCCGGCTTCCTGTGCACTCAATATGCTAACAAGTGCCCTCGACACTCAACAAGAATGGAAAGAATCAACAAGAATGCTTAACTTCCTGAAGGACAAGGAATAAGATTCAAGGCTCAATTTCATACTTGTGTGATGTGCAATGTTTTTGGTCCCAAAGACATATTTGACACCTCAAGGACTTGCATTGTAGGCAAATGAATAGAAAATGAATTCAGTATGAAACTGCTGTGGAAGAATGCTTGGAGGTTGCACATGAGAACTCTGTTTGACAGCTGGCAACTTCAAGAGCAAACTAGTGAATGATCACTTGTAGAACAGGAGAAAATTAACTGGAGTTGAAGCACTAGAATTACTCAGAAGGATTGTGCTCCCCAAAACTAAACAGACCTCTTGTATGGTCATTAACAATGCAGGCAACAGGGTGTGACAGCTCTTTCTTATCCACTCCTGGACGTCCCTTACAGTTCTCTGGTTTGAACCATATAGTTGATTAATAAATGTAAGTTGAAGGAGATGCAAGAAGGTTTCCAGATTATTATGATGTGTTTTCTCTCAAAGACATATGATGAAATTACAAGTTACTTTCACTGTTGCAAGGGTGTTGCTCTGACATGTTGGAAAGACTATGAACTAAAGTGTGCTTGCAGCTGTAAAAGAGGGACCTAGTCAGGGGCTCATGAAATCCATTGAAACAAGATGTGGACAGAGATAACAAAAATGAAAAATGGAATTAATCTCGGATATTACTAACAGTATTAATACTAAGGAAACAATGGTGAAACACTATTTGCTTTATTTTACTTTATGCTTTATTTTACTTGAGTAAAAAAAATCCATATAAATTTCACAATACTGTAAGATAGGCAGAAATGTTTAGAGTAGGGTTAGGCAGCCAGTGTACTATCTGATCCACTGGGACATTCACAGACACTATCAGAACATATCCCATCAGTTTAGCCTGGATTATGGATTCCAAAAGTGCACTAGTCATATTGGAGTTGTGGATAGGGCACACCATCTGAACCCTGGAGAAAAGGAGGCTGAGAGGGGACAGGATTTCATCCGCTTACTCAAGGGTCTCAACAAGATCTAACAGGTAAGTAAAAAGCCACAACAGGGTGTGTATTATAGGATTTTAGTGCACACCCAAGGGGTGTAGTAAGGCATGGGGAGGATGGCCAAGTGTCCTTACGCCCCTGGAAAGTGCATCCTATGATGCTCACCCTGGAGGGGCTTACTACACTTATAAAATGACTGTAAGTAGTTTTGGGGGGAAATGAGATTTGGCACCTGATTATGCATTTATAGAAATTTAATGCATGGTCATGTGACATCTCTCGGCCAATGACATTTCTAGTTTTGTTGCCATTTTATAAATAGAGATATTTGATCTGATGGGCTCCAGCAAGTGCAGGAACAAGCTCCCCACGTCAAGAGGTGGTACATACAGGGGTAACATACATACATACAAACTTATGGGGAAAGAAGACCATCTAGTTCCTCTGTTCCACTAGCTCGATGGGAATACCCTGTCACCCCACTTTCTTCAAAGTACCTGTCTAGTTTGAGTGTGAAGGTAGTTACAGCATTAACAGATACCACATGCTTTGGCAGTCTATTCCAAATGTTCACCACCCACTCTGTGAATTATTTCTTCCTTATTTTTCCCTTCTTCTTCCTTTTGTGACATTGAGTGTTCCCTTTATCCTCGTGCATCTTGAAGAGCTACACTTGTTTTGATGGTGTTGTCCCTTTAGACAATAAATACTGTAATTGTGTCTTCCCTGCATCTCCTCTTTTGCATGGAAAATGGTTCCATTCTTTGCCAATCAGTCTTCATAGGCCATGTTCTCCACGCCATCAAGAAACCTGGTCTCTCTCCTCTGTACTCTCAACTGTGCCCTTCCTCAGACCTGGGAACTAGAATTGCACACTATACTCATAGAAACATAGATTTGATGGCAGATAAGGACCTCTTAGCCCACCTAGTCTGCCCATTTTCCCTACCTACTGTAACAACTCAGATCCTACTTGATCTCCAGCATTTACCCCCTCACTTTCCATACCACCGAGGTTCCCTTATGCAAATCCCATGCCTTCTTGAATCGTGTTATCATTTTAGCCCCCACCACCTCTGCTGGGAGGCTGTTCCAGACATCCACCGCTCTTTATACTTCCTCATATCTCCCCAGAGTCTTCCTCCCCTCCAGCTTCATAGCATGCCCCCTTGTTCTTGAGCATGTTTTTTTCTGAAAAATGCTTCCCTCTTGTACCTTATTTATCCCCGTGAGGTATCTGAAAGCCTTTATCATACCCCCTCTTTCCTTTAGAGTGTGCATATTGAGGATCTTTACTCTCACCTCATAGGGCTAGACCAAAGGATCTATATGTAAGCAGTGAGGCTCAATAGGGTGTAGGGTATTGCGGGATACTTGCCTGCCCAAGGTATAGTGAAGCATGATGCCATGCCCTGGAAGGGTGGGTATCCCCCAACACCCCATACACCAAAGGATCTTATCACACTTAGAAAAAGTGTTGTGTTGGCTCAACACAGCCCATTTTCTAAGTGCAACAAGCTTAGGGTGTTTGGGAATGCAGCACAATGTGAGCAGATCAGAGGGGCTGCTGTGTAAGCTGTGAGCAGGGAACTGTTGGCTACATACAATATTTTTTTACCTGGTGGTGATGCCTGATAAATATATAGGAAGAGAATGCTGCCAGTCAATCACAGGCCAGCATTTCTCTTTCCCAGCTTCTAAAATGTCGATTTAACATCCCCAGAACTATTTACAAAGTTTCTGTTTAATGCACGTCAGGATTTTGTTTGCCTTGTAAGGAGCTGGCTCACACTGCTGCTCCCACATTAAGCTGCTTCTGAGCAGTACTCCCAAGTCTTAAGCTGGCTGCTCCATGGTGATTCTACTAGCAGTTGCTGTGCTGCACCAGCCTCCAACCTCAGTCTATATTAAGTTTACATGGCCCCTCTCAGTGCCGATGCAAGTCGCACTGGAGAGGGGCCGTAAGTGCGGGAGCAGGGAGGAAGGATGCAGGGACCATAAACTGCATGCCACAGCAAGTGGTGCAGCCTGTACACACAGTTACTTACACTGTTCACTCCAGAATTCATCTCCAGCTCGGCAGGGGTTCGGGGAGAGGAGCAGGGAATAGCTTGCCACGATCAGGTAAGCATTCACACAGCCGCATTTGTACTGCAGCAACCTGACCACTCGGGTTGCTGTGATGCAACCAAAGCCATGTAAACATGCCTTTTGAGGGTCCTAAACCTATGGAACAGGTTACCAGTGGAGACAGTGGACATGTGTCAACAGCCAAGGGTGTCGGAGCATTGCAACTAGTGTGGGGCCAGAAGTTTGAATGGGCACCTAAAGACTTTAATGGCAGGCTGTATTTTGTAAGGGCAGGAAATACTTAAAAGGCTTAAAGGGCACAAGATTAAAACAGCAGTGCTTGCCCCCCCCACAAACATATGCAGCCCTGTGCTCCCACAACCATATCTGCAGCTGCTTCTTTTGACCCCCCCCACACTGTTTTTGGAAGGTACATGAATCCTGACAGCTTAAGAGACAGTTTCACAGCTTCAGTGTAGTTGACTTGTATCACAAAAGGCTTTGTGGATACATTCATTTTCTAAGGATAGTGCTTTACCATTTAGGTCCCTTCTCTGGACACTGCACACCAGTACACTTCCTTTTGAAAATTAGTAACATGATTCACAGTAGTCAATTACGAACGGCAAACAGTAATTAAAAATATACCACAGCATGTAGTAGGAGAGCTAACCTGCTCATTCATGATTGCAGAGAGCTCGCCTAGCATATCCCTGTAGTGAGATTTCATCTCTTCTTGATATTCCCATTGATCCTGCTTAATAATGCGACCGTTAAGTTCTAGAGCTTGTCCGCATACTTGAGCAAACTGCCTGAAGGAAGAGATAATAAGGGGGAGCATGAGTGGAATTCTTTATAATATTTAGTTGCTGTTTAAAGAATACTGAATATAGTGGTTCATCCCCATCCAAGAAATGCAACAGCAAACAGTAAAAAAAACTAAAAGGGGCTTAGCAAAGGTATAGTTATTAGGAAGGATATCAAGTTTTCAGGATAAAACATCTGAGGCAAGATAATTTGTCTTATATTGTTCTTAGAAAATTGTGCTATATAGTCTGTGGTTTGTGTTAGTAATGATTGAACATGGGTCTGGTAATAATAAAAGCATCAGCAAGTCTGAGCTGTTAAACATGGCTACCAAAAGGGCATAGAGCAAGCATGATAAACAACAACAGCTGAGAACCAGGAGCATAAGTTTAGTGAAAAGAAATGAATCTTTAATAATTTGAAAGCACTGCAAGTATCAGGGTCTCCAAGTTCTTAGGCAAGGCTGTCATAAAGAGCTGAAGTAGAGGAAGAGGAGGATCTTATGCTGTCATCTGAAAGGTCAGTGAAGGGAATGGAGAAAGCATTAGATGCAGATTATAAAATTGTTAAGAGAGACCAAGACATATAACTGGGCAGATGTGATCACATGGCCATGTATTATTCCAGCTTAACAAAACAGGTCAGAAATAGTTAACTTTCTCAACCTCATTACTCAGTTTTTACAGTAAAAAATCATAGAACCATTTTATGATGGCAATAAGGCTCTCCAGGGTGTGTGTAACTGTAGAATACTGGCATTTCTTGGCTGTGTAAGGTACTCAGCATTGCCTCATGCCTCATTTTCTGATTATTATCTGACAAAAATGTACACCCTGTCATGCTTTATTACTTTAATGAAGCAAACAAGTAAAGGGCAGAGAGTTGTGAGCTCAGACACATAATGCAAGGCCATGAATGGACTGATAGGTTAGACATGCAACTGAATTTGCTGGAACTGTGCACTAGTGAAGATATTATCGGATAAGGGCTACATGGTCAATTTCCCTTTTTAGCTAGTTGTATGCAACAGATTTCCTTGGTTTGTATTTGGGTACATGGAAACTGAAAGGGAAAGAATCAGGAATGCAGTTTAACTACTACCACTTACCGAAAGATTTCTTTAAGGAGCCTGACTTGGTTGTCAGGGTATTTCTTGGCATTCTTTTCTTCAATAAAAGCCCGTGCATATGCCATAGGTCCAGCATTTACCTACATACAAAAACAGAAGATCATGAATGAGTCAGAGAAACTTAACTGTTCTGCAGATCAACTAAAAAAAAAAAAATGAGTAGGAATCATGCCTCAAAGATTAAGTGTAGACCAAGTGGTTCCTTCACAAACATCAGTATTTTTATTACCAATATTTCACTGGCCACACAAAGTACTGCAACATTTCATAGGAATTAATTTTTTTTTTTTTTTAGAATTTTTGACTGGGATAGGGACACCGAGTCAAAGCTCATTTTCAGGTGCATCCTGGGAGCACAGATAGGTTAAGTGACTTGCTTAGGCTCACACAGCGTGCACATGGCAGTTGATGGATTCAGATCCCATTCTGCTGGGTCTCCAGGTTCACAGCTCAGTGATTTAACATCTAGGCTATACTGCCTCCCACATTTCACTGGCAACACAAGGTCCAACAAAATGTTTTGTGGGTATTCTAATCCTACGTATTCAGGAAAGGTGGTCCTTCTTCACATTTATTCACTGCTAGTAGAGGGTCAGGTAAGGAATGTCAGAGTAATGGACAACGGCAGCCAGTTCAAAAGAATGAACTTCCTGAAATCTTATTTATTGAAAAATGGTAGCTGGGAAAGGCACACTGAGTCAAGGCTCATTTCCAGGTGTGACCCATTGTGAGGGAAGGGGAGGGGGGAGACAAGGAAAGTACAGTCGCTATACATAAAACAACAAGCAGGCACATATGGACTATCAGGGTTACTAAACAGCAATATTCAAGCTATAGCAAAGGGAAAATTATACGTCAATCAGGAATTTACATTACTGAGCATTTTGACATAGTGTGAAAAATTGTGCTGATCAGATTGGCTAAAAGCGAGTCACAGGCATGTAATTACTGACTCATACTTACATGCAAGATCTACTTTTACCCAATAGACCCTGAGCACAAAAACATGAAACATATCACTACACAGGCTGTTAGTGCACTTGTGCATGTTACAGATGGTATTACTGCATTTTAAGCCATATCATGTGAGACTAAAAATCTGTTCCATATTGCACCCTCATCTCAGTAAAGTAGTTTATTTTTTTAAAAAAGAGGGTTATTTCAGGTAGAAATGGCTTTAGCAAAGTAAAGCCATGACTCCGAGCACATACACCAGTGTCAACACAAATGCACATGCTTGGAATTATGGCTTTACTTTTCAAAAGCCATTTGTGCCTAAAATAACTGTCATTTTTAATAACAAACTGTGTTAACACGATGAGGGTGCAATATAGAACAGATTTATACATTCATATGATTTGGTTTAAAGATATCATTTGTAATATGCAGGAGATAGTCAGGGACGTGCAGGAGTGGTGGACCATGGGGGAAAACTTCAGACCAAATAGTAGTCATTTTTTGCAGAAAAAAAACATATTTATTGCAAAAAGTGATGAAATCTTTGACCAGACTTGCCATCACTAATAATACAGCTGACAACAGGCACCAGTTTTAAAAAAGTGACAAAATCCCAAAGAAAGTTGAGAATGTCCATTTGTAAACTGAAAAAATAGCATGTAAAATATATAAAATGTTTATTAATGCAACAGTTCAGTAATTCAATTTACTGTTAAAAATGTTAGTTTTACTAAGAGACTGTTTTATGCCCCATATGGTAAAATAAATTAATTTCATGTTTAAAGGCTACTAAAAATGTTTTCTTGCCTGATTTTGTGAACCATTTTCACAATATGTTATAAGTACAATAAAGCAGTCTAGGGTGTGTGACTATAGTCAGAAACCACACACCTCTCTCAGGTGTTGTAAAGGCACTCAGCTCAAGTGCCTCATGCTGAACAACACCCTCAAGAGGTGTGTGATTATTGACCCATAATCACCCACCTTAGACTGCATTATAACTTATGTAGTCACAATGAACAGTGTACGGAGCTAGACAGTAGAAAGAAATGCTGGACATACAATAAAATTACTAACAGGTTGTAGCAAAAGCAGGAGGGGGGCAATAGAAAAATCTCTGCTATAACAGAGAAAAAGACAGTAGAATTATATTAGGAAGACAGGAGGTCAAAGGACATACTAGCCAAGGCCAGCGCAAGAGCAAGAGGGGCAAAGAGAAGTCTGAGTTGATGCCTGAGAGAAACATAGAAGGGAGACAGGTGAAGTTGGGGGAGAGGGAGTTCCAAATGTAGGGAAGATGCGAGGAGAAAGAGGATTGCCCAGCAGCAGATTTGGAGTAACTGGGATGAAGAAAGTGTGGGAGCCCCTGGAGTGAAGTGTACAGAAAGAGGAGGAGGAGTTGGGACAGAGGAAAGAAGAGAGGTAAGGAGGAAGAGGCGAGAAACAGTATTTAGAAATGAATGAAGCACAGTGAGTGAGGCAGTGGGAGGCAAGGCAAGGCAAGCTTTATTTATAAAGTACCCTTTCCTGTAAGATCAGGGACATACAAATAAAGCAGTTTACAGGCAAGAGGTGATATCAAGAGGCTAGTGTACACAGAGCAGTGAGGGCATCAAAGGAAGCATTAGTAGCAAAGTGGCAAGAGGCAGTGCAAAGAGTATTGAGTCTGGCAAGGGAAGAGGAGGGGATAGTATTACAGACCACAACTACACATTCCAACATCGGAAGCACTGTCTTGGTGATCATTTCCCAGTGGACTGGGAGTGGTAGGCAATCCTAATTACAATAAAGGGCACCAAGTTCGGGGACAGCTTTCTGTGGATGGCATCAATGGAAGTGGAGATGTATAGTCTTCCATGCAGCTACACACCACGATACAGGAAACTGTGAATGATCTCAAGGGCGGTGCCATCCAGGGTGGAAAAGACTACGAGGAAGGGAGCCTAGCAAGCTACTGACTTGTGTCAAATGTCATAAACACCATCTTCTTGGTACTGACCTGAAGTTTATGTGATTGAATCAACGTAGGACATTCTCCAAATCACACTGAAGCGATGTTTCCAGGGCAGTGACTGAGGCACTTTAGCCAAAAAGTACAGTGTCATCTACATATATGTGAATATGCAAGCTAATGCAGACAGAGGCGAGACCATTGAGTAAGATGGAAAAGAGAACTGGACCCAGCATGGAGCCTTGAGGAACCCCAGACTGTACTGGGGGGACAACACATTGCCAACCTGTACTGACTGAAGGTGGCCAGACAGGTAAGATCTGAACCAGTTGACAGCTGGAGCAGAAAGAGCTGTCACTCTCATCGTATCCAGTAAAAGGGAGTAGGCTACATATCCAAAGTCCTAGCAAAGTCAGTGAAAATGGCAGCAGTGATATGTCCCTCGTCCATACCGCTGAGGATGGAGTCAGTGACACATACTGTATGAAAGAGGAAATCACAGAGGGGGTTTTGCAGAAGCCAGACTGGAGCAGAGTGAAGAAATTAGCTGAGTATAGGATATTTGTAAGCTGGCAGTAGACAAGCTTTTCTTGTAACTTGGCAAGAAAAGGGTGGAGGGAGATAAGCCGAACGTTACAAGGGGAGGGTTCAAAAGATACTTATGTATGAAGCTAAAGTAAAGAAAATCAAAATAGAGAAAAAAGAAACATAATTTAATTGATTTAACAAATAAAGTTTGAAAAAGGACCATATTTCCTGAGGAAGTGAGATAGGAATATGAACAAATCATTGATGTACTTTGTGCAGCCAGCGAAATGTTAGTAACACAAATACTGAAGTTAATGCTAATCAAATTGGCAAGTGAGCGATCCACTTTGTCTGTATTTATGTACAAAATTCTTAGCAGGTTGAGGACAGATAAATTACCAGAGTCCATCCAATCAGCCCCGTTTTCTCTTGCTAGGCTTGTTCAGTTAAAACTACCAGTGTTCCCTTCTACCTCCTGCTTGTTTTTAATAACTGCCCTGTAGCTATCCCATTGAGCTTGAACCCAAAAACTCTACCGACATTGACTATATATTTGGGAAGCTTGTTCTATCCATCCACAACCCTTTCAATATGAAAAGGAAAAACTTACGTATGTCCTTCTTTAAATGAACACCCTCTATCTAGTTTGAGTTTGTGACCCTTAGTGATTGTCAGCCCTTTTGTTTTAAATTGGTGGTGTCTACCTTGTATATATTATAAAGTTAGGCATCTTCCCCCATAGAATAACCTGTCTTTTATTTTACCCACATACTACTGTTGTCACAACACTTTATTAACACCTCACCAACATTGTGTTAACACCTTAGAAGGGGCCAAAATTTAATTCTGTAGTCACTATCCTGCAGGATTAGTGACTGGGATAAAGCACTAGCTCCACAGATTTTTCCAGTGGCCCAGCTAGTGTACTTATTGAATTGTTACCTTCTCCAGTACAAGCCCACAGGGTTATTTAAAGGAAAATCTTACTAGCCTGATACAAAATCTACCAGCATTTGGCTAGTGGGCTGGTGCCAATTTTGACCCCTGCTTGTAACATCTTGTAATGCCTCATTAACACTTTTCACATACCCAGTACTTAATTATGACATCATAAATACAATTAATCACAGACAGCATTTTTAAATATCTTACTTTAACCTCAAAACCACACTTTAATAAAACAAAAAGTTTCTCAACAGTTTGAATTACCCTCAAAGCTCCTCTTTCAAATCAGGAAGCAAAACAACGTTTTCAGACAGAAAGAAAGCAAGACCAAGCAGTATGATTGTACCCTCTCCCCCAACCCTTTCTTCAAACCAAGACCTTTTCATAACAGAGGGCAAAACAGAATTTTCAGAGTTGTCCCTTTTCACAAAAGAAAGCAAAACAAAGTTTTTAAAGCCGGAATTTTACATAACAAACTGACACAACCACATTTTAAAAGACACATTCTGAAAAAAAAAAAACAACATTAACTTGCCTAGCAGCTCCTGTGTTTTTCATTTGCCAGACACATAGTGAGCTTCGACTCCCACAAATACACCCTGGCAGCCTGTCGTACTCTTTCACAACTACATGGTCAGCAGCTCTTTAAGAGTCAACTGAACATCAACGGAGTCATTTCTTTGATAGCAGTTAACTGTTGAACACTTTTTTCTAGTGAAAGTGTGGTTTAAATGTTAAGGTAAGAAATTTAAAAATGTAGTCAGTGATGTTATAATTAATTATTGTAGTTATGATGTCATAATTGTTAAAGTGCTAGGTATGTTAAAGGTGATGGTTAGAAGGAGCTAGGACTTTACTGGCAGTTCTTTCGAACTCCCAAGATACTGTAGGGATATACTGTACTTCCGGAAGTGGCATGGAGATGTGGTCCAGTAGTATGGGACAATGGCCTGAACATGTCAATGTTCCCAGATCTCAGCTTTGCCACATATCCCACAATCTGCAGTTCTGTGTAAAACTTCAAATAAAGGTATTCCGGCAAGATGTATGTTTTCTGCAATCTGAGGGAAGCAGAAAATCTGCTTAATACAATAAAGAAGGACTTTGGTTACAGGGTAGATCAAGTGGTAGAAGAGGATAACTGATGAATGCTTTATTGCTCCAAGAAGTGACTGTACTGTTTCTATTAGATACCAAGCTGTAGGGGGATAGCCTGAGGTAAAAAAACAGTAAATAATAAGATTCAACCTACTCTGTATCCCATTATAATATTGCTGTTTGCTATGAGTCTGCTTTATTTTTAGAGTCGGGATGTTTTAGACACTTGGGCACAATTTAAATTTTACAACATGGCATGTACCTCATGGCATTCTCTAATAGAACCCCCCCCCGCTTCATGCACTACTTGGTTTATCATTTGGCAGGTAAAACTTTTCACATGCACCCATGTCATGTGTTTCTGGACTTATAGCTTTATTGTGGGAGGCATTGTATTATTTCTATCTGGTCACCTAATTACAGCTGAGAGAGGAGTGTATAAATAAGACTTTTCATTTCTGTTTACTGATCTCTGTTAAATTTTCGTACTACTTTAGAGTAGTGCTTGATTAAAAGCTGAAAATGTAACTCTGGTATAGCTAGAGTATAGTTTCAATGTTAAATATTATGAGACAGTGGAATTTTTAGGAAAGTGAGTTGATGCACGAGAGATAAGATCCGATTAAACAAAATGATGCCAATGGACCATTAGTAGCCATAGGACTCATTCACGAATATCTAAAGCACTAAGATTTTATGCCCTGATCCATAGCTGTTGGTAGCTGTCTGGTCTCCTTTATTTCACTGTTTAATGCTCTTTTTCGAAATTTCTGTACTGCTTGTTATACTGCTAATACCAGCCCTCCATGATGTTACAACCTGGGCAGAATTACTGGTATGGATTTTGTGTGCTGCATCTATGTGCTTTCATTGTGGACTAAATGTATAATTTACAATTACAAAACCTGAAAAAATGGAATATCAGATTGCTCTACAAGGATTCTTTTTGTAATCTTCAGGGGCAGAATGGTCTAGTGGCTAGAGCACCATTTGGGGAAAGAGAAAACCCATCCATTTAGTGACACTAATTTATTGTACGTCCCTGAATAAATCACTTAACCCCCTCAGTTATTCAGTCCACTCAGCTGCAAAAATGGGTAAAATAGTCAGAACACCATTAATAAAAGTACATCTCAGCTGGGCTATCTTCGGTCAATAAACTGTAACAAAAGAAAATAACTTTGGAGAGTAGTATTTGCCAACAACCTTCACACAGCAGTGATATATATGTATATATATATATATATATATATATATATATATATATATATATATGTGGTTTACCCACTTCGGTGCAATAGCCACAGGGCGACTGTCATTAGGGTGACAGCACAATGGCAATGGTGATCGTAGCACCAGGCATTGTGCCACCCAACCCTGAGTGGGTGAAACACAGCGGGGCATATCAGTGGTCTTTGTGGGGGCTGCACTCCCCACCCCCCCGAGCGGGGGACTTTGCCACCCCCCCAAAAGTTATAATAATAATCTCCATGGTGGAGGTGTATTAAGGAAGAGGGCACAACGTGCAGTGCTCTCACTGCAGGGCGCACTGATGACCAGTTCGCCACTGTGACAGGCAGAACTGGTTGCATCACCCTCATTCCGTCACTCTGATGATGTTGCTCCATCAACGGGATACCTATATATGTTAGTGCTCCCATAACAAGAAATACCCTGCTCAAACATGTAGATATTAAAAAGATGTAGGAGATTGATTTTGCAGAATCTTTTATGTCATTAAAAAGTGAATTATAAATCACTTATGTGATTTCGACCAATCAGCAAATAGAACCACTGTACCTCCTATTCTGTGTACAGTGTATTTGATGTCAGAATACTAGGAGTGAGTGTTCCACTTCAGAACCAGGGCTTTATTAACTTTTAGAAAATCTACATAACACTTATCATACATCACCCTAGCTAACTTGAGTGATTTACAGTAAGTTAATAGGCCTCTGCAGACCGTCACTTATGGTAAGAGACTCCTGTCATAAGGTTTGGGCAGCCAAAACCACTCAGCTTTGCGGTCGTCTTGCCAAAAATACATGATTGGGGTCTCTTATACCTTAAGAGACACACCATATTAACTTAAAGTACATTGGCATTTAGGATTATGGAGCTCAACTGCACATTTCTAATTACAGGTATCCCATGTTCTGTTGGGTATTGTGGGAAGACTCTTTTATTACAATGCAACTTTGTGTAAAGAGATAGAAAGGCAACTTAGTGAGAAAGAGTTCTGTTGTATGAAAATCTATTAACTGAATTCAAATCTAAAACTGATGGTATTCTGGAGCATGCATTTAGGAGGATTCATATCTGAATGTGAAGCAATTTTTAACAGATGAACATCCAGTTAAGCCCACAATCTACATACTGCAGAAGGTGCACAAAAGGACATTAAATCCACTAGGTAGACTTTTTGTTGCTGGAACAGGTTCATTGAATAAACCATTTTTACATTGTGTACAGTACATTCTTTCATTAAAGGTTTTGTGTCTGAACTACCACCCCACATAAAGGATAACATTGAAATTCTGAACACACTGACTGCCATGGAAATTGAAAATGATTGGCATTTAGTGACTCCGTCTTGATGTGGAGTCACCTTATACCAATATTACATGTCAGGATGGTCTAGATGCCCTAGTGCACTAAGTGGATAAAAGGGCCTGTGGAGCGCCCCCCCCCCATGTACTTTCTGTAGGAAATGGCAGAGGTAGTGCTTAAGTGCAACACATTCATTTTTCTAAAACTACAATATCCACTAATAAAGGGAACAGCAATGGTGGGGGCTTTCATCCCAATATATGCTAAGCTTTAGGCCTATGGGAGAAAAAACTGAGTACTTGATTCTCTGTAACGATTTCCTTCTTCTCCAAATTAGATTTGTAGAGAAGATTAATTGATGATGATGTGCTGGTTGTGTGGTATGGGACAGAGGATGAGTTATAGAAATTTGTTAATAATTTAAAAAGTACTAATGCCAATCTAAGATTTACAATGCCATCATGTATAAGCAGCATTTAATTTCTAGCTCTGCAGATCACTAAATATGAACATGGACATATGACATGGATGTAGAAAGCCATTAGACAGTAATAAAGTCTTAGAAACAGAAACAGAATATGATGGCAGATAAGGGTCACCGGGCTCACCTGGTCTGCCCATATTTTCTAACCTTTTTTTTTTTTTAGCTGCAGATCTTTACTTGAGCTACGGCGCCATCTCTTCCTCTCCCTTCCTCTCTGTCATGATTCCCTTGTGCCAATCCCAGGCATTTTTGAACCACACCACTGTTTTCAGCTGCACTACTTCAGCTGGAAGGCTATTCCAGGCATCCATCACCCTTTCTGTGAAGAAGTACTTCCTCACATTCCTCCTGAATTTACACCCCACCAGCTTCACAGTATGCCCCCTTGTTCTAGAGATGTTTATTCCTCAGAAAAATACCCCCCATACCTTATTATCCCCTGTGAAATATTCAGAGGTTTCAACCATATCCCCTCTTGCCCTCCTCTCCTCCAGGGTGTACATATTTAGTTCCTTTAGCCTCTCTTCATAGGGCTTTTGATGCAGTCCCTGCACTATTTTGATAGCCCTCTTCTGGACTGCCTCCACTCTTCCTGTGTCCTTCCTGAGATGTGGCCTCCTGAATGGGACACAGTACTCACAGTGAGGTTTTACCAGTGATCTGTATCGGGGCAACGCCACCTGCCTCTTTCTGCTGCCAGTGCCCCTCCCTATGCACCCCAGCATCCCACTAGTCCTGTTGACTGCCTTGTCACACTTCTTGTTGGCAAACAGTTGCCACCCACACCACAAAATCCACAATACACTCCAAAGTCAATACATGAGGCTATCTTGAAATTTTAGCATAGACTCAAGACACAATAAAAGGGCTAATAAGCTTGATACACTGCGTGCATCAGAATCTGAGCCTGTGGCACAGAGGTAAGTGCACAAGGGAGGACAAGAACAGAAAGATTTTCTAGGGAAAGTCTACTAGAAACATAGAAAATAATGGCAGGAAAAGATCATTGGTCCATCCAGTCCGCCCATAAAACTCGGAAGCAGTACCAATTGTCCATACAGGGTTCTAACCCACACTGCTGACACCCATGCTCCCCACACTATCCACCTCTAAGCTCCATGCCCTACTGCTACAACCCTGAGCAACCACTAAGCCCTTTACTCTGTCTCAGCCATGTTTGAAACCAATGATAATTATGGTACTCACCACAACAGCAGGCAGACTGTTCCACGGCTCCACTATCCTTTCTATAAAATAAAGCTTTCTCATTTCTTCCTTGAACCTCCCACATCAGTTTCCACTCATGCCCCTGTGTTCTTGATCCACCACTTATGCCAAACAGCTCCTCACAATTTACCTTGCTCATTCCTTTCAGTAACTTGAAGGTCTCTATCATATTTCCCCTCTCTAGTCTGGCCTTCAGCGAGCACCTGTTGAGTGCCTTGAGCCGATCGTCATCCTGCTGGCCCTGAATCATTCTGGTCTCCCAATGCTGCACTGTCTCTAGCCTGTCCTTATCTTTCCTTAGGTGACAGCTCCAGAACTGGGCACAGTACTCCAGGTAGGGCCTCACCAGTGATCTATACAGAGGCAGTAATACCCCCTTCCTTCTGCTGGCAATACCCCTTCCTGTACACCCAGCATCCTGTTAGTCTTACTGTAGGCCTTGGTACATTGGCTTGATTGCTTTAAGTAGTGACTGATGATGGGCCCTAGGCCTCTTTCCTCAGAAGCTATGCCCAGCTCCCCCCCCCCAATCCAGTACTCTGTCCTGGGGTTCTTGCTCCATATTTGCATTACCTTACACTTTTTGGCACTGAATTTCAACTGCCAAACCTCTGACCACTTCTCTAGCCTTTGCAAGTCTCGTTGATCTCCCTAACCCCCTCTTTGCTAGCTACCTTGCCACTGAGCTTAGTATCATCTGCAAAGAGACATATTTTTCCTGGATTCCTTTTCGCATGTCACTGATGAACATATTGAAAAGCACTGGACCCAGGACTCATCCTAGTGGCACCCCACTGGTGCCCTCCCTCTCTTCTGATTTGACTCCATTAACCACAACCTTCTGCTGTCTCTTTTCCAACCAGTTTCTTACTCATCTATGTCCTTTGCTGTACCCAGATCCTCTATCTCCTTCAGCAACCTTCTGTGAGGCCCCAAGTTGAAAGCCTTACTAAAATCGAAGTAGAGCAAATCCACAGCATGACCCTTATCCATGAAACTCATTACCCAGTCAAAGAATACTTTCATTTTGGGCTAACAAGACTTCCCTGCCATGATCCAATGCTGTTTACTATCCTGAAGTCCACTGCTCTCCAGTTAGTCCACACAATCCTCTTTGACTAGTGTCTCCATCAGTTTACCCACAATAGAGGTAAGACTGACAGCTATGTAGTCCCCTGATTGGTCCTTGTCTCCCTTATGGAGTGGCACTACTTCAGCTACCCTCTAGTCTTTTGGAACTACTGCTGTCTCAATTGAGCTATTGAACAGTCCTACCAGGGGCTAAGTTAGTTTGGCTGTCAATTCCTTGAGCGCCCTAGGATGCATCTCTTCTGGCCCCTGGGTCTTATCTATCTTTAGGACTGCTAGCCCCTTCCAAACCCTTTTAAAGGTAAATACTTGCTGCCTTAACTCGGGGATCCCCCTTACAGCTGCCTTCCCTCATTGTCCTCACCACAGGCCTGTGAGGGGTGCCTGATCACCTTTGCAGAACCTGCAAGAGGATGGTCATCATCCTGCTGTCAGGGTTTTTTTCCACTGATTTTTGCCCCTGGGCCTATTGATGAACAACGGGTGCAATGTACAAGCTCTGCCTCTGCAGAGACATCCCCGGTGTTCTGAATGTGGGGTCCCTTCCCTCTGTGTGAGGTTGCATGCACTGCCACCTGGACACCTCCAGGTGTCAGTCAAGCAGCAAGCCACATTGACACCCCTCCCTGAGGGAGGAGAGCAGTCCTATGGATGCTCAATCCTCCCTCCCCCGGATGGCCCTCGAGCGACCTGAATCAATTTTTCGGAACTCGGGTCGCCGGCATGGCTGGAGGCGCTGTAAAAATCACAATGGATTTTGAGAGTTTGCAGTGCAAGACAGAAAACATCTGGATTTTTCTGACTGGAGCTTTGTCATGGCTAGGATTCAGTGACAAGTTAAAATGTATTCCATTTTTGCTGGGCTAATAATCTTATCTGATTTGCTACACAAGGAACATATGGAACATGTGGATACAACCTTTACAGTACCTGTCTTCTAAAAATTCTTCCACAACCTACCTATCTCTCTCCCCCCCCCCCCACAAAATGTATGGTTTTGGGTAATGACGGTATTAGAAATGCCACAGCTCTATGTGTTATAAATATTGTGGAATGCGTGTTGATTTGAGGTATATTTATCTTTAACAATCTGCAGCCTTTAAAAAAAAAAACTTTAGTCAGTGTATTTAATGTTTCGGCTCGCTGATTATAAAGAATCAAAGTTTTGTATTATCCTTTCCATTCAGAACAATTTTATTAAGTACAAGTTCAGTGAAAATTAATAAAACTGGACACATCCCTTCGTATCTCTCCTCCTCCTCCCCCTCTCATCTATTTACCAACTCGAATCTGCTGACTCTTGATCTTTTTCTCTTCCTTTCTGCAGAACTACTATGGGGAAAACTGCCTTCTCTTTCTGCCATCCCTTACTCTGACAGAATCTATCCCCTCAGCTCCACCAAGCCTCCTCCTACTGCTCACTCAAACAGCTCCTAGTGATTCACTTTATTTCCTTCTGTTCCTGCTCTTGGTTCCTCTCTGGCTACCCAGTACTCTTTTAGTGGCTGCTGGGTTGCATGTCCTTCTTTATTTATTTATTTCAATTGGGATTAATACCTTTGAGTCAAAGACTCATTTTCAAAAGTTTCAAGTCAGGGAAAGGTTCTCCTTCTCCAACCACCCAGCAGCAGTATCAGGGAACTAGGTCGGGTGAGCCAAGGAAGGCGGTTGCTTCAAAGCCCAGAGTTGTGAGTAGCCCACTAAACAGAATCATTAAAAAGCCCTTCATTAAGCTTTAGGTGCTGGCCTGACCATATATAATAGCCAGGTATTCTAAATAAGGCACTGGAAAAACTGAGGAAGAAACTTACAAGAGTATGTATAAAAGGAAAAAAAGATGATAATAAGTGAACATGGTTCCCTGATGATGTGACCTATGTCATGAAACGCTGGTCTTTTCCATGGGTCATACTGTTGTCTTTTTATCAAAATAAATGAATTGTTAAACATTCTATGATATGGTGAGTGGGTCTTTATGCCATAGTGTACAGATTTCCAGAGGTGTTTTGGAACAGACCCTTCCCTATTCTTTTCTTCCACTATAGGGGCCAGCAGGGCCACACTGTGCTTCCTTCATAATCATTACAGATTGTGAACTCACAGTTTCTTTTGCTCCACCTCTGTGTGTATGTCTAAGTCTGCAGTTGAAAGACCCTCCAGTTTGAGAATATTGCTTGAGGAGGACCCACTCTGAGGATTTTGCTGTGTTCTATGCTGGGCCCAACAGAATGACCAGTTTCCTTTTTTAAATAATGCCCCAAAACTAGCCCAGTGGTTCAGTTGTTAAGGCTATTACCTTCCATGCAGTCTGACTGGGGGTTCAGTTCCTTGTAATCCCTACTCCAGCCAGGCTAGCAGAAGGTCAGAAGGCTTTTACAGGGACAACTTTCTTCTTCCACCTTCCTACCAGCAGTCGGTGGATGGTGACCCCTACTGACCCACAAGTGTGGGAACTATTCCCCACTGTGCCTGCCCTCACCCTTTCTTCATGCTCCAACAGATGCTCTTTGGTAGGAGGACATGGATGTGCCAACACCAGACTCCACACCCACATCTTCCACACTCGAGCATTCCTCCAATGATTTCCCAGAACTCTTCCCAAACTGGGTGCCGCTGGTCTAGAGATTCCTTGACCCTTCCTTCCTTCATTGCATGTGGATCAGGTTACAGGTGACATCATATTGATATGGTCAGACACAGGCAGGATTTGCAAACCCCAGATAAACAATAGCCTTGGAGAGGTAGCCAAGAAGAAACTAAGGGAGTTATGGGGAGCAGTAAAACACTGGAGAAAATTGAATAGCAAAAAAACAAAAACAAGAACCCCAATTCATTCAACTGTGTGTAAATTCAGAGACACCCTGCACGGCTGTGGTTCACTGTGGCAACAGGTATAACAACAACAGAGAAAGTCATGGAACTCACTCAGCTCACCACAAACTTTGACAAAGCCCACTGGGTGAAATGTCAGTCCATTTTGTTCTTCCTTCAGGAAGGTGCCCTTTCTTTTGTTCCTGTAATAAACTGCTATATTTGGAAACATATTGAAATAGTGGACAGCAGTTTGTGGTGAGCTGAGTGAACCCCAATTCATTGTTCATCTCTTTGCATCTAGAATCTGAAAACATTTATTTTCAGTTATATTGTTTAAAGTGTAAAGAGTGTTGCAGCCAGTAACTCAGACAGTAATGTAACCTGGATCTGACATCAAGTTGAATCTTCTTCGACGTTATAAAAAATTGAACTTTCCATTGGACAGATTGAAAAAGATAACTGCCTTGCAACAGAGCTCACCTTGCCCATCCTTTTAGTTACCAGGAACCTTAGACCGCTGGAGAAGATTAAAGTAGAGAAACTGAATCCTTAGTGTTAACTGTTACCTTGACACTGACACTTCCATGAAGTTTGAGCTGCAATCTGATCATGTCAACTTCCTCCATTGTGCAAAGCTGGTTTAATTCTGAAACTTTCTTGGACATTTCATCAATGGCCACTTCAATGGGGTTTAGTTCTGTGCTTGTTTGATTAACGACCTCAATTCTTTTCTTCACATAGGGGAATGTGTGGCTGGCTTCATGAAAGAAAACACAATAAGCAAATGTTAAGTGCATTAAAGTAAAAAGAGCTTTCAGATGCAAAGCACCTCTGTTTTCTACCTAGAGTTAGTTTGGTCGGTGTCTTCACTGTTCCACTGCATTTGCTTTATTTAGATAGTGGACATTTCTGGTACATGAGTAGATAGCAATCAATGATGTGTTAAAAAAACCTTGTACATCTTAGGGAATGCTTTGAAACACAGAGAATAATGTATATGAAGAGGTGTAATATTTTGTTATAATAACTGGTCAGCAATTTCTTTCAATGTACTGACCAGGTTGATATTCTCCATAACAACTGGCTGGTTGTTATGACATTCATGAGCCATGCCAGTCAAACTATGCTGCTGCCTCATTGGCCTGCATTCTTTATGTGGGCGGGGCCAAACAGTCTCACAAACTGCTGGAGAAAAATTGCTGGTCTGTTATTATAAAAAATAAAAGATGGAGAGGGTGTTTGATATGAGAATTTAATACACACCCTCATTGTGGGATGCTTTGATAAACCCCTCGGGCTTCACCCTCGGGGTTTATGTAGCATCCCACAACTCGGGTGTGCATTAAATTCTCATATCAAACCCTTCCCCATCCATTATTCTCTATTTACACACTGAGAGTATGAAAAAAAAACTCATGGCATGACCCTTCCCTTATTTCATTTTTCATAATTACTGGCCTGTGTCAACTTAAGTATAAAATGGCAAACATTTTCACTTTCCCTGAATTAATTGACTGGTATTGTTAAGAGCAGCTTGAGGTGCAAAGTAGTAAGAGACCCAAGAAAGGAAAGCTATTAAAGTAAGTCTTTTAAATGGTAAAACACTCACTGGTTTGAGAAACAAGTTGTTTGGGTAGTTTGAATTTTCAAAACAATATGTTTAAGTGCAAAAATGCCATAATACACAAGTGAGAATACGTATGCATATTATCACTCGTGTATCATCACTTGTGTCATAATACACAAATAGAGATGCTGCAAAGTTTTAATAAGTTAAGGCCAATTTGCCAAATTTGTGAATAAATGTGTGGATTTTTTTATATTTAATAGGAACTTCGCCTGTAACTTCACCTGTAACTTCACCTTTGGGGTATGCTGAGACAAAGGTTGATCAACATGAGGCTACTAATACATAAATGTCTCCCAGTCAGCAGTCCCCTGTCATCCCCACTCTGCAGCAGCTTGAAGACCCTATACCACCCAACCCCCATCGTACCACCACCACAGGCTACATCCACTCTATCAGTCTTGGTCAGGAGCAATTCTAACATTTTCTGACCCATGTGTGATCCGGTTACACTCTTACTTGCCAGCATGGCATACTGGCAAATACCCAGAGTGTTTCTACCACTGCAATTGGGCTTAGTACAAATTTTCTCTGGACAAGAGTTGAATACTACCCCAAGCACCTGTGCCCAATGTACTGTGATGCACATATAGGGGCTACTAGCTGTTTGGCCACTGGTCCACATATCCATGGGGATGCCCAATGCAGCAGGGCATGGATTACCATGAGTGACACAGTCTTAAAAAGTTCAGGAATGGCATGGGTGGAGAAGTATATTTGTGAGGGAATCTGTCATTTGGGACAGTCATGCACCATTAATCTTCCACATCCCTCCTTTTCCACAAAAAAAGAATGACAGTAGATCAATTGCCAGCCTTTCCGTGGTTGCTTCATTCAGGTATATTCGGTTATATATAGGGGTATTTGGTGTGACACTCAAAAAAACATGTAGGTTGGATCTTCCTGGGTGCTGGGCTACCAAACTGCTGGGCTCGGCATGGTGGCATTGCCTGTTGGGTAGCATTTGACTTTGGGGGGGGGGGAATTCATGGATGCTGCTCAAAAGAAAGCAGTGATTAGGGGTGTTTTTTTGTGTTTATCACTCAAAGTTTATTAAATTTTGTGCAAAACAGATGGGCATGCAATTGCATTCCATACATTAGTATAACACAGTCATCTTTTAACTTTATACAGCAGTCCCCCTAGCAGGCAAAATTATTCCACTAGTACAAAAGACCTGGTATAACTTTCCACCAGGCTCAGCACTCTCGTTTGGGGATGGGAACCCATCACCCAGATCGGGCTCAGTGCCGCCGCCACCAGCAGTCACAGGGACACCAGCAACCTCCATCTCGACTCCTGTTCCTGAGCCAGAGATTGTGCTAGCTCTTGGACTGATCCTCTTGTCCCTGCCTCCCCCAGCACCAACCAGCATGGATGCCACCAATGTGGTAGAGAATAATTTGGCAACCCTTTTGCCACCACCACTTCCACCAACTGCTGCTACTACTACCAGCCCCAGAGCTCATGGATGAAGCTACAACAGAGGTAGTTTTATTAGTGCAAAAACCTTCTGCCGCACAGGACCTATGCACTTCTTGGCCACCTTGCCAGCACCTCTCCCTTTACTCAAAAGCATCTCTTTCCAGTCATTTTATATATTTAGATTTTTAATATTGCAAGGAAAAATAAATAAACAGTGCAGTAAAGCTAAATACCAGCAGTAGCAGACAGCACCTCAACAGAGGGATTAGCAGTGTGATCCGAATCTGAACAGAACAGTTTACTGAGCTAACAGCAACTACAGTAAATCCACCAAAGAAAGTTTTTTCTTGGTATTTTTATCTTTTTTTAACATGACGTAGATTATCAAGATACACATGACAGAGGTAATTCAAAACAAGTTACTGCTGTAAGTAACAGCACAACTTCAAGAACTGAAAAAAACAACTACAGTCAACACAGAAACTGACTGACAAATAATTCCCTTAACCACACAAAACTGTACTACAGAAAAACAAAATGACAAATCACAGAACACAAACAAAAATTATTAAGAAGACTAAGGCAAACAAATCAGCCTATAGCTCACAGGGCTGCCTTGCTTAAACAAAATAACTACAGTCAATATAGAAACAGACAAACATAATTCACTTTAACCACACAAAACTGTATTACAGAAATAAAATAAATCACAGACCACAGACAGAAATTATTAAGAATGACTGAGGAAAACAATTAAGTCTAATGCTCAGAGAGCTGTTTTGCTTGCTAACTGAAAAACCTCCCTACCCCTACACGACACTGCTTCACTAGACAAAACAGAGCCACTACTTTAAACTAACTAAATCTGCAAAATGACGAACAAACAATGCTTATCTAGTTGCACAAGGCACTCTAGTTATTTCTGAGAGCAATTTAAATCAAAATACTACACCTTCAGAGGAGTCTTAAAAGCTTTTTGCTTAGGCAAGAAGGGCAGGGACAGACTTCTCTCCAACTTTCTCTTCATAAGACTGCACTGACCGCATGGCATACAGTTCATTTCATTTCCATGTGACCTTTCAATCCCATCGTACTGTACATTGAAAACTTTGCCTGTGGGCCCAACTTCATCAGAGAAGTTTTTTTTGGGGGGGCTGACCCCCTCTCTTGTCATTGGAAACCATCCACCCGCTGCCCCCATGCCTAGGCTTATCCCTCCTGGGAGGGACTGCCAAGGGGGCTTCCCACTGCTAATGGACATCATGGGCAAGTCCTGGATTACCCCCCAGGTTGGGGCCACGAGAGTGGGACCCCCCACGGTGGACATCGTAGGCAGTAGATGGTGGAGCAGAATGGCACATCATGCTGGGGAGCTGGCATGTTTGCTGCTTTTGCTGCCTCAGGGCTGGGATGTGCAATGATGTTCAGTGTCCGCCCCGCCCAACATACTGGTGCTGGTTGCAGCAGTGCCCTCAGCCTCTGCCAGGGGTCCATCAAGCACCAGACACTCTTCCCTTCCCCCTGGAGAAGGAGAGCAGTCCCCAGGACACTTAATCTCTCTACCCTCTGCCAGCCCACTAACTCCCGGGTCCATTCCCAAACCCAGGTCATCAGTATCACAAGCGAAAATCTAACTGCTGTGCCAGCGGACAGGCAAGTTTCACCAGAGAAGTAACTAAATTCACCAGCAAAGTTAGCAGATTCGCTATTCGCAAAGTTAGCCCTGTACTGTGAATTGGAACTTCACAGGGTGGATTAACTTCATGAATTGAAGTACATTTACGAATTAATCTGAAAAGTGAAGTTAGCCAACTTCACACACCTCTATAGACAAGTGATAATACACATATGTGTGTAAGCCCCCTGCCAAAATGGGGGCTTATCTGAAGCTGTTGTTCCTGCTCTCCTTCAGGTGCTGCCTGAAAAGCCTGCATTTTCTTTTTCTGTCCCTCCTGTCCTTCTGTGCCCTTTTAGGCCCAAAGCAGCCCAAAGATGTAATTCCAGCCCTCTGGGGCTCGAGAAACACAATTGCGATCCCCGCTCAAAACAGGCACTCTGATGCAGCAGGGATCACGTAGGCGCGAGTGGCATCTTTGATTTGATGGCATCTAGTGACCGCTTTCCTCACAATCTAATGGAGGAAGTGTTTGCCGGTCCCAGTGTCCCCACCTCATCAGTGGGGCCTGGTGACCACAAGCAGGGCCCAGAGTGCCCGCTGTTTAGAAAAATAAGAGAGATCCACCAGTCAGTAGCAAACGGGGCTCATGAATATCATTGAGCCAGAGCTCGGATCAAAATGAATATCCATGAGGTTGTTTCTGCCCCTGGGGAAGCTGTATGTCGGCTACAACCGAGAAGAAATAGAGAAAGGGAAAAAGAAGTATGTAAAACTATATTGTAACTGCAATGTGTGTTTGAGAAAAATGTTTTGGGGAAAGGGAAAAAAGTGTTTATGTGAAATAAATAATTCATCCTGGTTGCAGCAGCAACATTTGGGACTCAGAGAGACAGCCCGCCAGCTAGAAATGTAAATGAAACGTAAATGAAAAATCCAAAATGTTTCATTGTGTATGTCATATGGTGTGGATGTAATAAGTTATATGTGAGACGTACAACCAGGGCACTCAAACAACACATACAGGAACATGTGAGGGACATAAGAAACACGGACCTCACAAATCCTGTAGCAGAGCATTTTTGGTCTGACCACAACAGTAATCTAGAAACTTTACATTTCATGGGTATTGAGCAAGTAAATCTTGATAAAAGAGGAGGCAACAGATTAAATAAATTGTTTAAATAATGAGACTGATATTAAACCTTATCTATACATTTTGTACTAATCTAGTAGACTTGAACAAAGAATGTGATGTATGAATTTTAGTTCTTATAGCTGATCTTTAATGAGAACAATTTTCTTTTTTCCTTTTCTCTTTCTTTTTCTAACAGGTGCTGTGGTGTTTTGATATCTGAGTGGGCGCAGGGATTTACCTGCTTCCATGCTACTTGTTGGTTACCTGGATTTGGCTCCCTATTTATTCTTACACCTATCCTGCTTCACCTTTGAGCATAAATCCCAATGTGCCCTTTATATAATCTTGTAAATATGTAGAACATATAACCCTCCCCAGGGATCAGGTCAGGCTGACAAGTGTTGTGCCTTACCTCACTTTTCTAACCCAATCCTTAATTAAGGTTATTAGTTTTCTTGTAAATGCTAACTAATTTAGTGTAATATATGGATATTGCACTGATGTTTTGAAATTCATGGCAATATAAATGGATTACTGAATATTTAATAACAGCAATAGTGCAGTTAGAAAATATATTTATACATAACAAAGCGTGTTTTAAAAAAACTCATCACTGAATTTGGCACTTTGTATATGATTTAATTATGAAGCATTTGCTTATTAATTTGCTGTAGAGTGAATGATGTTCATCCGTTGAATGTCAGCCTTGAACAACTGAATTTATTTGCTACTCGGATAAGTGATGTGTCAATGATGTGGTACTAACTAGTTTTATTAATTAATTATGTGATGCATGACATCAGTAATGTTGGGGCTATTTAGTTGTTCACTTTCATTCCAGAAACTGCCCCTAAGGAAGACCTGTTGGTTGAAGTGCAGGGGCTTCTGTAGCAACCTAAGCCATATCTGGCTATTAGTTTGGCACAATAAATTACAAATGTTTTTTACTTGCAACTTGTTTCATCTGCCATAATTGGTGATTTGTGGTGAGTGCAACTTTTTGACCTTCTCTCTAATGTCCCACAAGTCCTGGTTTTGTTATCCTAACTTTCTGATTGACTGTGCTGCTTTGTAATGACTGCTTAAACACGCAGTCTCTAAAGCCATTCACCCAAAAGCTTCAGCCAATCAGGAGTCTCAGGACAGCCCTATAAGAGACTGTGTTTTTCAGCCTTTTGCCAGATTTGATTGGGACCCCTCATGGGGGTGGGGTCTTTGGCCCCCAGCCATGCTGTCAAGCCTGGAGATCCAGCTAATCCTCTCCAGCCAGAAGGGGGGTGTTTGCCTTTTTAGTAGCTAAAGTTCTTTAGTTTCTGTAGTACCTTTAGCCTGGGGGTTGCCAGAATGTCCCCCAGGTACTAGCCCTCCCTTCCATGTTTGGGAAAGACGTGCACCTGCAACCTGATGACATCAAGCCAGCTATGAGAGAGCTGATTTCACCTCAGTTGTGAGAGAACTGAAGACATCAGGAATGTTGATTGTGGAAACTCTATCGTAAGGAGCCTGTGTGAGTACTTTCGTACCACCCAGTGCAGGAAAGAAAGAAACCTTGTCAAATTGGGGCAGCCTTGCCCAAGTGACTGGTCTGTGTGATATTGTTCGTGGGTCTGCACCCTACTGCTGCGTATAACCTTAACCCAGTGAGGGGGTACCCATGTAATGGAACTGCTGATGATCGTGCCTGTTCCGGAGGTACCCTTAGTGAGCCCAGGACAGACTAGTAACGTACTGATATATAATGTTTGTTGGAGCCTACAGGACTGGAAGGGGAGCACTCAGTAAGGGGCTTAGCCTGACTTTGCCTGAGAAGTCCAGTATTGTGCAATTTGGTCAAAATGTCCCAAGGAGCCGCCAGCTATAGCCACAAGCCACATAATGAACTGAAACCTCAACGTTAAAATCGGATTTGCTATAATCTGGAAATGACAGTTTTCCATTCTGTAACCTGGAAATGCCAATTTTCCCTGAGTGATCGGACCAAGGTGGCCCTCTTGGCCCCTGGCTGAAGGCACTATACCTTCATTTACATACTAGATGTGTCTGAAATATACATGTACTGTAATGTCCTAAGTCATATAAATATACTGAGTGTTTCAAACCATATACTGTAGATGTGCTGAGTGTTTCAAAATCATATAAAGTGTTAAACATTCCAGAGGAAATGCTCAACTTTCAAATCTGATGTGACCGGCTGGTTACATCCAACCCAAAAGTCTAACTGCAACATGCAGGGAAATCCCTGCTCTCACCTTAAGGATTACAATTTGTTGTTTAATTAGATTGCTTTCAAGTTAACTCCTATCTCTCTTTAAATCAAGCCGGCCAATGCACAGCTGCACGGTCCACCAGGCTTGCAACCATCTTAGGGACTTTGGTAACTGGGTACCCAGGGTTACTGTGTGAGATTGTATGGTTTCATACCAAGTCTTGGGAACTGGAACCAGTCATGGGAATTATGAAATGTGTTCCACCTGATTGTTATGCAGCTTGGATTGATAGGGCTCTAGATATCTATGTTGGTGCACATATGATTGCTTCTTCTAGTTAACTGGTATCTACTCAGCTGGATGGGATTTACCAGCAATCAACCCAACCAATCAATTGTTCATTTTGTAAATATAATAATCATTGCATAACCTCTACTCCTCCTGTTTCCCCCAATCCTAACTCCTGTGCCCCCTAAATACATATTGTTGTTATTGTTCTTGCAAATGTCTGTTGTGAGCATATTATTAGAGAGAGTCTTTAATTACAGAAATGTCTGAAATGTGGGGAACTGTTCTTGGGGCATGTGGTGGGGTGGCAAATGGTTAAAGTGGGTGGTATGACATCCAAGGGGGTTGTACCAGGTAACAGCTAGCCCATTACAAGTTAAACTCTGCGTGGAGGCTCTATGCATTTAGGAAATCTTATGAAAGAACCAGTTTTTAAAGGAGTAGTCCACCCAGAATGTGCAAAAAACATATGTTATGTAGAGTGTTTTGATATGTATGTTAAATCCTAGTGTGTCCTTCCCTCTGTCTGCTATTTGGGGTTTTTCCTAAATTGCCTGCTAGCTGTATGGTAGTTTTACGACCCCTGGGGATCTCCATAACAAACAGTTTTATTGGCTTTCTTTCTCCCAGGATGCCCCCTATCACATGTGACAGTGATGTAGCCATGCCCTTAGATTTAGCATGTGTATTGCTTTAAAATTAGTTTAGCAACAGCAGAGCCTTGTAACTTCTTATCCAGGGAGCACAAATGGCAACAGTTAGTTTAGCAGATACCTGAGAGCAAGCTAACTGGGGTTTCTGTAAGACAACAGCTACTAAATAGCTCTAATTCACTATTTTTGTTTTCTCTGTGCATCAGGTCTAGCTAGCAGGAGTGTTGTAACACCAAAAACACAAATAATGAATTAAAACTATTTAGTAGCAGTTGTCTTACAGAAACCCCAGTTAGCTTGCTCTCACATATCTGCTAAACTAACTGTTGCCATTTGTGCTCCCTGGATAAGAAGTTACAAGGCTCTGCTGTTGCTAAACTAATTTTAAAGCAATACATATGCTAAATCTAAGGGCATGGCTACATCACTGTTACATGAGATGGGGCATCCTGGGAGAAAGAAAGCCAATAAAACTATTTGCTATGGAGACCCCAAGGGGTCCGTAAAACTACCATACAGCTAGCAGGAAATTTAGGAAAAACTCCAAATAGCAGACTGAGGGAAGGACACACTAGGATTTAACATACATATCAAAACACTCTATATAACATATGTTTTTTGCACATTCTGGGTGGACTACTCCTTTAAGTAAAGTTTGGGATCCCAGAACCCTCAACCTACATCCTAGGTAGTAAGCAGGGTGTAAGTGTAGGAGTAGTGCCACCTAGGGGTTACATGTGTATTATATCACTCATATATTACAGGATTTAAACATGTTCACAATTGGGGCATTAAATATAGTGCTCAGTAATTCTGTAATATTTACACAGACTTCTGCTTATATTTCACTTAAGGGCTGCATTATCTTTCCCGTTTCTTTCTTTTTTTATACTAAGGATAGCTGTTTTAAATTAAGATCTTTGTCCCTCAGACTTCCTCTGCTCCTGCTGCCTGTCTACACCAAATGTCATGATCCTCTGTTAATGAATCTCAATCGGTTGTCCTGGGAATGATTATGATGTCACAGGCAGGATACTGTAACATCACGTATAGACAAACAGCAGGACTAGATGAAGGGCAACGCTCCTGTTGCCATACAAATTTCCTTAGTATTAGAGGATAACAGGAAGACAAAAACAGGAAATATCATAAATACAACTAAATTTATGAATCATTTCCAAATTTTTCTCAGAGGCATCAAACATGCTGTTTAAACATAATATGCAATGGATGGAAAGCTGTCATTAGAAGAAAACATGCTGTAACAAACATAATAGTTCTTTAAAATGAATGCTGAATTGCTTTCTTAAAAATGTGATGGGTCTGAATAACGGATACTTTAAGATATAAAGAGACCAAATGCCAATGCAGTGTACGGCTCTGCCCCATAGGTGGAGTACGAGAGTGCAAAAAAATAAATGCAGAGTCATGACCATGAAACTGAAACAAGTGTGAACTTACAGTATTAACCTGAAAAATATTTTTTTCTAATCAGTTCACAACATGCCCTGGCTGGCAATACTAGAAACACTGCAGATAGAAGTGCAATGAAAAGCAGTGCTACTAGGAGACGGGTGTAAAGGAACAAACTCCATACTAATTAGCTTCTTTAAGCAGCCTCAAATGAGAGAACAAGGGCTGGACAGGCGGGGAAAGAACAATTCCATAAGAACTTACCATAATAGTAGATCTTCAAGGGGATCTCAGTCATCAGGTCACACCGTAGGAACTTCACCATCGGTGAAGCAGGATCCAGACAGAAGATTTTCTAGCAGTACCACTGGGGCCGCCCATGCCGACGTCATCTGCTGACATCATCAACCCTATAAAGGTGTGAGTGGTCCTGCTCCCTCCTCAGTTCTTTCACCCCAGAGACAAAAGGGAGCAAACCCATACCATGGGGGATCAAGGAGAGAGAGATAGAGAGGTGCCCAGGCCTAAATAAAGGGCTGGATACACCATATAGCCAGTCTGAGCAGAGGACCCCAAGAAGGGGGATGGTGGGAGGGAAGGCAGATCTAATGACTGAGATCCTCTCGAAGATCTACTGTTTTGGTAAATTCTTACATAACTGTTCTGTCTTCTACGGGGGTATCTCAGTCATCAGGTCACACCATAGGAATGAGTCCCAAACAGTACTAGGTGCAGCAGAATAGTCTGGGAAGAAGGTCAACCAAAGCCTAAGACAGAAAGCCCTGCAGAACAGCCCAGCTGAAGCCTGCTTGGCCTCTAGAAGCAATGTCCAGACTGTAGTGCTTGGTGAAAGTATGGTCGGTACTCTAGGTGGCAGCAGTGCAAATGTCAGTGGCTGAGATCCCCTTGAAACAGGCCACAGAGGTAGCTGTGCCCCTTGTGGAGTGGGCTTTCACTTGCCGCTGGCAACTCTTTGCCATGCTTGTTGTAGCAGAACACAGTACAATGGGCCAATCACTTGGACAAATATTGTTTAGAAACCTGAGCACCCTTTCTTTCTAGGGTGAAAGAAACAAAAAGCTGCTTTGTTTTTCTGTGGTCTTTAGTTTGGAGCAGACAGTATTTCAGAATTCTGCGCACATCTAAAGTATGGAGCGGTGCTTCCCTTGGATTGGCACACTCCGGAAAATAAACTGGTAGGTGGCTAGGTTGGTTCAGGGTAAACTCAAACACCACCTTAGGGAGAAACTTAGGATTCATGTGCAAAGGGTTCCATGTCATAACAGCAATGATTTACGGGTGATGGAAATAACAGCGAGTGCTAATTGCCGAAAACAGAATTGGCAATTAGCACTACAACAAACACCAAAACCTTGACCACACCACCGAAACAAACCAGGCCATCTACCCAATGATTTATGCCAGAGCTGCACCCCCCGCCCCCCCCAAATAATTATAATCAACTCTGTGGCATGCAGACACTGGGGTAATGAGGGAAACATCACAGGGGGCTGCTCAGGGAGGGACAACCCGCGAGTGGAGTAAGACTCTCCGGGTAGATGAAAGGGATAAATTAATAAAACAAAGTGCCAAACCAGCACCATAACCAAAAACTCACCCACATGTAGTCCTGAACCTGGTACCATATGCATCACCAGTGGTCACCCTAACCAGCTCACCAAGTGGCCAGCTCAGTGGTTGCCTGTTCAGTTGCTTTCTTTATTGTGCACAGTATTCCTTAAGCACTCACTGTTCCTCACTATTGTGTGCCTAAGAATCGCAGTTCCTTCCCCCTCACTATTGTTTGATGGTCGATCTTTCGTCAGGTGCTCAATCTGAGTCGCTCATTTTGAGTCACTCAAATAACATCGCCCATATCACTGGATACCTGTGCAGATACCCTGTCTTTTTGGAAAATCAAATAAGGCTCCTCACACCAGAGAGCTTGAAGCACATGAAATCCTTCAAGTAGAAGTAATAGTAACCAAAAATAATGCTTTCCAAGAAAGAAAGTGTAGCTCGCAAGTTAAGTCTGCCTCAAACGGAGACAGGGTCAGTTTCTCCAATACAAAATTTAAATCCCAAGCCAGGACAAGGGGAATGGAATGGAGGTTTTATGTGCAGGGTGCCCCTGAGAAAGGTATGGGACATATCTGACTTCTAGAAAAACATAAAGGGAATGTACAAGCTCAAATGTGCAGACTGGGTGGGCCATAGGCCCTTATCTGCCGACAGTGTGTATGTATCTATGTATCTAACTGAGCCATGGTACAACCACCCAGAATCTGGCTCACTAGACAGGCGAAAGGGTTCAGATGATGTTTGACAGCCCAGATGGCAAACCTCTTCCACTTCATGGAATATGTGGCACTAGTGGAGGGCTTTCGTGCTTCCATGAGGACACCTGCCACTCTCTGAGATACTCCAAACCAGGCGATGACTATGTCCTCTGGATCAAGGCATGCAGATAAAGGGACACTCAAAACAAAGAAAGGCTGTGCTCTCAGTCAAAGATGGGGTGCTTGGCAAATGAAAGTTACCAACAACATAGAAAAGCCAGCACTCCAAACATCAGTGTTTAGTAAAATTTAGCTGTTTCTTCAAAAGCAAATTAGCATTTCAAAGCTTCTCAAACCAAGACGAAGGGACTTGAGGTTCAGATGGACCAGAGTCCCCTGAGCCTGCATCAGCACATCCCTGCAGAGGGGCAGAGGAACCGGAGGTTCCTCCGCTAACTGTTGCAGTAATGGAAACCATATCTGCCATGGCCAGAAGGATGCGACCAGGATCATGCCGTCCCCCTCCATCTGCAGCTGGATTAGTACCCTCTGAATCAGAGGAAATGGAGGAAAGGCATAAAGGAACATCCCGCTCTAGAAGAAGGAAAATGCGTCTCACCAGAAAACTCCAGGGCCTGGATCTAGTGAGCAGAAATTGAGAAGTTTTGCGTTGAGTGGGGAAAGGTCCAACTCTGGATGACCCCATCTGTCAGACAGATCTGCGATGGATGAGAGAAGTTCCATTCATGCATTCTGGACTGAGTCCACTGAGGCTGTCTGCCAGGGTGTTCAGCATGGCGGGGACATGGACTGCTGAGAGGACCAGGCTGTGGTCCAGTGCCCAGTACCAGACTCTCATGGCCTTTCTGCACAGGGGGTAGGATTGCATTCCCCCCTGCTTGTTGATGTAGTAGACAACACTGAGATTGTCTGACTGGACCAACAATTGACCTGGAAGGAGAAGGTTCTGAAAGACTTGCAAGGCATACAGGACCACCCCCCCATCTCGAGGACATTGATATGCAGAGGAGTCTCAATCTAGGACCATGTCCCCTAAGTGTGAAAGGGACCCAGATGTGCACCCCACCCCAAATCGGAGGCATCTATAGTGAGACTCTGCTGGGGAGAGAAGATCAGGAATGAGACCCCTCGTAACAGGTTTTGGAGGTCCATCCACCACTGGAGCACCTTGCAAACTGAAGAGGAGACCATCACAAGCTGCTCCAGGTCATCTGTGCATTGTTCCCACTGTATCCAAAGGGTCCACTGGAGCACCTGCATTTGCAGTCTGGCCAGGGGGACCATGGCAATGGCTGCAGCCATGAGACTTAATAGCCTCAAGTACACCCTCACAGGGACGTAACAACTCTGGGTGACTTCCTGAGTTTGGGAAATGAGGCACTCCACTCTGTTTTGGGGCAGGAAGGCCCTGCCCTGCGCTGAGTCCAGGACCATCCCTATACACTGCAGCCTCTGGAACAGAATCAAGATGAACTTGGACAGATTGACAGTGATGCCCAGGGAGTAAAACAGCTGGAGGGTTCCCTCCAGGGTTCAGGGGAGCTGATCTCTGGATGGAGCTTTGAGGAGCCAGTCATTCAGATAGAGGAAGATGTACAGTCCTTCCTTCTGGAGGGAAGCAGCTACTGCTTCTAAGCATTTTGTTAAGACTCATGGTGCAGAGAATAAGCCAAAGGGCAAAACTTTGAATTGGTAATACCCGCCTGAAAAACCAGAGAAACTTCCTGTGCAGAGGACAAACCAAGATATGCAAATAAGCATTTTGCATATCCAGTGAGAACAGCCAATTGCCTTGCTTGAGTAGGGGCAGCAGACCTGGCAGAGTGACCATGAAGAATTTTTTGTACTGGATAAAAAGATTGAGGTCCCTGAGATCTAGAATAGGCCTCAGAACTTCTGTTCTTTTGGGGACCAGGCAGAACCTGGAATAGAAACCCCCGTTCTTCTGCTACCTGAGCACTGATTCGACAGCCTTTTTCTGCAAAATGGACAGTACCTCTTCCTGAAGAACCATTACATGGGCTGGAGGATAGGTGGAGGGTACCAGAGGAATCTCTGGGGACTGTTCCACAAGTTCCAGAGTGTAACACCTTTCTATAATCTGAAGAATGCAGGAATCTGAAGTTATGGTTCTCCACTGGTTGAGATGGAGGGAGAACCGACCTCCGACCACCACCTCTTGGTCGGGGACCAGAAGGGGAGGGGGTCTGGCAAGGAGCCAGGCAGAGGCAGATCTGGCCACTGGTACTGATGCATCACTCCTGGGTTGCTTCATGGCTGGTTCCTCAGTGTGGAAGCCCATAGCTGTGGACAGCTGCTTCATGACATTAAAAAAGGTAGGAATCTCGGGGGAGGACCTGGGAGTATGTTTAACAGAGTCGCCACTCACTGAAGAAACAGTATCTATCTGAGGAAAGAGGTTCCTCCCAGGAGGATGAGGACAAGGTGGTACTCCTCCTCGATGTCGACCTGTTCCAGCTCGAGGTCTGACAATCGAATGGCCAACGATGACTTGCAGGGTGCAGCCCGAGAAGGCCTAAGTAGCGTCGATGATGATGGGGCTGTCGACAGCACCAGGTACCCAGGTCTGCAAGAGCCCAACTGATGCACCAGGGCTGTAGATATCCTTGTCAAGATATCATTGAGGTTGATGGCAGGAGAAGGGTGCGTCAATGGTGGAAGGGTCACCAGCATGGGGTGTGACGAGCCATCCATTGGGTCTTGAGAGCTCAAGGGCCCCGATGTCCGAGGGTCTGGAGACGTATCAGGCCACGATGGATGGGTTAGAGTCAACAACCCAAGGGTTGAAAAGGGGTTGGGGTGTGATGACCCAAGGGTCAACAGCCGTCCTCCCTGAGAAGTGGAAGGAGGTGCTGTCGGTATGAGCCGGGGAGAAGCAGAGGCCTGGACAGCAGAGTGTGTTGGTGCAGCCTCAGCCAATGGAGTTCCCCTGCAGGAGGAAGAAGATTCTGTCGGGGATTGGGAATGCTGCCGGGGAGCAGTCCCATTCACGGTCTTTTTTGTGACTTTTCTCGGAGGACTTGTCTCAAGTCTTCGAAGCCTGGGATCTTGGTGAACCAACCGGTGACAGAGAAGAAGGGACCCTGGAGGAGCCCTGCCCAGAACTGACAACCTGCTACTCCATGAGAAATTTCTTCAAAGCCTTTTTGCATTGCCTAAGGGTTATGAGGTTGAATTTCTGGCACAGCTCACAGTCAGAGACATCGTGGTCAGGCCCAAGACAGCAGGGCTTGCGATGTTCAGATGCATGGTATTGTACTTTAGAACACATCAGGAAGTGGTTTTGGAATGCAGCGCTGAAACAAAGAATAGACTGTCAAAGTGGTGCACAATTTTAGAATGTTGGGGTGAGGGGGACATGTAATCTCGGGAATGTGGCAGGGATGTGCCATCTCACAGTGTGGTGGGACACTCAATCTCAGAATGCGACAGGGACAAACATCAAAGAATTTGGTGGGGACAGGCAATTCTGGAATAAGGATGTACACTGTCGGAATATGGCAGGACACACCATTGAAACTGCTTGTCCTTGCCACATTCCGGAATTGTATGCTTCCACCACATTTTAAAATTGTGCATCACATCCCCACCAGAATCCAACACTGTACATCCCAGCCATATTCCAAAATAGCACATCCTTGCCACATTCCAAAATTGCACATCCACACCACGTTCCAAAGTTGTGTTTTAATACCACATTTTGAAACTGTCACCATCACATTCTAAAACTGTGTCATAGCCACATTCTGAAACTGTGCATCACCACATTCTGAAACAATGCAACACTGCCACATTCCAAAATTGAGCATCACCGCCATATTCCATAGTCGTGCATCACTGCCACATTCCAAAGTTATGCATCACCACCACATTCTGAAGTCATGCAGCACCGCTGCATTCTGAAGTCGTGCATCACCTCCACATTCTTAAGTCATGCGTAACCACCACATTCTGAAGTTGTGCGTCATGCGAAATTCAAAGTCATGCGGCCTGCCACATTCCAAAGTATTCTGAAGTCGGCAGCACCGCCATATAAATTCGAGTTGTGCAGCACAGCCATTCCAAGTTGTGCAGCACTGCCACATTCCAAAGTATTCTTGTTGTGTGGCACCACATTCCAAAGTCGCATGGCATGCCACATTCTGAAGTTGTGCATCACCACCACATTCCAAAGTGCGTGGTCACCACCGCATTCTGAAATTGTGCGTCACTGCCACATTCCAAAGTCATGCAGCACCACCACATTCTGAAGTCATGCAGCACAGTCGCATTCCAAAGTTGTGCAGCACCACTGTATTCCGAAGTTGTGCATTACCACCGCATTCCAAAGTCGTGTCACTGCTGTAGTCTGAAGTCGCATGATACCACTGCATTCCAAAGTCATGTGTCAGTGCTGCATTCCAAAGTCGTGCATCACCACTGCATTCTGAAGTTGTGCACCACCACCGCAATTCAAAGTCGTGCAGCACTGCCACATTCTAAAGTATTCGGAAGTAATGCAGCACTGCCGCATTCCGAAGTCATGCAGCACCGCCACATTCCAAAGTATTCCGAAGTCATGCGGTACTACCACATTCAGGAGTCGTGCGGCACCACAACATTCTAGAGTCGTGCAGCACCGCTGCATTCCGGAGGCATGTGGCACTGCCACATTCTGGAGTCGTGCACCACTGCCACATTCAGAAGAGGTGCATCAATGGTGCATTCCAAAGTCGTGCGTCATCATCATATTTCAAAGTCATGTGTCACCGCCATATTTTGAAGTCGTGTAGCACTGCTGCATTCCAAAGTCGTGCAGCACCGCCGCATTCTGAAGTATTCCGAAGTCATGCAGGACCACCGCCGCATTCCAGAGTCATTTGGCCCCGCCACATTCTGGAGTCGTGCGGCATCACCACATTCCAGAGTCGCGCAGCACCACCACATTCCAAAGTCACGTGGCACCACCACATTTCAAAGTTTCATGGCACCACCATATTCTGTAGTCGCGTTGCACTGCCACATTCCGAAGTCGCACGGCACCACCACATCCTGACGTCGTGCAGCACCGACACATTCTGAAGTTGTACGTCATTGCCACATTCCAAAATTGCGCACCACCATCACATTCCAAAATTTGTCTCACCACCACATTCCAAAACTGAGTGTTACTGCCACATTCTGAAATTGTGCATCACTGCCACATACCAAAAATGAAAATTACGTGCCTACCGTAATTCTTGATCTTCTTGGACGAGTCTCCACCACTCATTCACACTATTGGGATCTGCGCCGGAGGCACTAGGACCCATCGGGAGCAAACTTTTTTGCTGGAGGGTCGGCGCCGGAGATGGCGCCGCGAGTCACGGCACTGCGAGCCTCAGCTCGCGCTGTAATGACATCTCGGCGTCGACCCTCCAACCGCCTCAGTACCTTTTTTACCAAGAAGGTGCAGCGTAACTAACCTAGAAGGGTAGCCTAACCTAAAAACCGGACATAAGATAGTCCGGACGACCCGTATAAGAAGGGTCTACAAAGAAGTCTTCACAGCCTAAAGAATTGAGGGAGTGAAGACCAACAATAGAGGTGAGCTCGGGGGACGGAGGGTGGGCGTGTGAATGAGTGGTGGAGATTCGTCCAGGAAGATCAAGAATTATGGTAGGTACGTAATTTTCATATCTTCCTGGACATAAGTCTCCACCACTCATTCACACTATTGGGAGAGTACCGAGCTAATAATCCCCCGAGAGGGCGGCAGGAGAGACCAAGAGCTCACGTTTCTAAGACAGAAGTCCATTAAGGATGGCTCTGCCAAAGGAATAATGTCATCTGGCATGGACATCTAGTGCATAATGTTTAACAAAAGTATGCACTGAGCTCCAGGTGGCCGCGTTGCAAATATCTGCAATGGGCACGTTGCGAATTTCCACTAGGGATGCCGCGACCACTCTACTAGAGTGAGCGTAAACCCTACCCTCCAACTTAACCTGTGCCATGGAATAGCAGTGGCGAAGGCATGCCACTAGCCATGCTGAGATGCATCTGATAGCGACAGGTTGACCCAGCCGGGTCTCGCTGAAGGAAACGAACAGTTGCTGGGCTTTGCGAAAGTCCTTGGTTCTATCCAGATGGAAACGCAAGGCCCTCTTAATGTCCAAAGAATGAAGAGAACGCTCTCCTTCATTTTGGAAGTATAAAGTAAGAGGAAGGACCAAGGTTGGTTTAGATGAAATTCTGACACAACCTAGGAAGAAATTTAGGATGATTACGAAAAACTACTTTGTCCCTATGGAACACAGTATACGGAGGGTCTGTGACCAGGGTATGCATCTCAGAGACCCTACGGGCTGAGGTAATGGCCACTAGGAAGGCAATCTTCCAGGTGAGAAATTTTAGCTCACAGGTAGCCAGAGGTTCAAAAGGTTTCCGAGTGAGCATATCTAGCACAAGATTGATGTCCCAGGCTGCAAGTGGACATCTTGTAGGAGGTCTGGTATGCAGAATTCCTTTAAGAAACCTCTTAACCACAGGTAACTGAGCCAGAGATAAGGAAAAAACCAGCTCATGATATGCTGAAATGGCACTAAGGTGAACTTTGACTGTAGAGTACTGTAGGCCTGAATTTGAGAGGTCTAAGAGGTACTCCAGAACTTTATCTGGTGGGCAGGAAAAAGGATTCAAAGAGGACTTTGCACACCAGAACAAGAAACGCTTCCATTTGGCTGTGAAAGTTTTCCTAGTGGCTGGTTTCCGTGCAGCCAGAAGAATATCTGAAACTCTTCGAGACACATTGAACTGGTTTACTTCTACCTCTTCAGGAGCCAAGCGTGAAGGTGAAGCGATCTCAGGTTGGGGTGGACCACAGGCCCTGAGTCAAAAGGTTCATCTGTAGGGAAGTGGTTCGGAGGAACTGCCAACATATTGTTGAGTAGTGGAAACCACAGCTGTCGAGGCCAGAAAGGAGCAATGAGGATCATTTTGTCCCCTGGATTCGAACTTGAGGAGTACCTCTGAATTAGAGGAAGAGGTGGAAAGGCGTAAAGAAAGCGTTTTGTCCACCGCAGCCTGAACGCATCCTGACAGAAAATGCCAGGCCCTGGATTTCTGGAGCAGAAGAGAGGCAGTTTTGCATTGAGTGGGGATGCAAAAAGGTCCAGGTCTGGAGTTCCCCACTCTTTGAATAGTGACTGAACTATGGTTGAGTCAAGAGACCACTCGTGAGGGTCTGCCTCTGTTCTGCTGAGACGGTCTGCCAGTTCGTTCTGAATACCTGGAAGGTAGACCACTTGAATTAGAGCCTTGTGCTCCAAGCACCATTCCCATTCCCTCATTGCTTCCCTGCATAAGGGGTAAGAATGAGCACCGCCCTGCTTGTTGATGTAATACATCACTGCTTTGTTGTCCATTTGAAGGAGAATGTTCTTGTGACACAGAACGGCCTTCATCGCTCGGACCGCATAAAGGATGGCTCTCATTTCTAGGACATTTATTTGGAGCTGGGACTCGACTTGAGTCCACGCACCTTGAGTGTGGAGAGCCTGACAGTGAGCTCCCCACCCCATTAGGGATGCGTCCGTGGTAATGGAGATCTGATGGTCCAGAGGAGCAAAGGGATATCACTCCAGGAGATTGCTCTCTTGAGACCACCAGGTGAGTGACCTCTTTAAAGGTTCTGTCACCTTGATGAGATAGGACTGCGGGTGAGTGGTTGGGGACCACTGAGTACTGAGCATCCACTGAGTGGTTCTCATGTGCAGACGTGCTAGGGGTACAGTGAACACTGAGGAAGCCATGAGGCCTAGTATCCATTGCATCGAGAGAGCTGTAACTGAGGTGTTCTCCCCGATGTGATGGGTCATTTGAAGGATATCGTTCCTTCTGTCTTCTGGAAGAAAAGCCTTCGCACAGGAGGTGTCCAGAAGAGTCCCTATAAAGAGGAGCCTCTGGGAGGGCTGCAGTTGTGATTTCTTGAGGTTCAGCAGAACTCCCATGGACGTAAGGAGGCGAGAAGCTGTCTCTACGGCATCCAGGGTCCCTTGCCTGGAAGGGCTTGCTAGAAGCCAATCGTCCACATAAGGGAACACCTGTATCCCGACCTTTCTGAGGTGCACTGCGAGAACTGCACAACACTTTGTAAAAACCCGCAGCACCGAGGATAGCCCAAAGGGCAGGACTCTGAACTGATAATGCTGTCCCAGAGCCACAAACTTCAGGAATCTGTGATGCCTTGGGTGAATAGGAATGTGCTGGTAAGCATCCTGCATGTCTAGGGAGGCTAGCCCGTTGTGTTGATGAAGCAAAGGTAACAGGGTTCCCAGAGAAATCATTTTGAATTTCTCCTTGGGGAGAAATTTGTTTAGCTTTCTGAGATCCAGAATGGGGCGCATACCCCCGGACTTCTTTGGAACCAGAAAGTAATGGGAGTAGAAACCTGTGTTCCGTTGATGCAGCGGCACCACTTCTACTGCCCTGTTGTTCAGAAGGCCCTGAATCTCGGCGGCGAGAAGGTCTGACTGAAGGGTTGACAGCCTGGGCTGCCGTTTGGGAGGACGATCCGAGGGTCTCAGAAGATTGAGTGAATACCCTCGCGAATTATCCAAGGACCCATTTGTCTGAGGTTATGGACTTCCACTGGTTGTAGAAGTGTGTCAGACGACCTCCACCGGAGAGGAAAAGTCCACCTGGGCAGCTGAGAGATGGGACTTGGGCCAGCCATTCATAAGCAGCGCCTGCGCTGGGCCCTTGCGCTTTCTGTTGCATCTTCTTGAGGTTGGGCAGGTTGGTTTTATGGAAACCTCCCTGCCTCTGCCCAAAGGACTGACGATTATGAAACTGACGCTTATTGACATGCCCTCGAGAGGGGCAGGAGGGGTCGAGCCAACTTAATGGCTGACCTAGTCTTTGAGTAGCTTCAGAGCTTGCTCTACCTGAGGACCAAAAAGATACGCACCATCAAAGGGCAACGCCATTACCTGCTGCTGCGCGTCATTCGTGAAACCCGAAGTGCGCAGCCAGGAATGACGTCGGGTGCAAATACCAGCAGCCGCTGAATGGGAAGCAGTGTCAAAAGCATCCATGGCTGCTTTAACCTGCTGGTTGTTAGATTCGATACCTCTGGTAATGGTTTGAAGAAGCTCTGGCTTTGCATCTGACTCCAGAAGAGCTTCAACCATCTGCTTGATAGAGTGCCACAGGATATACTCATACTGTGAGAAATAGCCCTGGTAGCTGGCACTACGCATACTTAGGGTAGAAGCAGCAAAGACTCTCTTACCTAAGGTGTCTATCTTATGAGATTCTTTGTTAATAGGTCGAGCTGTAGTAGTTTGAGGAAGGACAACCTTATCATTCTCTGCCAGGACTACAATAGGATCCACAAAGGCTTGAGATGCCAAAATGGGACGATCCTTGGGGGCTGAATATTTCCTATCTATGGATTTAGCCACCGAAGGGGTGAGAGCAGGATTATTCCATACCATTTGAGACAGTGTCTCGAAGGAAGGCAGAACCGGAGGAGTCAAATCCGTAGGGATCTCCGGAACATGAAGGTATTGGAGTCTTAACAGTTTCCCAGGATCGATGTCTGTAGTCTGGAGAGAAAGAGTGGAACTCAGATTTTTCAGCAGAGACTTAAATGACAGGTCCTCGACCACAGGCTCTGCAGCAGTGATAGATCCTGTTTCGTCCACTTCATCACCCAACCGAAGGTCTGGGTCAGGCTCAATGTCATCTCCTGACAGTCCAGGAGAGACTGTATGGACAGGAAAGGAATGAAAATCAGAAGAGAGGGAAGAAGGAAACGAGTGAAAAGAGGAGTCCTGAAAAGCAGAGGGAGCCTCGAGAGCCCCCCGGCGCTGAGGAGGCGCACGGCACCAAAAACGATGCCGAGGGACCACGCGGCGCCAAAAACGGCGCCGAGAAGCCACATGGCACCGACGACGCCGAGAAGCCACTCGGCGCCAACGATGGCGCCGAGAAGCCGCATGACGCTGAGGATGGCACCGAGTAGCCGGACAGCGCCGAGCGCACCACCGGCGCCAAAGACGGAGCCGAGGCGCCGCACGGTGCTGAGGATGCCGAAAACACCCCCCGACTCTGAAAAACAGGTTTTGAAGGACGAAGAGCAGGAGATAAAGGCATTGGTATGGCCCCCTGTGCCACAGCCATGTGGGGGGGGGGACACCTAACCGCTGAGTTGACGACACCGAAGAAGGTGCCGTGCGACCAGGAAAATCCAACCGCCCTACCTGGTCTCTCAATGAGCCCGAAAGCCCACGAGTGACCGAGCCAGGTAGCTGAACTAACCTCCGAGCCCATTGCTCCATAAGAGCGGCCCACTGATATAACTGCTCATCTGAAGACCTACCTGCTGGCGGGGGTAGGACTTCGATGTCGAAGCCGCTGGCTACCAGAAGCAGAGGTTGGCGACTCCGAAGGAGGAGACCGGCAACTAGCCCCGATAACCGAACGTCTATGCGCAGACATATCAGAGGGCGACCTCGAGTGATGCCTTCTCTTTTTAGACCTGTGGGCAGAAGAAGAGCTCGAGGTTGAATGGTGCCAAGAATGCGACTGTTTATTTTTATGCTTCCGCGGGGACCGCCCATCCCCCCGGGCATTGGACTGACCGTTGTCAGACCCCTCCGGAGAAGGCGGCGGACCGGACTCCAGCCCGACTGACTGAATGAAGCTTATAACTAAGTCTCCCTACCGCTACCTGACCTGCTCATGGTCGACCACAAAGTAGGCTGAGACTTTATTTTTAAAATAAGACTAAGCGATACTGTATCGAGATAATACTACAAAATAACAAAACTGAAAACTATGCTGCTAGTTTGAAGTTTGACTCCCGGCGGGTGAGCGACGTCGTCACTGAAGCGCACTCGACGGCAGGAAAAAAGGAACTGAGGTGGTTGGAGGGTCGACGCAGAGATAGTCATTACAGCGTGAGCTGAGGCTCACGGTGCCATGCCTCACGGTGCCATCTCCGGCGCCGACCCTCCAACAAAAAAGTTTGCTCCCAATAGGTCCTAGTGCCTCCAGCACAGATCCCAATAGTGTGAATGAGTGGTGGAGACTTATGTCCAGGAAGATCTGCCTGTCTCTTCTACGTTCTGAAATTGTACCTGCCTGCCACATTCTGAAATTTTGTGTTAACTTCCATGCTCCAGTACTGCCTGTCATTGTCACATTCTGAAAACATACATTCCCACCATATTCCGAAACTGCACATCCCCATTACATTCTGAAGATGAGTGTCACTGCCACATTTAAAAATTGCATGTTCAAGTTACATTCTAAAATTATGCATCCCTGCCTCATTCTGAAACTGTGTCACTGCTGCTTTCTGAGATTTCATGTCCACGCCACATTCTGAAACTGAATGTTGCCACAATCTGAAATCAAGCATACCAACTAAGTTTTGAAATTTTGCATCACTACACTACATGCCAAATTAAACCATCCAAGACACATTACGAAATTACATATCCCTACCACCTTCCATAAATACGTGTCTCTGCATTTCAAAATTGTGTATCTCTGCCACATTCTAAAACTATATGACACTGTCTCATTACGAATTTTAGCATCCCTGCCACTTTCCAAAATTGTGTATCCCACCTACTTTCTGAGATTGTGTCATTGCTGCATTCCACAGTTGCAGTCTGGTGACATTTCAAAATGTCATCCCTGCACTATTATAAAAACTGCACATATTTTTCTCTTTCTGAAGCGATGTTTGCTGCTATATTCCATCCCCCCCACCTTCTTCAGCACTGTACCTTGCATCTGCACATTATGGAAATGCATGCCCTGACACACCCATTGTCACCTTTCCTTTTCCAGATGTTTAATACAACTGCAGTTTTATATAATGTGGGAGAAATAAGTCTTGTAAAATAGTTTGCAAGAAGGACTAGTCTGTAAATTTGATTGTGACATCATCAGTAGCTCTTTAATGAAACTGGCTTTTTTGAACAGGCAGTAAATTTAAGGTTACAAAATGACTTGTAACTTTTAAACAAAGTAACTTAGAGATCTCATTTTTGGCATGAGGCTGACTGGAGATATGCTGATCCAAATTCTGAATTTACTGATGCTAGAAGTTTTGGCCAGACTCCCTCTTTAAAAGAGATTCTGAAATCTAGGGTAAAAGAAAAAATCATAGGCTAAAATGGCACAAACTGTGATGGAGCTTCTGTGGAGACCCATGAGATCAGTCGACAGCAGGAAAGAACGGAGGAGGAAGTGGGTCCACTCACGCCTTTATAGGGTTGATGATGCTGGCAGGTGATGTTGGCGTGGGCGGCCCCAGTGGTAATGCTGGAAAATCTTCCATGTGGATCTTCTGTGTTGATCCTGCTTTACCAACAGCGAAGTTCCTATGGTGTGCCCTGATGACTGAGATACCCCCAAAGAAGATTCTGAGTTACTCTTTTATCTACTGGACATGGTCCCTCCAGGGCATTACCAATGGAATGTGAGGAAACCTAAACTGCACCTGCTTATGCTGTATGTGCCAGGCGGATAAAAATAGGACTTCTGTCCCCAGTGCTGTGTATCTAGCATCTATCAGGAGCATTAACATTCAATTAACATTATTTATCTCAGGCCAGCTCCATGGCACTGGGCAAAGGGGTTCGCTCAGCACACTGGTGACCCAGGTTCATGCCCAGAGCCCGGGTGCCAAGAGTGGAGACTGGCACAGAGGGATTACAGAGTGTTCTCCTGGGTGGGCAAGCTCTTGGCACTTGGAGGTGGATTGGGTGATGTGGCTTGGGGGTGTGAAGCCTCAACATGCCTCCTGTACATCCCCACCTCAGATTGATACCACACTTGTCCAATTAGGATGGAGGGAGTGGGAGGGCAGAAAAAATGGAAAATGACCCCTGAGTGACCAGATGATGGCCTCCAGTCCACCAATGCCACGACACCCTAGAAAGTGTCCAGTCTGACCCCGCAGCACCCGGGATACGAAGCTGTGCCTAATGAGCAATCCCCCCCAAAGGGACAGACCCTCCCTATGAAGAGATACGTTGGGTTACCCAGGTGGCTTGGGGCGGTGGTTGGCTGAAGGGGGACAAGTGGTGTCAAGGTGCACCTTGGAGGCTCAAAGGAGTGGCCGATCTGGGGTGCCTGGCGAGAAGCATGCAAGCAATACCAGACTGCCCAGGGGTATAGTGAGGCCCGACGCTTAGGCAGAGGGCCTTATAGCACCTGGAAGGTCCAGTATTGCCCATACCGCCCACCCTGGAGGGTATTTTTTGCACTTAGAAAATGGGCACTGTTAAAAAAAATAAAAATGTTTAATAAAAAATTGTCAATAAATGTTTAAGATCAGTTTTGTGATAATATAGTTCCTCTACTTGCATGAGCTATGAGAATCTGTAATTAAAAAAGCTGATTGTATGCCTCCATAGCAGTCTGTTTATCCCCCTCCCCGTGGCATGCAGAGTATAAGTTTAATTATTTAGTTGGTGTTTAATGCTCTTTTATTCTCCCTCTCCGCAAAGGAAGTTTACTATTTTTTTTAACCTAACCAACAGCTGTTGCCTTGGTGATCGCCTCAAAGGTAGAGAGTGTGTGAGGGCATTTTGCAGTATAGCATAGTTTTAAGATATTAAATATATTTATTTTAATACTGGGGCCAGGAGCATTTGTGGTTCAGATTGGGATGGAGAAGAAAGTGCCATCAGCAATTATGTGCGTGTTTGGGAGACTGAGCATCGCAGAGCTTGAGTTCTGTGCTGAGCGCGGTCAAGGAGGCAACAATTTACTTCGGGCTGCAGGTGACACCGGGAACGTTATGCGTCTATGTAAAAAAGTAGGTGCTTTGATTTTGTGCAGAAATTATTGCAAAAAATGTCTTTCTGTGTTGAGGGGAAAACTTCTGTGTGGACAGTGCTGGAGGATATATTGCTATTGGCACAATAGAGTACTGTGAGAGTGTGAGTGTGGTTGCCATGGGAAGGCGCGCTCTCTCCACCGCCAGTTATGCGAAGCCGATCAGTATGACGGCTTCATTTTTTTCTTGATTCGTGTTTTTTTTCTTGGGAATGTGTGGCTACTGCTTTTCTTTTGGTCAGTGTTGTTTGGTGAACCCTCCCCCCCAGCTCTCATGAGACAACATTTTACTGTGTGGGCTGTAGTCAGTCCTGTCTAATTAAATGGTATACACAGGTCACTTGTACAGTAAATCACAGCAAAGGCAAGCAGCAGCCAGTTACTAAGGAGTGACAATGTAATGATCGCACAGTGGAGGTTGGTGTGTGGCTTCTTGTGGCAGATGGCAATGAATTAAGGAGTCTTGGTAGGACAGTATCTCTCGCTAAGCAAGAGAAAAAAATGGCAGCATTTTCAAATTGAATAGGGTGTTTTCAGCCAATGGGCAGGCAGGGTAGGCACAAAGATATTTGCATGGGTGAAGGGGCACATGTACCAGAACTTTTTATTTGCTGGGCGTCTATTGAAAGTTAATGTACCTCCCAGCAGGGGTAACAACCAATCAGAGCCCAGCAAATAAAAAGGCCTTTTTTCTAAACAAAAATAATACACACAAAAAAAACAACATTAGTTATCTAAGTTAAATGCTATATTTTGCTGTTTACTGCACACTGGATGCTACTGCAAGCTTTGCACATTTTATGTAGGGAGAGCCACGGACTGTTATGACTACAGTGCACAAATGTATAAATGTAAAAAGCTTTTTGGTTTGCAGCAATTCAATAAATTGCTTGGGCTCTACTTCTGGAGGTTTAAAACCTTTTTTCTTGTGATAGAGTGTAGATGATGGCCTGCTGTGACAAGTTACCCTGAGTGCCTGCCTCTCCTTTTATTTGATGAGTAATGGTTGCCTTCATTCCCTGGAGATGGAAAGCATACTCTGGAACCTTTACTTCTCCTCATGTTGGCCTTTGATGCTCTGGGCACAAACCCAAGTTGCCGGCATCGCAGGCGGTAATGCTGCTGTTGTGCCATGAGCCCAGTTCGTCATGGCCCCTTCCTATAGAAGCAATCTTATAGCAAACTGTTAGCCACTAGAGCTTATACTTTTTATCTTTTCACCCTATTTTTCTGTGGTTATCCCCTTGGAAACGCAATATCCCTTTCCTGCAATGCTGCTATGTTGGCCTTGAGAAAACTAATACACAAAGAGACTGGTCAATATTCTCTCCAATCCAAAGGAAAGGTCTCCCCAAACCCTTCCAGTTCCCAATGGCTGGATTTACCTGCAGTTCCTGACTGACTGCCCTACTCACCCTTGTACTACCTCTGATTAATCACAGCCTCCCTCAAACATTTTTCAAGGGAGTGTAACATGTAAAGGAAAGTTATAAACAATTTTAAGTTATTCACATGTCCAACATATGCTCTAATTTGCTGCTATACTGGACGTTAATACCCTTATAAATGCCTGGTATAGCTCAGGGCAGCATATGTATGCATAAACTTAAGAAAAAAAGACCCTTTAACCCCTTACTAATGTGATTACACAAATAGTCACAATAATACCCTTATAATCGGGCATTTCCATGGGCTTAATGTTCTTGCTGGAGTCAATGGCCCTCGGCTGTGCTTTCAGCCATCAACAACCTCGAGCCGACTGTTAATCCCTAGGGAATGCCCAGTTACTCAAGAATTATTACTTACGTAACTCTAGCTCTTTGACAAAATCTCCTCCATAGAAGCACACTCTTTGGACTAATGCCACTAGTGCCAGGTCCCCATGGAAACACTAGAATTTTGTGTCATCCCCATTATAGGCATGTGGTCCACATAGACTTTATGCATACTGATCCCATATTGGGTTCTAATTCCATACCAAGTACTTGGGGTAATACCCATAACAGACACTGTAGTGCAGTACGAGGTGGGTGCTGCACTGTTGGGTGCTGTCCTTTGAATGATATATTAAACTGTGGTCCCTCTGTTGATCGCTGGTCACTGTCCAGGTGGAAGTTAAAGATCCCATGGCACTTACTGAAGAAGAGTAGGGGAAGTTTTTATTGCATAAAAAAAGCAAAGCAAAGCACATTAGAACCAATCATTAAAAAAAAAAATAGATATAAAAGCAAAAATATATGAAATAAATATCTATATAGAAAACATGACACAAAAATAGACAAATAGACTGGTATAGCGCACCCCACTGACGGATCTCACTTTCATCCTAGATCTAGCTGCTAGCCCATACGGACTAAGCTGAAGCACTCCACTCTCTGGATTAACCCTATTACAATTCCCAGCTACCTGAAACTGGTCTAAGTGAGTGCGACGTCCTAGAGACGGTAGAAGCCACTTCACTATTACACAGGGCGCCTCTGCCCAGCAAATAGGTCAACCATGAGGCGGACATGGGCACCCCACCTACCCGATCTCGGGCTGTGTTGTGGAAAAAAAACAAGTTCTCTACTCCCAAACAATGGAGCACTCCTTGCGACACTCTACATTTTGTCCTTACTATGGGTGGAAATAATGGTAGGCCAAGGGGACCCAGACACCTGGGGATGGCATGACAGTGTCATCCCGCCTTGGGATCTGCTCTATACCAAGTCCTACTCAAAAGTACAAACCTTACTAATTGTCCATGAGCTAGTGAGACAGGGAGTATACTACGAGTCACTCCAATTCTCCAGTAGGAGACTCGACAGCAACCTCCTCTTATCGACCAGCCCCAAGATACTTGGCCTGCTGGCGGCACTACATCCAGCCCAACCCGGGCCCTCCCATCTCCAATATCTTAATATCCTCCCCACTGGACTCACAGTGGACACTCTCCAAGGGTTTGAAGATTGTACGCATGAATGTCTGCAGTATCAGACCGAAAATGCAAGAGGTTCAAGCCTGGCTAGACTTCTACAAGCCAGATATCCTGGCTATTTCTGAGACCTGGCTTAAGATCAACATACGAAACACACAAAATTTGCCAGCAGATAAAGGCCTAGAGGTCTATCAAGTCTGCTCGAATGTGTAGCTAGCACCCCTTTTTCTGCAGCTGCCCCTCCCTTCCACCCTTCCCCTACATTGACCCTCCCCCTTGTCCTGTCCCATCCCCTTTGAAGCAGTCCACTGTTCTACTGGATACCATTTCTGCAGGTAACGCATTCCACCCAGCTACTACCTCTCTGTAAAAAGTGTCTCCTCATCTCCTTCCTGAATCTTCCTCCCTCCAGTCTCATATCATGGCCCCTGGTGTCCCTCCCCTCCCTTAGTTTGAACAGCCCCTCTGTACCCGTCTTGTTTATTCCTTTCATGTACTTAAAGGTTGCAATCATGTCCCCTCTGTCCCTCCTCTCCTCCAGCGAGTACATGTTCAAATCCCTCAGCCTCCTCTCGTATGATAAGTCCCCCAGCCCCTTGATCATCTTTGTCGCCCTGCACTGCACCTCCAGTAACTTAATGTCCCTCTTCAGATATGGACACCAGTACTGCCTAATACTCAGGTGCAGTCTTATCAATGACCTACACAGCTAGCAGAATCACTTCCTCCCTCCTAGAGGATATACCCTTACAATGCAACCCAACTTTGTTGGCCTTTGCAGCTGCTCTTCCCCTACATTGTGCCGAAGTTGTTCATTGACCCTGTAATGAGCACCCCAGATCCTTCTTCTCCTCTCTGTCTGGGCTAGCTGCCTCCTCCCAGCTGTAACTCCTCCTTGGGTTCTTCATCCCAAAATGCAGCACCTTGCACTTTTTGGCATTAAACCCCAGTTGCCAGGTGTCTGACCAGGTTTCAAGCTTTGCCAGATCATCCTGCAACCCCTGCCATCACCCTAGGTCATCCACCACCGCTCCTATCTTGGTATCATCAGAAAACAGACTGATCTTGATCTTGATGTCCAATGATATATCTACAATGAATATCTCAAACAACACTGGCCCCAACACTGAGCCCTGTAGAACACCGCTCATTACTACCCTTGGGTGTGAGTGCTCCCCACCCACCACCACCCTCTGTTGCCTTCCCTGAAGCCAGTTCCCTACCCATCTCACTAGCTTTGCACCTGCCCCTGTGCCTTCTAACTTAGTTCCAGCCTCCATGTGGCACCGAGTCGAATGCCTACTGAAGTCCAGATATAGGACATCCACTGCATGGCCCCTGTCCAGTTGACTAGTTGACCAGTCATAGAACTCCACCAGGTTGGTTTGGCAGGATCTGCCACATATGAAGCCATGCTGTCTGCTGTCCTGTAGTCCTTTGGCCTCTAGGAGGGCCACCAGCCTCTCCTTCAGGATAGTCTCCATTAGCTTACCCACGATGGATGTATAGTTCCCCGGTTCATCCTTGGGCCCACTCTTGTGGAGGTGCACCACATGAGCCATCCTCCAGTCCTAAGGTACACACCCCGAGTGTAGTGATGCATTAAATAGGTCTGCCAAAGGCCCCGCAAGGACCTCTGCCAGCTCCTTCAGTACCCTGGGGTGGATGCCATCTGGGCCTTGCGCCTTGTCCACCCTATGTGCCTTCAAACCCTCCCAAACTCTGCCCTCCATGATTTTCACATCTGTCACCCCCCCCATTTCTGCCTTTCCTCCCACCTTGGGGGTCACCCCCCTCTTCTCCTTAGTAAATACCGAGCAGAAGTAATCACTTAGTGCTCTGCCTTACTGCACCCTGCTTCCACCCAACCCTCCTTCATAATCCTTACTATGTGGTTCTTACAACCTCTTTCTCCCCTGATGCACCTAAGGGGTCCTTCTCCCCTTCTTAATGCCTTGTGCGCATGAGCTCCGTAGATGCCTTGGCTCCCCCTTACTGCCGGAGTCACCTCCCGGTCCCGTCAGGCACTCCTCCTGTCCTCCCCTCCCTGTTTTCTTGTACTTTCTAAAGGCAGCTCTTTCCTCCCTTACCCTTTCCTGACCTCCTTGCTCAACCAGCTCGGTTTCTTAGACCTAGCCTTCTTGCTCTGGGCCTTGCAGCAGGTTTGGTTGCCTCCACTATCCCCAGCCATGAGCTCCCACCTCTGGTTGAGTGTCCATACTAGGGTTGAATTCTAACCAGGTACCTTTACCACTTCCATCCTCTCAAAGTTGGCCTCCTGAAGTCCAGCACTCTTGTGCAGATTCCCTCCTTCCTTGCCCATATCAATGTGAGCCATACACACAGGTGGTGGTCACTCCCTGACAACCCGGTTGCCCATGCTTCTCTCACAAAGTCCCTATTGCCAGCACAAGGTCAAGGGTATTCCCTAACCTGGTTGGTTCACTGACCATTGCAGCAGGAAACTGTTCTGGAAAGCATCCAGCAGTACCTGCTCCCTTCTGTTCCTGTTGTTGGGGTACCCAGTCCACTCCTGGCATGTTAAAGTCCCCTACAATCACCACACTACCCTTCTCTCAGGCCTCCTGATCTGTCCCGCTAGTTCCCTGTTCAACTCCTCCGCCTGAGATGGCAGCCTGTACACCCTCCCATTCTGAGAATCCTGTTCTTGGAATCCTAGATTTGCATCCAAAGTGACTCGCAACTACCTCCTCCTCTTCCCTCCCTTACACACTTCAGTCCTTCCTTCATATAGTACCCACCCCCCTCCTTTTCCCAATCACCTGTCCCTCGAAATAACCTGTACCCTGGTACAGACAGGTCCCAAATCATTGTATTGGGTGGCCCATGTTTCCTGTGGGATGGCTGCAATGTCTACCTCTACCTCTGCCATGAGCACCTGTAACTCTGCAGTTTTTCCTCCCAAGTCTCCTAGCATTAAGGGTAAACCACCTTCCACCCTCTTTCCTCCCTCCTCCCATCCTGCCCTCCTTTCCTAGCATCACCAATAGTACTTGCCATTTTGTCTTTGTCACTGTAGGGAGTAAGCTCATATGGTTTCCAACCTGTAGCCTCTGCATGTCTCTTTCCCACTTCCACCCCGCTCTAATTTAAATTCCCAACTTCCTCATGCCTCCACCATCCTCTGTTTCAACACTTTCTTCCTCCTCACTCAAGTGTAGTCTTCCTGGCATAGAGATTACTGTCTCCCAGGTCCCCCCCGCCACCAGCCCATGCCCTTTAGCATAACACCAGGTTCTTAGCCATCCGTTAAATTCCTCTATTCTCAGCTTTCTTGTTGTACTTGCCTTGGGCACTGGAAGTATCTGTAAAAAGTTACTGATCTTCCGCCCCTCACACTGTCTAGTTCCCAATAAACCTCCTCTGGACTACATCTACTGTCATGTCAGCCAGGTCATTCGTCCCAATATGTACAATGGAAATGGAGACTTGTCCCTACCCTTCTAGCATATTTCAGAACAGATTGTCCCAACCTTCCACTGTCATTCCTGGCATGGCTCTCCACCCAAATGCCACTATGCCCTCCCCTGTACCCCACCTGACTCCTCATTTTAGCATTGAGTCCCCCAGCACTCAAGATTCTACCCTCTTACTCCCTGCTTGCTTCCATTCATCTCCATCTCTCATTTCGCTCCTCTTCCTCCTGCACATTATTATTTCCTTTTGCCCTGTTGTAATTCTCCCAGCAGAATCACATCGTGGGTGTGGTCCAGGCATTTATCAATTACTCCTCCAATTTCATCATTTCCCTCCTCCTTCTTCCTCTCTAACATCCATGACCATGAGATCATGGCTCAGGGATACAACTCCTTCCGCAAAGATAGGGAGACAAAAAGAGGTGGAGGCATGTTAATCTACACTAAAGACAACCTAACTGTGTCAAACCTAACCCCGAAGACAGACACAGCCCCAGACAGTGAATCAATATTCATTCATATCACCCTCGGCCAGTCCACGTACCTCACGATAGGATGTGTCTACAATCCACCTAAGATGGCTCTCCAATCCCTGGAGGCCATCACTAGTTCCACGACCAAAGATGTCACCACAGAGCTTATCATAATGGGGGACTTCAACCTAAACTGGGCCCAGGACCCCAACAAAGACCTCATGTCCCTGACACAAGTGGCTAACCTGACTCAGGTTATTTCAGAACCCACCAGGTTGAATCATAAGTCTGGGAACCACACCATCCTGGACTGGGCTCTGGTGACAAACCCCACCAATATCCAGGAGGCTAGGCTCATGGCCGATGCTTTGAGTGACCACTCCCCAATATTCTGTATCTGGAGGAATAATGTGCCCAAAGTCCAACCCAGAATATTGACCGCCCATGATTATTCTAATTTCTTGGAGGCCCAATTCAATGACTACCTCAAGAGCCTGGACTGGAGTCCCATCAGGCTCCTCCCGTCCTTGGATGCAGCACTAGAATACTTCCAAAACTCTTTGACTACCACAGCCAACCTCTTTGCCCTGTTAAAGAAGCTAAGAGTACAGGTCAGCTGCTACAAGTGGATCTCCCCAACTCTTAAAGCTCTGATGATCAGCCTGAACAAGGCCTGGAAGAGGTTCAAGAAGTCCTCTCTCCCGTCCGACCTTGCGACATATAAAGCCCTGCGGAATAGAGGTAAGAGCTCAATAAAACAGTCTAAAAGGGAGTATGTCACCAACCTTCAAAAAAATAGCCTAGGAATCCCTAAATTATTCTGGTCCCATATCAATGAGCTGATCAAAGGGAACTCAAAGGCTGAACCGGGCCCTATGGAAGCCAACAGTAAGCTAGTGCATGACAGCCCACAATTTGCCTCAGCCCTCAACCAACACTTCACCAACCTTGAAGCATATAAGGCTGGACTACCCCCTCACCCCATGGCACCCAACGACTCCGAACCCCCAATACTACAATGTCCACTCTTCCACTTCAGGTTGGTCAGGTCTAAAGAGGTACTAACCCTACTGAGGGCCCTGAAAATCAAAGGCACAGGCGGACCAGACAGAATTAACCCCAGGCTGCTCAAAGATGGTGCCCAATCACTCGCCAGACCTTTGACCTGGCTCATAAACAGATCTCTGCTGGAAGGCACCATTCCATCCCAGTGGAAACAGGCTAACGTGGATCCCATCCACAAGGGTAGCTCCAGGGAGCACATGGGTAACTACAGGCCAATTTCCCTTCTCTGTCTGCTTGCCAAACTGCAGGAAAGACTAATATATAGTCAACTCCTCGACTACCTGGTGACTCACCAGCTTCTGGCCTCTCAACACGGTTTTCGAATGAACCATGGCACGGACACTGCCCTCACGAACCTCACGACAGAAGTACTCAGAGCCATGAACAAAGGGACACCCACTGGCATGGTATTCATTGACCTATCCAAGGCCTTCGACCTTGTTAACCACAATCTCTTGCTAGTAAAACTTAAAAAGATAGGCTTAGACCCCCTGGCTCTTAAGTGGCTTGAGAGCTATTTATCCGGCCGCACCCAGAGAGTTAGCTGGAAGGGGGTGCTATCTGATCTGATACCCTAAAGGATAGAGTACCACAGGGCTCAATCCTTGGTCCCCTACTTTTCTCGTTGTTTACCAATGATCTGTACCTACACTGCAGGGGAAGCACAGTAGTACAATACGTGGATGACACTGTTTTTTACCGCTCCTTGGATAACCTGGAGGCGCTCAGCCCCTTACTCCAATCTGACCTCATGTCACTGGAGAACTGGCTAAAAGCTAATAGAATGGTCTTGAATGCAGGCAAAACAATAGCCATGCTGTTTGGGGCCAGATCCCTAGGGCAAGATAGGACCAGCTTCCTACAGCTTAAGTCACTGGCTGGAACCAGCATTGAAGTTGTGTCCTCCTTAAAATACCTAGGGCTAATGCTTGACCAACGTCTCACCTTCAAGAACCATGTTGATCAAGTGACCAAAATCATCCATGGGAAACTTGGCATCTTGTATCGTATTAAAGATCAGTTAATACCAGAAGCCAGACTCTCCATTGCTGCTGGCATCCTGCTCCCCACTCTCACCTATGCAGCCCCTGTAATACAGGGAATGGCCAAGCTGGAGGTCCACCGGATGCAGATTTTATACAACAAGGTAACGCGGTTTGCTGCTCACGATCACTCCAGAAGTCACCACTGTGACATGCTTGCCAAACTACAGTGGTCTTCTTTTGAAGCACATCTCCAATTCCCTCTCCTCTGCTTAGCATTTAAATTACTCAGCCCTACAGCTCCACCTAGCCTCTCATCAACCTTAGCCTCCAAAAATAACCCCCGAACCCTGAGGTCCACAGGGAGGGCTCTACTAGAAACCCCCAGGGTCAGGTCCAGCGTTGGCCAAAAATCATTCTCCTCCACAGCCCCCCAGATGTGGAACAAACTTCCACCAGAGATACAGGAAGCCCTCTCACTCATGAACTTCTGCACCAGGCTCAAGGCTCATCTTGTCGAGGCAAGCACTTGCTTATGTCATGGCACCTGACAGCACCCCCCCACAGACTCATTCCTATCACCTTACCTACAAGAGTTGTGCCAATCCATTTTTGATAGTTTGCCTCTACTGTTATGAATCAATGTCAAAAACGGTAACTATTGAACGAGTATGTCAGTTAATTACCTGTTTACTATCTGTTTTCACCACGTATGCCATGTAATTACATGTAATGCCACTTAATGTATCTCCAGGTCGCCCCTGAAAAAGGGACCTTCGTGGCCCAGCCGGCCTACCTGGTCATCAATATTCAATACATAAATAAATAAATATAAAATCAACACTATATCTATAAGCAATTCAAAACAAAGAGACCAAGCAAAAAAGCAAGCAAACCCCAAGTCCTTTAAATAACAATGGTCACCCCGGGGTATATTGTCATTGGACCCACATAACCTGACCAATTTTGGCAATATCCAAAAGCACTTTCTAAAGATTACATATCGTGCAGACCCATAGGTTATTCACATCCCTCTGACATACGATGTCCAATTCTACTGATATAGAATGGATCATTTCCACAGATGGTGCTTGTTTTGTTGTAAGGAGAATGTACATCATGCTTGCCACAAATAATAGTAAAGAAAACCCCTATAATATCTGCAGCCATAATATTCCAACTAGGAGGATGGAAATCAAAAATAAGACAGTCATAAGGTATTTGTGCCACCTCAGGCCCATACAGTACCACTGATTAGCCATAAAGCTCCAGAAATCTTGGGTGAAAGGACATGTAAAAATAAGTGTTCCTGGGTTTCAAGAGTATTGTTGCACCCATGGTGGGGACAATTTCTTTCCTCTAAACTCCTATGTTTACATTAGCCTTTAACTCCTAGACACCCAGGAGCACTCAGTCACAGGACATCCCACATCTGTGGAGGTATCTTTTTACTGGTCAGAAAACACACAGATGTATTGGTGTGGTCTACTGGAGAATTGTGAAACTCGGGGGCTACAAAAAATATGGTTGACATAATAGACTCATACAGCCCTTTCCTTGTGGATGATCTCAATCATAACTGGAGTCAAATTAGATTGTCTTACTTTTATACCAGCAGCCAACAAATAACCCAGATATCGGGGTCCAGAGTTTAAATGGGGCAACCATACCTGGAAATAGGGAACCCATACTCTGTTATCCTCTTTCAGGATCTTTGAAAATTTAAAAAGAAAAATGCTACAAGATTTATCATATGCACCCCCCTTTATTTATTAGTGCCTCTCTTTAGCCATGGCCAAATTCCACCCCCTTCACTGAAGTATACCAGTTAACTATTCCAACCCCATCATTTCTTCCTAAGCTGGTATCCATCTTCTTGCCTTTCTCTCTCCTTTTAAGTGAACATTCTGGCTATACCCAGTTATGAGCCCATCTGTTGTAAAGGCCCTCTCACTCAAATGTTGATGTACATAGGTATATTTTTCTTCTTTGTATAATATTTCATTATGTTTTGCCATGTTACTGTAGTATGATTTTTGTATGACCAGGTCTATCTTGCAAATGAGCCCTGCTCAATGGTGCCCACCTGGATAAATAAAGATTTTGATTGATTGATTGATTGATAAGTTATTCCACTCTTTATGGGGTTCAAATGACTCCCCCAGAAAAAACATGAAAAATACTGTGCAGCTTCACTTCCACATTAATGGCGGGCACATAGCTCACGTACAAAAACTGAAGAATCACTAAGGAGTTTATAAGGAAACCCTACTTTTTCTTGAGATATTATCCCAGTTTTCCATTTTTGTACTAGAGTCCCTGACATAGTAAAACAGAATTTTCAGTTATATCTGGCCATATTCTCTGTTAGAAACCAGATTCCTAACATATCTATTAATGCCCCCACAATTTTAATCTTGGCTATTTAAGTGACTTTGTTCTGACAGATTCCAGTATCAATGCCTTTACTTTTGACTGTGTTTACACCAGAACTGGATGCCAGAGAAATGTTTTTCAAGATCCCCTCCAGGACCAAACCAGCTGATTTGTCCCATAGAAACAGGAATATCATGTGCATATGCCAATACCTTCCCCAAGGGGGGTACCACCACTCAACTCAGTACCTGAGAGTGCATTGTGCTGGTGCAGACAATGCAAGAGGGGACCAATTCTGAAAACATATAGTAAGGTACTTCTCTCAATCGACTACCCACCCATCCATTAATTAAAGGACAGACACATGCCTGCCTATATATACATTCTATTCACCCAATAAAAGTAGATGGAATGCCATAATCTTTTAAAACTCAGGTATCCATGGGCTAGCTTATCAAATGCCTTTTCCGTATCAAGGGATACGGCATTACCAGAAACTGACCCTCCTGCTCCCCTTTCAAAGATTTCTCTAATAACCAACAACTTATCTTAAATTGATCTATTTGGTATTGTACAGAATTAATGGGGTGAGATAAGACACTCAGACACTTTCCTCAATCTTTTTGCTAGAATCTTAGACAAAATATTTTGGTCAACATTGACACTTCATTAACCAAAACAGGGTTAGTAAAATAATTCTTTAGACTCCCTCAGAGCCAGCACCTGTATCTGCTACAGAAACTGTGGTATTGCCATCACAGAGGCAGGGGCAAAAAGCTTGGACACATAAAGTGCATCATTTCAGTCATCTGGGAAGTCTGAGAGCCATCCGGTTCAAACAAACCAGAAAAGACCTGGAGCTCCACTCTTTTTTGGCACTGTAGAAGCATCAAACAACTATTAGTTCCCTGGGCTCTGAACTGTAATTCTTTTTGTAAAATGGAGGCCCCATCATACTGGCAAGGTATCATAGCCTCCTTTAACCTTCCTAATTTTGAGCTGTATAATTCCCCAATTTCCTGTTTGAGAGGTTGGTTAAGGTGTGCAGTTGTGAGTGCAGTCCCAAGTATTGTTCATAAGCTGAGCTGGACCAGTGGGAGGATATCTGTGAAAACAATTTCTTAAAATGTTTCTTAGAGTTTCCCTACTAGTCCACTATAGAATCATGCACACTACACTGACAATATGGCTTCCCACTGTTGTGCCATTTTATCTGCACCCACTGTTCAGATGGCATGGTGGAGTTCAGATGCTAGACTCCCTTTCCTTTAGGTGGGGAGGCTGCTGCTGAACAGGAACACTGTACCACCATAGTGTCAGACATCTCTATTGGCTGGGGTGTGGCATCAAAGACCTCAAAAGAGTGAGACATAAAAATGTAATCTAGTCTATTGGTTATGGTACCCTTCAAGAAAGTATGACTCTCTGTGCTTTGCAGCGTATGATATGCATCATTTAACCCCACAGTGGTGACCATACCAAACAAAACATTCGAATCACAATATACCTTGTTGTTCTGTTTGTCTTCTGCACCCTGGGGACTAGAACAGTTGAAATCCCCCAAGACCACTGTTCTGGTAGTAAATAGGAAAGGGCAAATTTCTTTAAACACATCAATTCGCATGGCTTTAGTTGTGGTGCATATGTGGGTATATACCCTCAGATGTTGTTCCTCCTGGTTTACATCAATCATTAAATCTCTGCCGGCATGGATGTCCATCAACCTTGAAAGCTGCCAATTTGTGCCCCTAAGCAATATTCCCACACCATCACACAAGTCTTCGCCAGGAGACCAAAAGGAAGGGCCTGCTGTCCATTGTGCTTGTGTCTGTACAGATTCAAATATGTTTTTTAACCTCATGTCTTGCACTATGAACATATTCCCAGGTTGCAGGAGAAAAAGGGTAGCTAGGCATTTCTTCTGTGACTTCATGTTGTTCACATTAAAGGGACTGCTCGTGATTGGTACCGGTATAATGAGTGCAGTCATGCACTCTGTTACTATATTAGACAGCAAACAGGAGTGTCGGCACATGGACGGCCCCCATGGCTAAGCTGTTGTTCATGTCATCAGAGGGCTGACCATGGAGGACACTGGGAATTGTAGTTACTGAACATGGCAATCAGAGGGGTTGCAGAATTGGCAAGACAAAACACTAAACTACCTTTCAGTAAGTAAGCAAAAAAATTATTTTTCAGTGCGTGTTGCTTAATTAGGACTTCACAGTCCCGCAGCATGTCTAAAGGGGAACTTTTTTATATAGCATTTTTCAGCTAATCCACATGGGCTGGCAGGTTTCTCTCCGCGACGGTGCTCATATCACCCAGTGCCCTACGTCCCGATTCAGCATCCCTGGGTGATTCCCCATGGATTCCCCACCACCAGAGGGACTGAAGGCAGGAGCACTGGATCCCACTCCCTCCCCCACAGCTCAATCCAAAAGCCCAGGAGTTACCGGAATAGGGATCACAGCAGGGGCTGTCATGGAGCCTGCCAGACCCATTTTCCATTTTTCTCCCATCCCCTGTTGCAGATGCACATACACGCGTGGAGACATGCACACACTGCAGTCCTGCAATGCCCTCCCTTTGTGTTGCCCACAGTCCTGGACTACCCGCCAGGCCTTCACCTGGTGGCAGTCATTTAGCAGGAGTGACAACCCACCCACCCCAGAAGAGGAGAGCAGTCCACCGGATACCCAATCCTCTCCCTCCCTGGCTGACCCCCAGCAATTTATGCTCATTCCTGAACCTGGGTCGCTGGCATGGTGCAAAGTGTGGCGCCCAGAGTCCCAACCCTCAGTGCCACTGGGTCAGCCTAAAGGGGAACTTTAATTGAAGCCACAGTTAAAGAATCCATACAACAAAGGAAAGAAACAAATATCCAGATAAACATTATGAATTGCCTCTGATCCTTAAAAGGCATGTTTATATGCAACCTACCTGAAGCGTTGCCGTCTGAATAGGCTCCCTCCACTCTGATCATACCACTGCCATCCTCTGTTTACATGCTGCAGCTGTGCACTGTTTCTGATGGCCTTTCTGTATTTTCAGTGTATTTCCAGCCAGCAGCATGAGAAGAGGCTGTGCAATGGTGGTCTGCATCAATCTGGGTGTTGTGTACTATTTAGTCGCTGGCTCAGAATGGCCCTTCCACTACACTATCCCAGGAAAAAAAGAGATCACTCTGAGCCACAATGCATGTAGCCAGTGTGATGCAGCTTGCATTTACATGTCCTTGCAGGCACCAATTAGCTGCTCTGCTCCACTCAAAATGGTGTAGACTTTATTGTGTAAATGGCACTATACACTGGGATCTGGTCCTGTTTCTTTCCTTTTTTGATGAAGAGTCCTCAGCTTGGAAATCCTCCTGTTCTGAAAAGAGATCCTTTTGAAAATACACTGAGGAGACTTTTGAGTCCTTGTCTTCCTCTTCAGTATCCCTCTACATTTTTTACTGCGCAAAACTGCAAACCTATTCGATACTGGAACTGGTGTAATCTTAGATGATTTGGGCTTGTGACTACAGCCCCTCTTTGTTCTGGGCACTGGAAGCATTTCCACATTCCCAGAGGGTGGGGGGTCGGGTCAAGATTTCCACTCTGAGAAGTGGCAATTGGTGTGTTGTGTGTGGGGGGTATCTCCTGCCTTGCATCCCCAGAACTTGCACTAGGGGGTTTGTGTGGTTCTATTGGCTGGAGATATATTGCTGGCCATGAAGGATTTTCCGGCTCTTCCACCAGAATTTCTGGGACAGCAGTTTCTCTAGGAGGCTTTTCTAAAGAAGTTTCACTAGCCACATGGAAAGTACTGCCATTAGGGGATCAAAACAGGTTGCGGGTCAGAAGAAGGGCCTGGTGTCAGCCTTGCTGTGCAATGGGTAGCTGACTCAGCAAGTCTCTTTGGTGGCCATTCTTGCTGGGCCTTTCCGATAAGGTGGTCTTAATCACAACCATCATCCCTATTGTGGGAGGCCCGGGGCAATGTCTGAAAGAGTGCCCATGCTCCTCATAGAAATTGCAGCAAAATGGATTAGGACAGGAGGCACTGTTGTGCCCATAGGAGAGGAACAGACAACATTTTTGCTCTCCATCTCTTCCCCCTCTCTCGTACCATTTATAGTGCAGTCTCAACTATAGTTTAGCTTACTCCTGGTGCCCGAGGGCCAGTGGTAACTAACTGTTGTGCTTGCTTGCTTTGGTTTGCAGTAGAGACTTTCCCCATTACCTGGGACAACAGCTTCAGGCAAGACTTTATTTGGGCAGACACTGTTGTAAGCACCTTTGGTGCTGAGTCAGTATGTCTGGGCTTTTGTTCAGCAGGAAAATCAATCCCTGTTTTAGGCTGAGCCACAGATTCATCAGTCTGCTCTGCACCCTCTGTGCTGTTGGGCTCACCGCTGGGGAACACAAGTCTGGAGCTGTCTTCTCAACTCAATGATGGACCAGTTGAGTGAACAGTTTGCAGTCTCATTTTTAGTGCTGTGTGGAAGGATAACGTTTTCTGATGCTCAGACGCCCCTGGGAAGTGAGCTTAACTGTCTACCCAATGCAATCATTTCTGAAGCTCTAGTTGCTTTTCCTGGGAGTCACTGCCCATCTTCTGCCTTCTCCCATCATGCTGCTGTCAAAGCGTGCTCTGCAGGCAAAACTGTAGTGTCTAGCAGTGTCACAGTGGGGCAGCCTTTACGAAGCCCCAGCTGATGTCCTGCTTCCAGTGCACTGCACCCAACTGCTGTCTTTGATGCTGTCAGCTCAGATAGTGTCTGCACAATACTCGTCTATGTGGAAAGGTCTGCTGACCTTCTGTTCTTCTGCATCAGCTCACCTCCATTTGCCATTGTTAATGCTGCATCTTCCTATGCAAACAGTTTGATTAGCAAGGAAAGTCTTTCTGTAATCCCTGCTATCAGCAGGGCTGGTCTCTACTGTTCATACTTCCAACGGAAGCACCATTCCAGTTTCATGATTCGACTGTCTACCTGTGCCAAGAGTTACAGGTACTTTCTATTTTGTTTTACTCCTGTTTGCACTCTCAGACTGAGACAAATCCAGTGTGCTGTTAATCTTTTCACTAACTGGTACAGAGGTATCCATTTCCATATCCATGTAGCTGAAAACAAGTTCAGCTACAACAGTTCAACCTCTTCCTCCCTCCTAGCCTCACCAATTCCAGGGTCAGCCACTTTGCATGCAGCAATACAGCCACAGCACCCCCCTCTGAAGAGTAGGGGAATTTTTTTATTAAAATAAAGTGAAACAAAAACTCTTACAATATACAAATCAAAAACCAGAAAATGAAAATTACATACCTACCTTAATTATGATCTTTCTGTGTATCTTCACCATTCATCACAGATGGGTATCTGCCGTCAGGACCCCGCGGGAGCTTTTTTTTTTTTTTTAAGGTAGGCGGAGCTGACACACTGTGTGGCGCTCGCAGGTTGGCCGTTAGGTTGTGTCGACTCCGCCTGCCTGCCAGTTCTGAGTCGCCAGAGAGGTAAGAGGAAGGGAGTGGAGGGTGGGACAAGGAAGTCCAAGGGGCAGAAAAAGGAAAAGATGCATGAACTAAAAGGAGAAATAACGATTAACAGGACAGAAAGAGAGTAGTTGGGAAACTGAATGGGATTGGGAGGGGCCCCAATCTCTGGAAAAGGAAGAGAGAGGTAGGGTGGGTAAAGAATTTAGGAAGAGAGGGGAGAAGGTTAACACATCCCAGTCCCTGGTCCATCTCCAGATTGTATAGGAACTGCAAGGAGTAGCAATGCTTTCTGCCAGAATTCAAGGCACGGAATAGCTGGCAAACACTCCAGATAAGCAGAGTCGGCTATTCTGGAAGAAGGACAGGGTACAGAGATTCAACATCTTCTCAAGGAAAAATTTTTGGTAAAAAAAGGGATTTTTTTGTTTTTTAGGAGAAATAGGTTGGATGGAAACGGGGAGGAGGAGAGAAGGAGGGCAACTGCCAACTCCCACCCCACAGAGGTGGAGCCAAGGCACTGGAGAAGGAGTGCCGCCCGAGCTGTCCACTCTCCCTGGAACATTACTCCCCTGTGTGTCCCTGTTTTATGCCACTCCTAAAGAGGAGAGGGGGAGGGCACAGAAAGGGAGGGGGACCCAGAGACTGAGGCCCCAGTGGGACAGAGGGTGGGGTTGTGATGAATGGTGAAGATACACAGAAAGATCATAATTATGGTAGGTACGTAATTTTCATATCTTATCTGTGTCAATCTTCACCATTCATCACAGATGGGTGAGTACCGAGCCTCCCTGAAGGGGGTTTTCTTTTACACCCTAAGGAACAGAATCCCTTAGCCCTCAGTGGGTGACACACTAAGGGGGGGGGACTGTCAGGGCCTGGAGAGGCCCGAGAGTGGGGAGAGAGAGAGAGGGAGTCCCCCCAGAGGGGGAAGGAAGTTGCCCTGACAAGCACCATCTCACTCTGTGGGAGAAGAGATAGGTTCCCTGGTGAGTGGAGTTAATCACTCTACGCCGGGCCAAGGGTGACAACCGGGAAAGATGCAACCATGCCATCTGCCTAGTGCAGATCGCTGTCCCTATGACCCTGGTAGCTACCTCATTGGCATCATAGGATGCCCTCGCTTGGTGCCTTGCTAGCTCCAGACCACGTGCAGAGAGTGCAATGGCTTGTCTGGTTTGCTCTGTGTTAGGCAATGAGGCTAGGAGGTGACCTAGCCTGGACCACAAGAACCTGTCATAGGCTGCATAGTGGGCCTGATGTACAGAGATAGAAAGAAGTAACCGTGCCGAGTAGAAAGTCCTCCTACCCCAGAAATCAAAATCCAAGGAGTCTTGATCTGGGGGCCGGTCACGGTGAAAGGACGTGAAGCCCATCAGGAGTATCCAACTGCGTCAATCCAGACTGTGGATGAGGCACGGAACCTGGAGACTCCGGAGGTGTGCAATGCCTCTGGCTGAGATCCCTTGAGGCAGGAACTCCAGAGAAGGGCCTCTGCCAGGAACGCAATGACGCCTCCCAAAAGGGAGCCAGTCAGGGTGGCACCACAAGGATGGCCTCGCCAAAATAGCCTAGAAAGGTGTGTGCCGAGTGTTCAGGATTGCTGGTAGTGGAAGGAGTAAGGTGCAAGTCCTCCAACATCCTCACAAGGAATCGCTCATACTCAGAGAGATTAGCAGCTGGAAAGATGTGGACAGAGGATTCCTCTCCCCAGAAAAGGGGGATGAGGAGCTGGAGGTCACCGGCTGTTCAGTGGGTGGCTGCATGGGGGGAGGTTGAAAAACCTGGCTGTCCATCGCCCTAACGTAAGCAGAGAACTGAGCAGCCACCGCTCTGAACTGCTCCCAGGTGAGAGGCCCGCTAGGACTGAGGATACCTGGGAGCACAGGAGAGTGTGGCAGAGGGATGGGGACAGAGCCGAGAAGAGATGTCGGCTGACCTCCACCTGGGCTAAGGAGCGGACCGTGGGCACCCACGGAAGAAGGCGCCTCGGAAGACCCCACAGCCGACAGCTGAACAACCAAATCGGTACTGCCTTGGCTGCACCCGGAAGAATCCCCCCTGTGAGGTGACTGGGGCCGTATAGGTCCAGAAGGACGGTCCCCTACCTCAAAAGAACGGGACTCTCTCAAAGAGACTGAGGAGGAAGAGCAGAGATCCACACTACGGCTTCTCCCAGGGCCCGGGTGGACCCCAGAAAAAGGCCGACGTGCTGACCCCACATCCCTTGACCCCTCAGAGTCTGAAAGAGCCCTCCTCCTCTAGAGGGCCAGCCTAGGTAGCTGGCATCTCTGGGCAGCCCCCGAAGGGGTTATCCAGGGTGCAGTACCCACCCCTTCTGTAGGTGTTCCGATCGAACCCAAAGCTGGGCACACCACTGGAGGGGGTACCACAACTGAGGGGTCAGTGAAACTGCCAAGACCAGGCTGCAGAGCTATGGTGGCCTGCGCCACTGCTTGCTGGTCAGCACCCCTGACCCTAGTCTCGGTAGCCACCGACCTCACCTCAGAAGGGAGCTGATTCCGAGTTGTTGAGGAGACTACCATGCTACCCACCTCAACAGCCAACCCCAAAGGGTCAGACTGCACATCTGACTCAGAGCTCGACTCCGTCTCCGAGGAGGTAGAGTCCGAGACCCTGTGCCAAACTGGGAGGGCAGGAAGAGCCATCTTTGACAATGGGTCCAGAGACCAAAACTGTGTCGAGCCGGTGCCAGCACCTCTCGCAGCCACGAGAGTGGAATCTGCGGGAGACACGGCCCTAGCCCAAACAAGAGATCCAGAGCTAGGACCAGTCATAGCGCCATCCAGTCCCACGGCACTGCGAGCAGCGCCGAGGGCGGAGATGGCACCAATGACAGCCCTGGCAGCACCATCGGCACCACCGATGGTGCTGCCCAGTTCCCCAGCACCGCGAATTGCGCCGAGGGCAGGGGCGGCTCTGAAGGCAGCGCCAAAGGTGGACATGGCACCCAGCATGGCACCGCCCGGCTCCCCAGTGTAGCAAGCGGCACCGAGGGCAGCGGCGGCATTGAGGACAGTGCCGACAGAGGAATCTGAAGGCCCCACAGCACCGAGCCTCAAGGACACGGCCCCGTGCTCAACCTCGGCACAGAGGACGGTGCCGAGGCGAGACATGGAAAAGGATGGTGCCGTAGTAGTTCTCACAGCACCACTAGCAGTCCTGGCACCGCGAATGGCTCTGACAGAGGTCATGGTGCCACACGACAAGTTGGCGCCGATGACGGCTCCATCAGGGCCCATGGCGCCGTGAACAGCGCCGAGGCCTCCAACAGCGCTGGTTGACACCATCGAGGATGGCACTGACCCGGGCCTTGCGACCCATGGGACCAACATCGGGGGAGCCTTCACCCCCCGAAGGGGCGATTGCCATGGCAGTACCTCCCTCCCGCCCCCCGGAAGGAACAGGATGGGCCTCCTGCACTGCGGAAGAAGCCTCAGCAATGGCTAGGCAACAAGTAGCTGAGGCTCCCTCCTCCTTGGTCCGTATAGAACCAGGAGGGGACTCGGAGGAAAGGCCAAGAGAGTGTGGCTTGGCCCGACAGTGCACCCAACTGTGAAAGTCGGGCAGACTCGCTACTTGGTGCTTGATGACCTGGCGGTCCATGGAGAAACAGGCATTGCACCTAATCCATGTCATGAAGTGGGCCAAGACATGAAAGACACCGGTCGTGCTGGTCGGTGACGGAAAATTTTCAGCCGCATGGGCACCATCGCATGGGGGGCAGACCCGTCTTGGAAGATTTCTTGCCCTCCGACCGAGACATGACCTATGTGAAAAAAAAAACCCGCCAAAAACAGACTCAACGTCGAAAGAAAAATATAATAATGGAAAGATCTTACCGGGTGATGTCAAGTAAGGCAACACAGAACTGGCAGGTGGAACCAATGGACTTTGACATGAGAAAATCGTAGGGAGAGAAACTGTGAAGCAGGCCTCAAACTTTCTTCAGCTTCCACACGAGGTGAACTCTACGGCAGGAGATGAAGAACTGGCAGGCAGGTAGAGTCGACACAACCTAACGGCCAACCCGCGAGCGCCACGCAGTGCATCGGCCCTGAGGGCGGCGCTGATGGTGTGTCAGCTCTGCCTACCTTTAAAAAAAGCTCCTGCGGGGTCCTGACCTCCAGCAGATACCCATCTGTGATGAATGGTGAAGACTGACACAGCTAAGATCATCAGTTACACAGCATACACAAAACATCTGGGTGAAACAAAAGAAGAACAACTAAAACTTAATATCAAACAGTATTACAAAGAAGTCAGATGAAGTGAGTGAGAAAAGAACATCAAAAAATGTGACAATAAGAAAGGAATACACCATGCATGGAAGTATCCACAAAGGCAGTCATGTGCCCTAAATCCGCAGTTTAATCAAACTCAAACCATTTAATAGCTTTACAAAATTGTCACCCATTCACAACACCACTAGTAGACTGGTACATAATGTACACTTTAGAGAGGCCATTTTTATGGCTACATCGACAGAGCCACGCTGACGTATTGCTGAAACACACAAGAAAGAAGGGGCGGTGGAAGCACGTGACTGGATTCCTTCCCTCTGTTCTTCCACAGTGCTGCAGTCACTGCTTTACTGTTATTTCTTCACCGCCACTCCCCTCTGCAGCCACAGTAGCCCCTCTCCATGGACTCACTATTTGATTGCTGCCTGTCACTTCTGTTTCGCGGAAAAAGAAAAGAGCCCACCTTGCCCAAGATAGCTGCTGTGAGCTCAGTGCACATGCGTGATTTCACTTCTGCAGTTGCGCATGCACAATTTCACTTCTGCAGTAGCAGTGAGGTCACACATGTGCAAGGAGCTCATGGTGGCCATCTTGAGCATGGCGGGCTGTTTTCTTTACTGGCAAAACAAAACTGCATTTTGTTTTTGGAGTCCCGTGAGTGCTCTTAAAACAGCATACCAGTCGTGTTGGCTCTGACCAGAGTTTGTAACATTGGAAATGATCTCCTTATAATTCACTGTATGCTGCTGAATAGTAAACACCCAACGTGCCTGCCACTTACAGTATTTCAATAGCAAAAAAAAGTATCCACACCATGCTGCATTGATACTGAGACCATCTGTCTGACAAAACACCTAAAACCAATTCCTCCTACTGCAGTATCAAAAACCCAGGCCCTGTCCCTCCCAGAGCTAGGTCATTTGTCCCCAGGTGGACAATGATATCCATCTCCCCCTTCCTTCCTATAGCCAAGGCCCCTAGAATTCTGCAGCCGCAGAATTTTGCGCAGAACTTACAATCTACCACAGAACTTCTGCGGTGCCGCAGAATTCACTCTTCTTGGTGATTTTTTATTAATATTTCTGTTTATACATAGAATCTGGTTCCCTTCCCCTCTTTTTATATCCTAAACCCCCCATATGTTCAGAATGTGATGTTATCATTGCTATAACATCATACATTAGCTAATGAAATGGCTGCATTCTGCAACAGAAATGAACAGTCACTTATCTACCACAGCTCCCACTGCCAGACGGTGGCACAGCACATCATGCATGGTGATATTTGCTCAACCTGCACTACAGCCTAATACAATTTTCAGTCTTACATTGTTGCACTAGGGCCAACTTAAACAAAACCTTATCAATAGCACAGACCTGTTAAGTCCATACCTCACTTTGTACAAACTTATTTGTGCCTTTAAGGTATAGAGACGCTATCTGAAATGAACAACTGGTAAAATTAATTTAACTGTCTAAATTTTTAAGAAAAAAAAGTAATTATGCCCAGAAAAGTGAAATGTAATAATGTGTAGACCTGTTGAAAGAATAGACCTGTTAAATAAATAATTGCACTGTACGCATTTTTGCCAGGGCTATTGATTACATATTGTCACTGGTTGATAGAATCACCTAAAAGTTATTGAGAAATGTTGTGTGCAGGGACAGCTGTTGGGCCAGAGGGTAGCATGCTGTGTTTCCGTGCCGGCAACTCGGGTTCCGAGATTAGCTCTGGGAGCTGGCTGGGCAGCACAAGGATTGGTGGAACACATCACTGTTCGAGCCTGGGAAGTGTGGTGCAGTGTTCTGTCACATGGTGGACATATTGTGATGGACCGGAGAGCTGTATCTCACAATTGGTTCACATGCATGTCATGGCCTGATGGTGTTATGCAGTGTGTCAGGGAAAGCAGGTTGACAGGAAAAATGAGTTTTGCAATAACTCCTCTATTCCATTTCCAATGGGACCTGTATGAATGAGGATGCAAGTTCATGGAAATAAAAAAAAAAAAAAAAAAGTGTGTGTGTCTGTGTGTGTATATATATATATATATATGTGTGTGTATATATGTGTGTGTGTGTGTGTATATATATATATAATATATATATATACACACACACACACACACACACACACACACAGTATCTCTGTCTCTCTCACTACACACACACACGCATATTTGTATGTATGTTACAGGTTGCATATAAATATATAAGTGACGCACAGTGGGAACCTCATGAGTGGTGTAGAAAGCACATACAAATATATAAGTGATAGACAGTGGAAACCTCATTAGTGGATAGATAGCATGCATATAGAAATACCTTATCACATAAGATCCCCTCTGCATATGTCATTTATGCAACAGGCTAGGACCTTAAGGGAGAGACATTTGTTTTGCTTTTTTAGGCATAAAATTATTTTTATAATTGTTATTTTTTGAACTAGTGTTACTGTGCTTTCCACCATCCTGATTGCTATAACCACTGCCATGAAAGTGAAGTCAGGATGACAAGCTGACACTGTGATGTGGTAGTTTGTTAGTGCCGCAGAACTTCAGCAGAAATTACAAACCACCGCCGCAGAAGTTCTGCAGTAAATGGTAGTCTTGCCACAGAACTTGGTCCCACTGTGCCGCAGAAAAGTAGGGGCCCTGCCTATAGCCCTCGCAATCCTCTGGCTATGCTTTCCATCCCGCCGAGCCAAAGTAGCCAATAACATCCCAAATCCCTTACTATAAAGACATTCTAAATGTAAGTGTTCCTGCATCTCAGGTATCCCTATGCATCTGGTCATGGACTCTGATCTATACTCTTATGTTTATGAGTATTTTTAACACCAGCATGGCCCTGGCAAGAACGCCAGACCACATCTCAAGTATGAACTGGCAACCTGTTCTCCTGCAAGTATTTCAGCACTGTATTCGTCTGTGTACTGGGGCGTCTGTAAAATTCCACTTCTGGTTCAATCACCGGGCCTAAAATAGTTTCATACAACTTCTTTCTTGAGGCTTGTTGGACCTGATCACAGGAGAGGTGCCAAACCTTTGCCTTTTTCAGGAAATCAATAACATAATCAGACAACACTGATTTCACAATTTGTTTAAAATGTACAGTGCCAATATGCCATGAAGGAATGAAAACCTCTAATCATTTTAAACAAAATGTGATATCAACTGAGTCTGGAATAAAAAAAAACACACAGGAAGGACAGGAGGTAGGAAATGTGTGGAGTGGTGCAATGCAGTGGTTGTGGGGCAGCAGTCTACATGGAAACCTTCCGGAGGCTGTGGTGCTGTCCCATCTGCATGTGCCTCTCTGGGTGGAGGGAACAGATCTCAAGGCTCCAAACAGCACTAGAAGAGAGTCAGGAGAATGTTGCTAGACTCAAAGTCATGGCTGGCAAGGAATCAGAGGACCATCTCTCCTGCGCAGGGACCACCTAGCCAGACACCACTACCTCAAAGGTTGCCAAAGGAAGGAGCAGTTGGACTATGGTGGGTTCAAGGAGGGCAGGGTCGATAGAATTGGGAAGGCTGGGGGGGAGAGAGCATGTAACAGGCACATTTTTCATCCAGTGCCACTAAGAAACTTATACACCATTCTGGTAGAGCACGACTGCCATGAAGGGGTGCCTAACATGGTGGACAATGAGGATGTGGGGAACTGCATGAATGGAGTCCGGGGGGGCCCAGAGAAGGAGGAAGCAACTTCTGATGGGGAGTTGATAGTCAGGGGGTAGAGTTGGGGGAAGGAAAGGGGATAGAGAGGGAGGTTAAGTGCCCACTTGGCACATTGGCTCGGAGGGATGGAAAGCATAATCAGAGGATTGCGAGGGCTATAGGAAGGAAGGGGGAGATGGATGTCATTGTCCACCTGGGGACAAATTACCTAGCTCTGGAAGGGACAGGGGCAGTGTAGGAGCAGTTTAGGGAGTTGGGAAAGAGTCTTAGGCAGGTAGCATGCACTGTAGCATTTACAAAGGTGCTGCCTGTCTACAGCAGGGGCAAGGAGAGGGAGCTCTGTATCGAGGGCTTCAACTCATGGTTGAAGAAATGGTGCAGAGAGGAGGGGTATGGCTACACTGGGGACTGGGGCTCCACCTGGAAGGATCAGAGCTTGTACTGGGGGGATGGCCTGCATCTATCCAGGAAGGAAACAGCTGTCTTCAGTGGATAGTTTAAATGTTACTCTGAGGAACATTTAAACTAGCAAAGGGGGTTGGTGTAAGGCAAAGGGGTGGCAGAAACAGCCCCCACAGGTTGACATGGAGTGTAGAGAATTTCTGAGAGAAAAGTTTCTCACCAAAATGAAGGACAATAAGGTTGCAAGGGATCAGCATGGGGGGAAGGGGGAAAGAGAAATAGGTAGTATGAAAAGAAGAGGAAGGGGGGAGCAACTACAGAACATGAGAAGGGACACAAGTGGGACTAACAGAATCTGGACAGCCATGTGTGCCAATGCTAGAAGTCTGGGGAATAAGATACCGAACCTGGAGACCAATGTGGTGGAGGCAGACCTGGATATTGTAGTCATCACCAAAATGTAGTGCACTAAGAACTGTGACTGGGAAATGGTCATACCTGGGTACACAATGTTTAGAAGAGGCAGGATAGGAAGGAAAGCTGGGGGGAGTGGTGCTTTATGTTAAGTAAAACATCAAAGCAACAGAGGTACATGGAATTCGGAGGCGGGGGGTTCGAGGTGTTGTGGGTCAACCTTGAGTCGGGAAACAGAGCCATAATTCGGATTGGAGTGGTATACAGGCCTTCAGTACAGGGAGAGAAATTAGACAAAGAGATGTTGGAAAACATGGACAAAATGGCTAAGACATGGAAGGTGGTGCTGGTAGGGGACTTTAATCTGCCAGTTGTAGACTGCAGTCTACCTACTGCAACATCAGCTAGAAGCAGACACATCTTGGACTCCCTGCAGGGGGCTTTCCTCAGGCAGCTGGTCAATGAACTACTCATGATAGGGCAATACTGGACTTGGTACTCACAAACAGGGACAGTGAGGAGCACGTCAGAGCTGGAAGTCATCTAGGGACCAGTGACCATCGCACAGTATGGTTTTAAATAAGAACAACAGCGGAATCCAGCCACACAAGGGTGAGGGTCCTGGATTTCAGAAGGACTGACTTTGCAAAAATGGGGAGTACCTCTGAGAGTACTTGGCAGGAGGAAATGTGGGTGGGTGGGGTGGGGCAAATGGGTCAGTTTAAAAGACAGCATAGTAAAGACAACAAACTTGTACATCAGGCAAACAAACAAAAGCAGAAGGAGGTTCTCGAGGGTAGTGGCAGAAAAGAAAAGGACACAAACAGTGACATTCAGAAGGTATAAGGAGACCTAGAGAGAGGAGGACAGAGAAGTGTATCTGGGGAAATGGAGGGAGGCAGGCAAGGTAGAATGGAGTGCAAAAGCGCAAGCTGAGGAAAGAATAGGCCAGTCAGTACCGACGGGGACAAGACATTTTTCAGGTATATCAGTGAGAAAATGAAGACTATTGCACACTTAAAAAAGAAGGAACAGGGCTGTACTGAGGAAGACCAAGAAAAGGCAAACATCTTAAACAAATATTTCTGCTCAGCATTCATAGTTGAGGGGAAAGGGAAAGGACCACAGTTATGCACCAAGAGCTTGGAGGGAAGGGAAGTGGACACCAGTCCCTTCTCAAAGGAGAGGGACAGAAAAGCACTCTGGGGGTGGACAAAGTACCATGGGGCCAGATGGGGTGCATCCAAGAGTGCTAAAGGAACTCAAGGAGGTGCTAGCTGCACCCCTGACAGACTTGTTTAACAGTTCACTGGAGACTGGCACGGTCTCATAGGACTGTAAAAGGATAAAAGTAGACCCACTTCCCAAAAGTGATAGCAAGGAGAAGGTGGGAAATTGTAGGTCTATTAGCCTGACATCTGTAGTAAAGAAATTGATGGAAACAGGGTCCCGTAGTTGCCATATGGCGTTGGAACCATCCATTGCTGAACTCAACCCAAAATTACCACTGGGAGAGAATAAGTTAAAGGAAAGAATCATGGAACACCTGGAATCCAACGGGATGCAGGACCCAAGACAGCATGTCTTTACAGAGGGGAGGTCATGTCAAACAAATCTGATAGATTTTTTCGACTGGGTAACCAAGGATTGAGGAGGGACAGTGGATGAGGCCTAGCTGACTTAGCAAGGCCTTTGATACCGTTCCACATGGGAGGCTAGTAGACAAGTCAGGTAACATGGGGGTGGGCAATAAGGTGTTAACCTGGATAAGAAACTGGTTAGGAGACAGGAGGCAGAGTAGTAGTAGTAAATGGAGTTCACTCTGAGGAGGGAAGAGTGACCAATGGGACACTGCAGGGGTCAAAATAGGGCCAGTACCCTTTAATGTCTTCATCAGTGACATAGCAAAAGGACTAGAAGGGAAGGTGTGCCTCCTTGTGGATGACACCAAGATCTGCAACAGAGTAGACAGACAGGAGGGGATGCAAAGGATGGAGAGTGACTTAAAATGACTGGAGGAGTGGTCAAAAGATTGCAAGCTAAGGTTTAATGCAAAAAAAATGCAAAATAATGCACTCGGGTCACAGAAACCCGGTGGTGTAGTACAAAATGAGGGGAGAGATACAGGCAATGACCAAGCAGGAAAGGGACCTGGGGGTAACAATGTCGGATGACCTGAAGGTGGTCAGATAATGCAACAAAGCTATCATGACAGCTAGTGAGATGCTGGGGTGCATAGGTGGGGTATTAGCAGCAGGAAGAGGGAAGTGGTGTTGCCACTATATAGGTCCTTGGTAACACCCCACCTGGAGCACAGTGTCCAGTTTTGGAGGACGCATCTCAAGAAGGACATAGACAGGGTGTAGGCCATCCAAAAGAGGGCTACCAAGATGGCACAGGGTCTACATCAAAAGTCCTATGAGGAGCGACTAAAGGAACTAAACATGCACACCCAAGAGGAGAGGAGAGAGGAGGGATATGATTGAGACCCTTAAATACCTCACAGGGGTGAATAAGGTAAAAGTGGAAAGAGTGCTCTAGAACAAGGGGCCACAATACAAAGTTGGAGGGTGGTAGGTTCAGGAGAGATGTAAAGAAATACTTCTTCTCAGAAAGGGTGGTGGATGCCTGAATAGTCTTCAATTGGAGGTAGTGGGGGAAAAACAGTGGTGGGATTCAAAAAAGCCTCAGATAAGCACTAGGGAATCATAAGGGATTAGTAGAGGGTGGAAGAGAAAGTGCCGTAGACCTGGAAGGGTCTACAGCATAAGCACAGCAGCAAAGAAAAAGGGCAGACCGAATGGGCCAAGTGGCCCTTATCTGCCATCAGTTTCTATTTTTCTGTGTAATGCAACACTAATGGCACTGATGTCTTCTGTTTGTGCAATAAAGCAAGACAAATATTACAATGAGTGAAAATACTACCAAAAAAAATGGCAATGTCCCTATAAAGTACATTCAGCATTATTGGGTTCAACCTACTCCCCAAACTACTTCAAAAAATATACTCAACAAATGTGTTTCCATTCTAATAAGAGGGAGATAAATAACCCAAACATACAAAAAATACAGGAAGTAACAATGTTTTCACAAGAAGTATTCTCTTCCATTTCAAAAGGTCCAATTTTTCCAAAGGGAAATATTCCAAATAGCCTGCTTCAAAACCATGTCCCAATTCATTTGCTTCAAATTCCCTGTATTAAACATAAAGCCCCAAATCTTAATGAGTGTATCTGCTATGGGTATATGGGCTATCTCCTGAGGAGCCAACACTACATTGCCAGTCAGAATCTCCCTGCTCTTCTGCTCTCTGGACAAACACACCCCCTATGTCATATTCTTGGACTTCAGTAAGGCCTTCGATTTAGTGCCTCACTGGGCAATAATAAAAAAAATGGAAAAGCCAACGTAGACAGAAGACTGATAAAATCGACATCCAACTGGTTATCAAACCAACCCCAGAAAATTGTCATTAATGCTTTCCGAGCAGAGCTTGGTAGAGTGACAAGTAGCATTCCCCAGGGCTCCAACCCTGGCCCATTAATATTTCAAATATTTATAGCGAACCTTACAAACAAAATCAAACTAACTGGTTATCCAAGTATGCAGATGATGCAAAACTCAGTGGCCCATGTGCCACAATAGACCAATGTTTAAAAATACAAAAAGATCTTTAATATACCATCCTGGGTAACTAAGTGGCAAATGAAATCCAACCATGAAACATGTAAAGTTATGCACCACAGTATCAATAACCCAACACATGACTACACATTATGTGGTAACAAATTTCAAACAATCACAATGGAAAGGGACTTGGGTATATTCATCACTGACAAGCTAAAAATCTCGGTACAATTTATTGAGGCCATTTCCAAAGCCAACAAAATTGTCTGGTCAACCAAAAGAAATATTAACCTATGGATAAAAAAAGTAATAATCGCCCTCTATAAAGACTATGTCAGACTTCACTTGGACAACTCATCTACCTTCTGGTGTCCTTACAGAAAGAAAGTCACAGAACACACGGGAAAAATTCAAAGAAAACTCACTAAATGCATTACAAGTTTGAAGGATTTGCCATATGACGAAAGGTTAACAGATCAGAACCTAATGCCTCTGAAAATGTGCTAAGGGGTGGTCTTTTGATGATGTTTGATCTTATAGATGCTCCTATTTATTCATAGAACTTAATCATTTTAAACATACACACACCCACACATGAGGTCACCCATTATATATTACAGGCAATAGATTTATACTACTAAAAGGAACAATAGGTTATTCATCTGTAGCCGTAGTTCTAGGGGTGGTAGCTAGTTCAAAAATATACTCAACAAATGTGTTTCCATTCTAATAAGAGGGAGATGAATAACCCAAACATACAAAAAATACAGGAAGTAACAATGTTTTCACAAGAAGTATTCTCTTCCATTTCAAAAGGTCCAATTTTTCCAAAGGGAAATATTCCAAATAGCCTGCTTCAAAACCATGTCCCAATTCATTTGCTTCAAATTCCCTGTATTAAACATAAAGCCCCAAATCTTAATGAGTGTATCTGCTATGGGTATATGGGCTATCTCCTGAGGAGCCAACACTGTGCCAGATCTATAAAAAACAAGACAGCTATCATAGCTGATCTTGCTGGGTCATCTGATCTGACTTGCATCACCGAGACCTGGCTGGATGAAAATCCTGGCCCTATATTGGCCTTGGCAACTCCAGCTGGGTTCTCGGTGATACACCGTCCAAGGCTGGATTGTAGGGGCGGAGGTGTGGCCATTATGTTTAAATCTGAACTTGGCCTTGTGGATGTGCCATTGGGGAACACCAGATCTTTTGAATATATCCTGGGCGGGGTGCAGGTTGTGGGATTCTCCTCGTCTACCGTCCACCAGGTGGCCGGGCGGGTCCTACAGGAGATTGCAGATTTCATTGTCGACTGGTGTTGAGGTTTCCAGATTAATACTGGGCTTACTTCAACGCCTGGTCGACGATGAACTCTCTCTCATTTTGGTCAAAATCTCTCCAGTTGATGAATACACTGGGCCTGACACAGGCTGTTACCATCTCTACCCATATAGGGGTCATTCATTAGATCTGGTCTTTCTCTTGGGTATGGAGATCACTGACTTGGGGTGGGAACCAGTCAGTTGGTGGGACCATTACACCATAAGGTTCAGTTTCAGGGCCCCCTCTAATAGGTCTGCCCCTACGGAGATGGTCCAATACCGCCCTTTAAGGGGTATTGGCCCCGATGACCTAATGGCGGTGCTGGATCTATCGAGTTTGTCGGGTGAATGCATGAGTCCAGGTGGTCTTGTATCTGCCTATAATAAGGCTGTGGGAGATGCTCTGGACAAAATTGCTCCTGTTCATGTTCGGCCTCTCACCATCCGTCCAAGGAGTCCATGGTTTGATGGCCCCTTGAAGGAATTAAGGCTAGTAGGTCAAGGCTGAGAGAGCCATGGAAATCGGGCCTTGATGCTGACAGGCTTAGATTGCTAGCCCATTATGATGGCTACCAATCAGAAATCACTCATAAGAAGGCAGAATTCCTGTCCAGAGAGATTTCTGCTACAAGGAATCGACTGGCTCAGCTTTTCCGGACTGTGGACAGACTGTGCAATCCAGTCTGTCTTCAGCCTAGAGAAGCCTTTTCTCAGCTTAGATGCGAGGAGTTCGCTCGCTTCCTTGCAGATAAGGTTGCCAGCATCAGGTCCGGCATTGGTCCGACCTCTCCTCCGGGGGATTGTGGTGGACGACTGGTGGTATCTAATCCTCGGCCTGTCTGGTTAGATTTTCACCGCCCGGAATTCGTGGACATTGTGAAGATCATCCAAACAATGCGACCAACTAGTTGTAGTTTGGATCCGGGTCCTACACCGCTGTTAGTAGGTTGTGTAGAAGTTATCTACCCAATCCTTGCTGACATTGTCTGGAAATCCTTGGAGAGGGTTTTTCCTGACCCCCTTAAGGAGGCAGTAGTTCGACCACTCCTAAAAAAATCCTCCTTGGACCCAGACTGTCTAGCTAACTACCGGCCTATCTCTAACCTGCCATTTGTTGGTAAGGTTATTGAAAAGGCAGTTGCATTGCAATTGGATGATCATCTTATTTCTCATAATGTCTATGATACTTTCCAGTCTGGCTTCAGGAAAAGGCACAGTACTGAGACTGCCCTTGTTCGGGTATTGAGCGACCTCCTAATGGCCAGAGATCGAAAGGCTTGTACCATTCTGGTCCTTCTTGATCTTTCTGCTGCATTTGACACTGTAGACCATGAGGTGCTACTGGAGCGACTGCGGGTTTTTTGTGGTCTGTCTGGTACAGTCCACAAGTTGTTTCGTTCTTACCTCACTGGTAGGTCTCAGAGAGTTGTCACCGGAATTTATTCCTCTGACGCCTTCTCCCTACCGTGTGGGGTACCACAGGGCTCCATTTTAGCTCCCATGTTGTTTGCAGTGTATATGCTGCCATTGGGAGAAATCATCAGGAGATACAGTCTGAGTTTTCACTGCTATGCAGATGATACTCAGCTGTACCTGTCCTTTCTCCCTGATCAGAGTGATGCACTCTCTGTACTTAATAACTGCATGGATGAGATCAGAATTTGGATGATTTCGAGCTGGTTAAGACTTAATCCGGATAAGACTGAGGTATTGGTTGTGGATCCAGGTCGTCCTGGGGGGGTTTGGGTGTTGGACAGCCATCGGGTTTATTACTTGGTGGTGTACCGCTCTCTAGCTCTCGACAGGTGCGAAATCTGGGCGTTATTTTTGATGATGGCCTGACCCTGAAATCACAAGTGTCAGCTGTTGTCAAATCCTCTTTTTACCATCTGAGGAATATCGCCCGGGTGAAACATCTGATTCCCCGGGAAGACCTTCCAACTTTGGTCCACGCCTTTGTTACCACCCATCTGGACTACTGCAATTCCCTCTACCTAGGGCTACCAGGGGTTGATATCTGCCGCCTTCAGCTGGTGCAGAACGCTGCAGCCAGGCTTTTGACTGGGACTCTTAGAACCAGTCATATTACGCCTGTGCTTCGCGAACTGCACTGGCTGCCTGTTCGGTGGCGGATCACCTTTAAGGTTGGTTTACTAACCTTTAAAGCCCTACACGATCAGGGACCCGGTTACCTGAAAGATCTTCTGGTTCCCTATTGCCCCCTCCATCCTCTCCGCTCCGCCAGTGAGGGATTGCTAGAGATTCCCAGGGTTCGTTTGAAGCTATCGGGGTCTCATGCCTTTGCCTTTTCGGCTCCAACCCTGTGGAATTCTCTACCTCGCTGGTTAAGAGAATGCCCGACCGTTGACAGTTTTAAAATTGCTTTAAAGACATATCTTTTTAACTTGGCTTATTCTTTATAGTTATGGTTGTTTAGTGTTTGGATTTTCCTGTTTTATTTATTTTTGTACAGCGCCTTGATTTTGAAAGGCGCTTTATAAATAAACATGACTTGACTTGACTTGACTTCAACACTGGCAGTTCCACTGGAAGTGCTGATTTGTCAGAACATCTTCAAGCTAAGCTCCTCCCACCACCTGGGCAGTATATCCTCCAGCTCTGCCCCACGATATCAACTCTTGCATGCTGGAAGCAGGGATCCATGTATCACTTGCCGGGGAGGCTGGGTGGGTGGTGTTGATGTGAACTTATATACCATTCCTAGAACTAAGGTTACAGGTGAGTAACCTATTTTCCTAGGGATATGGATATAGTTCACTGTCCACACTCTGACAGATTTCCAGCAGTTCTCTGGGACGAGGGTGCAAGGTGTGTATCCCTATTTGGTGAACAAGGCTTGGAGAACCGAGGCTCGAAATGCAGCATCCTGACGAAACCCAAGATCAGTGCTGTAATGGGAGATGAAGGTGTGTGTGCTAACTTCCTGGTAGCAGTCCTGCAGATCTCCTGGATAAGAATGTCCATGGAAGCAGCCACTGAGGCAGCGATATATCTGGTGGAATGACCCCCAAGCCCTACAGAAGGCTGCCTAACAGCCAACCTATAGCAGACGTCAGTGGAGGATGTTATCCACCTGCAAATAATCCATTTTGCTGCCATTCTGCCAGGTGCAGCTTCAGCATATATGACAAACAGCTGGTGATCCTCACCTTTAACTCCAGCCATGCGCTCCTTATAATAAGCGAGCACTCGCCACAGGTCTAACGTACGGACCTGCGGTCAGTCTCCAAAGATGGGTTGGTAAAATATACTGGAAGGTTCATCACCTGGCTAAAGTGGAACTCCAATACTACCTTCAGGAGGAACTTCGGGTGGGGACAAAAGATGACCTTGTCTCAATGAAAGATAAGATATGGAGTCTCCACCAAGAGCACCCAGACCTCACTGATCCTTCTGGCTGCTATAATGGCCACCAAGAAGGCTGTCTTCCATGACAGGTGTGACATCTCGCACTTGTGCATGGGCTCAAATGGCATGTACATGTGCATAGCCAGCATCAGCAGTAGTATTAATTTCTAATTAATATTACCAGCAGTAGGTCACATAGTGGTGGTGGTGGTGGTGGTTCATGCACTGTAGGGGACAGATGATCAAAGCATTGCAAAGGCTGCTGCCATAGCACAATTGCAGGAATCACCCATGTCTAAGGTCATCTGGAGCTGGTGTTTAGCCACCACTTGACCCTGGTCCTTGACCAACTTCATCGGCAACTGCTTTTTGGCAGGGAGGTGAGGGACGATTTTATTCAGCACTCCCAATAGGGAGTGACCAAATCTGGCCATCAGGGCAGCATAGCTGGCCTGATACAGACCCAAGGAGGAGGTGGCAAAGAGTTTCTTGGCCGCGTGGTCAAGCTTCTTTGACTCCTTGTTGTGGGGGGGCTTGTCCACATCCCCTTGGCCTCTAGATTTGTGGAAGACTGAGTCAGTGACCAGCCCCTTAGCCAAGGGATTCTCTGAGAACACTGAAGGGGACACAGTATGGATCATGTACTTGCAGATCATACAGGTAGAGGGTGTCGCAGGATTCTGAATGCTGCTAAAGCTCCAGAGCTGGTCCCAAAATGACCTCAGCCATCAGAAAAGCAACCCCAGGGGAGTCTTTCTTGTTCAAAATGCCCATGAAGAGGTATTTAACCCTCTTCTGGACTGGCTTCAAGGATACATTAATGGACTCCGACATCAGGCAGAGGACAGCCCCAAATGACACCATCCCATGGTTGGTGGACAGTTAATCGACTGAGGATGGTTAAAGATGGGCTTCCTCAATGCAACATGGACAACCTGTCTGAGTCATCTGAGCACTCTGAAAATGGCTCACAGCCATATATCATCATGGACCACCCTGGTGTCTGGCAAGCCACCTGCAGCACGGGAGTCCTTGGTTGGTGCACCAACCAAAGGCTGCGGTGGAGATGACTCCATCCACAGGGGTGGAGAGGCAGATGCCAGTGAAACCTGTTGAGAGTGGATGGGTGTGGGCATCACTGCTACCTGCCAGTGGACCATAGGTTCCAGAAGCAGAGCCCTACGCTGTGCTGCAATGGTCCACTGCTGCCAGAGGAGTTCCTCATAGTGCTGCCACATCTTATGCCAGTGCCTCTCCTCACCAGAGGTGGAGGAGGTCAAGGAATGTCGAAGGTGGTGCCTGCCAGTCGAGTGGTATTGAGAGCACAAATGATACCTCAACAATCGACCCAAGGGCTGAAGGCTGGGGAGAAGCCACTGGAGGGTCAGCATGGACCACATGCTGAGGTGTACTGAGAAGCACCAGCTTTGGTGGCATGACCACTGGTGGAGGCAGATCCCAAGTACAGTTGTTCAGGGACACTGACCAGTCCACATCCTCCTGGGAGAACTGAGGTCTGGCAGATCAACTCCTCATAGATCTCCTCTGACAACTGGTCAACAGGGTTGAGAAAGAGCTCAACAGCCTGAGGTAGAATTTGAAGCCACAAACCATCTTCGCTTCCTCAGAGTCCCTCTTTCGTCAACAAGGCAGAGCTGAAACGAGGGAGAGGAAAACCATGGGGAACACTGCAAACTCAAAGAAGGTAGTTTTAAAATAATTTTGCCAAAGGCACACTTGTAAGCCTACAATGCTCGCAGAGTTACGAAGAAGAAGACCAAACTCTTCCAGCAGCAAGGAAGATGTGGCATCATGGGGTGGAGCCAGAGAATATACCATGTGGTGGGAGGAGCGTAGCTTGAAGATGTTCCAATGAATCAACACTTCCAGTTGAACTGACAATGTGTGGATGGTGAACTATATTCATGCCCCTAGAAATACTAGTTCACTCAAGGAATAATCAGTCTTTGGAATTTACTCCCACTAGAAGTAACAATCAACAAATTGAAACAGAAATTTAAAAACAGACTTGACAAATATCTACTAAATGGAGGACAACCTAGGTATCATGATTGAAAAACAAGGGCTTACGCAAAGTACACTCTACTACATCCTTAGTATGATTGTTAGTATTAAGTGATTTAGCACTCGATAACTCCCTATGGGAGAAGTGAACAACCATATATGTTAAACTACGCTATTAGAATGTTCCTTACAAAAATGCTTGAGTGCTATTTCTAGGCAGTGCTTCACCCAAGGACTGTGTGGACAATTGCTTCTACAGTCTCTTCAAATACTGCACACAGCGGATAACTCCAAACACTCCTCCCTGTGTAATGAATGAGAGGATATTTTAACTGCCCCATATAGTTGGAAACTGTAGCCCTTTTCTTCAGGTGTGTCACTTACTGGTCAGAATTATTCTCCTTTTGCACTGTTCTTCTACTCCACCATGTTTCTTCCCGGACAACGTGAAAGGGGACTCGAACATAAAGTGCTTGATGTTGTGATGTCTTTCAAAGTCCGTCTTTCTTTCCTGAAGTTCCTTCTCATCAAAGTATGGCATAACATATGTAACCTGAATGTATGCATATTTGGGATCCAAGTCTTTTGGTTTGACCTGTATAATAAGAAATAAACACAATAATAATAATGATATTATTTTCAAAGTAAAGCTAAAATACTTGAATGTGTTTTAAAAAATGGCATAGAATGCAGTAATCTCATAGGCCAAGAAACATCACATAACAGTGCGTCAAAATCACATTGAAGCATGAGCCTCTGCAGGAGCTCCTTTTTACGGCCAAAGAACTCATTATGCTTAAAGGAAACTGCTCTTTAATGAAATACATTTACAGTGGAGAAAGTCATGGACAGTCATGGAGGAACTCACGAAACTGAAGGTGGACAAAGCAATGGGGCCAGATGGCATACACCTGAGAATATTAAAGAAGCTACAGAGGGAGCTAGCGGCGTCACTGGTGACCCTGTTCACAGAGTCACTCAACACAGGGGTGATTCCTGAGGACTGGAGGAGGGCACATATAGTTCCTCTTCACAAAAAACAGTAGCAGGGAGGAGGCAGGAAACTATAGGCCAGTCGGCCTCACATCAGTAGTTGGTAAAATCATGAAGGCACTGCTTAAAGAAAGAATAGCGGGGCACTTGGAATCCAGTGGTGCCCAAGACCCAAGACAGCATGGATTCACAGCAGTGAGGTCATGTCACACTAATCTGATAGATTTTTTTGACTGGATCACAAAGGAGGTGAATTGGGGGGAGTGGTGGACATGGCCTACACCTCAATTTCAGCAATGCCTTTGACACCGTCCCACATAAAAGGCTAATAAATAAGATGGGTATTCTGGGCATGGGTCACAAAGTATTAAACTGGGTTAGAAATTGGCTAACAGACAGGAGGCAGAGGGTGGTGGTAAATGGGATTCAATCCATGGAGGGGGTAACAAGTGGTGTACCTCAGGGGTCAGTCTTTGGGCCAGTATTGTTTATTGTTTACATCAGTGACATAGCAGAAGGGCTGGCAGGAAAGGTATGCCTGTTTGCAGATAACACCAAGATCTGCAACAGGGTTGATACTCCGGAATGGGTGGAGAAAATGAAGAGAGACCTAAGAAAACTACAAAACTGGTCTAAATTGTGGCAACTGAGGTTCAATTCCAGAAAGTGCAAAATAATGCACCTAGGATGCAGCAGCTCAGGGGAGAGCTACAGGATTGGGGGCAGTTGCTGACAGTCACCAAGGAAGAAAACGATCTGGGGATTATCATTTCTGACAACCTGAAAGTGTCTAAGCAGTGTACAAAGGCTACAGCAAAGGTCAGTGGCATACTCAGGTGCATAGGCAGAGGTATCACTAGCAAAAGGACGGAGGTGGTGATGCCACTGTATAAACCACTGGTGAGGCCTCATCTGGAATACTGTGTACAATTCTGGAGGCCACATCTTCGAAAGTACATAGACAGGGTGCAGGCAATCCAGAGAAGGGCGACAAAGATGGTACATGGCTTGCACCAGAAATCATAAGAGGAGAGATCGAGGGACCTCAATATGTATTCACTGGAGGAGAGGAGGGAGTGGGGGGGGCACGATAGAGACCTTCAAGTACCTTAAGGGCATAAACAAGGTGCAGAGGGGTGACATCTTTCAATATAGTGGGATGTACAAGAACAAGGGGCCATGATATGAAATTGTAAGGGGCAGGGTACAGGGGAATGTGAGGATGTTTTTCTTCTCAGAAAGGGCAGTGGACACATGGAACAGTCTGCCACAGGAATTGGTAGAAACAAACACAGTGGGAGGGTTCAAATGTGCATGGGACAAGCACAAAGGAACCCTTGAGGGGAAGGAAGGAAGGAAGATAGCCGTTGACCAAGTAGGGTGAAAGGCCACAAATAAGGATAGGCTTATGGGCAGACTGGATGGGCCTAATGGTCCTTCTCTGCTGACAATTTCTATGTTTCTAAATAACCCCAACACCCAACAGATAAATCTCCAATTAGGAGTTTCACTTGAAAAAATTATTTTGAATTACCTTGCAGCAGCTTTATTTCAGCTCATAACCCTACCCCGGTATATAAACAATGGCTGAGCTGTGCTGCACCATTGTGAATACCAACTCAGCTGGGTACAACTAATTTGTATGCATTCAGTACCTGTAAGCTGTGCTAAGCCATACTGATACTCAAAATAGCACCATGCAGAGCAGCCATTGATTACATATCGGTGTGGGGTATTATTAGCTAAAATAAAGATGCAGAAAGGTAATTAAAAATGTTTGTTTTCAAGTGAATACCCTAATCATGGGTTTATCCACCAGGTGGTGGGGTTATTTCATTAAAGAGTATTTCCCTTTAACAACAGTGGACCACTACAAAAGCACAATATTATACTTCAGAGTGCTACGTTACAAGAATTTTGATATACTTACCAGATGCATAAGGCACGTAGCTGTGTCTCAGCCAGTCAGGTATTACCATAGGAGAATGTAATCTTTTCATTAATACCCTGGAAATTAAGATAAATGAAAGCTGCTCCACCGTGGGATCGTTATCGCTTCACCTGACATCACTGGCCCAACTCGGATATACTTACAATCTGAAGGCTATGAAGGGAAGTGGGACTTGTGGGTGTGTTAAGTGGGTGGGGTGTTTATTGAACTGTGGGCTTTGTAACGACTGGGAGTTGGCCATACCTGGCTACAACATATTCAAAAGAGACAGGGCAGGCAGGAAGGGAGGAGGAGTGGCACTGTATGTGAAAAATGACATAAGGGCCACAGAGATCCAGGAGGAACAAATGGGGGAGAGATACTGTGGTTAAGCTGGAAAGGAAAATGAGGCCAGCATCCACACAGGTGTGGTCTATAGACCACCAGCCCAGGAGGAAGAAACAGATAGGGAGTTGATGCTAGCCATGCAAAAGGATGGCAGACAAGGGTGAGGTAGTACTGGTTGAGACTTCATTCCAGACGTGGACTGGAGCATCCCAGCAGCAGCATCAACTAGGAGCAGATTTATCCTGGACTCCCTTCAAGGTGCCTTCCACAAGCAACTGGTCATGGAACCAACTCGGCAGAAGGCAATACTGGACCTTATGCTCACAAACAGGGACAGTGTGATGGGGGTAACAGTGGGGGGAGCACCTGGGGAACAGTGACCACCAGTCACTGTGGTTTGAAATCACAGAAAGGGCAGAACCAAACCATACAAAACCACGTATCCTGGATTTTAGGTGGGCAGACTTTGGGAAAATGGGGAGATACTTGAAAGAGGCATTAAGGGGAATGGGGCAGGAATCAGGGGTTGAGGAACAGTGGGCAGTATTTAAAATGGGGATTACAAGAGCAACAGAATTATGTATTAAGCAGGTTAGCAAGAGAAAAGGAAGAGGAGACCATTATGGTTTTCCAAAAGAGGTAGCAAAGAAAGTGAAAGCCAAAAAGATTGCATCCAGGCAATACAAAAGACACAGGCAGAAGGGATAGGAGAAGCACCAGGAGAAGCAAAGGGAGCAAGGAGGCAGTAAGGGAAGCCAAAGCTCAGACAGAAGAACACATTGCAAAATCAGTGGGAGAGGGGACAAAACCTTTACAGGTACCTAAGTGAAAAAGAAAGGCAAAGGGAGGGATAGTCAGACTGAAGGGGAGGATGGGGCTATGTGGAGGATGACAACAGTAAAGCTGACATATTGAACAGGTATTTCTGCTCAGTCTTTACTGAGGGAAGGGAGGGTAATGGGTCTGAATGGAGTACAAGGGTGAGAATGGTGCAGAAATGGACTACAAGTCCCTTTACACGAGAAAGGGTCCTAAGGAAACTGGAAGTAATAAGAGTTGATAAAGCAAAGGGCCAGATGGGGTGCACCCCTAGGGTCCTTAAAGAACTAAGAGAGGTGGTGGCTGAATCTCTGTCTACCCTGTTTAGCCGATCACTGGAAACAGGGAGGTACCAAAGACTGGAGGATAGCAGATGTAGTCCCTTATACAAAAGTGGGAACAAAGAGGAAGCAGGGAACTACAGACCAGTCAGCCTCACCTCGGTAGTGGGAAGATCATGGAAGTACTACTGAAGGAGAGATTGGTGGAACATCTGGTTGTCAATGGACTACAGGACCCAAGCAGCATGGTTTCACCAGGGGAGGTCAGTCAGACCAACCTCATTGAATTTTTGACTGGGTGACTAGGGAGGTGGATCAGAGGAGGCAGTGGACATGGCCTATCTGGACTTCAGCAAGGCCTTGACACTGTGCCACATAGAAGACTATTGCACAAACTGGGGAATATGGGTTGGGCAGGACAGTAGTGTGGTGGGTAGGTAACTGGCTGGGCGGGGAGAGACACAGAGGGTGGTGGTAAATGGCTGTCACTCCACAGAGGAAGAGTGGACCAGTAGGGTACCAGGATCAGTGCTGGGACCCGGGTCCTATTCAATATCTTCAACAGTGACATTGCGCAGGACCTAGAAGGCAGAATTTCACTGTTCGCTGATGACACAAAGCTCTGTAACAGAGTAGACACACCTGAGGGTGTAGACAGAATGAGAAGGGACCTGCAGAAACTTGAAGAATGGTCAGGGGTTTGGCAGTTGAAATTCAATGCAAGGAAGTGCAAGATCATGCATATGGGGCACAAAAACCCTGGCACAATATATCAGTTGGGGGTGAAGATATAGCATGCACCAAGCAGGAAAGGGATCCTGGGGTTATCATCTCTGATGACTTCAAGGCAGGGAAACAGTGTGACAAGGCAGCAGGTAAAGCAAATAGGATGCTTGGATGCATAGGCAGGAGCATCACCAGCAGGAAAAGGGAGGTCATAATTCCACTATACAAGACACTAGTGAGGCCCCCACCTGGAGTACACTGTACAGTTCTGGAGACCTTACCTCGTAAGGACATAGACAGGATAGAGAAGGTTCAGAGGAGAGCAACAAAGATGGTGCATGGATTGCACTCAAGTCCTTTGAGGACAGGTTGAAGGAACTGAACATGTACTCCCTGGAGGAAAAGGAGGAGAGAGGTGATATGATAGAGACATACAAGTATCTTACAGGCAGGAACAGGGTGCAGGAATACACTATTTCTAAGTGAAAAAGATGTTCCAGGACTAGAGGGCATGGGATGAAGTTGGAGGGAGGACGATTCAGAGGAAACGTGAGGAAGAATTTCTTCACAGAACAGGTGGTGAACAAGTGGAACACCCTGCCAGAGGAAGTGGTGGGGGGCTGAAACAATCACGGGATTTAAGAATGCATGGGATAGACATAAAGGAATTCTGGAGGTCAGGGGTAAGGGGCAACAGACTTCTTGGAAAACATAAACTGAACTTACAAGCTCAAATGGGCAGACTGGGTGGGCCATAGGCCCTTATCTGCCGACACTGTCTATGTATCTATGTATCTATGTAGCTTGTGCCAGAGGTTTGTGGCTTATGCCAGAGTGAGGGGAGATGGGAGGCTGCTGATCTGGTGTGGGTGTGGGGACTTTATTAATTATTTATAATAAGAATTATGTTCTTGCAGGAGGCTTGGGGGACAGGGAGGTTGGCATTGAGGGGGTGATTTGGACTGGGGGGGTTATCTAATTGCAGGGTGAGGGTGTACTTGTCATTTTAGGTTTTTTTCTATTATAGCCAGATTTCAGTTTAGGATAGTTCGAAATCCTGCTGTCCATCAGAGTTTGAACTATTAGATCAACCTTAGTGTACAACCTTATAGTCAGTAAATTCCTCTGTCAAAACCAGATAGTAAAACAATTACATAGGAATGCACAGATTATCAGAATGTAAACAAACACCTGCAATTTATAAGGAAATTAACACTTAAAAAATTATGAAAAAGGCAAAATATGAAAATTACGTACCTACCGTAATTCTTGATCTTCTTGGACGAGTCTCCACCACTCATTCACACTAGTGGGATCTGCGCCGGAGGCACTAGGACCCATCGGGAGCAAACTTTTGCTGGAGGGTCAACGAGAGAGATGGAGCGCGAGGCATGGGCGCCGAGCCTAGCTCGCCATGACTATCTCAGGCCGACCCTCCAACCGCCTCAGTACCTTTTTACCAAGGAGGCAGCGCAACTAATGAAAGAGTAATTTAACCTAAAACCGGACATAAGATAGTCCGGATGACCCGTGTAAGAAGGGTCATCAAAAGAAGTCTTCACGGCCTAAAGATTTGAGGGATGAAGACCAACACAGCTGTGAGCTCGGGGATGGAGGGAGGGAGATGAGTGGTGGAGACTCTCAAGAAGATCAAGAATTACGGCAGGTACGTGACTTTCATATCTTCCTGGACATAAGTCTCACCACTCATTCACACTAGTGGAGAGTACCAAGCTGATAAGGGCGGCAGGAGAGCCAGAGCTCAGGCATCTAGGACAGAAGTCCATTAAGATAGTTTTGCAGGCTATGAATGTCACTGGCATGAACATCCAGTGCATAATGCTTAACGGGTATGCACTGAGCCCAGGTGGCGGTGCATTGCAGATATTTGCAATCGGAACATTGACTTCGCTTTAGGGATGCCGTGGACTCTCTAGTAGGAAAGGAGGAAACTCTACCTTCTAACTTAACCTGTGCCATGGAATAGCAATGTCGAAGACATGCCACCAACCACTATGAGATGCATCTGATAGCTGACAGGCGACCCAGCCGGTCTCGCTGAAGGAAACAAACAATTGCTGAGTCTGCGAAAATTCTTGGTTCTATCTAAGTAGAAACATAAGGCTCTCTTAACATCCAGGAATGAAGATCGTTCTCCTTCATTTTGGAAGTTCATGAAGTAAGAGGGAAGGACCAGAGGTTGGTTTAGATGGAATTCTGACACAACCTTGGGAAGAAATTTAGGATGAGTACGAAGTACTACTTTGTCCTTATGGAACACAGTATACGGAGGGTCCGTAACTAGGGCATGTATCTCAGAGACCCTGCAGGCTGAGGTAATGGCCACTAGGAGGCTGTCTTCCAGGTAAGAAATTTTAGCTCACAGGTAGCTAGGGGTTGAAAGGCTTCCGAGTGAGCATGTCTCAGCATAAGGTTAATGTCCCAGGCTGCAACGGACGCTTACAGGGGTCTGTATGCAGAATTCCTTTAAGAAATCTCTTTACCATAGATAACTGAGCCAGAGACAAGGAAGAAACCGGCTCATGGTACGCTGAAATGGCACTAAGGATAACTTTAACTGTAGAGTACTGGAGACCTGAGTTTGATAGGTCCAAAAGGTACTCCAGAACCTTGTCTGGAGGACAGGAAAAGGGATTCCAAGAGGACTTTGCACACCAGAGAGAAAAACGCCCACTTAGAAGTGTAAGTTTTTGAGTAGCTGGCTTCGAGGCAGCCAGAAGGATGTCTGAGACTCTTCGAGAGACGTTGAACTGGTTCACTTCTACCTCTTCAGGAGCCAGGCGTGAAGGTGAAGTGACCTCAGGTTGGGATGGACCAACGAACCCTGAGTCAGAAGGTTGATTTGCAAGGGAAGTGGTTTCGGAGAGGTTGCCGACATACTGTTGAGTAGAGGAAACCATAGTTGCCGAGGCCAGGAGGGAGCAATGAGAATCATCTTGGTCCCGAGACTCGAATTTGAGAAGTACTCTCTGAATTAGAGGAAGTGGTGGAAAGGCGTAAAGAAAGCGTTTTGTCCACCGCAGCCTGAACGCATCCTGACAGAAAATGCCAGGCCCTGGATTTCTGGAGCAGAAGAGAGGCAGTTTTGTGTTGAGTGGGGATGCAAAAAGGTCCAGGTCTGGAGTCCCCCACTCTTCGAACAGTGACCGAGCTACGGCTGGATCGAGAGACCACTCGTGAGGGTCTGCTTCTGTTCTGCTGAGGTGATCTGCCAAGTCGTTTTGTATACCTGGTAGATATACCGCTTGAATTAGAGACTTGTGCTCCAAGCACCACTCCCACACTCTCATTGCTTCCCTGCAGAGGGGGTAAGAATGAGCACCGCCTTGCTTGTTGATGTAATACATCACAGCTTTGTTGTCCGTTTGAAGGAGAATGTTCTTGTGACAAAGAATATCCTTCAACGCTCGGATCATATAGAGGACTGCTCTCATCTCCAGGACATTTATGTGAAGCTGAGCCTCGAGCTGAGTCCATACACCCTGAGTGTGAAGAGAGCGACAGTGGGCTCCCATCCCATCAGCGATCGTCTGTGGTGATGGAGATCTGATGATCCAGAGGAGCAAAGGGGAATCCTTCCAGGAGATTGTCTCTTGAGACCACCAGGTGAGAGACCTTCGAAGGGCTCTGTCACCTTGACGGATAAGACTTGGGGTGAGAGGTCGGTGACCACTGAGCGGAGAGCATCCATTGGGTGGTCCTCATGTGAACTGAGCTAGGGGTACAGTGAACACTGAGGACGCATGAGACCAACATACGCTGCATCGAGAGAGCTGTGACCGATCTGTTCTCCCCGATGTAGGGCCATCTGAAGGATGTTGAGTCTGTCCTCTGGAAGGAAAGCCTTCATGGAAGAAGTGTCCAGAAGAGTTCCTATGAAAAGGAGCCTCTGGGAGGGCTGCAGCTGTGACTTCTTCAGATTCAGCAGAACTCCCATGGACGTAAGAAGGTGGGAGGCCGTTTGAACGGCTTCCAGGGTCCCTTGGCTGGACGGGCTTGCTAGGAGCCAATCGTCCAGGTAGGGAAACACTCAGAGTCCGAACTTCCTGAGATGCGCTGCGAGAACTGCACAACACTTTGTAAAGACTCGCGGCGCCGAGGATAGCCCAAAGGGCAGGACTCTGAACTGATAGTGTTGACCCAGAGCCACAAACCTCAGGAATTTGCGATGGCTCGGGTGGATGGGGATATGCTGGTAAGTGTCCTGCATGTCCAGGGAGGCTAGCCAGTTGTGTTGATGCAGCAAAGGTAACAGGGTACCCAGAGAAATCATCATGAATTTCTCCCTGGGGAGGAATTTGTTTAACTTTCTGAGGTCTAGAATGGGGCGCATCCCCCCAGATTTCTTTGGAACCAGAAAGTAGTGGGACTAGAACCCTGTGTTTCGCTGATGCGGGGGCACCAGTTCTACTGCCCTGTTGCTCAGAAGGCCCTGGATCTCGGCGGCGAGGAGGTCTGACTGAGAGGCCGACAACCTGGGTTGCCGTTTGGGAGGACGATTCGGGGGGGTTTCTAGAAAATTGAGAGAATAACCCTCACGAATTATCCGAAGGACCCATTTGTCCGAGGTTATGGACTTCCACTGGTTGTAGAAGTACATCAGACGACCTCCCACCGGAGGAGAAAGTTCCACCTCGGGCAGTGGGGATGGAACTTGGGCCGGCAATTCATAAGGTAGCGCTGGGGGCTTTAGGCCCCTGCGCTTTCTGCTGCGTCTTCTTTTGAGGTTGGGCAGGTTGGCTTTTATGGAAGCTTCCCCTGCCTCTGCCTTGAAAGGACTGACGACTATGAAACTGACATTTACCTACATGCCCCCGAGAGGGGGTAGGCGGAGGTCTAGCCAGCTTAATGGCCGACCTAGTCTTCTGAGTGGCCTCTAGGGCTTGCTCTACCTGAGGACCGAAAAGATATGAGCCATCAAAGGGCAACGCCATTACTTGCTGCTGTGCCGGAAGTACGCAGCCAGGAGTGACGTCGAGTACAAATACCTGCGGCTGCTGAACGAGAAGCAGTGTCGAAAGCGTCCATGGCGGCTTTGACCTGTTGGTTATTAGACTCAATACCTCTGGTAACGGTTAGAAGAAGCTCTGACTTGGAGTCGGAATCTGGAAGAGCTTCAACCATTCGTTTGATAGAGTGCCACAGGATATACTCATACTGAGAAAAATAGCCTTGATAGCTGGCAATACGCATACTTAGAGTGGAGGCAGCAAAGACTCTCTTACCTAATGTATCAATTTTACGAGACTCTTTGTTAATAGGTCGAGCTGTAGTAGCTTGAGGAAGAACGACCTTATCATTCTCTGCCAGGACTACAATAGGATCCGCAAAGGCTTGAGATGCCAAAATGGGACGATCCTTGGGGGCTGAATATTTCCTATCAATGGATTTAGCCACCGAGGGAGTAAGAGCAGGATTATTCCATACCATTTGAGACAGCGTCTCGAAGGAAGGTTGAATCGGAAGGGTCAAATCCATAGGAATCTCCGAAGCACGAAGATATTGGAGTCTTAATCTTTTCCCAGGATCGATGTCTGTAGTCTGGAGAGAAAGAGTGGAACTCAGGTTCTTCAACAGAGACTTAAAGGACAGGTCCTCGACCACAGGCTCTGTAGCAGTGAAAGATCCTTCTTCCTCCACTTCATCACCCAACCGAAGGTCTGGGTCAGGCTCAACATCATCTCCTGATAGTCCAGGAAGGACTGTTTGGACAGGAAAGGAGTGAAAAATAGGAGAGGAGGAAAGAACTGATAGAAAGGGAGAGTCCCCGAGGGCCCCCGGCGCCGAGGAGGTGAACGGAGTCGAGAGCAGCGCCGCGGAGGCGCATGGCGCCGAAGAGGCATGCGGCACCGCAGGCGCACAGCTGCTGCGGCACCGCCGCATGCGCCCCCGGTGCCACGAAGGCACATGGCGCCACGAGACCCATCGGTGCCGCAAGATGCAGCGGCACCGCAGACGGCGCTGCAAGGCCCCGCGGCGCCGAAAACAGCACCGACAAGCGCAGAGACCCCGCGGATGGCGCCGAGGACACCCCTGGAACCTGGAAAACATGAGAAGAGAAAAAACCAGGAGATAAGGGCATCGGTGTGGCCCCCTGTGCCGCAGCCATGTGGGGGGGGACACCTAAGCATGGAGTCGCTGGCACCGAAGGAGGCGCCGCGCGACTAGGAAGGTCCAACCACCCTACCTGATCGCCCGACGAGCCCAAAGGCTCCGGGGCAACCGAGCCAGGCAGAAGAACCAACCTCCGAGCCCATCGCTCCATAAGAGCGGCCCACTGATGAAACTGCTCATCTGGAGACCTACCTATAGGTGGGGTAGGACTCCGATGTCAAATCGACGGAAACCGGAAGTTGGCGACTCCGAAGGAGGAGACCGCAACTAGCCACGATAACCGACCGCCGACGGCAGGACGACGACAGAAGGTGACCCCGAGTGATGCCTTCTTTTGACCTGTGGGCCGAAGAAGAGGTCGAGGCCGAACGGTGCCGAGAATGCGACCGTTTGTTTTTATGCCGGCGGGGGGACCGCCCATCCCCCCGGGCATCGGACTGACCGTTGTCGGAACCCCGCTGAGGAGAAGGGGGCTGACCGGACCCAGCCCGACTGACTGAACAGCTTTCATACGAAGTCTCCCTACCGTCCGAACTCCGTCAAGTAGGCCGTGACTTCTTTATTATATGTTAAAATATAATAGAAATATGATGAAAAGAATAAATCTAAGCGATACTACTATCGAGATAATATTACAAAAAAATAAACTGAAAACTATGCGCTAGTTTGAAGTTTGACTCCCGACAGGCGAGCGATGTCGTTACTGAAGCGCTTCGATGGCAGAAAAAAAAGAACTGAAGGCGGTTGGAGGTTGACACCGAGATAGTCATTGCCCGTGAGCTAGCGCTCGCGGCGCCATGCCTCGCGGCGCCATCTCTCGTGTCGACCCTCCAGCAAAAAGTTTGCTCCCGATGGGTCCTAGTGCTTCCGGCGCAGATCCCACTAGTGTGAATGAGTGGTGGAGACTTATGTCCAGGAAGATCATCCCCTTTTCTTCGTTTTGTCTAGTTATGCAAATGAACCATTTTAATGTAACTACTTCCACTAGTTGATATTTTTCATTTGAATTATGTATAGTTGATAAAAACCATTTTGTAAGGTTACTATAACTTAAGACTGCTAAAGTAAATACTTTTGATTCTTGCCTTGTTTGAATCTTGAATCAGCTTTACATTTTCTGCTCCAAACTTATCCGAGTAAATCTTCTGCAGCCTCTGAGAAATCTCGGACAGTCCCGTTAACTTTGGCTCCTTGTAGATGTATTCCTTCCCTTCCTCTTCTTCAAAGAACCCCTGTGCAGGAAAACAAATAACCATTCTGAGTAACAACCACACTTTGGAGATGCTTGAAATATAAATAGAGCTCCTCTCTCTTTCATTAATTAATGTTAGTGTCTGGCTAAGTATTGGGTAGGAAGGCAATTTGCATGTTACAGGTGCTGAAACAATTCTATGCAGAGATAGGATTATGTGACTTAGAGATAAGGTGCCGTTTTCTTAGAAAAAATGTGGGGGCTAAAAGAAAAAGTTAAACAGCATAGTAATGATGTTTCTTCTAGAGGTTTTATTAGTGACTCGTAGTAATGGGGCAACAACTAAAGGCTAATATGCTGCAACTTGTACAACATCACAAATAAACTCTCACTGCTAGAAAGTGTGTGATTATGTGTTATAAAATGGGCTATAAAAGTCCTGTAACCTAATTGGCTGAGTGAAATCACATGCCTGTGCATTATTTTCTTACAACCATACACTGAACCCAAACTAAGTATCTTCTATTCATTTTTTAAAGGATTTTAGTGCACAATGTATTAGCGGGGTTACACATTTTAAGGTATGCAGTCATAGGGAATATATGTACTTCTCAAGTAGTTAAAGACAAAGTACACTGTCATAAATTAATATTAGCTTTTAAAAGTAGTCAACAGAGATGTTCTAGCTAGATGTGAAACTTTTTCCTTTTTCCTTTTGCTAATTAAAAAGTTTCTTACCTGGCAGTAATTGCTCTGATATGTGTTACAGTGCTATACCTGGAAGCAGACATATCTTGTTCTAGTCCCCTTCATACCTCATCAGCCTAGTGACCTCACTCTTAGTGACAGCACAACTTACCAAGAACAGCCACTCACTGCCAGCTGGTCGTCAGTGATGTCACAATGAGTGTGTGTGTGTGGGGGAGGTCACAATGATGATGAGGCATGAAGGGGAAAATAACTTGTCAGCCTCCAAAAAAAGAGCTGTTCTTCACATCCCATCTAATACAGTCTGAGAGAAAACATTCTAATGAGCAGACAGAAAAAGAAAAAGACTTTAGAAATTAAAAGAAACAGCTGGCTGCTTTTAAAAAGTAATATTTGAAGTCTGCTATTTTTGGTTCTACTAGCTCAATAAAAGGCAGTTGGGTGTGCCTTGTGCCTACCCACCTAAGGCATGCATATATTCCAGTATGACTGTACCCCCTGCTGTGTTTTATCCATTACTTGTACTGCAAATCTTAACTTTGCTGCATTCAATCTATCTTTTCTGTATTCTAAAAAAAATAAAGATCCCTTAACCTGTAGCTTAACCTTAAAGGAATGACCAGTCAGTCTCAGATCTCAGAATAAACAGTTACAAATTCAGAGGGCAAGAATAAAGAAAAAAGATAATTATTTTACAATTAGGGCAACTAAATTATGGAACAATCTGCCACAAAATCTTGTCGATATGCTGGTGTTCTAAGTTTTCAAGAAAGAACTTGATAAACACTTGGGGTCACTTCTGGTTTAATTACCCACACAGTGTGGGAGACAGTCACGATGGGCTAATGCCCTCTTCTGTCTACTGTTTACCAAGTTATCCCCAGATTGAAATTCTCCACAGGTTGGCAGGTGGTTGACAGCATAGTCAGATCTCCAAACCGGGGTACAGTCATGTGAATTCTTATAATGTCTAATTAAATAAATTCCCCAACTCTTTTTTTTTAATACTTCATCTCATCACTGATGCTGCCACCTGTGGCCTATCTGCTTCATAGCTCTGTTTAACCCCTTGCAAAGCAGTTACCCATCCTGTAAGAGGGTCCAGACAGCTGTATTGCACTCCGTGCTGGATTCTACTGGGGGTAGCGACTATCTCTGGCAGACCTGATTAAAGTGGGAAGGGTGGTGGGTCCTGGGAGTATCAGCCTCATCTTGCATGCTCCAGATTTTTTTCTGGCTTCATTTCTTCCCCCTAGGATGCCGGCAGCAAGGACACCAATTCAGCAAGTGCACGCATTTGTGTAGCTCTTCTCCCAGCAAAGCAGCATCAGATTGCACTGCCACAAGATGTCCCTCAGGTGGCAGTACTGCAATAGACTCCAACTCCCAAACAGCCCCCGATGACCTTTGCTTGTTCTCAAACTTTTTTCTTTTCGCTATTATTTTCTCTCCTTCTCAGTGCAGTCCCCCATCTGGAGGGTGCCCCCAGCCCCATCCCCCATGTCCACCAGCCGACTCTGGCACTTACCCCCAGGGCTTGCCCCCTCTGACAGGGCTGGCGGGATTCTCCAACCCCTGCTGGAGACTGGATCCAGTGTAGCCAGCACCATGGCTAACTGAGAGTGGGGCCTGTGAGGCATCCTCCTTCATCCTGCAGCACTGCTCTTTTCCCATTTTTATGGTGGGAACATGGCATACAATGATGCCTACGATGGGGTCATGCACGCTCCCGTGCACACCCACATCAAGTGTCTGCTGCACTCCTACCCCATGTTGTTGTGACTCCATGTCACCGAGCCCTAGCCTCTGCTAGGGGTCAGGTGTGCACTGGTCGTTGGTCCCCCCCTCCCCAGAGATGGACAGCAGTCCATCAGACACTTGATCCATCTCCTCCACAGCTGACCCACTGTGTCCCGTGCTCATTCCCGAACATGGGTCACTGGCGCGGCACGAAGTGTGGTGTCCAGCGCCTCAACCCTCAGCACCACCAGGCTGGCCTGTTCTCGAACTTTGGTTGCCAGAGTTGCAAGTAGTAGCCCTACTGATTCACTGACAGGCCAGTTCAATTCTTAGCTTTTTCCGAAGGTCTACCAGTGAGATGTTAGGCCTTGGGGCTGGATTTTCAAAAGATTCAGGGACTAAGTCCCACATTGCACCAGCCAATGCAAAAAAAAATCTCTGCACTGGTGCTAATCTAAATTTTCCATATAGGCAGCTAGCAGAGTTGAGGGATCTGCAGCTAGCCTGAATTGAGCTGCCCTCCATCTCCCAGTGGCACTCTTTATGAAACAAACTGACATTTGGGATAAGCAGGAAACCCTTTCAGGTCACGGTGAGGTCCAGCTGGGGGGGTCAGCAGCATCCTCGGAATGTTCTCCCATCTTGCGGGGGATGCAACACCTAGTACTACCAGGCATAGTATTTTGGTGCATCTGTACCAGAAAACAGGTGCAAGCTGCCATACATCACAAAGCCAGTCACAAATGGCTCAGTGATGGAAAATACCATGCATGTAGAAAAACCTTGCAGACCCACAAGATTTTCCCACATGCGTGCCAAAAAGGGAGGCTTTTGAAAATCCAGCCCCTGATATGGAAGTATATAAGGGCACTAGGAGTGTGGATATGAGTGTTGCCTCACAGGTTCTGGTGCCCTAAGGATGCAATAGGAGACACCCATATCTCTAAGAGACACTCCTGGTGCCCCTATAACATTATTATAGATTGTGCTCTAGTTGTTTTTTGCTTTTTTTAAATTACTTTTTTTACTCTTCACAATGTTGACTTTCTGTGAGGCGCAAGTGACACCAGTAAGAAGCCCATTATTAAGGCACAGCACATGAGATGTTCTGATGGAAATAAGAGTGTCTTGTGTGTAATTAAAAGAAGCACTGCCATTAGTCATCACCCAACACTCCCGCAATCTATAATTATGATACAACCCTTGAGGCTGCTTGCAGTCACCTTCAACTGGATTTCAATCTTCTGCAACATCAGCTTCTTAACCAAAAGCTACTTCTAAATGCCAAAAAAACTAAGACAATTTTCTTCTCCTCCCTTGCACCTTCAAGATATCCATCCTTACTTGGAATGCTGCCTCCAATCACCACCCTTCTTGACAAACCTCTGGAGTATGTATCTAAGTTTAAGTACCTGGGGGTATGGATTGACCACCGTCTCTCTTTTCTCAACCACATTGCAGAACTGTCAAAAAAGCTTAGACAGAGGTTGGGTCTGTTTTATAGGATTAAGCATTTTCTTACAAGAGATGCCAAGCAATGACTCGTCCAAACCACCTTCCTCTCCCTCCTGGATTACACAGACTTTATGTACAGCCAGAGCCCAGCTGCTGCACTCTCGAAACTGGACATGCTCTATCATAAAGCCCTAAGATTTATCACTGATCTTCCATACAATACTCACCACTGCTTTCTATATAATGCCACGGGATGGACATCTCTCACTTACAGAAGACAGAGAAACGCCTCCCTCTGGACATTCAGAGCTATCGCCAGGAAGCTGCTTCAATGTATCTTGGATTGTTTACCCCTAAGCGTGTTGTTGTTGAGAAGTGCCTCCTATATCTACCTGGCAGTGCCAAAGGTCAAATCACGCTTTGGTAGGGCTTACATGAGCCATATGTTACCTTTGTGCTGGAATACACTGCAAAAAAACTTGAAATTGGCCCACAGTATCAGCATATCAGCATTTAAAACTCTCTATGCCCATTCGTTTAAAGAAACCTACAATTGTTTCTCCTGATCGTCCCCTCCCTGCCTCAGTGACTTGCTGGTCACTTGTCTGATGAAATATTACAGTACCTTTACTACCCCATCTCATTGACCCCTTCCCCTCCCTCTTTAACCTTTTCATAGCATTCCTTTTTTGCTTTTCCTTGTGTAGCCTGCTCCCTTGCATAGGTTTCAGTTGTCTTAGAGTAGTATACCTCTTGTTCACATGCCCCCTACCTCCCTGACCCTGGGGCACTCACCCTACCTTCTGCCTCTCCTCACTCCCCTTATCTGGAGTCTGTCCTTACCCATCGCCCTGGTATGATGCTATGTGCTGCTATGACACTTGTGGGTTCCCCTGCCTACCCCCACTCCCTCTTTAACCTTCACAAATCCCCCTTCCGTTTCTTATCAGCTTCCTAACTTCCCTTGTTGCCCCTCTCACTCATGTTTGTTCTTCTGCCTTCACCACACCATAGTGTCCAATCTTGACTATAACCTGTATTTAGCTGCTCATGTGTGTATACAGTACTCATGCACTACCACTGTCATTACCCTGTGTATTATATTTAGCCCTGACTATGTTAGTTAGTTATTTAAATATTGTGTGATTTTATTGTGTTCAATGTGCTCTGTATTTTTCTTGTATCCTGTCCAGGTCCATCTCGCAAATGAGCTTTACTCAATGATGTTTGCCTGGTTAAATAAAGATTTTGATTGATTGATTGACTGAATTATGTAAAACTATAATGGTATGCTGGAAGCCTCGCATGTGTGATGTGAGGATCCATAAGAAACACTGGTCTGCAAACAAACTGTACGTCCTGAGAGGAATCAACCAGGATTCACTAGACATGTAAAAGAAAGCTTAGACCCAGGGCTTCAATAACTCCATTTTTGAAGTTATTTTACTGTCCTAAAAATCAAGAAATACTACCAAAATAAAGCAGGTGGAAGTATTTGAATCCAAACAGGGAAAAACAAAAATTGGGGACATCACTTTTGCAGACATGGAAGTCTATATATTGTTGATTTCTGCTGAAAGAACAAGTATTTGCCCAGTAATACATTATCTCAACTTCTAAAATTGGTCTTATTTGGAATATTTATGTATTAATTAATTAATTCATTCATTCATTCATACATTCAGACAGTACCTTTGAGCACAGGTGCTCTTTTACAAAGGTTCCATAGCAGAGTCAGACAATGCAGATTAAATACAAAAACAATTTCATCACCAATTCCAGTGGAACATAGTAAGGACAAATCAGCAAGAATGCATAGTTACACAAATCAAATTATGCAATTACACAACTGCACTTACAATTTCAAGTGAACAAGCAAGTCAGTACAGTGGTCAAATAAGATACAAATGAACTTGGAGCTGGAAGTGAGGGCTAAGCACAAGGTTCTTTTGAATCGTCAATACCAAGCAAACACCGGCACCACTCGACTGCATCTAATATAAGCTTTATTTAGCAAAAAAGATAAAACATACCGGCCAACAGCTCGGCTGGTCACTTAGAAATCCTGACCGGTTTTGCAGTTAATGCGTCATTAGGGTGACGATCTTTTGAATTGGGCAATATTTGTGAGATCTAGTAAGGATTCATGCAATTCATTCAGCCAGCCTACTGCCCCTACAGCAGAGGAACATTTACTCTGATTGGCTCTCTGAAAAGAAATGTCTAGGGCATTCCTAGTTAAGCTCCTACTATTATATTGGTTGGTAACAGAGTGGAAGCAGTTTTGTATGGGTGGAGGGGTTAGGCCCAGCAGACAGGTTTGGTACTTTAATCTATCATTTAGGGGTAACCAATTGGTGAGGGTATACAGGGTGCAGCAGTGGGTGCACCTGTCCACCCCTGCACAAGATGACAGGCCTTGTCACATATCACCTTGACTCTGTTTTAGTACAGTGTCATATGCAGCAGCACACACAGGAAGGCTATAGTCAATGAGTGACAGGACTGTAGGATACAACAAAACATCTGACTTCAGCTGTAAGGTTGAATTGGTTCCTGTACAGGGTGGGACTATACAGGGTGCGGGAATTGAATTCAAAGATTTGGGAGTTGGAAGTATTTTGGCTTTCTAAAACTGGAATGGTTTCCAAATGTGGGCCCTTGGAAGATATGCTATTAGCACAGAGATTTTTGCCCTTGCACTGCCACCTTTGCCTAACCCTCAGGCTCTGTCAGTGACCTCTTAGCCACGTTTGCCACTCCCCCTCCACTGTCAGACCAGTGGGGATCCAGATGGAGTGTGGCCTGAGATTACAGGTGACCATCACAAAGGCAGCTGAGGAATGTTTAATTTTTTTTTTTTTTTTGCTTTTTGCTCCCCATCTCCATATCTTGCATACCTCCAACTAACGCTGACCAGTGCCTCATAACTCCTTGCATGTATGCAGCAAATACCCTTACAGAGGAGGCAAGTTGCACAGCCCACCGCAAGGGTTGCTGTGGTGGCAGAACCCAGTGTCGTCCCTCCCTGGCTTGAAGCACTGCACAGCAGAAGCACTACCCCAGCCCCTCTTGATCATCCAAATCAGTTCTGGGGTCAACTCCTTTACCTGGGTTGCCAGCACTGCAGCACAATGTGCTACCCCCGGACCACCAGATGACCCCACCCATGGCAGTTTTTGACTTCCACCCTCCAGCAAATGACCTGAACCTCTGTTTAGCCCCATATAAATATAGGGGCCTAAACTGGCAATTATATGGGACTGAATGCATGACTGTCAGCAGTCTGTGGCGTGGACAGTCATACTTCAGGTTTCAGTACCTTTCATGTTGCTTTTCCAGCCCCAACCTTGACGTGAAGTGTTACACTTTCAATATTAAGGATCAGCCAGTGTGGAATTTGTATTCAGTGAATATGGCAGATTAGCCACTTTTACCTTCAATTTTGCCCAGTCTAATTTTTGGCCCACTTTGTGATCACTTTGACCTACAGCCAGTTAATCAACAAAAGCACTTAAGCCCTCTCCAGGTGGCCAGGGCAAGTCTCACAATCACTCATTCACACAGCCTGCCATTTTTGGCCCTCCTGCCCCCTTCCCTCCCTCTCTCCACAGATATTTTGTTTTATAATAAATACAAATCCTGCTCCTGACACTGTTACAGATTCTGGCTGAGTTTGAAAAAAATCTGACTGGAGAACCAGAAGACGGTGGAAGAGGTTGAGAATGACTGGGGTGGGTGAGGGGTGGTAATGGGGTGCCCCTGACCCCTATCCGTAGCCTGCTAAATCCCCAGATCAAGGACCCAAAGTGTCTTTGGCCAAAATGTTGAAGCAGAACCAAAGATTGGGAGTGTGAATTGAAGCAGAACCAAAGTTACCAGTTTCCACATTTGCTCACCCTTCCTCAACAGAAATCATAAGTCTCAGACTAGGTGCAGCCAGAAACATGAAGAATACTTCATGTAGTCAGCTCAACTGAATATGTGCTGTGCAACCATTGTATTATGAAGGATTTCTATATTATAACTGTAAAAATATGCCATTTAAAAGTAGGAGCTGTAGCACCAGACAAATGACATCTATCAGATAGAAAAAGTTTATAAATGTTTCTAATACTTAGCGCTTCACGGATAATTTTTTCCCTGACAGAAAAGAAGTATTTTCAGATGTTTCCAGTGCATCTGCAGAAGTGAAAACTACTGAAAATCACATGTCTTTGGGCCTGATATTTAAAAGAGATAAGTCTACTAGTGTAAATGGGGAGGAATTCATTTAATTTGCATAAGGAGACAATACTGCCATAACCAGAACTAGGAAACAGTATGTTTGTTCATTAAAGGGTACATAAACCCTGTTGTTTACATTTTGTAACATAATTGTTAATTTCAGCATGTGAGAAGTCCGTCTAATAACTACAAGGTACTGTTTTATGTGTTTGTTTTGAAATAGTTCTATTTTTCCTTATTTAGGGTCCCTTCTAGATGTTAAACATTTTCCTCTCAATATTTATAATTACTTATGAGTTCTGGAACCCAGCGGCATTGGTTGAGCTGAAGCCTACAGTGAAGTCTTTAACATTGATGGCAAAAATGCTGCTTTACAAAGTAACACTAAATAAGGAAAAACTAGGACTATTTCACAACAAACACCGAAATCAGTACACTGGGGTTATTAAACAGACTTCACACATGCCCGCACTAAAAAATGTAAACAGTGGGGTTTATGTTCCCAGAGTCATTAGTACAGGTAATGAGAGTTCCACAGTGGAATATCCCAGATTCTTATTCCTGGAATGGATGCACACTAGTATCTGGCCTATCTGGTAAAAATTTCCCAGATAATAGCAGATAGTCCCACATAATTCAAATGGATAATGATCCAGGATACCTCATTATCCTTTCTGGATAAACAAAATCCATACCTAATGTTGCAATTGCATGAAGTATCCGAGTGTCTCATGATGGATAAAGACCCTGGATAAGGCTGATTAATTCTGGGTACGATAACAATTATCTGGAAAGTTCTTCCCAGAGTGGATCTACCCTGGATCACATTAAGGCTGGATAACTGAACTATCATGGGAAGTGTGAATGTTGCAGTTAACTATTTAAAGCAGCAGTATTTGTTAGTCACCAAAAATGTCATCCTTTAGTTTCTTAGCATTAATATATTTCTGACATAGATTTCTCATCAGTATACAGTATGTTTCCTCAAATATTTCAAAATAAATTTTATTACTAATTCTATAATTAATTACAAGCCCTTAAAGATGGTTACCACTAGAAATTTTTAACAATCCCTTCCCTCGAGGTGACGTCTTGACCTTACATACTGAATTCATACTGTGGGTGTATTTGCAGGGTGTGAGCCCACATTTCTGATGGCAAACAGCACAGCGCCACACCAAAATATTGAATTTATTCACTATGGGCCTGGCAAGGGAGCAATTATTTTTAAAACACTTAAAAACCCCATATCTCAGTTCAGGCATGAAATGCAATAAAAAGATGAATATATATATATATTGATTTATTTTCCAGAATATATTAATAGAAAAGATATGATGAAAATTGTTCCCCACTAACGCCCTAGTCTCAAGAGGTTTTTTAAGTTATTATGTGTTGTATTTTACCAAGTCCATCTATTAGTCTCCAGACATTTCATTCAGAATCATATCAGTGACTCAGCAGGTTGCAGCAAGGCCTGCCTCTGGTGCTGGAAGAAAAGAAGCGTGTGGGTTCTAGTCCCACAGTAGGAACTTGGGCTAATTCCCAACACTATCACTGCATTTCAGCACTAGATGTTACAGCACTGTTGAGGTGCCATCCTTCTGATACGACACTAAACCAAGGGCACTTCTGCTACTCTCTAGTAGCTGTCCCTGTGGATGTTAAAGGTCCAGTACCACTCATCATAAGAGTGGGGATTTCTAATATTAACCCTATTTTTTTTGTTATGACATTATTTGTAACACCTCTGCAGACCCAGCAGGGGCTACAACTCCCCCTCAGAGGGGTACATCCTCGGGCCCATCAGGACCATCATGGGTCCTGCTGTGTCCCAGTATTTTCCCTCCATTTTCTCCCCCATGCCCTCACCCATGCAATGGGTGCAGCAGCTGTCTCCACTTCCACAGAGGCAGCCAAGCATCCTGAGAGTGAGCTGAACCCCTCTTGTTGTGCTGACACACACAGCACAAACCCCCCCCACCCCGAGGAAGGAGAGCAGTCCTCTGGACGCTCAATCCTTACCACCCCTACTGACCCACGAATGACCCAAGTCCGTTCCTGAACCAGGGTCACCGGCATGGTGTAAAGTGTAGCATCCAGCACCTCAACCCTCAGCACCACCAGGCCAACATTACCCCATTTAAAGAAACAGGCCAATTTAACCCACCTCCCAGAACGCACCTAGAAATGAGCTCTCATGGCTCAGTGTGCCTTTCTTGGTCAAAATGTACTACTACAAGTACTAGTACTACAAAAAGTAATGCTGCACCAAAAATATCTAATTGTCATCTCAATTGTTCCTAGTTGCAGGATTTGCAATACCAGAAAAAGGAAGTGTGATCGACAAGAGTCAGGTGGTAGTAATAGTAGTACTAGTAGTAGTGCTCTATATTTATGGCAACTTTCCCCAGAGACTCAGAGCACCATTACAATAGCATAGAGCAACAGAATAAAAGTGTGACCAGAAAGAGTCAGGTCCAACTATCTGAGCCTACAGCTCAGTGGTTAGAGCACTGGCACAGTATTCCAGGAGTCTGGGTTCAATTGCCAGTAGATCATACATTATTTCTTTCTCAGTGCAGTTTGTTTCCTGGTCAGAAAAAAATGTTGTTAACTCCTTGAAATCTCATTTGTCAATTAGGCCTAACAGTAGAGTGTTATAATTAACTCTGTATGCCAATTAAAACTGTGTAAAATGTATTGTGAACTTTTGTATTTGTACTGGCACGCTGTACCTTACTGATGCCCAAGTTGTTCCTAAAAAAGTTGTACGTTGTACTTGTGTCACCAGTGTACTTACCCAGTTTACACAATTTTAAATAAAAAAATAAATAAAATGTTTCCTGAAAAGTTAGATGAGACAACTCCAATGCATGTAAAGAGTTCAATGAAGCTCTGCTAAAATGTGTATTAAATAATTATCAAAGAAGATTTATTATGTATTAAAGAATAATAGATGAAAAGCCTGAAAAAAAATGATTGGCAGCGTATGCCAATTAAGTCTTCAGTTCTTTCATCATCAACAGAATGCACTTGAAACTTCATTAGAAAACACATGAAAGAAATGTGCCAGTTTTCAGAATAACATTCCCAGCTGGCATCAGCGAGCTTGGTACTTCAGAGCCTTCCATTATTTTTTATTACTTAATAAGACATTTTTCTTGTTTTTATTTATTAATTATGACCACTCCCCAACTGATCTACTTAACTCCTGACTAGAAATGGTGTGATTTAAAACTTCATTGGTGAGCCGGCCTGGTGGCACTGAGGGTTGAGGCATAGGATGCCACACCTCACAACATGCCAGAGACCCAATTCAGGAGTGGACTCAAGTTGCCACAGGTCAGCTGGGGAGGGAGAGGATAGAGCATGTGGAGGATTACTTTCCTCTCTTAGGGAGGGAGGGAATCAGTGCTTGGTGCTCACCTGGCCCCTATAGTTGGCTGGGGACAAGGCAGTCGGGGACTGTCAGTGTAGGTTGGAGGAAATTGTGGCTGCCAATGCTCCATGCACAGAGGCATGTGTGAAGACATCTGGATGGCATTGCATGCCATCCCAAAGGAAGGAAATGGGAAACTGGTTCCCAAATTGCCACTGATCCCAACCTCCTGGTAACCCTATGCCCCGACTAGTACCCAGGCCATGCAGCATTGGCACAAAGGTAAGTCCTGGAGGAAAGCTGGGAGAGTGGGGGTGAGGGTGGTTGGCATCTGGAGGGTGGCTTGGACCATGGAAATAAAAATTACTAACTGTAAAAAAACTTCACAGGTGAAGTTGCTGCGGCATTGGGAATTTCTCACTATGCATAGTGTCTCGAAGTTCTCAACTTTTGCACCAACTTTGCTCAATGAAGTTTAAAAAAAACAACTTTTTTCCCCAAACCTTGCCCCACATACTGTGCATACATCACTCACCTCCCGTAACCCCCCAGATCATTTTAACACCTCTCCTTCCACCCAGCATCCCACTGGCACCTGCCTCCCTCTTCCCTCATGGGCTCAACAAAGTAATAGGTGGGTTTTAAACAAAGTGTATTAGCCACTGTCATGCTGTAAAAATCCATTCCTCTGTTCTATGTGAGATGGGCGACCCGCAGAAGAGCGACGTCAGGGCGGCAAAAACAATTTCACCACCCTGACAACCTTGGTACATGGAAAAATGGTGCGAGGACTGAAAATACTTGCTTTCTGTAAGGAGGGCTGTGCCCCTCACCCCCCATGGGGGCTTTGCTTCACCCTACTTAAATTCTCAACTCAGGGGGTGCATGTTGGAGGGAGTGAAAGCAAAAAAAAAAGGTTTTGGGCCAGGTGCAAGAAAAGCACAGTAGTGCCTGGACCCAGAGCCGAACCCGGAACCTCAGCACCTCAAGTGGAGGCCAACCCCCGACACCATGGCGCAGCTCGGCAGCTGACCACAGCACCACCCCCTACATCCCCTCCACCCCCTCCCAGACCATGCTTGCCATGCTTGCTACCCCATGTGCGTGTGCACATGTAAGGTCGCCCACCCCACCACATCAGGTCGCCCTCCCTGCCCCCTTGCCTTTTGGGCTTTCGCCCATATCACGTCGGCTTTTCAGATGGCGCCGTGATTCAGGCACCCACCTCACGTGCTACCATTCCTCCCACCTGCTTCTAAAAGGTAAGTCTGTATAGATAGTTTGTAATTTTTGTATTAGAGCTTTTTTAACTTGGTTTTTCACATTATATAGTATGTTTGATAATTAATATGTATTTTATTATCCTTGCATCAGACTTCAACTCACCTTTTGGGGAGTTGCAATTGTGTGTTTTAAACAAATGAAAACTAAACTAAACTAAATCACCCCATCTCCCACTCATCCATCCAGACCCCCAACTCCCATAAATTGACAAACAACCCCTGTAACTCGACAAACAACCTCCACCCTTCCCTTTTGTAGCAACCAATTTTTCTCCAATCCCCCAGCACCCAAAAAGTTAAGGGATGCATCACGTGCTTGGAAATGCGCTTCCTTGTAGGAGCAGTGAGCTCATCTCCTTGCTGTTGAATGCTGAATGAATAAATGATAATGCCCTCCTGAGTAGTAAATCCAGATTGGCGCTGGCTATGAGTAACTCCTAAGTAAGATCAATCTAATGCAAATAGTAACTAAGATTACTAAGTTGTCTAATAAAGGAATCTAGTCTGCCTTAATTGACTGGTTAATAATTAATAGGGCAGAATTATTTGTGCAGGTACTCTCCAATCAGTGATTATTCTCCCATCTATTGTGTGTAGAGAGTTTACTCTTTTAGGGTTCCTCTGAGAATTACACTGTTTAGGGATTACTCAATGTTTATACCAAGTACCTTTCAGATTCACAATCTAAAGAGACTGCTCCTATCTTTGAAATGCAGCTGACATAAATACAGACCTGTCTTACTTCACTTTCAAGTTAATGGAACTTCAAAACAGACATGTACTTATCAAATAGAGAGTCAGAGGTACAGTCACTAAACGGTTAAACACTGAATTACTATCCCAGTTCAAAACCAGGAACAAGTGCTTGGCACATTTCAAGGCTTCAGCTTTGTCACCTGACTGGGAAGACTATAGAAAACAAAGGAACATGCGTAAAAAATCCATGTGTTCCATCAAAAATACATACTTATGAACATATGGTCCTTCTCTGTGGATGACTCAAACAGTGTCAGGAAATGCAATAAGGAATTTATTGGTTGTAATCACTATGGCTCTAGTTATGATATGTAATCAACAGTATAAACAGTAATAACTCCAGCACTACTGTGGATGCCATTAAAATTCACTTCTGTAACCTGTCAACCTATAAGATCTCTTGACTGTCCCCTCAAGACATAATGACTATGAGGTCCTCTTCCACTCGACTGACCCTAAAAGGTGGCTTTATCTATCCTAGACCTACCTCATTCCAAGTGAGTGTGATGAATGCAGCTGATGTCTGTTAATTGATAAAATGTACAGTATATCTGCAACTAAAAATGCAGGGATAGTATCAAGACTAGGCTGCTAAAACTTTCTGGAAACAGCTTACCTACTCCCAGTAGCAACATTTCACTATAATCATGGGGGTTGCAAAAAGCCTGTTTCAGTGGAATCATAGGGGCAGCCAACTGCATCCCCTGGCTACCCCTTTAGCACAGTACAGGTATAGTCCCAAATAAATGGAGAAAAGCTCATTTGGTGCCCGTCTTCAAAATGGGTAAACCAATTACTGTATTAATAATCACAGGCCAACTGCCAAGTTGCTTGTGTTAATTTAGCTGTTGGGGAAAGCTATACCTCCCCAATTCACCAATCACCTGCAAAAGCAAAATCTGTTATCTTCAGGTCAGCGTGACTTTAGGCCAGAGCACAGTACCTCTACTGCTATGGTCAAGCGTACTAATGATATTTCCTTGACCATGGATATAGGCATACTGACTGAGATGCATTCATAGATTTGATGAAGGTGCCCGACCTTGTGGACCACCCACTCCTCTGTGCTAAGCTTAGTGACTTGGGAGTCTCCCCTACTGCCCTAATCTGGTGTAGAAACTACCTCAGCCACAGAAAGCAACTTGTGAAATTTGGAAACGTGACCTGTTTTCCTGTACCCTAGTGGCTGTTCCATAGGGATCCATATTAGACCCCTTGCTATTCTAGCAATATAATACAGTCTGACACTATTTCTTCTTGTACTACCCATCTGAATGCAGACACGCTTGCTCTCCTATACAGCTCAGATCATACTGACAACCTTAACAGAGAAATTAATCTCAATTTTATCTCACTTCACAATTTGCTTTTACAAAATTAGCTGGTTTTAAATGTAAGCAAAACTCAGGCCATGTTGTTTAGTTCTGCACAAAAACTATGTGGTAAATCTAACATATACCAAATAATGTGTCTTGACAGCTTCTTGCTTAAGATGATTGACACTTTCAAATATCTGGTGTTACATTTGATAATACCCAGTATCTGCCAGTACTATGTAAAAATTGCACTGAACAAAACTTGCATAATGTGAATATGTATACATTGTGACTACATTTTTAAGATATTGCAGATGTAGATGTTTTTGTAAGGGAAGACCTTGCTTTGTGTATGTTTATGATTTTTACTCAAAGTTTTGTATGTATTAAGGTTTATGTAATATTGTGTGAATGCATGGGACCTCATTGAAAATGAGCTATGCTCAACTGAGTATCCAGTTCATACAATGAATAAAATATGTTACCGCTACTACCACTATCCATGATTTCAAACTACACATAAATGAGTGTCTGCACTCAGAGTTGTACATCCATGGAGGAGTAATATTACCCCTTCGGCCAGGAATGCTATGTACTAAACCTCTTTGAAACTTGGAAAATAATAACAAAGTTTACATTTACAAAAAATGCAGCCTGTATTTTCATAAGTTCTAGATCGGTCCTTTCATATAGAGTTAAACAAAATTTAACCCCTAAAGCATGCATAGTGATAGTGCAAGGCATACAACTACTGGCTAAATTGAGCTATGGTGTTTCCTGTATGTTAATACCACTGCTGAGACCACTGTTGTGGTTATAAGAGTGGTCTCACTGCATTCTTAGGGTATGAGAACCATGAATGAAAGGAGAGCAGTTCCGATACCCTAAGGATGTAAATGTCTCACAACCGTAAGAGTAGTCTCAGAGAGGATATTAATACATTATTGCCTGAGTTCCATAAGTAATATATTAAATTAGCCACCATGAATCTGCCCATTTCCAGGGATGCTGCATGTGAAACACTCTTCACAGAATAAAAGTGTCTCGTGCAGAGGAAAGGAGCGGTTTGACTGGTTGGGAGCACTCCCTCGAGCTATAATCTTATTTTAACACTTCAAAATTCAATTTGAGAAGGTGTTACATAACCTTTAACAATATATGCCATTTTGCATGGGTCAAAATAATTTCTGTTCGCCTGTCCCAAGACATCCAGTTTTCCTGGGGACAGGTGGTTTCATTCCTCTGCTTATTCCTGGGACAGGCACCAAGTGCAAAAGTATTAACAGGCACTAGGTTAGGCTATGGATGTCCCAACATCATGGTATCATATGTTGAGAGATGTCCATTCAATCCAATGTCCAGTGAAGGGAACTTCAGTGCAATCAGCAGTTTCATCAAGTAGCAGAAATGAAAACTGTGCCGCAGTAGGAATGAACTGCACATGTGCCTTGTTATCATGCATGTGCAGTTGCCTGTCTTCCTTTTGCTTTCTGTACTGCATGCATGCCTCACTTCTCTGTCTGCAGTACTTGCAGCAGCTGCTGAAGACTAGCTCATGTTCACAGGCAGCAGAGCTGTGGGGATGCAAATTAAAAACCCTTTCAATGGCTGTCTAAATGAGAGGGGCCTAATGTAAATTGAGAGCCATTGTAAGGGCTAGAAAACCATATTTGAAAGACTTTTTCAGTGCATACAGTCAAGGCAGAAAGAGGGTGAGACTCAGAATTTAGAGTTTAGGAGAGGAACTTAAAGGGCGGAGACAACCACTTAAAACCACCTGTCAAGGCAGGAAGGGCTCCAGACGAGACAGGAGATGGGGTGGCTGGTTAAAGGCCTTTGTCTGCGTTACTAAGTAGGGGGAGACTTTTAGTGTCCAGGCTATACACAGGAGCAGAGGAAGCTGACTGGCTTGTCAGGACAGAGCAGCAGGGAATGAATCAAGGGCCATTGTCAGGGCTACTACTGAGCAGGAGGATGGAGTAAATTAAAAGCCCTTATCAGGGCAATATTTATCAGCCCTTTTTAGGGCACCTTAGTCAAAAGGGCAACGGCAATAAGGGCAAAGTCAATTTGGTGACTGTTAAAATGGCAATAGTAAATTACAGCTACTGCAGTAATGGCGACAGTTGCATTTATGCAGGGGGGCCTTTCCCCCCACCCTCCTCCACACCTCCCTTACTAATATAACCGACTCCAAGGTCTTAGCACCTCGGGGGAGGGCGGAATGCCATTGTCACCATTACTGCAGCAGCCATAGTTTACCATTGCCGTTTTAATAGTCACTGAATTGACTTTCACCCTTATTGCAGTCACCATTATTTCTTTGCTGTTTTGATGTGCTACCACACCATACCAGCCAGGGAGCACAACTGTTATTAGCTAATGTTTGAAAACAGAAATGTAAAATTAGTAAACAAAAATCAACAGGACAGGTACATATTTTGTGGGACAGTAAAAATGAATAATGCACCTGTCCCTTGGAGAAGCCATAAAAAATTATTTCTAGTCTTGACATCTTGCCTTGGCTATCTCCAGTCAAACATATCATTTACTGTATTCTGGCCTGGGTTGGCTTTTCCCTGCTACTATATACACTTTTAACCTTAGAATGATCTTTGACTAAGTACTTCTACACCAACCCCTCTCCTCCTTAGCCACACTTCTTGTGAAACCTTCCTGTCCACTCTGGATCCTGTACAGCAGACATTACTGTCAACCCCAAAATGCCACACAAAAATGGAGGAGCCAGCATTTTACTATTTTTCCCCCAAATTCTGGAACTCCCTCCCAACCAGAATTTGTTGAGCCCCTACTCAGTAATTGTTGAAACTGAGCCAAGGAAATATTTATTACTTGAAAACTACTGTTCTTGTGACTAACTCCCATAAATAACTTGGCCTCTCTAACCAAGCCAGTTTTTTCAGTGGATTTCTAAACCATGCATATTTGGTATGCTTCACTCTAGAGGTTTACCCTGTCGCCCTGGTGACCTCTCGACAGTTAACAAGCCGGTTACTGATAGAAAACTATACATTATCCTCTATGTTAGTGTGGAATTATTATTCTTAGGCATTTAATTTTTTTCCAGTTTGTAGTGTTGCCTATGCAGCTCTACTTTCAACTCATGTGTTCATATTGTTGTCAACTGTCCAACTTCTGCTGGCCAAATTGGAACCTCCCAGGCTGTGCCTGAAAATAGATAATTTATTGCCTACTGTATTTACCTGATTAACAAGACTGGCAAAATAAATTAATTTCTTTGAAAATTGTGCCTATATAACTAGAGGGGGGCTATACTAGAACGAATCCAAATGTGCCACAGAATGATGGGGCTTGGAGTCCTCCTTTACTTTCTGTCTCTGACATCATAAATATACCTACAGCACCTAAGAGGAAATAGAAACATAAATAATATTGGCATGAAAAGACCATTGGTCTGTACAGTCTGCGCAGTTTCACCCTATTGCATCCCATGTCCTGTTGTCCAGAAGGGGTTTTCACCCTCCCCCCCCACTCCCTGCCTTACAGCTACCCTCTCGAATAACTACTAAGCCCTTGACTCTGTCCCAGCTGTGCTTGACCCCATTAATGGTTTTTGCACCCCTCATCTCTGCTGGTAGGCTGTTCCATGGCTCAATCATTCTCTCTGTAAAGAAACAGTCTCTTGTCCTAATGTCACAATCTGTACGAAAGCACAGATATTCAAATTTCCAGAAAAGAGGGAATGATCACACACATGGAATAAAGTTAGTCCCCCTTCCCCCACCCAGAAGTGGAAACCAGTCAGGTGGTGCTTTTGTTAGTATGTTAAGAAATTAACTAAAATGATCTGTCTAATAATGGCCTGCCACGAATGATAACTATCAACTTCAGAAGTATTTATTTTTGTTCAATGTCTAGATTTTGCTTTGGAGAATAAAAGTTAAACTACAATACTTATAAATAATCCAGAATCAACATCACCTTTTTACAATATGCCTATGAATGTTATATAATCTTTTAGCAGTGGTATTTTAGACTTTCCCACTTGATGGGTTCCTAGCATGCCATGTTGAAGAGTACTGCTTTGTGAAAGTATGCAGTACACCATAGTTGGGAAAATACTGCCACCAAGTGGTGCGCTTGGAGGCATTGTGAGTGATTTATTAGAAAACATAGCCTGACAGACACACAAGTCACATCACGCAGAAGGTGAAATTTAAAGAGACACTGTCAACCCTTTTAGCATTATAATATTTCTAGTTGAAATCCCATATTTTTATGATTGCTTATCTTCTTTAAAATTCAGTGAGGTTGCTGGTTGTTTTGTCTGCTTCATATCTTAGAAGAACCGAAATGCATGCTAATGGTGTAATTATGCCCAACCTTGCTTTGTTTCAAATCCTTGATATACAGTACTCTTCTTGTCTACTTCCTGAACATTAGGAACACCTCCAAACAGTGCAGTCACTCATGATGCAATAGTTCCCTCTCCTTCCACTGCATCATGAGTGGCTAGACCGTGGTGGGGTGTTGACAAAACTAGGAAAGATGCAATGGAAGTTGATCAAGGATTGTAATTGCACATGTTTTTGTGTGGTAGCACCAGTATGGTGGGAAGTCTGTTTTTCACTTTTAAAAAGAAATAAAATAATCAAAATCAAACTATCAGCTACATTAGCAATCTCTACAGAATGTGACAAATTATAACATGTGTCTTTAAAACTAGAGACACGTTGAGGCCTAAGGGGGTTGACAGTGTCTCTTTAATAGATGTGTGTATATAGATTTATATATATATATATGCGATATAACACGCAATGAGGTGTATGGTTATCATGAAATAAATGGATGCCTTGGTTTTCTGAATGCCTTCAACCACTAAAGAAGACTATATATTTTTGCATGACTGGGCACCTTGAAATGTGTAAGTGGCTTATAAAATATTCAGAAAAAATAATAAATAATCTGCTGCAAGAGTCAAGTTACACGGATATGCTAATATAACAGTGCAACATGTGACAGTTCTTAGTCAATTAAATAATGTATGCCTCCCGAGACATATTATCAAGAATTTAAGCATGTTTAAGTTCTGCTTGTACAAATGACAAATAACATGTTGTTGTGGCACTAGGTCACTCATCTCATCTCCTCACAACACACCACAGCTTATATTACCACACCCCATCGCAGTGCACTGCGCCACACAACACCCCATCACAATGCACCACATTTTATCTTACCCACATCACACCTCACCTCACCTCACCTCATCTCATCTCATCTCATCTCATCTCATCTCATCACACCTCATCACAAAGCATCACACATCATGTCACCACACCACTATTGACTGCACCACACTGCACTGCACTTACCACACTGAGCAGACCCACTGCAGACGGCACACAGGTTCTCGGGTCCAACCTAGTTTTTATGAATCAGGTCAAAAAAAGAACCACTCTCAACTGCAATGAATTTCTTGATATTGGGATGCCACACTGGCATGGCTGGGCCTGGCAGTATAGCCTAGACAGTAGAGCAATGAGCAGTGAATGAGCTTGGTGCATCCAGTAGACCTGGGTTTGATTCCCTTAACCTCCACTTATATACTTTGTGACCCTAAGCAAGCCACTTAACCTCCCCAGTGATCCAGGTCACCCATGAAAACAAGCATTTTGCCTAGTGTAATGCACATCACAGTTGCCATTTTCATCAATCTGGCCAAAGCATTGGACTTGGTAAATCATTTAATCCTCCTGGACATGCTGGGTTCTACTGGTCTCTCAGCCCCCGCTGTTGAATGGTTCAATTCCTATCTCTCAGACTGTCAAAAGCCAGTACAGGTAGGTGGTGCCTTTTCCCCACCCCTCCCTATCCAGGCCAGGGTCCCACAGGGCTCTATTTGGGTCCAATCCTATCTGCCATCTACCTAAATGACCTCCCTCTGCCTGTGCCAACTCGCGCATTTACATGCATGCAGATGACACAGTTCTCTACACTTCCGGTCCCTCAACTGCATCTGTGGAAATCTCACTCCTACAAGACTTTCACAATGTTCTGTGCTGGTTCCAGTCCAACCAACATCAGGTCAACACTGAAAAAAACAATAACCTTTGGTACCAGCCAGGAGCTGGTCAGGCTATCTCCTCTCCATGTTTTCTCAATGTTGGATGGTGATCCCCTTGAAGCAGTCCCAGCTTTCAAGTACCTCGGTGTGGTTAGATAGCAGGCTTGGCTTCTCTGCTCACATTGATGCCATCCATGCCAAACCGTGCCCCAAACTCAGTCCCATGTACTGGAATAAGGACTGCTTTTCTGTCCAGGTCTGCTGGGAGCTAGTCACCAAAACAGTTCTCCCAGTTTTCTACAATTCGTATGTGATCTATAACACTGTCCCCTCCACTTCCCTTGCCAGACTGGACACCCTCTGCAATGCCTCCTGCTGCTTTGCTACCAACTCACCATTTTGAACCCATCACTGTTCCCTCCCTCTCCACCAGTCTCACTGTGCTTCCATCATCTCTAAATACTAGTTTGGGTCCCTCCCTTCATACCTATCCTCACTCCACTCCCCATCTCCTCCTCCTTCTACTCCCTACACTCTAAAACCTGCGCACCTTCTCCCTTCTCCATCCTCATTCCTCAGCTGGGAAATATACATTCTCCTACTGCCTCCCTTCCCCTCCCTCTGGAACCAGTTACTTTGCTCCATCCATCTCTCCACCTCCCTTCCCCCCATCAAGCACCAGCTAAAACATCTCCCCTCCCTTGCTCCTGCCAACCCTCTACCTGAACCATTTCTAACCCTTCCCCTCCAGTTCTACCTTCCCCTTACCTTTGTCTCCCCCCTAACTGCATGGTTTTGGCAATTTTGTGTGTAGTTTAATCAGCCCATTTCACTACTCCCCTACGACTAGATCAGTCTACATTCAGGCACTAGGCACTTTTTGGTCATGTCCATTTGCACAACTGGTTTGTATACTAAGTTATTTGTCCTCTGTTGTATTCAACAATTTTGCTTTCTTGTTTGTTCTGCACTCTGTTCTTGCAGTTTACTGTCATTCTGTCTGCATTACTGACTTGCAGTAATTGTTGTAACTGTGATATCCCCCCCCTGGACCAAGACTGATTTAGGCTGTCTGCCAAGGCATTTTGGATGCCTGGAACATGTGCTGTGGTCAGACTGATGTGATGTTCCAGGGTCCAATAACAAACTCTCATCGACTCCCTGCATAGGGGGTATGAATGTGTTCCCCCCTGCTTGCTGATATAGAAGACACCGGCCGTGTTGTCTGACTGAAAGAGAAGAGAAGAGAGCCTGGCATTAGGACCCCTTGAAAGGCCTGTAAGGCACTGAGGAACACTCGCATTTCTTGGACGTTGAAGTGGAGATTGCGCTCTTCTGGAGACCAAACACCCTGTGTCTGGCTGTCTCCCTAGTGCGCTCCCCAACCAAGGTCGGAGGCATCCATGGTTAAGGTCTGGCTCAGTGGCTCCTGCCAGAAGGAGACCCTGTTTTCCAAGTTGGAGGGGTTTAGCCACCAGACAAGAGTACTCTTGACTGGGTCCAAGATCTGGACTAGCTGGTCTAGACCACTGGAGCTCTGGTCCCATTGCACCCTGAGCATCCATTGAGGGACCCTCATGTGGAGGTGTGCCAAAGAGGTTATAGGAATGGCCACTGCCATGTGCCCCAGAAGCCTGAGGAAGGTCCTGGCTTGGACCTGGGTGGGGGGTCATAAGAACTGTGCAGGCTACCTCTCGCAGGTGATCTCCCGTTTCTTGCAGGAGGAAAGCCATGACCATGTCCAGGACTGCTCCTATAAAAGAGAGTCATTGGCTGGGCTCTGGAGATGATTTGGGAAGATTCAGGGTGATCCCCAGCTCTCAGAATAATGTATAGGTGTCTCCAAGAGTGCATAGGAAGTGCATCCTTGACGCGACTGCCAGAAGCCAGTTGTCCAGGTAAGGGAAGACATAATGACCCTCGCACCTTACAGCTGCAGCTACCACTGCTAGGCACTTGGTGAAGACTCAAGGAGCAGATGAGAAACCAAATGGTAGGATCTGGAACTGATAATGCCTCCCCTGGATGTGGAACCTCAAAAACTTCTGGTGGGGAGGAAAGACCCCTATATGCATGTACACATCTTGCATGTTCAGGGAGCAAAGCCAGTCCCCATGGTGCAGTAGAGCAATAGTTCTCAGACTTTGTCTCAGTGAGCCTCCCCAAAACCATAGAAAAGATTTTGAGCCTCCCCGAAAATTGAAAAAATCTTGGGCCTCCCCAAAGAAAAATAACGTACTGTACTTTGCGCAGTACACCATGAATAAATTGAAACCTCTTTGAGTACTTGACTCATATTCAGTTCTTTGTCTTATACTGATGTGGAACCTTTGAAAAAGAGCTTGTGTGCTCAAAGGTGTTATCTGAATAACAAGTAAATAAAATAAATATTATTACAGCTTATTGTAACCCCGCCAACCTACGTACTCTGCTATTTTCATTCTTGAACCATTGTTACCCCTTGTTGCAGTACCTTCATGGGTCAGACTTCTTTCTCTGTTTCCTCTCTATATGAAATAACCTTCCTACATACTTTACCTCTCCCTCCTTCCCTGCTCCTAAGCAACTTCTCAGGGATTACTTTGCTCCTTCCTGCTATTGCTCTTAGCACTTCTATGCTCAATCATTGTATTTGGGCTGTTCTGCTATCAGGCTACAAATTGATCAATTACCACCACTCATTATTAGTTTATTGTTCATATTTGTTTGCACTATTGCTTATTGTGTATTTCTTGAATGTTTTGCAGTCATCTTTTGAAATGTATTCACTCCCTAACCTTCCCTGGGTATACCTGAAATGAGCCATTCATTCACCTTCCCTTGTCACCGATTAGTAAATAAATACATTCAATCCACCTACTATTATCCTCTTTCAGTTTGCTTCATCTCTTCACACAAAATACATAAAACTCAAAATTTAAATATAGTACTTTTTCAGACTTGCTTGAGCCTCCCCTGGAACAGGTTGGGGCCTCCCAAGGGAGGCTGGCCTCACCATTTGAGAACCCCTGCAGTAGAGGAATGAGGCCTGGATGGGTCACCATGCTGAACCTTTTATATTCTATATAGTTGTTTAGAGAGCTGAGGTTCAGGATGGGCCAAAGATCGTGTGTCTTCTTTGGTAACAGGAAGAAATGAGAATATTACCTTCTTCCCTGTTGCCTCCGAGGAACCAGCTCTATTGCTCTTTTCTGCAAGAGGGCCTGAATCTCCCTCTCTATGAGTCTGATGTGTGAAGGAGGATAACATGAGAACCTTGGTGGCATCTCCAGGGGGATTTGTGTGAACTCCAGCGTATGACCCCTCCTTATAATGTCTAAGACCCAAAGGTCTGAGGTAATTTTGCTCCATCCTTCCAAGAAAAGGGAGAAGTGACCCCCTACTGCCTCCCCATGTGCCTTCTCTGGAGGAAGGGGGGTCAGCAGGGAGTCATTGGGAAGATCCGGGAGTAGGCAGAGAGGGCTGGGAGGACTTTGGCCCTCAAAAGGGAGTGCCCCTGGCCTGCTGGGTTGTGGCCTTCCTTTTGAAACCTCTTCTCTGCAGGAACTGGTTGCTATGGGTATTTTTTTCCTGAGGACTTCCAAAATGGCCATTTGAAGAAACACTTTAGCTTCCCCTTGTAAAGTTGTCAGGTGGACCAAATCGATTTTCCAGATTCCTGGAGGTGAGAAGTCAACTTCTCAGTCTCCTCCCCAAACAAAATGGAACCTTGGAATGGAAGATCCTAGATTCCGGTCTGCAGATCCTGGGTGAATCCGGAGACTCTTAACCAGGTGTGGCACCTCAGGCAGACGCCGGAAGCCACTGCTCTTGACGCCGTGTCTGCAGTGTCATACGAGGCATGCAGTATATGAGTGACTATGTCTGAACCCGATTTTAAGATTTCCATTAGCTCTGTCTTCTGAGCTGAGTCTGGTAAGGCATTGGCTACTTCTTGGCCCTTCTCCCATAATGCATTCATGCGTTAGGAAGTTCAGTGACCTTATGAAGCAGGTGGATGCAGAATACACCTTCTTGCCCACCTGGTCTAAATATCTGGACTCCTGATCATTAGGCTAAGAACTAAGGTGTTTCAGCTGCTTAGATTTGTCATGAACAGCTGCTATGACCATGGAGTCAGCCTGAGGGTGTTCTGCCAGAAAGGGCTCCTCCCTCGGTGCTCTGTACAGCCTATCCAATTTTTTCAGAACCGCCGGGATCATGGCCGGATGCTTCCAGGTAATCCTGGTAAGGTCCTGGATGGTATCCATTGAAGGAGGCACTACCAGTGGTTTAGGCTCATTTTGCCTCAGGTACTTTGCAAGTCTTCAGCATTCTGAATCCAGGTCCTCCATCTCCCATCCATTGGAGATCTGGATATGCCTCATGACATCCATAAAAGTTGGATCATCAGGAGGTGAGCGGGGTGTCTCCTTACCATCAGGAGAGCCCCCGGCTCCGAAGAGGAACCGGTCTGAAGAAAAGGAGGAAGAGGAAGACCAGCTCCTGCTAGGATGAGGAGAAGTCAACCTCTGTCTGGATGGGCTTCGTCCCAATAAGCATTGGCCATTGACCGACCGATGTTGGCTACAGGACCGGTGTTGGCTCAGGGACCAACAGCGGAGCAGTGACTGGCACCTGTCAGTAGAACGGTGAGGGCTGGGTGAGTGCCCATGGTGGCTGGAAGACCTGTGGTGGCTGCAGGACTTGCTCTCAGGCTGAGACCGGCGATGGCTAGTGGACCTGGAATGGTGCCATCGATGGTCCCTGGACTGGGATCGGGACCTGACCACCGAGGGGGAGTGGGACTTGGAAAGTCTGCACTGCTCACCTGGAAAGGGTTTAGATGGTGGTGTCGGATGAAGGTCCTTGATGTCTGGCCAGTTGAAGACAGAAGCTGCCCTTAAAGCAGTCCCCATCAGGGGGAAAGGCGAAGTCGGAGGATCCGTAAGGCCCTTGGTGGAAGCATCCAAAAAAGTACACTCCGGGGTCGAGGACCTGCGAACCGGCAACAGTACTTTAGCCGGTGCAGTCTTTTCGGAAGGTCAGCCAGTACTAGAATCTGGGGCCGGCACTGTGGCCAGGGTCTTGGCTGTGACTGGATCTGGTTTGGCCGACTTAGAAGGGCGGGACCCCAAAGAGGTCTTGGCCGGGGAATCCCACTCCTTTGGATCCCGCTCCTTTGGCAGTGGCTTTCCCAAAGCCCTGGGTAAAGCTGAAATTGGGGCCTTTTTCAGTGGGGCTGAGGCTTGTGCCAAAGAAGAGGCCTTGGAAGAATCCCCTGAGGCCGAAGGAAGATGCAGTGGTGTGACCTTCACCTTTCTAGAAGTCTTGTCTGAAGAAGCCCGCACCAGGGCCGGCATCGGTGTCTTAGCGGGAGTTGAGGACTTTGTCCTGTCTTCAGAATGCTTAGAATGGCACAAACAGTCAGGAGCTGCCTGAGCCCGATGAAGAGGCCTTCTTGTGAGGAGAACACAATCTGGATTGTGGGTGGGACTGACCACGGTCCTTCTCACAGAACTTGTGGTGGGATTTGCCCCGATGATTAGGTTTCTTCCCGGGAGAGCTCTGCATGACTTGCACCTGTTTTTCCAGAATGTGGGCTTTAAGGGCCTTCAGGCACCAGATCCTAGTCCTGCTGGTAAAGCCCTTGCAGATTTTACAGCCTTGAGAATCGTGGTCTGGTCCCAGGCAGAAGATGCAGGCCTTGTGGCCATCTTTCGAAGGGATCTGACGGCCACAGGAACACTTGGTCTTCTTAGGCCTGGAGGATGAGACTGAGGATGGAGAAGACATGCAATGGTAAGGAACTGACAGTAGATGGTTAAAATTAGGGAAAAAAGTTGCTAGAACTGCCGAAACAAAACTAAGGCTTCCCACTGAGAGTGGGTCTGTGACTGGAAAAGGACTGAGGTGGAACCGGGGACTGCCCCCTTTTGTACCATGACTGACATTGGTGCGGAGCTGACAATGGGAGGGCGGGACCCTGCTGGGTACTGCTGACTAAGAGTTTTCCAGTGGATCGTAAGGCCTGCGGCATTACTCCTAATGGTAATAGCCTGCTGCAAGAGCTCCCACTCGAAGTAAGATCATATGGCAATTTTTGCAAGAGAATGGGATCTTCCCAGGTATCCTGACCAGTATTACCCTTCTTAATAATGCCTGTTAAGACAATTATTCATTGCTGTGCAGAGGTGCTGCCCCCTGACTAGCCTGAGACCTTCCAATAGCAGCCATACCATTTATATATAAAAGTGTAGGCCCTTTGCCCCAAATAAGTAATTTGGTGGTGGGGGGGCACTAGAAGTTAAACTTGCCAGCTCAGTCATTCTCCTCTCCCACAGTGTGCACACTCTGCTCCAAGTCCTAGTTGTAGCTGTATGAATGAAGTGAGCAGGCATACAATCAGGAGGAAGGGGGTGGGGCAAATGCATCATTGTTGACATTAAGCAGAGAGACCCAATAAGTCTGCCTGGTATCACTAATGATGTAATTACTCTGTTCCCTCCCTTTGTCCCACCTGACTGCTTGTTGTCTGCTCCATTCTTACAGTTACTACAAGGACTCATAGCAGGGTGGGCACACTGTGGGAGGAGGGAACAACTAACTAGCCAGTTTGACTTGTAGTGCCCTCCCAAAATTATGTATTGAGGTAGGGGACCTGAGCTACTGTATATATATGTGTATATGGCATGCTTGTCATTTGAGAGGCTCAGACTAAGGAGAGGGGCATCTCTGGGACAAAGGGAATGAGGGAGGTGGGTGGGAAAGTATTGGGATGGGAAGTGGGGGGGGGGGGCAAGAGACTTGCCCTTGCCACCTGGAAGGGGGGGTGGCATGATGAAAGTTTTTTTTAACTACCATGCCCCAAAAAGCAATACCCAAATATTTCAGCCAAAGTACCAAATATTCAGCAGAATATTTGGAAATTGGTATTCATACAGTACTAGTAGAACCTAGCACTGTTCAGGCTTTTAAAACATTACAAATTCTCTGTTTTCCTGTTTTATAAGCACAGTAAGACACTCCATGGAGTGTGTTATGTACACAACACATCATGGTGTGAGGTTATCACAAAACAGCCCTCACCCTGTTTTGTTTTACTGCTTACGTATCTGTTTGAAAGATGTTTAGAACCTCAAAGCTTGTCCAATCCAACCATTTCACATATCCATTTTTCAGTAATAACCTTTAGAGGTCTTAATCTGAAAGAAATTCTAAGTACAACAGCAGTGCAACATTTTTTTTTATGTGTTAGTTTCAGCTATAATTAATAAAAATATTACCACAACTGTCAAATCTACTTTTCTATGTACCTTCTATGCTGCGCACCAGGAGTTTATTTTATTTTCTCCATCCTGACCCTTACCAGGTCTACAATGCTATTTCTAAGCCAAATGTGGCTGCCATTGTTTTTTCTTGAGGAAAAAATCTAAACAAAAACATTTACAAAACACTCAAATTTTGGTAGAAATTGAAAATTATACCATCAAATAAAACTGGAAGATGCCTGGAATATTTTATAACGATTTCAATGTGATTACGCAACTTGAATGATGTATGCTTGTGTGACTTAAGACACATAGGGCCCGATTCTCAAAAGCCTACACCTGTCGTAACTTGACTTGTGCCAAAATAAATGGCACAAGTAGAAAGTTACGCCTACGCCAGCAGTTGCGACATATAGTATTCTGCAAAGCAGCTTGTGCCAAAGTGGACATACACTACCAGTTACGCTCTAAACCTCCCACGACATGGTGCTAGGGGGTTTACAGCAGCAGTTGCGCCCTATTCTGGAAGAGCAGCAACAAAATCCCCAAGGTTGCTATTCATTAACAACCCCCAGAGGACATCTGCCAAAGTACAGTTACACCAGCTTTTAGCTGTACATATGCCCTCCAGGGGTTGTGCAGATCTGCCACCAGGCCAGCTCCCAAGACATGTGCCCCCCCCCATGCCCCGATCCACAAATTGCAAGCGGGAAAGCCCCACAGGGCTATTCATGTGCCCCCAATGCCCCATCCCCCATAGTCACATAAATGCCCAGTGGGATAAGACGACCTCCCCATGCCCCTTCCCCCACATACATATTACTCCCATCCCCTGATATGTGCAAAAAGCCCCGTTGGGTTAGGCCATGCCTCCCAAACCCTAATACTGATGAAAGAGCCCAGCAGGGTTTGCTCATGCCCTCTGATTCCCCAATATGCACATAAAGCCCCGCAGGGCTAGGACATGCCCTCCCATCCCTGATCCCCAATAGTACTGCAAACCCATGCAGATACCATCCTCCCTGGTAGTCCAGTGGCCCCCCCACTTGGCAATGCCAGTTTACCCCACACCCCCTGACCCGTACTGACAGTTCATACTTTGAGAGCATATATATAGTACACGCACAGATGGAGCTCAGTTGGTGCCCAGCCACAGTGGTGAGAGGTGGGCTCTGCCAGTCGCCGGCTGGGTAAGGGAGGGTGCAGGGTGGTCTGGCAATGCTGGGTGGGGGGCCACTAGACTACCAGGAATTTGTTGCATTGTTGCCACTGCGGGGATCGGGTCAGATGGGGGTTGCAACTTGCAGGGGTTTTGGGTACAGGGAAGCCCTGTGGGGCATAGTGTGCAGGAACGGGGTTGGGGGCATAGTTTACAGGGGTTGGGTTGCTATTGTGTTGCAACTGGAGGTCGGGGACATTATCAAGCCTTTTGGGATGCTGGGAATTGTGGCATGGAGGGGCACTTGCGCTCTATACATCCAGGGCTACGGCTTATGACATACCCTGCAAGTACACCCTTTGTTGGGCGTATCTGTGGGAATGTTGCAAGTCACAGGACTTAGCCATGGGGACCCTGCCCCTTACAGAATCGGGTGCAGGGTCCTTGGCCTAACGGGGTATGGTGCAAGTCGCCTTTGGTGGCGACTTGTGCCACCCTTCTAGAATTGGTCCTATTGTGGCTATTCACCTCTCTATCCATGGGATCTACCACCCTGTAGGGATACAATGGCAAGGAACCCTAATGAAGGGTTCCACCCCTATAGGTGCCGCGGGAATGATTCCCGTAGCTAAAGCTAGCTTAGGAAGAAGCCCACAGGAAAGAGAGATGTGCTGCTGGAGGAGGAGGAAGGGAGGATGGTGGGGCAATGAAAGAAACGAATCCTGGACTAGCCAGGAGAAGCAGTTTTAAAGGTTTGATGGGGGAGTGGTTTGTTGCTCCACCCATTGAACTACAGGCATAGCCTTGCAATTCAATGTGCTTACACAACTTGAATGATGTATGCTTGTGTGACTGAGATACATTGTGGCTGTTCACCTCTCTATCCGTGGGATCTACCACCCTGTAGGGGTATGATGGTGAGGAACCCTAGTGAAGGGTTTCATTATATGCCATTGGAATGATTCCTGTGGCTAAAAGTAGCTTAGGAAGAAGCCCAAAAAGAATACCCGAAAGGCTGTCAAGCATCGAAGGAGGTGAGAAGTCAGAAGACATCGAGGGCGGAAATAGAGGTTGATAGATGTAAATGTGAAAGGACAGGACAGGAATGGGAGATGGTGAGAAATATTTAGTGGCATGGAAGCCGACATAAGGCAGAAGGGCGAGATTTTCTAAGGAGAGAGGGAACAGCAGGGGCCACCATCTGACTCCATCCAACAGCAGAATCTAACTACAGAACCTATGAAAGCACTAACCCTATCTAAATATTATGACCGTTGGCATGGAGGAGAGGAAAATCCTCCTTTGAGGAGGAAATTTCTGGGGATCCAAGGACCAGGTCACCTTCCCTCCGGGGTGAAGGTCATTTTGGTTAGTGATGGCTCAGTTACTGCAATTTAGAGTCGAGATCGAGGAAAGAGGAAAATACTCCAATTTAGAGGAAGCTCTCACTCTGTCCCTCTAACAAAAATGCTGTTGAGGGTTGCGAGTGACGTCTCTGCAACTAGACGCCCAAAAGCAAAGGAAGAGAAAAATGACCACTGAGGCACTCAGCCAGCCAACATGAGCCTACAAAACAGACCAGATGAAACAGAGGTGGTCAGATGGAGAATAGCATACAGGGTGCCTCCGAACCTGCTCGGGCAGCCAAAGGGGCCCTGAGGATGAGAGCCCCACCCCTCACAGCTGGAAGTCATAAATTCTACATTCAGAGGTGTCACCAAAATGAGGGCTGAGTGAAGGTTCACCCAGAGTGAATACATTCTCACTATGGGCCAGGGAGAAGGACCCCACTCCGAGCTTTGCATGCTCTAGATGAGGAGTTCGTGGGTGCAGAGCAAGGCCATTGGTTTCAGGCTAGCCCTGAGTCATGGAGCAATGGACATGGAAGACACGTCTATGAGTGGCGAGCAGGTTTAGTCGAGGTAGCTTGGGAGCCATATGAGGGGTATGCCTGATTAGGTGACATGAACAAGTAGACCTATGGATAGGTCAGAGTGAGCGAAGGAGACCCCGACATGGGTCTGGAGGAGGCAGGTTGCAGTAGCAACCATGGGAGTGCGTGCCAACCCGGTCCATTGAGAAGCCAAATCAGTAGTTGAGTGAACTTCATGAAGGTAGGAACGAGAATGGCCGGGTGAAGCCGGCAGCGGACAGGGAAGTATGAAATACCAGGAGTAGTGAAGCAGGGGCAACAAAGTCAGAATAGACAAGTGGAGAGTTGAGATGAAGAAAAGAGGTATGCTGATGGAAGAGAAGCTTTGAAAGCTGGCATGGACTGCACAATGGGAACGAACAAGGCGAGGGGAAGAGACAATGATGGCCAGGCAAAGCCCACAGCCTATGATGAGTTTGAGAAGATGATATGGGAGGAGAAGATAATCGACAATGAATGAATGAGAAATGATGCTGGACTGAAAGCCTTGAAGACTGGAATGGTTAAGGTGAGGTATGAAATGGATGATGTATGATAATGGAGTAAAAGCCTTGAAGGCCGGTATGATTAAGGGTATAGGAAGGATGAGGTTCGGTAATGATGGAGGTTTACATGGAGTGGAGGATATAAGAGTTGAGTGGTCCAGAACTTAGGACTAGGGTGAGAGGAGGATACGAAAAGGTATGGTGATGGCAGGATAGGGATACACCCTCAAAAGAAAGCATGGGATGAGGAAGGAGAAGAGGCAAGGGTTGAGAAAGCAGTGGAGGGTGGGGCAGGAATGCTAGTTAGATGCATGAGTGGGAGCGATGAGAATGGCCGGACGAAGCCCACAGCTGACAGGTGAGGGGCAAAGTACCCGGAGTAAGGGCAAAGTCAGCAGCAGAGCAGAAGACAGATGTAGTATGCAGCAGTCAAGCAGTCCAACACTTATCAAGTCAGTAGTGAGGAAGGCAAATCAATCCCAGTTGAAAAAAGGGAGGCAGAAGAGGTGACGGTAGCCCTGTCAGAGATAAACAGTGCAGCGCTGAAAAGGGAGCTGGTCTGCTGATGGCTGAGACAAAATCTGTACAGTACAGGAGCTGACAGGAAGGTAAAGAGGCAAGAACGCATTGATGGGCTGGAGAACAGTACACAACCACTAAGAACCAATACATGGAGCCAAGTGATAGAGGTGCTGGATCGGTACGGCAATTGCCGCGATGAAGATGCAGAAGCCGGACTGCACCACAAATGAAGGTACGAGCAGCAGGATTGGATGAGGAGGGATCGGTATGGGGAACGGTGATGAAGCAGCAGGAGCCGCCTGTACAGAAAAGCTCTGATACAGGGCAGTGAAGGTCTTGATGCCTGGGAAGTTCACAGGGTCCAACGTGGAGCAGGAGGAAAAGGCAGCAGGGAGGACCGGCAACGAGGAAGTGAAATGGGCCACAAAGCCTGCAGAAAGAGCACTGCGGCTCTAAGAATGAGTGGTGGTGAGAATGAGCAGGAAGGCCAGCATGGAGTGCAGAAGCCGGTCGCCGATGGTATTAGCGGGGAAGGGAGGAAGTAGAGCAGTGCCTGCAGAGAGAGCGGCCAAGGAGAGCAGTATAAGGGGAGAGACAACACAAACAGGTAGTAGAGACAGGCAGAGATGGGAAAAATGGAAGGAGGAGGAGGCACTGAGGGCAGCCAAGCCAAGGGTAGAAATGGAAAGAGGCAAGATGGAGAGGGGAGGATTGGGGTATCGGTGGTGAAATGCCAGACTGGGCAGGAGAGGCCACCAGCTGAGAGGATTGAAACGTGGGTGGGCACCTGGGGAATGACATCCTACCCGGAGCACCAGCCAGGAACAGAGCAACAGCTCAGCAAGGAAAATGCCCAAGAAAGGACAAAACGGAATGAGGGAGCCAGGACAGCGGTAGGGAGACACGAAAAACAGAGTATTGGGAGGGCAAACGGCAGGCTAGAAGTATGGGACAAGCAGCAGAAAACACCACTGAATGAGTGAGGTATGGAACAAGCCAGCTGCCAGAGGCAACCGCAGAAATGCATGCAGAAGCAGGGAGCAGGGAAAAGCAGGGTCTCCGGCTGCAACGAAAGAAACAAATCCTGGACTAGCCAGGAGGAGCAGCCTTTAAAGGCTTGATGGGAGAGAGGTTTGTTGCTCCGCCCATTGAACTACAGGCATAGCCTTGGGAAAAAAAGTAGGGTCAAATTTGTGCACTGTTTAGTTGCGCTGCTGCTTTAAAATCCTGATTTTATTTGTGGTTATGGGTAAAATCCACATTGCTCTCCCGCCCTCATCAAAATAAGAAAAATTAATCATGTAAATCTTTGGAACAAAACTGAATACAGGTTACTGACTTATAAGTGCATAATTCCTGCCCATAGAAGAAAGCAGCAAACTAGGAGTATGGGGGCTGCTTAGTCACATTAATAGGCAAATCCCCCCCTCAAAAAACAAATAAACAAAAAAAAAAAAAATAGGATACTCACTGAACAGAATGCTGCAGGCAAAGTTTGTTGAATTGCTTTAGTTTTAAGTGCTAAGACCACACAAAAAGGCAGGTGAGTAAAGAAAACTGCTCTTAGGACCCTTCAACAAACTTTGCCTCTAGCAAGGTTGTAAATCTGACTTTCAAAAATAAATAAATAAAAGCATTCTGTTCAAAGTGTTTGAAATCTGCAGGCTTCAGATCCCAGTTGCAGTTCCTATTATCAGTGCAGCTCCACACAGTGGAGGGGGGAAGTGCTTGTCTATTCCTTTGTCTTCTTTTTGTTTTGGGGGGGCGTGCATAATTTCCCTAATTCCTTTGTATCTGGGTACACAGCTTACCTTTCATTTCAACACATATGGTCACTCCAATCAGGTCAGGGTGAGATTTCACAGAACATCCATATTCAACAAAGTGTGAAAGGAAAATACAAGAATAGAGCCTCTCAGCAACAGAAGAAGAATCAGCATTTATACGGCACTTTTCATGCACACTGTATCCCAAAGCGCTTTACAGGCAAAGACGGACTGGTAGTGAAGTGACTGTAAATGTGTAGTAGCAGCTACTTCACACATCAACACCCACACACAGCCTTTGGATGATTGCATAAGTTGGTTTTATGTGAAGGGAAGTATTGGCCAGAAGACCCAGAAAAATCCCCTTCTCTTGCAAAAAGTGGCTTGGGTTCTTCTATTTCCACCTGTACCCCCACCAGAGGTCCACCAGAGACCTCAGTTTTTCATCCGAAGGACAGCACACCATAAGAGTATAGCACCAGGGTGTCAAGTGTTTATGGTATGAACCCAATCCTGGTGTGGGACTAGAACCCATGACATTCTGGCCCAGAGGAGGATGCGCTACCAACCGAGCCATACTGACATATGGGATGATCACATCAATTTACAGAAGCCAGAATTATTCTTGTTTGCCAAGAATAGAATCTTGTGCTGGTCTACTTAAACCAGAATGCAGGTATCAAATTGCCCAAACTGGCAACCATCTATATTCACTAAAATTACATTTACATAGACACTTGAATAATATCAGCACAGAAACTCGACCAATATCAAAAATACATTCCATTTCTTATTTAATGAATTTTCTTATATTTATTAATACAATTAAAATGCTCTGACTAATGTGTGGTATCTTTTTTGGTGTTCAGAAAGCTGAACCAGTTGCTATAAAAGTTATGAAGGGAAGGTGATTTATATAAGGTAAGCTGAATCTGTGAGTCCAGGGAATGTAAATGTACTACCAGGAATGCCAAATTTTAGGAATCTTTCTGGGTGCTCATTGCCAGTAGGTAGTATTTTTCCTGTGACCAGGTTCCCTAATAATCCTTTGTTGCAGGCTGCATTCGAAATATTGAGGGTGCTTATGTCAACTTTGTGGGTGCTAGAGCACTCAAGTACCCATGGAGTCAGCTCCTATGTGCACTACCTTTCATATACCCCGGAATCCTTGCTCCCATACTAAGTGACAAATGTATTGCAGAAGATACTCTTAGTTGTGCAAAAGTAATGTGCTGCCCCATGAAAGGATTGGGCATTGTGCTTTCCTAGGCTGGGATACAAACTCTAACCAAGCAGGGTAGCAACAGAAATTTCTCACTATGACTTGGTAAACTGATCAGAGCAACTTCGCAAAATGGATCTTACAGCAGCGCTACCAAGTGGCCATCCCACATTTCCAGCAGAAAAGAAGATGTGAGGCATGGAGAACACATCATATAGAGGAGAAGCACGGGCTCTAGACAATGGGTAATCCATGGATTTCACACAAGGTCAGTACTGTATACTGCATAAGCATGATTACGTAGAAGAATTCAGATACTGTAGTTATAAATAAACTATTACAAATGTGAGGCATCATACGTGTGGGTGGCATCTAAGTTCCATAGACGTTGCAATGAGGCACTCACTTTCTACACTGTCTAGTAGCATCTAAGGGCTTCCTATCACAGTGCTAAGGGGATACTGGCATTGCTACTCCTGATCATCTTGTGTTTGAGCTACTGTATGTGGAGACATTTGAACCAATTTGCTCTTACTAAACTTGAGCAATTCACACAGCTGTAATTTGATTTTGTGCTGCTCCAACCCTTTTGGAGATCATAATCTGACAATGGCAAATGTGGATGTGAAGAATTCCATTGGGCTAAATTATTTGTTGATATATATCAGAAATGGAGCCTGGACCAGAATATATACCAAAATCACGGGGCTCAATTTTCAAAAGGATCCTTAGCGCGACACAAGCTGCATCAAATGGCAGCTTGTGTCAGAGCCTAGTGTGCTGGGGACCCTGCACCTAATATTACTACAGGAGTGGTCCTGGTGCCAAACACTGGACAATTGCCACACCTGCTCTCATGCGCCAAACAAATGGTTCATAGAAGGGGTTTGACAGAGGCTCCCATCTGAAGGTAGTCCCTGCAAATATGCAGTAAGACAGATGGGCAGGGTGTGGACATTAGGGCGGTGGACATCTGATAGCATTGTAGATGGGGTGGGGGGACAGAACAATATTGCCGAACTGAGCACAGTCCACAATCAATGCAAATGTGGCGTGTGTTGCTCTGGTGCTTCTGTCAGCAGCACTTCACATGTTTGCCTACTGGTGTACCCCACTAGCCACATATGACACAGCTGTTGAGCTGCTGTCTGCGATGCTTACTGGACAATGCATTCAAAGAGACAACATAGTGCACAATGCTGGTAGCACAGAAACAAGACACCAGTATTGATGAACTGGATAAAAAAGAGAAAATCAGTTAAAGCCCACTTACGGTCAGAGACATGTACTGCTGTGGTTACAGCAACTCATGCCTGCAGTTGCCAGAACCAGGGACACCAGCCTGTGGACTGCTGCACTTCACAGTGCCGACTCCTTTTCATGGCACACAGACCATCTACACAACTGCTCATAGCACTCAGCCTCTGCAGACAGGTGCAATGTGTATTCCTATCCCAGGCATCCACCCTGTCAGATGGAGCTGCATCAGCTCTGGCACAGTGTGCCACCACTGTGGATGGCTGAGTGTCCGGGCACCATTCTCTGGCATGATGACTGGGGTGGGGGACTGCTGTAGCTGGGCCATACGGGTCAGGAGAGATACCATAGTCCAGGGGTCTGAGTCCGCTGAGGGGCCTGCCATCAACAACTGTCCATCCCTTCAGTGACACAGGTGGGGGGGGGAGCAGCATCATGCCAGGTTCACCACCACCACTATCGGAAGATGCAGAGGCCATGTGCAACCTGACTGTGAGGGAAGTGTCACTGCTGGTGAGAAACCATCACCATAATCTGTCCTTGTGCCCCGTAAGCCTCAGCAGGTCATCCTATGCTGCTGGGGTCTCTCTAGCCATTCAGGTGCTATGGGCAGTGGTGGCGTATAGGCTGTTAGACCAGCACTGAGCTGATCTAACTCTGGGGGCCGTTGACAATCCCACATAAGGGGATACAGCAACAGTGTTCTGGTGCATGGACCCGTCTGCCATGGCACACCCCCATCTGTGGCACAGGGCCAATCTGGTGCAAGGGCACCTCATTTCCATGCAGCCTGTGTTTGAAAATCAGGATTGCTGCATGTTTTGTTCGAGGGGCTCCTTCAATTCTGCTTGACGCAGGCACCTTGCATCAATTTCAGGGCTTTGAAAATCACGCTTATGACGTCGACTCTTTTTTGGTGTGCAGTACATGACTGTATATACAGGACTTGGGTACTATTTACTTTCTGAACCCTGACATCAAAAGCTTGGCTGCTGCTGCTATCAAATATAGATTACATTACCATGTAGCTCAAAACAGGTGTCGTGGGCTGCTATTTATTGTTTATGTATTTGTTCTTTAAAGGGACACATTCATACTCAGTGGCCATTATAGTTTAAAAGGCCATTGAAAGGTTCTTTCAAGTGAGGTCTTGGGCATATCTGTAGCTGCAAGCTGTCCAGAGATACAGATGACTGAGTCTGTTTAATATTATGACTACAGTACAGCCAGTTTTAGAATACTGTGATGTCATCGAGAAGCAAGCGGTGCCTAACTACAACAAGTCAAGCTTAGCTTGCTCCTCAGTGACATCACAGTGTTCTAGAAATGGCTGTACTCTAGTCTTAATGCTGAAGAGACTCAGTCGTCTATATCTTTGGAGTGCTTCCAGGTACAGGTGAGTGCAGTGTCTCATTCAAAATAATTTTTCATGGGCATTTAAACTATGTCAGCCACTGTACATGACTGTTTCCCTTTAAATTCATGTTTTAGGGTTTCCTGCCTTCAGAGGATCTATCCTCTGTTCTTCAAGTTGCGGACCAACCACATGCAGTCTTTAGAGTTTATAAGCAATTACAAGCTCTGGACCCGTATCTTCCTTCTGGAATCTGTTACTACAGGGTCCAGGAATTGTCTCTCCCAGCAAAGCTTGCTTTCTGGAGGAAGGCCTGGAGCACTGTCTATAAATTCATCAAACAAGACAGACTCCACCTGATTCCATTCAACATTATGCACAACCTATACTATACTCCTATAAAGCTACATAAAATAGGCAAGCTCTCATCTCCCATATGTTCCCATTGTAAAGATGCCCCTGGGTCATTATACCACCTTCTCTGGAACTGCCCTAAGTCTCAAACCTTCTGGAGCTCCATAAAGCAAGTCCTAGACCCTCTGTTGGGTCTGGAATCTTTATTTACTCTGGAATGTTGCCTGTTACCTTTTCAGTATATCCTCGTGGAACACCCAAGACAAGGAAAGCTCACCTTGCCCTAGTGGCATGGGATGGAGGACTCCCTCCCCTCCGTGCTAGAGTGGTACCGTGAAGCCTTGTTTGCAATCCAGCTGGAAAAGCACATAGCAAGTATGCAACATAGATTTCACACCTTCCAGGACACATGGGAGTCCCTTTTGACTCTGTTCTCCCTTTGGAAATAATAAACCAGTTATTTGCCCCAATTGCTCCCCTTATGTACCTTCTTTTTTTTATTTGAGGTGCAGACTTTGGGGTGGGAGGAGGGGGGATTGGGGGAGAAGGAGGCATTGGGGGTTGTTTTAGTGTTGTTTGTCGTGTTTGTTTTATTAAAGTATATGCATCTTCCTGTCATACTCCTGATGTATCCTGTACTGTATGCTGCTTAAAACGTAATAAAGTATATTGAATTCAAAAAAAAGTGTCATGTTTTATCACACTCATGGGAGTTTGTGTCCAGACTCTGGCTTCTCCAGCGACTTCCCTCCTTAGAGCTCTACTTAATAATCCTGGAACCCCCACCCCCTTTGCCAGTGATTGCCTTCCACACTTACTGAGCTCTGTCAATTTGTCCCCCTATGGTTCGGTTGACCCTTCCTGCATAGTCAATACAGTTTGAAGTAGGTTAGGATTTAGTTGCAGCATGGTGATGGGGCAGGTGAGGGAATGTTTATAAGTTTGCAGGGTGTTGGCCATGATTGGAGCTGTCCCTCAGTTTGTACCAATAAGGAGAGATTTTATCTCCTTCTAGGCCCATCCACCTACCAGTACTGCATATGTACTCTCATGAAAGCCCATGGGGGAGTGGCAGGTGGAGAGTTGTCACACACTTGGCTATTGGCACCTTCGCTATGACATATCTAGGTGTTGTTCATCATGTGATGTACCAAGTCACAAATCCCAAGTGGGTAAGTATCTGTGAGGATGACTGCAGCACCTTCATGCTTCTACTCCTGATATCTGGGACTCAGGAAAGGAACCTGGTTTGCCAACATGCCAGTGTGGTCCTCTGCCTCTTGAGGCCTCAGAGCCAGCAGGCTTTTTGCTTATGAATTTTTTTGTCTGTGTCAGTTTAGAACACAAAGTAAAGTTGAAAATTCATTGTAGTAGTCAATGTTTTAAATTGTGGCCACTAGCTCCCTTTAAGATCTGAGCTTTCCATGTCTAGAGGCAGTATAGCGCAGTGGTTTAAGGCTCTGAGCTGCAAATCTGGAGACCTGGGTTTGAATCCCACAGCCCCCACTTGCATACTGTGTGACCCTGAGCAAGTCACTTAACTTCCCTGTGCTCCCGGGTCGCACCTGTGAACAAGCTTTCAGCTTAGTGTGCCACTCCTGGTTAAACAATTGGAAAAAAAAAGATAAACAATTTCCTTCTCTGAAGCACTGTTGTATTGTCCCTTTGAGAACACCCTCTGCATTGGGGGAGAGGGAGGCATTGAGGGTTGTTTTAGTGTTGTTTGTCATGTTTGTTTTATTAAAAGTATATGCAGCTTCCTGTCATATTCCTGATATATCCAATACTGTACGCTGCTTAAAACTTAATAAAGAATATTGAATTAAAAAAAAAAAATTCATGTTTTATCACACTCATGGGGGTATCAACACTCTACCTGGCACTTCCCCATGGGCTTTCATGAGAGTACATATGCAATACTGGTAGGTGGGTGGGCCTAGAAGAAGGTAAAATCTCTCCTTATTGGTAGTATTAGTCTGATAAGTATTCAGACTGATTCACACATCTCAATCAAGAAGCCCATCTCATTTCTAGCTAGCTCAGAGGGCTTGGATTTCCTAAACATGACTGCAGGGCAATTTTCTGAAATTTTCTTGCTATGCATTTAAATGTAGTCCGACTGTAATGTAAAGTGCTTACAGCCAGTTTTAAATCTCTCATTCATTTTATTTCACATGTTGATGTATTGTATATTTGTGCACCTGAAAGTTTCAAAAGCAAAAATCCTAAACAATGTTTTACACGTCACACACACCTAAAACCATTCCTAAAAATATGCCTTCATGCAGATTCAGATTTGTAGGTACCTGCTGCTATTTTTCAAATTGTGCCTCATTTGGTCATTTTTCAGTCATTCTCAAAGAGAATTAGGAAATAGACTCCTTGCATCTTTGTCTGTTCTGGTTATTTTTCTGTATTACATTGTTTTCTTCACATGGTCCCGGTAGTGGAAATGGAGGGGAGAGGAGGTGAGGTTGGAGGGTCTCGGAGGAACTCAGTTCCAGGAGTGAAATTAAGTCAGATGCAGTTCAAGGAGCAAAATAGCAAAAGACTTCTTCTATGTAAAATGTAACCCCCAAAAGGGAAACAGCAGACTAAATAAAGTATACAAATGCAGCACATAATGAGGAAACGTGTCTCCAGACCCTGTATGTGTATGTTCAATCCTACATCAAAGGTGGTGGGTTCCCCCGGTGAATTTTGTTTTCCATTTCAAATACTGGATGGCCCTTTCAGTCATGATTGATTTCTTGTTTTAAAGAACAACAGTGATTCCTCCATATAAAGCAGCTGTTTGGAGCCAAGCAGTGCTGCGTGACATAATAAAGTGCCTCTGGTAATTGTAATGGACTTCATTGGATGAGGGAGCCATTGTATAGCAGCCTTGCACTGTATCAGCATTAGCATTATAAGATAGCTTTACATGGAGGGACTATGATATATGTAATAATACCTGAACTACAAATAGCACAACAGCTTAAAAGGACACTGTCCAGTTCCTACATAGGCTTGACATGGTCAGTAGTATGAAAAACCCACTTTAAGATTGCTCACCTTCTGTACAATTGATTTAATGATGCCAGGTGATTTGTAGCTGCCTTGTTTTTCTTCTTTTGTATCTACACATAATGCCGTCTTTTATTCAATGGCTGGAGCCCCCATCTGCACCTGGAAATCATTCAGCTATCACATCTTACATGGGGCCTTCTTCACAATCCTGTGGGTTGCCCTTTCTTGGAAGGGCTGGGGGCCACTCACTCCTACAGACCAGCAAACAAGGGAGGGGACAGAAGACTATGTGGGCCTAACTGAACAGGGCATTATCATGCTGGGCAGGGTTGATTTTCTATTTTTCTGCACCCTCTTTCCCACAGGATATCAGCACATACAGTAGGGAGTCAAATGTAACACCGGCCCACTAGCCAAACACTGGCAGAGTTTGCATCAGCTAATTCAATTTTCCTTTAACTGGTCCTGCGGGCTTGCACTGGAGAAGGTGACATTTCAATAAATGCACCAGCTGGGCCAGTGGAAATGGATTTTCTTAGTCACTAGCCCTGTTGGCTGGTGGCTTCCAAACTTAACTTTGACCCATGGCACAGGTCTCCAGGTGCAATTGCATGCAGTAGTAAGCCAGTGCACAGTCCAGCTGATGTTCTCCCTCATCTGCCATACCTTGATGCACTGCCACCACTGGTCACTCAAGTGGCAGTACAGTATCTGAGGCAGAGCCACACCTGACCCCCAGAACTGAGAGTATCATTTGAGATGCTCATTCCTCATCCCCTTACTGGTGTGCAGATGCACCAGGCTCATTCTCTGTCTGCACAGTGCAGCAGGGCAGCGGGCAAAGCAAACAGGATGATGGGTTCAGGATGATAGGTTGCATAGGGAGGGGGATAAGCAGTAAAAGTCAGGAGGTGAACCTCCCACTGTACAGGTCACTGGTGTGACTGCACCTGGAATACTGGGCAAGATTCATGAGTCCACACCTGAAGAAAGACTGCAACAAAATGAAGGCAGTACAGCCCAGTACAGCTAAGATGATGCATGGTCTTGTGGACGTGAGGTATGAGGAAAGGATGCAGGAATAAAACATGTACTCCTCTGAAAAGAGGAAGGAAAGGGGTGACATTGTTGAGGCATACACATTTCAGCACAGGATAAATAGGTGGTGGGGGGAGATTCAAAAAGGATGTCTGTAAGCACATCTCCATGGAAAGGGTTGTGGACAAGTGGAATAAGCTGCCAAAGAAAGTGGTAAAGATCAGCTCAATCAGCAGCTTCGAGCAAGGATGGTACAGGACTATGGTTTGAGAATAACAAAGAGGGGGATTGCCACTACAGCAAGGCAGATTATAAAATGGGTAGTAAAAGTAAGCTAACCTGATTGGTCAGACTGTAACTTTAGCAGTGTATAAATCTCACAATAAACACACAGCTAAAGTCCCAGCTGACCACAACTGACTGCCTAATAACATCAGAGGGTGCTATTAAGTGTCCAAGCATTCATGCTGTCAAAATCTGCCATTCTGATGTAACAGACCTCCACCAGTAAAAAACAGTGCTCTCCACAAACCCCTACAAATCCCGTAGTACTTCAACAGAGCAGGTTGCAAGAAAAATTCTCAGAAAATGCAGAGCATGTACTTTGATGTCACTGGTTCTCTTGACTCATTGCTGTATAGTTTTTCTGTCAGCAGCGCAGATGAAGAAATGACATCCGCGGCTGCGATGGAGCGCAATAACGGCCATTACAAACATAAGAACCTGCCAGCAGATAAAGGCCTTATGGTTTATCGAGTCTGCTCAAATGTGCAGCTAGCAACCCTCATACTGCAGCTGCCCTTCCAGTGATTCCCCCCCCACTCTATCCCATCCCCTTCTGAAGCTGCCCACTGCGTTGCAGGATACCACTCCCCCGGTAATGCGTTCCAACCTGCCACTACCTTCTCCGTAAAAAAATGTCTCATTTCCCTCCAGAGCCTACCCCCATTCAATCTCAGATTGTGCCCTCAGGTGTCCCTCCCCCTCATTAACTGGAAAAGCCCCTGTTTCCATCCTATTTATCCCCTTCATGTATTTGAAGGTCTCAATCATGTCCCCCAATCCCTCCTCTCCTCCAAGGGGTATATGTTCAGCTCCCTCAACCTGCTCTTGTAGGGCAAGTCCCCTAACCCTTGGATCATTTTTTGTTGCCCTGTGCTGCACTGCCTCCAGTAACTCAATGTCCTTCTTCATGTATGGCCACCAGAACTGAACACAGTGCTCCAGGTGTGGCCTAACCAGTGACCTGTACAGCGGCAGGATCACCTCCCCCCTCCTGGAGGATATGCCTCTGGCAATACAATCCAGCATCTTGTTAGCTTTGGCAGCTGCCTTTCTACACTCTGCGGTGTTGTTCATTGCTCCTGTTATGATCACCCCTAGATTCTTCTCCTCCTTTATCCTGGTCAGCTGAATACCCCCTAGCTGGTAGCTCCTCCTTGGTTTTTTTGCTCCAAAATGTAGCATCTTACACTTCTTAGCATTGAACCCCAGCTTCCAAGTGTCTGACTAGGCCTCCAATCTTGCCAGATCATCCTGCAACCCCTGCCACCCTTCTAGGTCATCCACTACTGCTTCCATCTTGGTGTCATCTGCAAACAGACTGATCTTGCTCTTGATGCCTATGGAATTGTCTGCTATAAAGATCCCAAATAACACCGGCCCCATTACAGATCCTTGTGGCACCCCATTTGTCACTGCCCTGGGTGATAAGAGCTTCCCTCCATCACCATCACCACCCTCTGATGTCCCCTTGCAGCCAATTGCCTTTTTCATCCCACCATCTTTACCCCAGCCCCTGTGCCTTCCAGCTTACTACCTAGCCTTCCATGTGGCACCAAATTGAATGCCTTGCTGAAGTCCAGGTACAGGATATCCACTGCATGGCCTCTGTCCAACTGCCTGGTTACCCAATCATAGTACTCCACCAGGTTAGTCTTATAGGAGCTGCCCGAGACACATCTCAACAAATGACAGAGTTTCCAAACAAGGACAAACTGTGACTAGTGACATTCCTCACAGTACAGTACTTGAAATGGGCAGGAGAGCCATAAATGAAAGCAGCATTAAAAAAAATCAATTTAAACATGTCCCACACCTAGTCTGACATTTCTGTTGACCCTAGAGTGGAAGCGTTGCTGAATAGTGTTGTGTGCTGTGCCAATCCTAAAGGTATTTCAAAATGTGGTGTTTCTCACAGCAATGCAGAATTACTTTTGGTGCAGTGTGGTTACTTTTACTTTATGATCAGCGTGGCACATAAAGTAAGAACTCTGTCTCAAAATGTATCAGACCTACTGTAATTTCTCTGACTGTCCTGCCTTTGACAAGATCCTAAACAGCTCTTTTGTCCGATGTCCTCAATTGTGAAGCTGCCACTCCAGAACTGAGCAACCCTGAAGTGGAGCAAATGGGACCAATAATGAACAACTTTATGGCACAGAGTCATGTTCACTGTGTGGGAATCTCCAGCACACACTCAGGCGATGGTGTACAGTAGTTTAATGGGACAGACATGCTACTAGTTAGTGACACCACTGTATCTGTTTCTCCTCTCTTACCCGCTATGATTGACCCCACTGCTGATGACACGTGGTCAACCCAGTCCTCATGCACAGCCTCACAGCAGCACAGGGAGATGGAGTGCAGAATGAAATTTATATGCAGGCCCCTCTTGCAGTTATATTAGGTCCACCCAAAATGTAACTTTCATCCCTAGTCGAATTGGGTGACATGTTGCTGACTCCACTCTCAACTGTGAAATAGTGGCTCATCCAAGTTGGGACTATTTTATCATAGGTGGAAGAACAAATCCTGTATTTTCATGAAATCAATAACAATATGTTATTTTTCTGCATTAAAAAAATATTTTTTGCTTTATTCCATTTTATAATTGCAATAATGCACTCAAGGGGGTGTCTTGTTGTGAGATTTACACACGCCTCGGGTGGTTTACGGCCCTTAGCCTGCGGCTTCAGACCACACCACACCGAGGCATGTGTGAATCTCACAACAATACACCCCTGTCATGCAATATTGCTTAAATAGATAGGTAGGGTGGGCAGACTGGATAAGCCAAGAGGCTTTTTCTGCCATTAATGTCAATGTATAGTTTCGAAAACCCAGGTCACAGGCATCATGGTGGCAACAATGCAGCTGTGCTGATGGTCTGGCTCCACCCATCTTTTCGTAATAAAAGTGAAAAATTCATTGTTTGCCATACTGGTTGTTACCACACTGATAGAGATCTGTTTATCATTCCTGACCAGCTTTCACTGCATCCTTTCTGCAAGTTGGGAGCATTCATGATGCAGTGTGTGGAGACTACTGCATCATGAGTTGATGAAATGAGTGTGGGCATTCCTTAAATCGGGCCATACAAAGTAAGAAGAGATCATGGGTTTAATACAAAACAAGTTATTGCATGATTATTAGGGCTGGACTAAATTGCAAAATGATAAAGCCGGTTACATAATACATTGAACTGCAGCAACCCAGGTTAGGGTTGCTGCAGTACATCAACAACCATGTACTACAATTGTGGTATGTCAGCTACAGAACCCCCCACAGCAGCTGCATATCTGGGGACATGTTCGGGAGTAAGCAATATAAGCAGCTGTGTGGATAGGCTGTGCCTCTTGCTCCAGTGCAGGTGGGACCCCTCTCATCATCCCCCAATGCAAGGCAGCTGACTGCCTTGGACTCACAGCCCCTCATCAGTATGTCTTACATCAGCGCCGAGAGAGGCCAAGTAACACACACATCAATAGGTAGAGGGGCAGGGAAAGTGCTGAAAAACTGCAATATAGAGTGAAGCATCTGTGTAAACAAGGCTTAAGCATCCATGGGAATTTCACTAGGGTTGTCACCTGTCAGGTTTTTTACCTGGTGATCAGGTTTTCAGGGTCCCTATCAGGTAATCTGGTTTTTTTCTCTGCTGGTCATGTTTTTGAGCCATTTTGAGTGCTGACATACTTTTGAAACAAATGGCGTCATATTATTCATTGTTTCAGCTGCATGTCCAGCTTACAAACAAGATATGCTGTCAATATAGCCCTTTATTTGTGAAAGCAGTCAGCCTGGGAGGTGTAAAGTATGGCCATTAACACCATTAGCACTTACTTAACCTAATCTTTCCCACTGCATCTTAAAGTAGCACAGCAGCACAGCTGCCCCCACCTTTTGTAACAGTAACAGAGCCAGTTGTCTTCCACTTTCATTTGCTGGTAAATATTTTCATCTCTAAAAGAATTTAGGCATTTTTAAATGCTTTAAATTATTTTTTTTCCTCAAGAAAATAGTATGGTCTCTTCTTTGGCTTTGAAATAGTACTGTGGACATGAACAGGGAATTGGAACAATTGGGAAAAAAAAACAGGGAATGGAGCCAGAAAAAGATATAAAGTACACATTACAGGAAACAATTTCTTATGTATTATTATATACCATGTATACTGCTGTATACTATGTACAATATTCCCTTGTGCCCCCCAGTCATATATGTAAATTATATTTCTTTTATCTCTGTATGTTTATTTGGTAAACCAAGGTCAATAAATAAATACATATGTAGCTGAATGACTAAGAAGAACCTAGGAAAGTAACGTTAACAGGTACAGTACAGTATCTTAACATTTTTGCTGAACTGCTGCTTTAAGTGTTGTCTTTTATTAATATAACAAATGGCCTTCTAGGAGGAACAATGCATGATGAGTTATGAAAAGGGGTGGAGTTAGGCAAAGCTTAGGATCCGGTTTTTGCCCCATTCAAAGGTGGCAACCTTAAATTTCACACTGTTGTGATTTTTATGGAATTCACAGAATTTTGCATTTTTCTATGAAAAATGGCAAAACTCTGGAGTTTATGTTGATGTCGAGTCAATTTAGGGGAAAAAACAATAGAAAAAACTGTAGTTTATTTGTTTATTTATTTCATTTTTGTTAACCTGGTAAGCCACTCTAGGCCAATGGCCTATTTTCAGGTGTGATCCAGGTACATAGATATAGTACATTATAATATACAATAAGCACTTCATGCAGCTTATAATAAAAGAGTACAAGAAGTTATGTACAAAAATGTACACTTATTTACACATCACTGAATGTTGATATAATATTTTATTAAAAGCTTAGTCAAAGCAGTTACATGGAGATTTTGCAGGTAAATATTGTTTTAACCTGGTTTTAAACTGACTTTTGCCATGACCTATGAACACCTGTAGGAAAGGTATTGCACTTTTTTGGTCCCAAATATGCATAAGATCTCTGGCCTTGCTTGGTCTGAACAAATTGCAATGCCAAGCACTCAGAATCACTTTACATTGATATCTATGCTATTCTACAGTAGTTGTGAGAAAACACTGAAAACAAATCCACCCTTTACATTAACGCCACTAAAATTCTGCTGTTTATATTAAATATCCTGCAATTTACTTGCTGGAAAAAAAACATTTCTGCTGAAAATTTCATTAAGTGGAATTGTGCCACTCCAAACAGTACTAAATGATAATATCCAAAGTTAACGAATCATAAAATGTTCGTTGAACTGGTCAAAATAACACCAAAAGCATTGACAGTGCTCCTTGAAAGCAGCAGCACCTGTTATGATGACAAATTTCGACCAGCACTTTTTTATTCTATTTAGCTGTGCCCATTTGCTAATGTATTGCAAGATATAGTTTTGAGTTGACGTTAGCAATTTTTCTGACATATTACACTCAACCCTCCCCTCCAAGTGGCTCACAACTTCCCATGCTCATTTCTGTTCCTGGGTCCCCGACATCACGAGTGGTAAGGCTACCACTGTGAAAATAGGCCAGCACATGCTCAGCTGGTTTTGAAAACCATGGGGGGGTCAAAAGGGTGGGACATAGATGCAATTGCATGCTGTACTTGTGTCTGTGTTCATCCACTTGCGTCCAGGCAGCCCTGCAGCTATTTTCAAAAGTTGCATCCGTTTATGACAAAAAGTCACAATCTGCATCAGAAAATGGAAGCAGCTGAATCCAAACTGGATGTAACTTGCAACTGTGTCCATTCTGGATGCAATTGCGTCCATGTTTGGGCTCAAACTTTGGATGCTGTTAGGCCACCTAATAAGATGGACTAGCAGGTTTAGATGGACTTGTTTAATTTGAAAATAAGGCCAAAAACATCATGGGCATATCCTTCTAAAAATCCTGACCCTAATGTTTAACATCACTTTTGTTGTGACTAAGATGTATCAGAATGCTGCGGCCACTGCTTACTAATCTTGTGGAGTGAGTGTGCAAAATCAGTGGAGAATAAAGATCGAAACCTGTGGGTAGCCGTATTAAAAGGAGCATTCCTTTTATTACTATAGGTGGAAAGAAAGAAAGAAGTACTAACACAGATTCAAACAAGGTTAAAAAGGATATTCAATATGCAAGACAAGAGAATATGGACACTCTAAAATAGCATAAAAATGCATAGGTCCAATATTTCTCCGTAACGTGCACTGCAGCTTGAAGCTGTCAGGTAAACTGAAAAGCATCAAATGTCATGTTAGGCAAACTCTAGTTTCAAAAGTCTGCTGAAAGAACATGTTAACGTTAAGTTGTCAATATGAGTGAACGTCATTTAAATAAATAAATACTTGGTTGCAAACATTTATTATTTATGACAAATCATTTGAACACTGTTACACTTTCTAATTACAAAATACTTGGACACAACAAGTTATTACTACAGAGATATATGTGATGTAAGATAGTTAGAAAAGTTACATAGCATTAAGACAGGAAAGCAAGCGAAACAAAGGAAAACTTACCACAGCCTTGAATAAGACCAGAAAAAAAGAAGAAAAGCAAAGTGTTGCATTAAAGAATCTAAAATATTGTGGGGAATTATCAAGCAGAGCGATACATAAAAATTTGTTGTTTATAATACTTTATATCACATTTAAAGGGACACTATCAGCTTTTGCTGACTATATTTTAACATGCTAAAACCTGATGCCTCTTGCCATCTAAATGTACACTGATGGAATACATGGTGAATGAGTGACTTAATGATAACTGCTGCATGAATATTGAGCAACTGTTTTGTAACTGTTTTGTAAATGCCATGGGTCACCATTTTAAATGAGTTCACTCAATGGTCTAACCCTTTAAATAAAAATGAAAAAAAAAAATGAAATAACAGCAATGCATTATTTGTTTTTTTTTAAATGAATAGTGAGCATCCCATCCCTAACTTGAGCAGTCCACTCCTCCTGCATGTCCCCAAGTCAGAACAACAGGAAACTTGCTCATGAGTAAGTTCGACCATTTTTCAAGGCATACCATTTTAATTCCAAAAAAGAAACTATGATGAGCGCTGAGCTGGACAGCCTTACTTATTTTTTAAAGCAAGTGCTATATGATAAGAAAACTTGGCTTTGAAAAGTAAAGCTGAGATGCCAACCATGCACATGTTCTCCTGCGCCACACACCTCATAGTTTTTTTTTTTACATTAAAATGGTATATCTGGGTGGCATGGAGGGCTGAAGCACTGGGTGACTAACCTCCTGCCATGCCAGTGACCCAGGGTCAGGAACAGACTCGGGTTGCTCGGGGACCTATGGGGAGAGGAAGGATTGAGCATCGCAGGGCAGCTCACCTAACTTGGGGAGGAACAGTCAGTGTGGCACACTTGCCTGCCACCCAGCAGCAGTTGGGTGACAGCACATGCGATGCCACAATGTAGGGAAGGGGAACCCACATTCCGGACACTGGGGGCATCTCTGCGGAAGTGAGGGCGGCACATCATGCCCTTTGCACATCCATGGGCAACAGGGTGAAAATCAGGCAGAAAACAACCCTAGGCAGCAAGATGAAGCCTGACCATCTCCAGGCCCTGCACCAGTGACTGGGCACACACCACAAGTCCTGTGGCAGAGGATGATGATGTTAGGTTAAGTCCCAGGGAAGCTGGGTGATGGGGCTGGGGGGGAGCGGGTGGAAGGAGGCAGTCAGGGTGACTGGGAGGTAAACAGATTATGGAAAACAACTAAATAAATAAATGAATGGTATAACTCAAAAAAAGTCGATTTACTGTTGTTCTGGCTTGGGGATGAGCAGAAGGAATAGACTGCTCAAATTCAATATTCACAGAAGAAGGGGAAGGGAAGGGACCACAGTCAAATATCGGGATTGGAAGAGAGGTGGACACCAGTCCATTTACAGAGGACACAGTTCTAAAGGAACTCACTAAACTGAAGGTGGAAAAAGCACTGGGACCAGATGGGATACACCCTAGAATACTAAAGGAGTTAAGGGAGGTGCTGGCAGCACCACTGGCTGCCCTGTTCAACAAGTCACTGGATACGGGAGTGGTTCCAGAGGACTGGAGAAGGGCAGATGTAGTCTCTCTCCACAAAAGTGGGAGCAGAGAGGAGGCTTGACATTATAGGCCTGTCAGCATAACCTCAGTGGTAGGAAAAATTACAGAATCACCACAAAGGACAGTGGAACACCTTGAATCCAGCAGCGCACAAGATCCTAGGCAGCATGGATTCACATCAGAAAAGTCATATCAAACAAATCTGATAGGTTTCTTTGACTGGGTGACCAGGGAAGTGGATTGGGAGGAGCAGTGGATGTGGCCTACCTAGACTTCAACAAAATGTTTGACACCGTTCTACAAAAGAGGCTTGTTAACAAGGGAATTAGTGGGACAGATCAGGAGGACCTGTGAGAAGGGTAATGTGGTGATTGTGGGGGACTTCAACATGCCAGGAATGGACTGGAGTACCCCAACAACTAGGAACAGAAGGGAGCAGGTTCTACTGGATGCCTTCCAGGACAGCTTCCTGCTGCAAATGGTCAGTGAACCAACCAGGTTAGGGAATACCCTTGACCTTGTGCTGAAAAATGAGGACTTTAGAGAGAAGTTTCACGTGGAAAACCTTATCAGGAGGACCACCACTCAGTATGGCTCACATTGGATATGGGCAAGGAAGGAGTGGAATCCAGGCACAAAAGTGCTGGACTTCAGGAGGGCCGACTTTGGGAGGATGGGGAAGTGGTAAAGGGTACCTGGCCAGAATTCAACCTAGTATGGACATAAGCAGAGGTGGGAGCTCATAAAGCTGGGGATGATGGAGGCAACCACACCTGCTGCAAGGCCCAGAGCAAGAAGGCTAGGGCTAGAAACCAAGCTGGTTGAGCAGGGAGGTCATGGAAAAGGTAAGGTGGAAAAGAGCTGCCTTTAGAAGGTACAAGAAAACAGGGAGGGGAGGACAGGAGGAGCACTTGACGGAATCGAGGAGGACACTGGCAGTAAGGGGAGCCAAGGCATCTATGGAGCTCAGGCTGGCACAAGGCATTAAGAAGGGTAAGAAGGACTTCTTTAGGTACATCAGGGAGAAAAGGAGCTGTAAGGACCACATAGTAAGGATTAGGAAGGAGTGGGTTTGGGTGGAAGCAGGGTGCGATAAGGCAGAAGCACTAAATGATTATTCCTGCTTGGTATTTACTAAGGAGAAGAGGGGAGTGACACCCAAGGGGGGGAGGAATGGCAGAAATGGGGGGGAGGGTGTGACAGATGGGGAAATCATGTAAGGCAGAGTTCGGGAGGGTTTGAAGGCACTGAGGGTGGACAAGGCTCCAGGCCAAGATGGCATCCACCCCAGGGTACTGAAGGAGCTGGCAGAGGTCCTTGTGGGACCTTTGCAGACCTATTAATGCCTCACTACACTCGGGGTGTGTCCCTCAGGACTGGAGGATGGCTCATGTGGTGCCCCTCCACAAGAGTGGGCCCAAGGATGAACTGGGGAACTACAGACCGGTGAGCCTCACATCCATCGTGGGTAAGCTAATGGAGACTATCCTGAAGGAGAGGCTGGTGGACCTCCTAGAGGTCAAAGAACTACAGGACAGCAGTCAGCATGGCTTCATATGTGGCACATCCTGCCAAACCAGCCTGGTGGAGTTCTATGACTGGGTAACTAGGCAACTGGACATTGCCATGCAGTGGATGTCCTGTATCTGGACTTCAGTAAGGCATTCGACTCGGTGCCACATGAAAGGCTGGGAAGTAAGTTAGAAGGCACAGGGACAGGTGCAAAGCTAGTGAGATGGGTAGGGAACTGGCTTCAGGGAAGGCAACAGAGGGTGGTGGTGGGTGGGGAGTGCTCACACCCAAGGGTAGTGATGAGCGGTGTTCCACAGGGCTCAGTGTTGGGACCAGTGTTGTTTGGGATATTCATTGCAGGCATATCATTGGACATCAAGAGCAAGATCAGTCTGTTTGCTGATGATACCAAGGAAGGAGTGGTGGTGGACGACCTAGGGGGATAGCAGGGGTTGCAGGATGATCTGGCAAAGCCTGAAACCTAGTCAGACACCTGGCAACTGGGATTTAATGCCAAAAAGTGCAAGGTGCTGCATTTTGGGATGAAGAACCCAAGGAGGGGTTACCAGCTGGGGGGAGTGCAGCTTGCCCAGACAGAGGAGGAGAAGGATAGAATACAGCGAGTGGTTGTAAATGGAGCTAAATATGAGGAAGAGAGGGGGAGAGGGTAGTGGATGCATGGAACCACCTTCCTGAGGAGGTCGTGGGGTCAAAAACAGTGGAGGAATTCAAGAATGCATGGGACAGACATAAGGCAATTATAGTAGGGGGTAGGAGGAAGTAGGCTGTTGGTTAACTAAAATCTGCAGCTTATCCAATAGGTAAGGAAATGGGCGAACTAAGTGGGCCAAGTGGTCCTTATCTGCTGTCAAAGTCTATGTTTCTACTAGTGGAGTACCACAGGGATCAGTTTTTGAGCCAGTACTGTTTAATATGTTCATTGTAAATTGCCTATGAACCTATAAGTTAGGAGGTCAATGACCTATAGTAACTCATCACTATTTAGTGCTAATAAACACATATTGCTCTCTGCCCATATAATTGTCCAGAGAGTTTTGAATGGTTCCATAAAACTGCTTGTCACAACACTTTCTGGCAAGGAGTTCCATGCATGCTGAGATCACCCTTTGACTATACCATCTACTTCTTTTAACAGTTCTAACAACTTCTCCTTTAATTTTTAAGCTGTATGACCTTGTTGTGTTGTTACTGTGTTGCCTTCATAGTCCCATGCTTTCCCGTGTTATTTTGTTGTTCAAAGCACTGAATACAAGACATAGGTCTCCTCTCGTTCTTCTATATTCCATTGAATACAGGCCCATTACCTTTAACCTATCCCCATATGTTTTATGCTGCATATCATTAATGACATTTCGGAGGGTCTGGAGGGGAAGGTATGCTTCCTTGCAGATGGCAGTAAGATCTGCAATAGGGCAGACACTCCGGTAGGCATGGAAAAAATGAGGAAGGACCTAGCTAATCTGGAGGAATGGCCAGAGTGTGGTAACTAAGATTCAATGCGAAGAAGTGCAAAATTATGCACTTGGGGTGCAAGAACCCAGGGGAGAATTATATGATGGGGGGAGTTATTATCAGCCACCAAACAGGAAAGAGATCTGGGGGTGATCATATCCGATGACCTAAAGGTGGCCAAACAATATGCCAAGGCTGTGGGGAGACCAGTGGGATGCTGGTGTGCATAGGGAGAGGTATTACCAGCAGAAGGAAGAGGTGGTGATGCTACTGTACAGGTCATTAGTGAGACCTCACTTGGAGTACTGTGTCCAGTTCTGGAGGCTGCATCTCCAAAAGGACATAAACAGGGTGGGTAGATGCAGTTCAAAGAAGGGCAACAAAAATGGTGCAGGGCCTGCACCAAAGGTCATATAAGGAGAGACTGGAGGAACTCAATATGTATACCCTGGAGGAGAGGAGGAAGAGGGGAGACATGATAGAGACCTTCAAGTACCTAAAGGGAATAAATAAGGTACAGAGGGCAGCACCTTTCAGAAAAGAAGATGCTCTAGAACAAAAGGGCATGATATGACACTGAAGAGGGGCAGACTAAGTGGCAATGTGAGAAAGTACTTCTTCAAGGAAAGGGTGGTGGAGCATTGGAACAGCCTCCCAGCAGAAGTGGTGTGGGCAAAATTAGTGGGAGAATTCAAAACAGAATGGGATACACATAGAGGAATGCTAGTGATTCAAAGGGGCAGGAAAAGCCAGACATTAAGTAGGTTCTGCAGCTGTTTCGAAGTAGGTAGGGAAATTGGGCAGACTAGATGGGTCTATCGGTTCTTATCTGCCATCAAATCTCTATGTTTCTATGTTCAAATTAGGATGTTCACTTTTTTAATAAAAAAATTTTGCTTTGCTGTCATAATTAAGTCCTTCATTCACCACATATGCCATCAGCGTACATTCAGATGACAAGAGGCACCAGGTTTTAGCATGTTAAAAAATAGTCAGTAAAAGCTGACAGCATCCTTTTTAGTGTTTGCCAGATATTATTATATTGCATCTGCCATCACCCCTCCCCCCACACTAAAAATGAGAAGGGTATAAATACAAAGCATTAAACAGAGGCAGCATAGCACAGCTACAGTACACTGCACTGGCAGTGATACAGGCTTAAAACACTCACAGAAGAGACTTTAGCCATCGTATGCTACAGAAGGGCGTCAGGTATGCACTAGTTATTACACAGGAGATTTTCAGTTTATTTCTATGTTTTGCACTTTGGGATTAAGACTTTTGAGATGTGGCATCTGAATTACAATAAAGTTCTGGTGCATCTCATAACAAAGCCACCACATTTTCTGTGTTTAAACAATAACTGTAAAATGCTACAGTTAGATTCTAGGAATACTCCAAGCTAAAAACGAAATGATTTATACAATAAATATAATAGTAGTTTATAATATTTACAAGCAAAAATCAAAGCAGATTTTTTTGCTTTAGGTAGTAATATGAGAAATGTACATAAAATCACTATATTTTACTAAAATTAAAGCATTTAGGAAATTGTAAATTAATATGAATATGCACATGCATACATATGTACACAGACAGAGAGACAGATACATAGATAGTGAGAGAGCAAGAGAGAAAGAGAGAGATACTACAGTATTAGGCTTACCTGTCCGTAAAAAGCAACTCTGTAGTATCTTCCAAAGAACCGTTTTTCTGAATTCACAACTTCTGCTACTTTTAAATAGGATCGGTGAATGTCATAGTACAAATCGGACAGCTTCTGAAGTATAAGAAAATATGGAGTTTATCGCACAGCCTGTAATGTTCAGTTATTATGAATGTCAGACGCTGAAGAGGTTACTGGAAATTATAAAATGGAAAGGAAAAATTCTGCAATCTGAATGGTCAGTTTGGGTCTTTCCCCATGGGTAAATTCAGCAATGACCCATGACAAGAGGACCAGCCAGCCTCATTATCTGCATTAAAATCCTAACAGCTACCTCTTAGAACTTTCACCTATTAAAAACTTTCAAATGGCAACAATATCCCCCTAACCAAAAACATTCAACTACAGTAGGAATTAAAACCCCTTAAATTAAAATACAAATAACTGAATGCTATTTTCCCTTACCCTCCCCTCATTACACACATACAAATAAATAAATACACACACACACACACACACACACACACACACACACACACACACACACACACACACACTATTCACAGTTTTATAACATAGGTTGGAAAAACTGGGAAATCCAATTGGTTAAACACTATCACCTGACCGTGGATTAAGTGTGCTACTTTAATCCACAATTGGTGTAAATCCTCCTCAAGCAGGATCCCTGTGTAGAGGGGCGACTCATTATTTAGTGGAACTATGAAACAGAAAAGGCAGCCACTGAACAATTTTGAAAGTCAGAGACCACTGCAGTGCGATGCAAGAGGCAGTGAAATCACTGTTGCAAGTGTTGTTCTTATTTTGACCCTGCCACCAACTTCTCTGAGCAGCCATCTACTGAGTGGCCATGCTGTCATATATTGTGGTGCTTACCCTCCATGCAATAGAGAGGGAAAGGGAAAAGTGGACCTGGTGTCACTTTGTGTTAGTCCTTCATTGGCATATGCTGACAGGCTCTCTGCTGTTTGCCCTCTGTGCAACAGACAGGGAGAGGGAACAGTGCACTCATTTTCACTGTGTCAAAGTACTGCATAGGGATGCACTGACAGGCTGTTCTCCCTGTGTGTGACAGAGAGGGAGGGAGAGAGAGAGAGACCAGCAGGGACAGAAATGCACCCCTGCCAGGGGTACATTTCTGTTTTTCTGCAGGTGATGTCCCCAGGAGACAACTTGAGTGACTGCCATGTCATGACAGCGGCTGGAAGATAATCAGATGACTCTCTGAAATGTGACACAGAGCTGTGAGGCACTGTCAGTGTTCAAATGTGCATGAGAGAGAGAGAGAGAGAGAGAGAGAGAGTGAGTGAGATGTAACCAGCATGTGAGAGAGAGAGAGAGAAATACCGAGAGACAGACACAGTGACAGCCAGCACAAAGTGAGTCATGCATATGCTGTGTTTTGTATGCAAATACAAATGTAAAAAATCATTCCAGCAGCACTGTATTTGTGGCATTTCTTTGTACATAAACTAACTAACATATGTATGAGTTCTGGGCACTACATTTGAGGTCAGCAGGATACAGTAACATTCCCCATATTTAAACAATAAAAAAAACACATTTTTCTGTTTTGTTTTTACTTTTTAAACATAATCTATGTTATAAGCGCAATAACCCACTCCATAGTATTGGGTTATTGGGGATTAATCAACACCCTGGTGCTGTGGGGACATTCGACCTGTGGCCTTGTGCCTCACAATGTACCCAGGGTGTGGATTAATCCCCAATAAACCCATACCCTGTCGTAGTTGCTTACTTATTTTCTTGTGTTTCATTGCTTGCCATGAAAAATCACCCTCTATTTTTACCTACTCATTAGGGAAACTTCTGCTCCTTACTCTGTCACATATAAAATTTAGGTCCTGGATTCATATACAGTCTCTTTAGATTCACAGATTCATAGAAACAATTCAAGTCAGGAGGTAGGAAACCTATTGTAGGCTAGATACATATCAGTGGCACCTTTGGATGTATTCATCACCCATATGGATATCCAGTACCCCCGGATCCCTGTAGCCTGCTTAAACCACCTTGACCTTTGACCTCTTCCTCTCTACTCATCCCCCAACTGCTATTTCTCCTGTCCTACCCCTCCCACTAGCTGTTCTGTTCCCCTCACCCAGTCTCTTCTTTACCCTGCCTTCCCTTTCCCACCCGCTCCTCTACCTTTCCCCCACCCCCACCCCCTGCTTTCCTCCCTCTGGGATCACTCAATGTATTACCGATGACTATTACATGTTACATGTTTCTGATGACTAATCAGCCTTAGGCTACTGCACCTTATTTCTCCTTTACTACTTTTGTATAATGTCCAAGTTGTATTCCACTCCGTGGTATTTGTCCTTCTACTCATGTAATCCTTCTAACCGCTGCTTGACAGTGTCCTCTTCCAGATGGTGACTCCTCATTAGTCATTGCTTGTCTTAGTTTCTACCACCAATTGAACTGCATGTACTCCTTTTATTTTGACTGTAACTTTTCTGCATTTCCTTGAGATTGTCTTTTTTTATTGTATTCACACTGTTGAAATTTTGTGCACTCCATGACATGGAACCTTTGTAAATGAGTCTCTGACTCAAAGGTTATTGTAATTCTGAGACTTCAGTAAATAAAGAAATAAATAAAATTGCATATGTGTGTGTGTGTGTGTGTTGGGGGGGGAATTAAACACTCTGCCCTCAGAATTATGAAGAATTATGAATTGCTGTACTCCAAAAACAATCACTCTATTTACTGAATGTGGGGAATTGCACAGAGAAAAGAAACAGGGTAGGAAACAGAGCAGACTCTAAGTGCTTATAAAACATTCCCTGTAGTTCTTTAAAGCCATGAACTGGAACCAGGCATGAGTGAACCTGTTTAGGAAAAATCACTTTCTGTGACACAAACCTTCTACTGCCAAAAGCACATAACTAATGAATTTGCAACTATTTAATTAGCTGGTGGATGCATCACATAATTATTCACTGCATTTTTAATAAATAAAAAAATTAAAAAAATTGAGTTATTTAATTCTGTAATGTTTTTACAGATGGTCCCTTTTTATAATCACAACAAAACAATCTGGGATGTGGGTCATTGAGGGATTTATCTACTTCTCATGTGGTTTAAGACACTCGACAATACCTCATGCCCCACCAAATGAGGCATAGGTAAATCCTACTGTGACCCATGCCCTGACATACCTTATACTTGAAGGAAGGAAATTATGAAGTAAAAACCTGTCCTTCAAAAATAATAAAATTATTTCAGAACAAAAAATCTGTATGCCTTTTACATAAGCAATAACACATGCCAGATTATAAATTGTTGTGCATTATACAATGGTCATAAACAATAAAGAAATGTGGTTGGCTGAGGGCTGTTGTAAATCCCAGGACATCACAAGAAAGAAAAACTTTCCAGTCAGACACCTCATAATATAACAAAATCAATGCACTGTCATTATCTTCAGAGGAGCTTACCTTAGATGGCTGACAGCCACAGCATACCAGGAATTCCTAAGGTAAATTTAATTATTTAATTGACAACTTAATGTTTTTTTAACCTGCTAACTTAAAGGGACACTGTCTGTTTCTTTCATTTTGATAAGTGCACTGTAGCATGTGACCTGTTGGCACTGGTAGCCCAGCAAAACACCTTAGTGCCACAGGAGCTATAAAATAATAAAATTAATGGCCTTTACTAGTGAAAATTTAAACTAGAGCAGTCCACCATGAAGACCACCAGCTGATACCCCCGAGCATCCCCAAGAGAGATGGCACACCGAGCCACGGGTAAACTCGTTTATGAATGACTTTGACATTTTTAAACAACTTGAGATAAAGACTGTGCCTGATAGTAGCTGCAATCCTGAGTTTGGCAATGTGTCTCCCTGAAGAAAATAAGTGCTTTAATCCAGTTATTTTCTTTCTGGAAAATGGAAGCTGTGACTCCTGGTATGCACTCCAACTTTAAGGAGCTTTAATAGTGGTTCAGTAAGTGAAGGCCAGACAAACATTACTTTTGTTGAGTCACAGTTTTATAGGATGGGCAACGTGAACCTGCAGTTACAAAATGATTCTACAGTCGATCTCACAGCCGTGGCTACTGCAAGTAATTCAGACACAGCTACTGTAACAACTAATGAGGCTTTCATTAGCCTTGATCAGACTGCACTCCATGCACATCTCATCTACTGGCAAAGAAAGTCTGTCTCTAGGGGCTTACCCCAGTGTAGGAAGGATCCCCCATGGGCTATGGCAGACCAAGCAACCTACTCACGGAAACGACTGAGACAAATTCATGGATAAAAGGAGAAAAAGCAACCTTGGAAGCCTTAGCTGTGTTTGTTAATACTTGCCGATGCCATGGAGATTGAATCAGAAGTTTGCAGAGATCTAGAAGCCCAGGAACAAACAGTGAGTACTTTTCTAGATCACTCTTCCAAAGGTGAATATAGACAGATACTGCAGGATACAATAAAGAGAACTGGTACTATAATTAGTGCCCATAAGTAAATTACATTTGAATGAGATGCAGAGGACTACAGAAGGTGAATGATTTTTGATTAGAGCAAGGGGTCTCAGAACAGAAATAGAAATAAAGTAGTGAAACCTGTATTATAAAGATTGTGACACTTGAGTGACACATCTGGTACAAGTGAGTTGGATGGTGAGAGTGAGGCATCAACTTCCATTTTTTTTAGAGGAGGAGGAGAACATATCTTGTGGACAACCAAATCAAGGAACCATTTCCAGTGTATCCCCTTTAGTTACAATGACCCCAGTTCCATGCAGGAGCCTAAGAATCAGGTTTCTGAATGCAAGTCCAGTCAGAAAACGAGACGAGGAAGAGGGAGGAGCAAGCGGGCACAGCTACAAAAGACAGACAAATTACAACAGAAGGGGTTATCGGGGCAAGAACAATGGCCAGAATCACCAACAAGCAATACAGCAATTACCACAGAAGTAGCAATATGCACAGGAACAGAAACACACCAGGAAATACAACAACAGTAACAGATACTACTGTCTGAGGGTATGGATCAAGCAAGGGTGGACAATTTGAATGTAGTGAAAATTGCCAATATTGTAAAAACACATTGGCATATTTTCATAGGAATCATAGGAATGTGATCAAGCCATTAGTGACTTGCCATTATACAATGGATCACCCCAATTATTTGTTAAGTATGTAATTGTCCAAGGATTGCTTAAATGATTCTATATTAGGGGCTGTAACTATTCCCCTCAGGTAAACTGTTCTATACAGTCACCACCCTCTGATTACACCATGATCCTTGTTTTGTTGTTTTTTATAATTCACCTTTTAGTTGAAGGCTGTGATTTCTTGTTTCCCTTGTTGTTTTTTTTTCCCCCTGCTAGACCTAAACATTCCCACAAAGTTTTGTTTTTGAACGTTTTATGGGTCAAACACAGATCCCCACAGAGTCTTTTGTATTCTAGGGAGTAAAGCCCTAGTTCATCTAGTCTTTAATTATAAGTGGAATTTGACAACCCATAATCCTTTTCGTAGCTCATCTCTGTACACCCTCCAGCAAGGCAACATCACCTGTTTTATAGGGTGCCCAGAACTGGGTGCAATACTCCAGATGGGGCTGCACCAATGATACATACAGGGGCAAGATGACCTCCCTATCCCTGCTTCTAACGCACCTTAATATGCATGAAAACATTTGGTTACTCCTTCTTACTACTTTATTTATATGTTCACTAAATGATAAATCACATGTGATAAATATCCCTAGATCTTTCTCTTTTGTTTTGAGAGTTGAACTGAAATTACAACAGACTGCCTAAACCCCACCATAGATGGCAGGCAGGCATGGACACACAATCAAAGATAGAATGGTTCACAGCCACCAGAAAAATAATGTGTTTCAGCAACTGAGGCATATGTTCCAGTGCTGTGTATGTCTATTCTAGACCAGTACCTGATGAGGTAAGGGATTACACAGATCAACGTTGTGAATATTTGTGTTCTGGTAGACAGAGTGAAGTAGTGGATTTTGCCTTCAGGAATTCGGTGCAATTTGACTGCATGCCCTGCCAGCACTAACAGAGGAGTGGTTAAAATACATAAGTGCCTAAATATAAATTGGCTTCTCCTTCACTCTGTATATGAACACTTCATATATGGACTTCATCCATTCATTTATTGTTCACCATCTTGCTTTTTGAGCATCTTTTGTTTTTTTTTTATATTGACGTTTCTTAATACTTATCGGTATGAACTTAGTATATGTATAGTTATCCTAATAATTTGTAGAGATAATTCAATGTTTAGGTAATGTTACCCTAATAATCTGTGGTTTAAGGGGAACCAGCAGAGTCTGTGCAATGAATTTATTTAAGCTTATTTAGCAGGTAACTGTTTTTGAATATATTAACTATTTCAGGCGTAACCTTAAATATATTACAGCACAGTTATATGGCGTATAAAATTGATATTATCATAGTTTAGAGATGGCTATCTGTTGAGGATGTAACTGCTTATGATGCCTAATATGCTCAGCATGAAAGATGTTTGAAGCATGATCATGTATTATGTTTTAATTAGGTTAAGGGATCATTTCATTTATCCCTGGGCGACGGAGGGAAGGGGGTCCTGAACTGTTCCTTGTTTGTGTAACAAGATAGGCCCATACCTATTTTTACTGTTCATATATTAAGTTCGCATGGACTGTGTTTCAGAATTAAGACACTGGTCCTTTAAGAATTCTCTCAGGAAAAACCTAGGGAAAGATTAAAAAAACACTGCATTGCTGAGTCTGTCTCTCAGACATGGTTACATAACAAAAGACTAGAATCCAGGATCTAGTTTAATTGAATTCCCTTACGAATTTATTTGGGTCTGAATGGCTCAGACCTCAAACCCAGGAGAGTGGAGATGTGTAGTTTAGGGTCTATTGTATTTCATGCTGAGGATTCCCTTGGAGCAAAGGGCAGATATGTCTCCTACCAGCAAATTCTCAGCTTGGGGTCAATCTGCTAAACTAGACTCATTAGGCCACAGCCACAGGGGGGCTAGGTTAGTGAACAGACACAAAATATTGAGGAATTTAATGTTATTTTTAATCTGGAGAGTCTAGGGTGGAACAAGAGAGACACCTCCAGGAAAAAGGGTGAACTGCTGAACCTTACAACCTGAAATAGGTCCGCCAATCAAAAGGGTAGGCTGGACTGACATCACAAAGGTGTATAAAACCGGGGGTACAGATAGAAACAGTGCCTTTGGTATCATTTTTACCATGTGTAAAAGCTTTGATTAGTTTTGCTTGTGAAAAAGAACTGCTGGTAGTGAGGGACAGCCTTCCACACTGAAGAAAAGAGACTGACTAACTAAAACCAGAAGTCAGAACCTCTTGGGAAGAGGACTTTTACGAATGTTTCACTAAAAACCCTGAATCTGCTGAGAAAGTGGATTCAGAGACTGAGCCATCATCACCTTGCTTACATCTTTTGAGAGCTTTCATCTGAAAACTTGAAAGTTTTCTCACAAATGGACTTTTCTTATTTTGGACTCAAACCATCAACAAGGTACTACATTTTAGAATTTATAGCAGTGTAGGTATTTATGTTAAATTCCACATTTATTTTTAACGTTGTTGTCTGCAACCCAATATCCAAAATTGTGTAGAATATTTTAAATGTGTTTTCTCTTCCTTAAGTAAAACTTTTATGATTTCTTTATCAAATCTGCCTGGGTCTGATTGTGTGGTATAAAATTTTAAAGGAAAAAGGTTTTGTCAGACTGGTGCCTCACATAAGTAGATGCTCACTACTGAACTGAATATTAGAGCAAGGCTCCTTGGACAGAAAGAGAGAAAGCGCTCTCTATCCTGACAGTCAAAGTCACAGGTGCATCACGGGGGATCTCCTGGGAGTAGGGGATCCGGCCGTGCCTAGGGGTGAACCTGTGACAGTCTGCACATTGTTAAATTGCGTAACCCTTGTTGTTATTGTTAATGGGTAGCACTATAAATGCACTATGTTTGTCTGTTCTGTTTCCAGTCTTGACAAAGCAGATGTACCATGCGAAACATCAAGTGCTTGTTTTTGCCACTATGTCTTAAGCTGCTATTTTGTAAATATCATATATCTGACTAAACAGAATATGGTACTACTTTAAAAAAATTACGAGTGCCTCTCTCGGTATTGTGAGCTAAGGCAGGCTTTATTAACTGGGTTGTTTGTTTTTGCCCATGTGCTCCAGTTTTTCTTTTCGAGCTTCCTGTTTTCTCTTTGTCAGCATATGACACATCCTGTCATGTATTATTGCTTAATTATAAAATGGCATTGTTAAAAGAAGTCATCTAATTGGCTGAAACAAGTCAAATTGCCATGTAATTATTCACCATAGAAGAAGCCAGAAGGTGAAGGAAGGAAACATATTCAATTCAGTGCTTCAGAGTAACTGGTAATTGGTATTTTTCTTTTAAACTTAGATTGTAGGCTTGTAGTGACACTATACTTTCTTTCTGTGTTGTCTTTACTTATAATTGTTTTTGGGCTGTTGAAAATTTAAAACATAGTGGTGGTGTAATTCTGTGCTGTCTTTAATTGCTGCAAATTTTATCATGGCTTGTCTGACTGTCCTGTAGCTGGGTGAAGGGTGTTAATTGTCTGGCCTCTGACCTCAGCTACGTGATAACTGGAGGTGGGGCTTAGTCACAGTTAAAGCAGCAAACAGAGGTTCATCTTCTCAGAAGAAGCCAGAAGGTGAAGGAAGGAAACATATTCAATTCAGTGCTTCAGAGTAACTGGTAGTTGGTATTTTTCTTTTAAACTTAGATTGTAGGCTTGTAGTGACACTATACTTTCTTTCTGTGTTGTCTTTACTTATAATTGTTTTTGGGCTGTTGAAAATTTAAAACATAGTGGTGGTGTAATTCTGTGCTGTCTTTAATTGCTGCAAAATTTATTTATTGGTTTCTTTTTCCTTAAAAAAAATATATATCTGAGGATCAGTTACAGGATTTTTAGTACTGTAAATAAATAAAAAGAGAACTAAGAGAGCTTCAGCAGCAGAGAAGTAGTGGAATTACAGTATATTGTGGGGAGTGGTGCAATGCAGTGGCTGTGGGGCAGCCATATTCAGGCAGACCTTCTGGACACTGAGGTGCTGCCCTATCTGCATGCATCTCTCGGACCGCGGGATGAGGTAGCCAGACCAGAGCAGAAGTAAACTGGGTCAGGAGTACCATCACCCCTATCCAGGGACCACCCAGTCCAATGCAGCTGCCTCAAAGGATGCCAGAATGAGGAGCACTTGGATGACAGTGGGCCAGGGAGGGTTAGAGCAGTCAGGCAGAGGCACATCCCAGATCCTATTCCTCTCAAGAACTCATATGCCACACTGGCAAATGAGGACAACCAAATAGAGGTACCCAGGGAAGTGGAAGGAAAGGATGTGGAGGTTAAGGAGGTGACCTCAGTGGGGAAAGCAGTGGACCCCAGAGGAGGAGGAGGAAGCGAATCCTGGTGGGGGACTCCATCGTAAGAGGGATCCAGCTAGGAACACAGGAGGGGGAGGACAGGGAGGTGAGGTGCCTACCAGGTGCCACGGCATGGAGGGATGGAAGGAAGATACTGGGGATCACTGGGAAGGCAAGACAGGAGGGTGAGTTGGATGTCATCCACCTAGGTACTAATGACTTGGCAAATGGGGAGCCAAAGGAAGTTCAGGAAGAGTTTAGAAACTGGGAGGGGTCTCAAGGAGCTACTTCTGTCACTTTCTCAGAAGTACTACCTGTGAGAGGCAAGGGAGAGCATAGGAGTGCATGCACCAGGAACTTTAACTCATGGTTGAAGAACTAGTGCTGTGAGGAAGGGTTTGGATTCATTGGTGACTGGGGACCCACCTGGAGGGATGGAGGTTTGTTCAAGCCTGACGGCCTGCATCCATCCTGGAGGGGAATCCAAGCACTCAATGATAAGTTTAAATGCTACATTGACAAGCATTTAAACTAGCAAAGGGGGGTGTCAGGCCAGCAAGGACGGTACCTACTTGCTCACCCCCCACAGCTAGTAGTGGAACCAGTGAACCAGAGGAGTGGCTATCTCTGCAAAGCAGTGTGCAAAAGATGGAGATTAGTGTCCAAAAGGTGGATAAGCAGAAAAGGGGCAAAATTCAGCAGAAGGGCAGACAGCAAGGAGAACCAGGGATAAATGACAACCAAGGAAGGGCTGGAGAGAACAGTGAAGCAGTCTAGGAGGTCAAATCATGGAAAGCCATGTGTGCAAATGCCAGGAGCCTTAGCAACAAGATGGAAGATCTGGAGGCTGTCATGGTACAGTCAGACCTGGACATTGTGGCCATCACTGAAACCTGGTGTAATGATAACCATGACTGGGAGATGGCCATACCTGGCTACAACATATTCAGAAGAGACAGAGCACGCAGGAAGGAAGGAGGAGTGGCACTGTATGAAAAATGACATAAGGGCCACACAGATCCAGGAGGAAACAAAATGGGGAGAGATACTGTGGGTTAAGCTGGAAAGGAAAATGGGCCAGCCATCTGCACAGGTGTGGTCTATAGACCACCAGCCCAGGAGGAAGAAACAGATAGGGAGTTGATGCTAGCCATCCAAAGGATGGCAGACAAGGGTGAGGTAGTACTGGTTGGAGACTTCAATATACCAGACGTGACTGAGCATCCCAGCAGCAGCATCAACTAGGAGCAGATTTATCCTGACTCCTTCAGGGTGCCTTCCTCAAGCAACTGGTCATGGAACCAACTCGGCAGAAGGCAATACTGGACCTTGTGCTCACAAACAGGGACAGTGTGATGGGGGTAACAGTGGGGGAGCACCTGGGTAACAGTGACCACCAGTCATTGTGGTTTGAAATCACAGAAAGAGCAGAACCAAACCACACAAAAACACGTATCCTGGATTTTAGGGGGCAGACTTTGGGAAAATGGGGAGATACTTGAAAGAGGCATTAAGGGGAATGGGACAGGAATCAGGGGTTGAGGAACAGTGGGCAGTATTTAAAATGGGATTATAAGAACAACAGAATTATGCATTAAGCAGGTTAGCAAGAGGAAAAGGAAGAGGAGACCATTATGGTTTTCCAAAGAGGTAGCAAAGAAAGTGAAAGCAAAAAGATTGCATTCAGGCAATACAAAAAGACACAGGCAGAAGGGGATAGGAGGAAGTACCAGGAGAAACAAAGGGAGGCAGGGAAGTCAGTAAGGAAGCCAAAGCTCAGACAGAAGAACGCATTGCAAAATCAGTGGGTAAGGGGACAAAACCTTTACAGGTACATAAGTGAAAAAGAAAGACAAAGGAGGGATAGTGAGACTGAAGGGGAGGATGGGAGCCAGTGGAGGATGACAACAGTAAAGCTGACATATTGAACAGGTATTTCTGCTCAGTCTTTACTAAGGAAGAGGGGGTAATGGGTCTGAAGGGAGTACAAGGTGAGAATGGTGCAGAAATGGACACAAGTCCCTTTACATGAGAAAGGGTCCTGAAGGAACTGGAAGTAATAAGAGCTGATAAAGCAATGGGGCCAGATGGGTGCACCCAGGGTCCTTAAAGAACTAAGAGGTGGTGGCTGAACCTCTGGCTATCCTGTTCAGCCAATCACTGGAAACAGGGAGGTACCCAAAGACTGGAGGACAGCAGATGTAGTCCCTTATACAAAAGTGGGAACAAAGAGGAAGCAGGGAACTACAGACCAGTCAGCCTCACTCGGTAGTGGGAAAGATCATGGAAGCACTACTGAAGGAGAGATTGGTGGAACATCTGGTTGTCAATGACTACAGGACCCAAGGCAGCATGGTTTCACCAGGGGAGGTCATGTCAGACCAACCTCATTGAATTTTTTGACTGGGTGACTAGGGAGGTGGATCAGGGAGGCAGTGGACATGGCCTATCTGGACTTCAGCAAGGCCTTTGACACTGTGCCACATAGAAGACTATTACACAAACTGGGGAATATGGTGTGGGCAGGACAGTAGTGTGGTGGGTAGGTAACTGGCTGGGTGGCAGGACACAGAGGGTGGTGGTAAATGGCTGTCACTCCACAGAGGGAAGAGTGACCAGTGGGTACCACAGGGATCAGTGCTGGACCGGTCCTATTCAACATCTTCATCAGTGACATTGCACAGGATCTAGAAGGCAGAATTTCACTGTTCGCTGATGACACGCTCTGTAACAGAGTAGACACACCAGAGGGTGTAGACAGAATGAGAAGGGACCTGCAGAAACTTGAAGAATGGTCAAGGGTTTGGCAGTTGAAATTCAATGCAAAGAAGTGCAAGATAATGCATATGAAGCACAAAACCCTGGCACAATATATCAGTTGGGGTGAGGATATAGCATGCACCAAGCAGGAAAGGGATCTTGGGTTGTCATCTCTGATGACCTCAAGGTAGGGAAACAGTGTGACAAGGCATCAGGTAAAGCAAATAGGATGCTGGGATGTATAGGCAGGGGCATCACCAGGAAAAGGGAGGTCATAATCTGCTATACAAGACACTAGTGAGGCCCCACCTGGAGTACAGTGTACAGTTCTGGAGACCATACCTACGTAAGGACATAGACAGGGTAGAGAAGGCTCAGAGGAGGGCAACAAAGATGGTGCATGGGTTGCATCACAAGTCCTATGAAGACAGGTTGAAGGAACTGAACATGTACTTCCTGGAGGAGAGGGAGGGAGAGGGGATATGATAGAGACATACAAGTATCTTACAGGGGGAACAGGGTGCAGGAAAACACTATTTTAAGCGAAAAGATGTTCAGGACTAGAGGGCATGGGATGAAGTTGGAGGAGGACGATTCAGAGGAAACATGAGAAAGAATTCTTCACAGAACGGGTGGTGGACAAGTGGAACACCCTGCCAGAGGAAGTGGTGGGGGCTGAAACAATCACGGATTTAAGAATGCATGGGATAGACATAAAGGAATTCTAGAGGTCAGGGGTAAGGGGAAATAGACTTCTAGGAAAACAAACTGAATTTACAAGCTCAAATGGGCAGACTAGGTGGGCCATAGGCCCTTATCTGCCGACACTGTCTATGTATCTATGTACCATATTACATAAATTTATTTTTAAATGTGTTGTTTTTTTAACAGTCATTTAATAAGTCACTTCATTGATGTGTAATTATGACTGAAAAACACACTTCACAGGTCTCATGCCTAATACCACCTCCCAAAGTGTGTGATTATTGGTCCATATCTTATTGCTTACAAAACCCACTACCTAGGCTGGTTGAGCCTAGTGCCTTCTATCACCGGGGGTGTTGTTATAATAAGAATCTGTAAGTTTTGCTTTCCAGAGTAACTGCAACAAAGCTGAGGCAGTGGTTTATACAAAACCAGCCCATTAACTCTGTACTGTGTAATTGCATTACTCAAATATGACTGTATTAGAAAAAAAAAGATAACTAAAAAAAGTGTACAGGTGTGGGTTGTGTGGAAGAGTTAACAGTTACATGATCAGATATAACCAATCACAGTACATATTTCTCACCACCCCCTTTTCAAAACTGGTTTTAGTTCCTGCTTTTTTCTTTCAGTGTGAGAAGATGTGTCCCATAGGCTTCCTTTGGTGATGTTGAGGTGTGCATTTCTAGCATGCTGCCTTCTTTATGCATAATAAAGCAGTGGAACTGCCTCCACCAATCAGAGGTCAGCACTACTGTACCTCTTATTCAGCATACAGTTACTGCCTCACGCTCCTCTGCACAGCTGATTCCCACCACGGTGATGCTGAACTGTCATATAATTCCTTTCAGAATCGCCACAGCGGAATCATCTGTGAGAGGAATCCCATTTTAAAACAGCAGCCTATTTAGCCACAAAACTTTACTGGCAATGTTCAGTGAATTGTACCAAATGAGCAGCTCTTTAGGCACAAAAGTTCATGGGCAACTGTAAGCAGATTCTGTTAAATGTAACTCGCATGTTCCCACTGCCACCATAAAACCGATGCTCTGTTTCCGATGGTACTACAAAGCTGAAGCACGTTAACAAAAGATATGCTCCATTTCCGATCCTACTACAAAGCTAAAACATGTTGGCAAAACTTTCAAATAAACAAAAATATTTTACCCGCAGTTTGCCCTACTGCTGCCATTACACGGAATGTAAGCAGCAACCATAATACACCGTGTAAGCAGTGTAACACATAATGTCCACTCATGGAATGTAGTGCAACATATCTACAGAGCAGTGGAGACCAGCAATAAGACTAGAAATAAAGCAGACATTCTCACTAAAATTTGAATTCAAAACTGTTTGTTTTGGGCTGGAGGCAGTTCCACTGCTTCATAATATAGTAATATTTATGGTGAGGGATGTCTTTTATGGGATAAGAAGGTTATCTCATGCTGTTTCTGGCTGACTGAACTGCTCAGCTTCGCTTTGCGGTCCTTTCCATCAAAACAGCATGAGATAACCTTCTTATCCCATAAGAGACACCCATCACTATATGTATTATTATATAACACAAGGCTGGGGTGGGGGGGATTTTCAAAAGAAAGGACACTGGCACAAATGGCCAAGTCTGTATTGTATCAGGGTCCTCACAACTGCACCCAAACTCCTATTTATTTTCAAAGCCACGTAACGTTTTGATACAATTTGCATTATTTCTGGCAGCTTACATGAAGATGCATGCATCCCTATTTTGATACAGTATGAGACCGTTTTTCCACAAGTCACAGAAAATGCACGACTGTTTGATCACTTTGGAGGTGGTCAAACTTTCATGCAAACCTTTGGAAGATGTAGCCAAAAAGGCCCATGCATCCTGACGGGACATCTGGTAATGCTGTTTTTTATGTTTGCTTGCATGCGTGTGCAAGAAACATAGTGCCACCATACGAGTTTTCGTAGGTGTGCCTCCCCCACTTCCAATGCCCTGCTCCCTTTTGCAGGCGTGGCTGTACCATGCCAATGAATGTTGGAGCTGTCTATGACAGCCGCTCAGATGCAGTGGCATACAGCTGAAAGCGAAAAACTGCTGCAATCCATGGTGGGAACATGTAGGCAATTTGCATACTGCCATCAGCAGGCAATTTACATACTGCCAACAGCAGTATGCAAAGTGCCTACACTCTGCACTGCATCTGTACAGCTGTCATAGACAGCTCTGTTGTTTTCTACTCCCCTCCCCAACAAACACCAAAGTAGCACGCTGGGAGCCCACCCCAGCATGCTTATGTGCTCCTCCTCGCGGCACACTGTATGGCCATACCCCCAACAAACACCGGATAGCATGCTGGGAGCTCCACCTCAGTGCTCATGCACACTTCCGCAGCACACCAGAGGACCGATAGGGTTGCCCAACCCCCCCATCAGCTCCACTGTACCCCCCAAAACCAGACTTCCACGTGCCACTCTGGGAGCCCACCCAAACATGGCAGAAGTCCATATGGCTGATGGGGGTGCCCAATCCCCTGTCAGCTCTACTCTCGCCTCAAATACTTTCTAGCTGCCATGCTGGGAGCCCACCCCAGCGTGGCAAAAGTCCTGTAGTGTAAAAACACCTGAAAACAAAAGGTCCCTTATTGACTGTCTCGCCCCACTCCCCCAACCTGCGCACACCCTCTGTGCACCCTCTTCCCCACACACACACCCCTGACCCCATACTTACCTCCGGAGGCTGGCGGGATGATTTTCTGTGGACCGGGAACATGTCTGCACTCTTCAAAGCTGACCACGAACTGAAGAAATGCTGGTAAGCTGTAAAATGGCATAAATGTTTTTTTTTTCAACTTTGGTGCATATCTCGGCCATTTTTGGGAATTTTTTCACCCAGTTTTCAACATGGGTTTTATGGGTTCCCACCATGAACTCAGTCACTGTCATTTTGTTATTCATCCCAAAAGGTGATTTTGAGGTCACCAAGGGAACCACCTTTTGGGACTCAGTAACAAAATAACAATGTCACAGTTCATGAGGTAGACCCCCAAAAACCCTATGTTGAAAATTTGGTGGAAAAATTCCCAAAAATTACTGTTTTACGAGAGTACATTGTGCAGTTCCTACACACACTCGTAACTTTGAGAATTTTTAATATTTTCACTCAAGATTTTCCACATTGCCATTTTACCACACCTTCTTATGAACAGTTCAGCTGTCATTTTTCATATCTTGTCCAGAATGTGTTTGCGCACATGTAGCACACATTAGCGCAGTCAGTGTGTGAAATCAATGTTCGGGACACATTAAGAAAATCACAGTGACACTGGTCATGAGCAGAGGTGTTAAAATGGTTACGTTGAAAATTTGGTGACAAAAGTCCATAAAATGACTCTGTTACGAGTGTGCATTGTGCAATTTCCACGTACCCTCATAAGTTCACAAATTTGTAATATTTTCAGTCCAGATTTTCAACATTGACATTTTTCCACACCTCCTTATGAACAGTACAGCTGTCATTTTTCATACCCTGGCCGAAATGTGTTTTTGCACTTCCGGTGCAGAATAGAGCGGTCACTGTGGGAAATTAGTGTTCGGGACAGATTATGAAAATCACAGTGACACTGTTCATGAGCGGAGGTCCCAAAATGCCTATGTTGAAAATCTGCTGTAAAAAATCCCCAAACTACTTGTGTACGTTGCACAGTTTCTACGCACGCTCGTGACTATACCAGTTTTTGTATATTTTCACTCCAGATTTTCAACAATGCCATTTTTACATCTCCTCATAAACAGTACACCTGTCACTTTTCACATCCTTTTCAAAATGTGTTTTTGCACCTTTGGTGCCAAATAGAGCAGTCGCTCTGCAAAATCACCTTCCCATAATGAACTGATAGTGTCACTGTTCATGCGGTGGGGTCTCAAAAAACCCATGTGGAAAACTTGGAGTAAAAATACCAAGAAACTCCCAGGGTATTAGGGTTTTTGACCATAATGCCCTACCCTGTAGGGACTGACAAGCATCAGGGGTGTGACTTGGGACTGTCGACAGTATGTTTCATGCTATTTCACCCTAATTTCAACCCTGCAGCCATTGACAGGCATCAAGGTGCGCCTTGGACCCTTTGCCCCCAGAGTTCACCCCATTTTCCTATACCGCGCCCATTTCAGCACATTTCCTTATGGAATGAGGTGAATGTAAAGCCCAAACACCCCAAGGCACACCTTAACACTTGTCAGTGTCTGAAGGGTAGGGTGAGGTGAAATGCCATGACCGTCATGGGTGATGACCCAAAGGCACACCCCAATGCCTGTCCATCTCTGCAGAGTGAGGGTGGAGTTGGCAACAGTTCAGTACTTCACTGTCATTCCTATACTACATCTGTCTAACTCCTGCACTTCCACTGCTAATACCAGCAAGCAAACATTCAGCATTGACAAATGCTTGTTATCTTTGGTTTTATTTAGAAAATCCAGGAGGCCATCAGTCTGAAAAGTAAATCATTCCAGGCTATGCCAAGTGATTCTAATTAAACCAAAGCAAAAACAAACAAATTGGTACTGTTACTGATGTCTCTGTATAAAGCCCACTGCTGATACAAAATGATATTCTTATGACACTATGTGGCACTACTTCTGTGAGATTTATGGGAAAATTTCCCCATTGATGTCTAAGTCAGGAAAGCAGTGTGTAAACAGTCTATGAGTGCTGCTGGAAGGGGCATAACATTTTTCACTGAGTACGTCTATACGTACAGTTTTTGTGTCTCTTATTGTTAAAAGTGTGCATTCTCAAGTTCTTTGGGTGAGAGAACTGCAAAGTGCAGCTGAGCAGTTCTGATATACAAAGAACTTGAGAAGAAACTCATATATGATCATATGCATAGTTACCGTGTCTATTATGGTTATAAGAGTGCATTCTTGAGCTCTTTAGGTGAGAGAACTATTAGGACTCGTACATATAAACCTACTATAAATCAGATTCATGACCTTTGTTTAAAAAAAAAAAATCTAAATTTGAATTTAAAATCAAATTGCTTCACTTTGCAGAATATTAGAGAATAATTTTTGTGGGAAATGGAGTTTGTCAACTGAACATAGAACTTTAGAATTTTAGAACTATTAGCTGGAGACACCCTCTTATGTTTGCAAGAGTGCCTGCAATGTTAAGAAATAATCCTCACTGTCTGTAAATTATGTCATAAGTAAGCAATAAGAAATGCCAGGGTGTTGGTTATGTGATAACTGCATGTCTAGGTGCATGGTGAGGCATGAGGCTGTAGGTCAAGTATCCTTCCGCACCTAGGCGTTCAGTTATCACACAACAACCAACATCCTGGTGTGTCTTTTTGCACTTATAAAATGGGTCCCTTTGCCACAAGTTTTGATTTAGAAAAAGAATTAAATCAATTATGTAAAAAATGTTAAAAAATTGCATTTTTTATACTGAAAAAAAATAGTGCTTCTTTTAGGCTACTGTGTGTTACAATTATGTATGTCTTTCACTATGTGGTGCTGTATTTTGTTCAGTTTCTCTTTCTGTAGTTTTTTTTTTCCTTTTTTTCCTAAATTTGTAGCTTATTTATTGCTTACTTATTTTATATTAAAGATACAGCTGGTCCCCAGCACAACAAGTGAGGGACAGCGATGTGCTGCCAGACACAAGTACAATGGGAGATGGAGCAAGAGTGAGATATGTGTGGCCAGCTGCCAGCACATTGAGAGAGAGAGTTCTGTGCAGTCAGCCACTGGCAGACTGTTTCCTTTTTAGGGCTCTGAGGATTTATCAAATGGACAGACAAGGAGGTAGACAGGCTGGCAGTTGAGCGAGAAGGGGGCATCAATCAGGAGAGCGCATGTGAGTGAGACAGAGCAGTGAGAGCACTGTGCGGCCAGTGGTCAATATACTAAGTAATACTGTGTGCCACCATCAGCCTTGCTGAGATGAGCTGCACAAATGTGCAAGCTGAATGGCTTTATTGCCTTTGAGAACATGTGAACGTGCAATTATATCCCCTGTGATCTGCTGCATGAATGTGCAAGCTTGCCAGTTTTGTGGGTATGGGGGAGCCAGTCAGCTCGCACATTCATGGATCACATCAAAGAGATGAAGTCACACATTAGCACGTTTGTGAAGCAATGAAGATGGCCCACTTGCACATTCATGCAGCTCATCTCAGTGATCGAGTTGGACGTTTGTGAAGGGATAGAAACCATGTCCTGTAAACACTGGCTGTGCAATGAAACAACTCAGTGCTGTTGCTCCTTTCTTTTAAATGTTTTTGGAGTTGGGCAGGCAGATGGTCAGTTACTCTGAAATATTGCAATGGCAGTACAGATTGTGGGCCTGGCGGGCACTTGCTTAGCTGGATTGGGTGAGGCATATATGATGAAGAGAATTACTGCAACAGTGAGGATCAGCAGACCTACAAATCTGAATCTACAGCTAAATGAGAACAGGTCAGTAAACATCAGAAAATAGTGTTTTTCATCACAGTGTGGCACTCTCTGTTAACTGTTGTGGTTCTCAATGATTTTCATACATTTCTTTGTCTTTTTCAAACTTATGGCATTTCTGGGTGTTTGCCTGTTTTTACATTAGTAACATGTCTGCCAGACAGTGTATTAAAGAACACTTGGAAGACACTGATACATGGGTTCCATACTGTCCTGGTTGCCGAAAGGTTTCCCTACCCGGTGGTTGTCACTCCTTAATGCATTGGGTCCCACAGCCTCTCAACCAGTCAGAAAGAGGGTTTTCCTTACCCATTTTTTACATCTGCAGTGGGTGGATCCTGCAGATGTTTTGCATTGGAAAAGGACCTATGTCACATTTTCCATCTGCACAACATTATTTCTTCTGTGCAGAAAGCCCAAGTACTACGCTGACTGTATAAGGCATAGAGCCCTATTTTTCTTGCCACTTCATGTCTCCAGAGGTGCCTTCCCCCACAGAGTATGTTTAACCGACCCAAACTCTGCCCCACATGGAGTTTACTACTGTTATAAACAAACCCTCCTGCAGTCCCCCACTGTGTGCTGTACGCCTCCACCCCCTCCCCACACACATTGCAGGCAGGTTTAAGAATCTGACGCTGGGTTACTGTGTGTTTTTAAAATCTCTTGGTTTAAAACTATAATCTTTGTTGTTCCCCTACATGTCATTTAACAGCGAAAAGAAAAAGTTGGAGCACTGGTGGTACTGGACCATTGTCCTTTCCTCTTCTTTAAAACAGCCTTGAGTGAAAGCTAAAGTAATTAATGAAGGCCCGAATGGAATCGGAGTTAATTTAAAAGACGCCGTGGTGAAGCTACTACTGGTATTTAAGGGCTTAAAGCTAATGGTTATGTGCTTGTGGAATTACTTGAATTGTAAGGGCTAAAGCTTTTAACTGTTAAAAAACGAAGAGAGAAAGAGATAAAGTAAAAAGTGCAACAGCGATTTGAAATTAGGCTTTGAGATGCTCTAAAAATACAGTGTCTTATGCTTTTGTTACTGTTGGTTCCATGCTTAATTTTCTATCAAAGCACTCCCCGATGCAATGGAAATGTAGTGTGTATCTGTGCTTCCCACTGTTAGTTGCTGTTATCTTGAATGTCGAGGGAGCTGAAGAAGGGAAAAGCTGCATCTTACTTATTTAATTCATCGAAAGGAAATGAAAACTGAGCTTTGATCTAGTAAATTAAAATTATTAAAATTTCCTTGAAACCCGAAGAAACCCTAGTGTTTGAAAGCTGTAGTTTGTTCCCACATCACATAAATGGATATGTCTACTAGAAGGGAAAGAAGGGAAAAAAGCTCAATAAACTTTCCTGAAAGAAAACAAGATAAAACACATAGAGAACTAAATTAACTTTACCAAGATTGAATACTGGTATGGAATGTCCAGATCCACTTTGTTATTATATAGCAACCAGGATAAAAAGTGCCCTCGTCTGGATAGACAAAAATCAAAAAGAGATAGATGAGAAAGGTAATTATATCATTACTGTATAAGAAATATTAAATAACATTTAAACTTGGGGATTCAGGATATAATAAGGAGGCATGATCAGTTTATTGGGCAAGAAATAAACCCAATAATTAGAGGAGTAGCTTTAACATGTAAAGAATGGTTAAAAAAAAGTAAAGTTAAAAACGTTTTACTACATAGTTTTATATGGAATAATAGTACTGTCTCTTTAAAAAATAATTGGAAACATGCATTAATAAGACAAAAAATTATTAATTGGTCAGATTTACTGTAAGATTCTGAGTTTATCTCTGATGAGTCATTCAAAAAACTATTATATATCCAGTATTTAAAAGATAATTGGTGGTTATATCCTTTACTTAAAAGACAACTTATGGGTTTAAAAAATAATTTAGATCCATTTTATAACATGGATTTATATTCTAATTATGGATTAAATAAACAGAATAGTATTATTGCCCAAATATGTAGGTCTTTCTTTGAATTGTAAAACAAGATGGGTATTCAAAAAATAATAATTCTGACAAAAGATAAATGGCAGTTAGAATTAAAACAAACTTTCCCTTATAGAGAATGGCTTAAAATTAGCATGGATGCTAATAAAATATTTACATATGCCAACAATGAAAGTATTCCATACAAAATAATAGAAAGGGCATATTTTACCCCATCAATGATTTCTGCTATCCAGGGAAGGGCATCTGGATCTTGTTGGCGCCTACGTGGGGGTTTTGGCAGCAATGGGCATATGTTTTGGTTTTGCCCAAAAGTGCTGACATGGTGGCAACAGCTTCATGGGAAATTAGAAGATATACTTAATAAAAAAATGGTGTTTGCCCCAGATTTTTATATTTTAAATAGATACAGTATAATCTACATACTTTATATATATGACAAAACAAAGAAATATAAAAAAACAACATTATCTGCTTGTAACAGTAGTAAATACCGTAAGTGTGGTCAAGTGGGCTATAGTCCACAGTGGTTTGACATAGAGGAGCGACGATGTGGCCAGTGTAACATCTCTGCAAGGGTGCTATGATTTTGTAAGGTTAATAAAGGACCCCAAATCCTGCAGATTACCCCAGTTGAAAACTCCAGCAAGAGTACACCAGCAACTCTGTGATCTAATGACGCATAACCCTTGGGCTGATTCAGGCCAAGCTATTCTGCGTAACCCTAATATATGTATAATAGATAAACCTGAAACTGGACAAGGGGAACTTGTTACAGATTTTATCAGTTGACCATTTTTCTTTGGGAAGATTCAGTACATTTCAGGTAAGGTATGGTGTGGCTAACAGTACAGCTGTTAAATTCCTACAGCTAGCCCATGCCATTTCATGCAGCCTGGGTCCCCCTTGGAACACTGCATACTCTAATGCTTATACCCCCTGGTGGTATTAGCAGTGGCTCAAATGCCATAACAACATTGTACAAGGCTATTAATGGTGCATGTCCCCGAGACAAGCTAAAAGCTGGAGTGTACTGGAACCAAGCTTTACCACCGGAAATTGATATAGAGTTATGGGGGAATACATGGGGTAACTTGTACAAATTTATTAAAATGGAAAGCCTCAGGCTGACGTAGTACAAAATACTATGGAATTTATACTTTACACCAGTAGTCATTCAAAATAGGCCATCCTAGCACTACAAATTGTACTAGTTGTGGAGAACAAGAAGGAAATCCATTCCATATTCTGTGGGAGTGTGTTTAAAGCTGAACCTCTCTTGGAGGGGATCAAAGATGGGCTAAATCAGCTCCTGGGTCTCGATTAAGCATTCACCTCAGAGATCTGTGTGCTGGATAACATTGGAAACAGTTATTAGGGGCACACAATAACCACATGGCTGTAATATTTCTTACTGCAAAAAGTGTCATCTTGAGCCATTGATGGATTTGGAAGTGCCATCATACAAACAATGGCATAACAGTAAGTGTGAGCATAGATACCATGCGATACAAAGAGATAGGAAAATTCACACACTATTGGAAACAGTAGAATGTAATGAGTAAAAGTAAAGAAATACTATACCGCCTTGCTAAAGCTAAATGACAAATGTGCCTTCCAAATGAAATTGACTGTGTACTGTTGACTCAGAACTGTATGATATGGGGGGGGGGAGGGGTCTCTTGTGTAAGAACTGCAGCACAGAGGGCATCACAGCCAGCGTGGAGGTGCTGCTGTTTACTTTGCACCTTGAAACGAACCTGACTGCACCACAACTGCAGCCCAGAGGGCATCGCAGCCAGCAGCAGATCTGAACACACTGTGCACACCCGCACAGGTACATGCACTGAAAGCAGCAGCCGGAACCGGCCATGGCAGCCCATGCAGCTCTTTGTAACATGTTGGCTAAAGACATACAAGTGGCTCGCTGCACCATATGTGTTGTTTCAAACAGATCTCTCCATTGTCCCTGATTTTGCATTACAAATTTCCTGTGTCCTTCCTAAATGTGGCATTTTATGCTACAGAAAAGTAAAGATTTGAACTATGAACATACAGTATATGCTCCCGTATCTCTACCTACACCTCAGCCTATGACGCCGCACCTTATTTTCACCATAGGATCGTCCATGGGACTGCTCACTAGGCTCGGTCCATCCCCTTTCCCCAGGTCTCACGATGTCTCAGCTGCCATACACCACATAAGCTGGTTTACTCACTGACTGTCTGGTTGTGTTTCGGCGGAGACAGGCAGAATAGGTGCGGCAGGGAGCCTGGTCTGGGCAGGCAACTTGCATGTCACTGATGGGGAATTTTCTCTCGTCAGCTGGACAAGGTCTCATTTTTGTTGCTCCGCAGCTGAGTGGGGAGGGGGGCCAATGGGAAGGTGAGGCCTGGTATTAGTTGGTACTGCTTGCTTTGCCTGCCTTGCTAACAGTGTGCCAAACAGCTCGGAGGTGCTGCTGTTTACTTTGCACCTTGACATGAACCTGACAGCACCACAGCTGCAGCCCAGAGGGTGTCGCAGCCAGCAGCAGGTCTGAACACATCTAGTAGCATGGGTCATGCACACTGCATTTATTCCTTATCAGGTCAAATCCTGCAGACGTTTTGGCTCTGACCAGAGTTTTGTTTAATTTATAATAACCATTAGAAACACAGGAACTGTATATATAATCATATTATAAACCATGTAAAAGATTTATTTTTTAAAAAAACTCACTTGAGTTTAAAATCAGAATGTTTTATTTTGCAGAAAATTAGGCAAGCCCTGATGAAGGAAATGAACTATGCCAACAGAACTTAGAATTTCAATATTTTAGAATTATTAGCAGGAGACATCCTCTTATGGTTATAAGAGTACCTGGAATGTTGAGAAATAACCAACCCGGATTGGCTAAGAATAATGTCATGATTTATAATGATGTAGAGATGTACAATTTCCAGTCCATTGTTTTTTGAAGGCTACCTGATTAACAGCACACTTACTTTAAAGTCTCTTCGTTTTTCAAACACAGCTATGACTGGCTTATTGACATCTGCAATGAGCTCATGTCGCTCAGATTTCCACAGGTAGTCAGCACAGAGTTCCAGCTGCTCCACCAGAGTATCCTGCAGTAAAAGATTGGAATCATTTAATGAATGGCATCAAAAACACATGCTTTATAATAAGCTGGGTATTTCCACACAGCAGCCTATCTGACCGTATTGTATGGCGTGTCCTGCATCCCACAGTCTTCCTTCATAGCTCCCTCCTCAACAACATTTGGAGTAATGATCGAGAAAGCAGGCCATCCCATTGAAAAGGAACCTGGTGAAAGTTATGGGGACAGAGACTTGGTGAATATTGGTCATCTATGCAGCATGTAGAAAAAAGCAAAGGTTATACATCACACCTGCAACTATTCTCCGATAATGATCTCGCTTGGAAAAACCTCACTATTTTTAAAGGGCTATTTATCTCTTTTTCTATTAAAGGGGAAAGGTATTTTAATACTCATAATCTGAAAGCCCATAAGGTAGTCCTCTTACCTGTAGACATCAGCAGTCTAGAGGTATCACTGTCTAAATCTAGAAGTATTTACAGTACTTGTGTTTACTGATTTAAACCTTTATTTTCATGTTTTTCCTGATTGCAATATTTAGCCTTATTTACTTTGAAATATACTGTAGCTTGTAAATGAGCAGCACTATTTATTACAATATAAATGTCTGGTGATACATTGTGAAATGGTGTTCTTGCAGATCTCTATGATAACAGTCCTATTAGACACATTATCATAGTTAGTCAGACCTAAGTAATCCTTCATAATAGTGGTACACGATTAGGTTAAGAGTGTTAAACAAGACCACCCTCGGCGTAATATTTGAGCAGTCAGTCTTCTGACCTAAAGAGAGTGGTGACTGGGCTCATAGGTCCAGGTGTCTGGGGCTTGCCAGCTACACAGATGGAGCATGTGGGTGCCAAGCAGGCAGGGTTGCCAGCACACAGTCTGTGATATACAAAAGTACTAATGCTCATTAATTTTACCAAAGGTGCACGAATTGATAAAGAATGTGCAGCAAAGCACCAAAAATGCTTAGACATGGACAAAACTCCCCAACATTTCACCTTACATGAAGACTTCTACATGGTGCTTTTGCTGTGCCTTGTCATCACTTCTTGCACTTCTGAATAAATTAGTGAGCTTTGTGCATATAAATGTTTTTGTCTTGGAGTCTACAAAATGGCTGCTATCTTGCTTTAGGAATGACAAATAATAAAACATCAGACCATTCCGTTAGGAAAGGTAAGTCTAGTGGAGCTGTTGGACACAAAAACATTCTTGCACAAAGATGTCATGGTGCACTAGAAAAGTCCACAAAACAAACATATGGGCCGGATTTTCAAAGGGCCCTTAGATCCACGCAAGCTGCATCAAACAACCAGCCTGAATCAGATCTTGGTGTGCCAAATACTGTGCGCCATATTTTGCAAGAAAAGTGGCCTGTGTCACAAAGTCTCCCAAACTGATGCAAGAGGTCCACTGCATCAACACAATGGCGTAAGGGATGGGAATGATGCAAGCTGCACCAAAATAAATGGTGCAAGGTGAGTCAAAAATGGTGCATGTTAAGTCAGAAAAATGACGCAAGGAATGAAAATGATGCAAACTGAGTACAGAGATGGTGCAAACTGAGTAGAAATGGTGCAAACTGATGGAAAATGGTGCAAACTGATTAGAAATGGTGCAAACTGAGTCAAACAAATGACTCAAAAGATGAGAATGATGCAAGCTACGTAAACAAAATGGCAGATGAAATGGCCAAAACTAAGCACCCAAAATGTACTAAACTAGTCCTGCAGGAGAATACTGGCCCTTAATATTAGCATAGTCAGGTCTGACCATTTGCTTTGGGTCTCTTTATATGCTCTAGTGTCCCTTAGACTAGGTCTGGCTGGTTTAGCAGCTGACGGTACTTTGACATGTTTGATGTTAGTGGTGCAGCTTTGAAATTCCCACAGGTGTAGTCTTGCACCATTTCTGTGGTGCAAGACAGCTGGCATCATGGTGCTGCCGTTTGTATGGCGCAAGGCTGATGCAGCCACCTTTGATGCAGGGCAGACTGCCTTTGGCGCAGTTCTCCTTTGAAAATCAGGTCTGGCACAATGTTTGATGCTAGACTCCCTTGCACCATTATTGTTTGGTGCATGTCCCTTGCATCATACCTAGGGCTTTGAAAATATGGACCATATTGTCTAAGATTTGACTGATGAGAATTTAGGCTAAAGTGGTGGGGATCAGAGTCTCACTGTGGTTGTACCAAATGGTGGTGTCTTTGCAGAAGTCAGCTATGGGACTTAAAACTGAATACTTACAAATCTCGGAATAAATCTACTGATATAAACAAAGTAATATAAAATTCAGAAGTGGACCAAACTGTAATTAGGCAAGTTTTGAATCACTCGCGAAAAATGTGAGGCAGCTCCAAGATTTAGGACTGAAGCACAACTATTAAAATTCTGACTTTTTAAAACATTTAAGTATATTTTATGATCAGCAAATCTGGGGGTTTGCACAGGGGAGTCATTCTGAAAAAGATATGAAAAGGCTTGACTGCAATAAGTCCTGCAATGCAATACACTATGTTTTATGCTGTCTGTAATATTACCTCCTGTGCATTTGCCAGCAGTGGATTTTCTAACATTCACAGCAAAACATTAGCAACTTGTTCCATTCCCTAGTTCATAATACAGTAAGAACATGACAGGAAAGCAGACATTATATCATTTTTTTTGAGTCGCTATGGTAACTTTCCAAAATGTAAGATAATTCAACTTGTATTTTAATAATTTTCTGCATTTATTCCCCACATTCTTTATTACAGAGAACATTTGCATGAAACCATTGGCTTTGTCCCATAGACTCTATTGAATCCTTCTGTATCTCCTCTGGTGGTTGGCATCTGTTGATGTCTTAATTCTGTTAAATGACATCATAATCTGTTGCTGTGGAAGTGATTATGATTTCATGAACAGAACTATAACTTCAGCGGAGAAAAGTCGGAGAATGAGATAAAGCCTAAGACAAAAAGAGCTGTTGTCATATAAATGCCCTCAGTAATAGAGAAAGAGAAGATATTAATATAGAATGAAATTAAACCTGAATTGTGTGAATAATATAGTGAACAAGTTTTCTGGATACTGCAAAAACACTTTTGATGACCCACATGTCCAGTATATCTGCATGACCTAATTTACTTATAAGAATCCTACTTAGTCCCAAATTAGGCAATAAGACATGACAGGGTGTGTGTAATTGTGGGATAATGGCGAGATTCAGACAGTAAGGCATGAGGTGAAGCCAATTGCCTTACGCATGCAAGAAGTGCTGTTGTCCCACAACTGCGCATACCATGGAGTGCCTTACTGGGATTATAAAATGTCTTTCCTGATTTTTCACTTTTAGAACTGTATAATAAGGGTTCATTAAGTTAAGCATTTCTGACCTGTGCTGATGTGGTGGAACAATGCATGATCATGTGATCAGATTCCACCGATCACAGCACAGGATTTTCACAGCCCATTTTATCATCAGTGTTGTAGCACATTCATACTACAAATCAGACCATAGGTCTGGTATTGAATTTGGGGCCCCACAGCTCCAGTGAATCATATTTAACCCTGCTTATGCTGGGAAAGGTGAAAGAGTTCTCTATACCAATGAAAGCAAGCAAATAGATTAATTTAGCTATATGGCTGCAGGAGCACAGAGGGGCTATGACCGAAGGGAACATTTCCTTTTTGATATGATTGGAAACTTAGACAGGTGTGTAGCCTCCTTAATTGCCCTACTGTATTTCTTTTTTCACTTTGAATTTTTTTCTTTCTCAATGGAATTATAGTCAAAATTGCAAAAACAAATGTTGTGCTTTGATTTGCATGTATAGTTCTAATGTGTTCTTTCCTTTTTTTTGCTGTTAGGATTTTTTTCTTACTTTGCCTACTAGTTTTATGGCTCATGGGGATCTATATATTTGTATCATTTACAACCTTTCATTTTCCCACAATGCCTTCTGTTCCATGGACAGTGATGAATCCACGACCACTGATTCAGTGAGTGACAAATGCTGCAGCAGCATTCTGCTGTTAGGAGACTGATGTTCTGGGCTCAACTAAATAACTCATTCTAAGCCAACCTTTTTGTTTTATAGGTATGTGTCCAGGTCTGGCCAGCAGGAGTACTTTTTTAATTTTTAAAGCTTTTCATTTCATCAAACTACACACAGCCATAAAAAGCACACAAATCACCCTAGGTATCAGTGTTCTAACCAATGATGACTCTAGCTGTCTCCTTTCAAAATAGCCCACCCAGTTATCTGCTAGGTGTTTTCCAAACTGTGAATATAGCCATATTGCATACTAGATAAAGAAAGGCACTTAAAATCACAGCTATACTGCTATAAACTTGATATTAAACCAGTACTTGCTGAATCAAAAGTCACAGATGCATCACATCGGACAGCAGGCACTGTAGGAAGAAGAAAAACAACAAAAACATTCAAACATGGAGTTCCCCTGGGGCAATACAACTAGTTGACAAGTTGAAAAAAAAACTCCTAACAGCAAACAAGGAAAAGGACACACTAGGACTATACCCATAGATCAAAACATTCTGAACATTTCATTTTTTTTTTTTGTAAAGTTTGACTGACATTCCCCTTTAAGATTCCTTGTTGATGCTGACCTTTTCTCAGCACTGGTCGTCTGGGGTTAATGCATGCCCTGGGGCATAGTGAGGTATGAGAAACTTACACCAAGTGCCTTTAGCACCTGAGAGCCAATTAACTGGAGTGACTTACTGTGCCTTTAAAATGGGTACACTGAGAAACAATTAAAAAAATGAGATTTTTAAATAAAAAAACAGTGTTTTCTTTTGTTAGAAGTATCTAGTAAAACATAATCCCTCCCCACCTATCAGTCATCTGTCTTTCCGTACATTCGATGGAAAGGAATGCTCATTTATAATGGAATACAAAAATTAAAACTGCTACAGAATTCCTCCTGCAGAATGTTTATACCCAGTTAAGAAAGTCTTATATGGAGCCAAGGTTTCAATGTTATCTGTGTCAGGGCAAGCAGAAATTATTGCCCTAGAAAGCTGGTAAGGATAGGAGGGAGATTTTCCCAAGGTTACCAAAACAAAATAAAACAAAAAAAGAAAACAGGAATTAAAACTAAACAGAACTTCATTTTTTAAACTTTCTTCATGTGTGTCAGAAGGGGATCATGACAGGAAAGAATGTTTACTTATGTATTGTTTTTTTAATTTAAGGTAGTCTAACTTTATGGGGCCCTGATGAAGGTTTTCAGTGAGTAAATGTGGCAGCCGTGTTTGTAATGGCAATCAGCGATGAGTGAAGCAGGCCATGAATTCTGAATATGATTTGCCCAAATTTCAAATCCTACTGGCTGAATTTGTTACAACTTGCACATTTCTTTGAGGTTAACATACAATGTAGGACTCAGAACTTGTTTACCCAATCAGGAGGCAGAAGATTTCCCACCCATTTTATAACCCCCATTTATAATTACTGATGAGTTTTTGAACCTGGTGACATCAGCTGAGCAGAAGCACACATTACAAGCTTCAGTGCAGGGCCACCAATATTTGTCTTCCTCCAGTGGACCTTAAAGGTGATGGGAAATAATGTGCATACTAGTAAATTACCTCCTGTTTTCCTTTCCATATTAGACATGTACTCTGATATGCTTTCACATTTTTTTGTTAAATTAATAATCTAGCTTTGTACAGTAGGGCCCTCAGATCTGCACTGTGTTGCCTTCTCATCAGCTATTGCTCTTTTTCTTCATATTTCCAAGACTTTCCATGACATCAGTTAGAGTGCCATGCTATTCTTCTGAATTTCTCAGAAAGAATAACTGATGTCAAAGAATGTTCAAGTAGTATGAAAAGAGAAAGCAGAAACTGCTGAGGAGTAAATATGTAGCAAATTTAAAATGCTCTGGTGAAGTCAGTGTAGAATCATAAATTTTGGACCTGACCCCTATCAACTTTGCCAGAGCAAAGTTCAAACAAAAATTTTTTTTTTACCTTAAAACCACCCCACCCATGTAGTACTTTACTCACCCTCTTTCCCCAGCCCCAACCATTATAAATGATGTTTCTGTCCCTCAACCCTTCTAGCCCCCAACATACCCTCTTCCTTATGTCCCGAAATTAGAAGGGGTAGTTGAAGAGAAAGCAGTGCACAAACTCTTCCCTCGCTATCGACCAATGAAGGCCCACTTCACATTCTCTTTGCATGGCAAAAAGCCCTCTTCAACAGGTGACTAGTAACACAAAGTGCACATTGCACTATATGAAATCTTTGTGGCTAGGAGCACTAAACTAGAGAACAGGGATTGAATCCCACAGTCAACATTTGCATACTGTGTGACCATGAGCAAGCCAGTTAATTTTCCAGTGCTGCCAGGATGCACCTGGAAACAAGCCTTGGTGCAGTGTGTCTTTCCTGGCTAAAAATGATAAAATAAATAAATAAAAATAAAACGTTTCCCCAATTTTGCACACCACTTCTGAGGGCATAGAAACTCAACGTAGTTACAAAGGCTGTTAAAAACCTTGATCAAAACATATCAGAATATATGATGAACACTGAAAGGAAAACAGGAGGGTATCCCATGGTATAAAAACTGTCTCCTATGACTTTTACCAAGTTCACCTTGGAGAAAAGGAGTCTCTGGATGGGCATGATCTCTGTTGTCTGCCTACTCAAGGGTATTAACAAGATCAAACAGATGGAGTTATTAAATCTGGTGTGATTCAGCTGGATAAGGGGACACACCTTGATATTCACAGGTGGTAAATACAGTGGCAAAGTTGGGTAATGATACAGAGGATAGTGAACCATCAGAACAGCCTACCAGTGGAGACAGTGAGTATGAACAGAGTACAGACTGTCAAGGTAAATCTGGACAAATTTCTGATTACCAAGAGAATTATACAGGGTACTGAAGCTGAGTATCATGGTCAGCACATAAGGACAGATATCCTAGGAGGAGGAGCTTGACACTGCACACTGTTCTGCTGTGGAGTAGTAGAAGGAGCAGGATTACCAGAACATTTTATTCTCATTTATGTATGGTATGCCACCGTTGCCTGCATTTAGCTATGCATTAGTTTTGCTCTGCTAAGGGAGGTCCAGTTAATCTTTCTAGACCAACCTGTTTGTCTGTTTTTGGTGCTGTGTGTCCCCATTGCTGTTGCCTTTTTTCTTCTCCCACAGGACCTGGAGTGTCTGTGGTGGCTGACTAGCCAGTCCTATAGGAGGACAACAGAAAGCCCCATGGGGGGGGCGATAAATGACAAAACACTATACTAGTGCCGAAGCTGCAGCTGCAGCTAGCTGTGGAAAAGCTACATATTATTGACTTCTTACCTCCTCTTTTATCTCCTCTTATCTATGTTTTACTTTTCAGGAATGTTAGTGCTGATAAAGTACTAAAGTATTACATTTTTGGTAGTGCTGCCTTAGGGTTATAGAGTGATAGCACATATATCTGTAAAACTTTGGATTTTATGTTTCAGGAGGTCCCCCCCACCTGAATGCTGACATTTTATTTATTTTCTTCTTCTATATTAAATTCCTTTTTCTGATTTTATGTAGTATGGGAAGGTAAAGTAAGGCAAAGTAGGCAAAGCTGAACTCCGTTTGGTATCATTAGGTGTTTATTTAGTATTAATTTTAAATGAGTGACTGCACTGAATGCTTGATTAGGCTATAGGAGTTTTTAATATAACATTTTAGATCAATTACACAAGCACTTAGCACCTAATTACGTCTGCCATTGTTGCAGGTGGGTTAAATACGCATGCATGGCATTTAGTGTCTTAGACTCAACACTGGAGACAGGGAGGTACACTATCCTGCTATTCTGTGCTTTTGGATCGCTTTAGTGATCTTCTTTTGCTTGTGCTGCCGTTTCTACCCATTTGGGCAGATAGTAATCCCGTGAGCTTGCCGTCCTGTATATGAGTTGTATATGAGTTTGGTACATGCTTGTAGTGCAGTGCCTTGTGGAGTGCCCGGTTTGAGCCAACACGGAGAGAAGTCAATGATGAGTTACGATCAGTAAGCAGTTTTAGTTGCGTTTTTACTACTTCAAATACTTTGAATACTTAGAAGATACTTCACCACTAACATGGCTGGGAAGTAAGTAAAAGGGTGATTATGTTATTTTAATGGGTTTTTTTTCAATAATTCATATACTCTCCCAAGTCTAGTAAGTGTGCCAAGTTATAGTAGGTTAAACGCTACAAGTGCGTATATCTTTTGAGGTGAAGGCAAGGTATTTTAAGGTGGAGCGGTGCAACGAGTGTGTGTTAAATATATTTTAACCAGAAGCTAGTGATCAGCTGGCATCCTTTTAGTTACATATCTGGGAAAGTTTGGAACTCTTGTGCTTAGCTGGGGTGAAAGTGTATTAGCTGAGTAGCTGTTTGCAGATTTCTCAATGTTCAGCTGTTCCGTAAGGTCTGATTTTCACCTTGTGCATTTTTTTTTCTCTTTCTCTCAGGGAGCATGGGACCTTAATACAAATAATATCCTTAAACAAAGTTCTGACCAGATTGAAATTACCCATAAGAGCAAGTGTGGATGTGTGCTCCCTGGAACTTGGATAATTTGGGATAAGGTGACTTTTAACGCAGAACTGAGAGAACTGAGAACTGATTATTTTACTCTCGTTTTCATCAAATATCATCAAAGATCACTGGACTCGGCGTGTTTATGTGGGATAAAGTTTGGACTTAAAACTTAGAAATTAACATCCAGTGGGCATCCTGCAAGGAAAACCTTGAAATTAACCTCAATTTTAATTTAATTTAACTTAAGTGATCCAAAGGACAGAAGGTTCGAAGGTGTGGAAGGATTTTGCTTCAGACTGAATCAGCCTCCTATAATACAGGAGATATCTGAGAACAATTCTGTTATTGGCATACTGTGATTCTGAGTGGTGTAAGATCGGGGGGGGGGTTGTGTGTGGTTCTGGTATATCAGATTATTCTATTTCTGCAGATAGCGTTGCTGTTTATTCTAGCCCTGTTTTGTGTGCGTGAACAAAATGGTAGTCACTAGCAAGCAAAAGATGCAAAAGAGAGATACATCCTCACCCCAGAAGTTGAATTACAATATAAATAAAGGAAAAAAAGAAGGGTGTAGGTATCTAAACTAAGATCACTAACCATGTCATGCATTTAAATACATTGCCAAGAGTAAATGCAAAGGAAAAGGACATCTACCCCTAAAATAAGTATGAGTGTTTCCCTATCTACCCCCACAAATGTCAAATGGTGGTGGGGATTTAGGGAAGGAATCATGTTTGGGGACCAGTCTAGAGGGTGGTAATTGCACATTAATTGATATAAATGTGTCTAATCCTTTAAATCTGACAAATGGCTTATATTTAATGGATAGTTTAAGTGCATCCTTAAGGGAAAACAGTTACCTAAGTCTACCAATAGAATGTTCTCAGAGAGAGCTGACGAGATCTATAAATGAGGAAAATTTAAGCCAGACTAAAACAGGGAAGGGTCATGTAGCTATCTCAGGTTATGATTTGCAACTTATAACCTCAGAGCTTCAATATATGATCAAGGGGATGAAAAGGATTGAAGCTGATGCTAACTGTCAGTGTAATAGGGGTCTTTATACACAACAAACTACAAATTACATACCGTATGGCCTTACTGAAGATCTAATCCTCTCTGCAAGAGATCAGTACACAGCAAATCTTCTATTAATGGAGCAAATGATAGTGTTAAAGAATGAACTAGAAAGTGCCAGACAAGATATAGCAGTTAATGGTGTTAGACTGGATGATGTTTTAAGGAAACTGGATGTAATAAATCCCCCAAAAGAGTCAGACTCAGTGATGTGGGATGAGTATGAGACAGAGGTTAATGAGAGGAATGGAAGACTGGATTTTAGCTCTTTAAAAATTCTAGACACTCCAGTAATAATAATAAAAAGGAAAAAGAATAAAAAATAAGAGTAGGAAGAAAAAGAGAAATGATAGTAAAATAGCTGCCCCCTTAAGCAGAAATAGCACTATTAGTAGCGGAATGGCCCTGTAGAATGTGATAGAGGTATAACAAAAACTGTTCCAGGAATGATGGATAAAATAAGTGATAAGGGTTCTATACAAGGTTTGGATAAATTTAGGAGTGAGCTAAACAATGACTGTAAAAGCAGGGAGTTGCAAAATCAACTTATGTCATTGGAAAGGGAGATCAAGTTGTTGCAAACATCTTAAACTGAATATAGAGGAGCAACCATATGAAACACTGACATTTTTCCCTCATGTAAGAGAGCAAGAATTAAGGGAAAAAATATTGCCATAGAATGCTATACATTGGATCCTTGTAAGGGACCAGGATTTTTGTCTAATTTATCTGGACCTTCCATGTCCCTTTTTAAGAGTAACAGCACTAGATGGGTGGCCCCCATTGCAGGCCGACAGACCTAAAGTATTTATTATCAACTTGATAGAAAAAGAGATGGGCAACTTTTTAATCAGAAAGCATTAAGTAAAATAAATAAGGGAGAGACAGTGACTTTGAGTTTATTTAGATTGGATCAAAGGCCCAGAGAAAGTAATAGAAAACTACTGGGTTCTCTATGTAATTTGTTTAGCTCATTCCTGAATATTAAATTGGGTAATATGGGCATTGATAAGGTAATTAGATGAGTTGATTCATGACAAATAGATAGTGTAGTGCAGGATGAGGAATTTGCCAAATCTCTATTACAGAAAAGCCCCCGATTAGATGCAATGGGCTTGCATCTGTGCAAATCAGATGAGATGTTTGGTGATTTTTACCTTAATGATAAACATGGCTGTCCTGGTTATTCAGCTCATATGAATGAAATTACTAATGCCCATGATGGTAATTTAACAAGAGAGTTATATTGACTTGATAATTATTTTAGTGAAGATCTCCCTACTGTTTTATCTGATTCTAATGAGCGTGAAGTACTTATCATGAGCAAAGCCTTAAATTTTGACAAATCAGGAGAAACTGTAGAAGGGGATCCTGTTTTTATGGCTTATAATGTGCAAGATGGATTGAAATCATCTAAAATAAGCTTCCTATCCTGGAATGTCACTAGATGGGAACATAAATTAGTTGATAAAGAGTGGGGTGACTTCCTTTGCTGTTATGATATTGTATGCCTTCAATAAACTTGGCATGCTAAGGGGAATATCAACATATTGAATGGATATGAATGTTTTCAGGTACCAAGTGAAAACTCCTGCAGTTTTGGAAGAAGAGCCAGGGGTTTAATTACCTGTATTAGAATTGGAATGTTTCATGATATTAAACTGAAATACTCTGATAGACATTTATTATGCCTACAATTGAGTAATAGTATCTATAAAATCTTCCTGTTGAATGCCTATATTCCATCTCAGACTTCTAAATTTTGCTTACCAGATGTATGGAATAGACTTAGGGCTCTTCTTCATGACTGTAGGGTGGTTCATCCTGATTTTGAGATCCTGATAATGGGGGGATCTCAATGCTAGGATTGCAGATTTTGATGGGCATGGTGATAATTCTGTATTTATGCTTGATGACTCTACGGGCTTTAATAGTAGTAGAAAAATGCTGGATTTGGTAAAAAATAATTTTGGAAGTAAATTAACGAATGTGATGAAAGAGATAGATATGTATCCTTTAAATGGTACACTTCGTAGAGATGAAGATGGTAATTTCACCAATATAAACAGGACGAGTAAATCTGTTTTAGATTTAGCTGTTTTTTCAGGTCAAAGGAATGTATGAGACAGTCTTCAGATGATAATTAGATTGGAAAGCGATCACTTTCTTCTAGTGCTTACAGACTTATCAAAATGTAGTACCGCACAGTTGAATTTGTGTTTGGTTCAGGCAGAATGCATCCAAAATAAAAGAGTGGTATGGTCAGTTAAGTTAGAGGATGCATTACAAAATATAATACACTTTCATTTAAACCTACTTGGTTGTAAGACATTGCATGAATCAGCCAGGAATGTTTGGGCTCAGAGGAATAACATCTTTGTTGACTTTCGTAAAGAGTTATATGAAGAAAAAAGACTAAGATAAATAATAAAGTAAAGATATAGGATGGTTTGATAAAGAGTGTAGACTGTTTAAAAAACAACTTGAGGTAAAACTTAGGTTAATTAAAAAAATCTAATGATAGAGCAATAACTAAAGAATTAAATCAAGATCGAAAAAGGTATAAAGCACTCTTAAAGCAGAAAAAGGCCCAGTATTATAAACATCAATGGGAAAAGATGCTGTCTGTTATACCTAAACAGGACTCTAAAATGTTTTGAACATATGTAAGTAAAGGCACTAACACTTATAAAACAGCCTTAGACATGTGTATTTCAGAGGATAAATGGGTGGAGTATTTTACTGAAATTATTTTGACAGCCAGCTTGATAATAGCTATAACTGCGATGATGTTAATTTGAATAAAACTCTGATCACTAAACAAGAGGTTTATTTTTCAATAAAATTATTACATCCAAATAAAGCTCCTGGTTTAGATAGAATTCCAGCAGAAGTGTATCAGGTAAATACCATGGGATGGTGTGAGCTTCTGGAAAAAGTTTTTAACAAAAGTATACAGGAGCAATATTTTCCTGAATCCTGGCGGGGTGCTTTAGTGTTACCTATTCACAAGAAAGGGAAAAGAGATGACCCAAAAATATATAAGCCAATTAGTCTCCTTGATATAAATCTGAAAATCTTTTCAACGATCATTTTAGAAAAACTAAAGTGTCAAATTGAGACTACAGCAGGACTTATAGAAGTACAAGCTGGTTTTAGAAGTAATTACTCAACAACAGACAACTGCTTTATTTTGTCTCATATTATTGAAAAATATGTAATAATTAGGAAACAAAAAGTATTTTGTGCATTTATTGATTTCTCATATGCCTTTGATACAATAATTAGAAGAACCTTATGGCGTCAGATGAGAGATAGAGGGATTGATTCAGGTTTAATTGATATAATTGCTAACTTGTATAGAGACAATTGAGCTATGATAAGATTGGGCACTAAGGGGAAAGTGTCAAGAAAATTCTTTATTAACAAAGGTGTACGCCAAGGGTGTGTCTTGGCCCCCACTCTGTTTTCCCTATACAGTGATGGTCTCCTAAGAAAAATGGCTAAATTGATTTCTGATCCTCCAAAAATAGGGACCAAATCATGTTCTACATTAGCCTATGCAGATGACATTATTTTAATGGCCTTGACTAAATCAGCACTTCAAAAACAATTACATTTATCATATAAAGAGGCAATAGAAGTCCTGAATTTAAAAATTAATGTACAAAAATCACCAATAATGGTTTTAGGGCAGAAAAAATTAAAGGGTTCTTGGTATCTTGGTAAAGAGAAGCTCTTGAATACAAATACTTACACCTACTTAGGTCTAACATATTCCTCAAATTTAACCTGGGCAGCACATCTTAATACTGTCTCATCCCGAACTGTAAAAACCACACATGGGCTTAATAAATGTAACTATTCTTATGGGGGTAATTCACTTAGACCTCTCTTAACAGATATAAGGTGTAAGCTCTTTCTTCAGATCCTTTATGGAACAGAGGTGTGGGAGCATAAAAATTTGAAATGTTTAATGACACCAGTTTACAAAGTCTTAAGATCCTCATTAGGACTAGGAATATCCTGTCCATCTGTTTATGTAAGAAGTGAAGTGGGCCTGGACAATATTGAAGTATTGGTGGATTCAAAAAAGATTAATTATTGGCTAAAACTCTATACAGGGTTTTAAATAATTGATTAGCACTTTTTTCCTTGAGACAATACTAACTGTACAGAAAGTATTTATATAGGTTTTCTAGACGTGTTATGTTTGTTAAACACAGTGAGGCAAGTGGTATGCATTTTCACAATGTTTTAGAACTTCTATGAGCAAAACGCTAATCAATTTTTAGAGTTAAATAAAACCCTGCTATAGGATGTCAAAGGAGAGTCTCCCCAGAAGTGTCTTAAGGAAAAAATACAATGACGTAAGAACAAAGTAAATGTAAAGAGTTGGTATGACAAAATATTAAGCTTAGTAAAAAAGTACAATCTTACTAAACTAATCAAATATTGGGATAGGAATATTGTCCTTAGTTGGACGTACATAAACTATATTAAGAGAAATATCCTGAACAGCTGGATTAAAAATGGCTTGAATCTCATCAGTTGTTCAAGGTATTCACTTTGGTTTGTCCATATGCAAGGGCAACATGGTTTCAAATACTATTTAGATTATCTAACTGATCCGGAACTATGGAAAACTTATATGAAATATAAGTTTGAATGTTTCACTAATAATGTAAATGAAGTGAGATTTAAAAGATTATCACTGATTGCAAAAAAGTGTTTTTGTACCTAGGGGGAAAGGGAAGATTTGTTCCATGTAATTTGGGAATGCGATTGGTATACCAAACCTAGGGCCCATTGGCTTGGGCCTACTATAGTCAAAGGGTGGAATAATATGGATAAGAAACATTTGGCTATTGTGTTATTTAATTCTGAAGATGATTATACCATTACCCACTTAATAAATTTCTTTCATCAGATTAGTAAAATTAAGAAATATAAAATGAAAGGTATTGATACTGCTGTAATATGATGAGCTTTGTAAATTTTTACTCTTAATTAAGTACAATAGGGTCTCTTGCCTTGCACATGTACTTTTGTAATTATTGTATTTATGCTATTTTTAACAATTGTACTGTTTTGTGATTTTGTAATTGTGTATGACTTTTTAGTCCAACAATAAACAACTACTACTACAGGGTACCTTGGGTGATAGGCTGGATGGTAAAATACTGAATTATAAAATGTCAGTGAGAAAAAGAATGTGATTGGCTGAACCACATCATGTCACTGTGCAGTGTGCTTTGTCTTACCACACAGATGGCTCAGTCAGATTTAAACAATGTCTTTCAGTGATTTTTTTTTTTGCCTAAACATGTCACTTTATAAAAGCAATAACTAACCCCTGGGTGTACAGTAAGATATATTGTACCACACTTCCCAGGTGACAGAGCACTCAGCTGTGCCTCCTGCATCACAACTTACCTGGGGCACGTGGTATGTTCTGACTTACTGTACACCCTATTGTGGATTATTGCTCCCACACTGCAGCACAACATTGGTGGTAATGGACTTGAACCTCAAAATGGAGCAATTTAATTTCTGTTGCTGTTTATCCCTGGGAAGCCACATACTGTATCACGGCAGAAAGTTGGGTTGCACAGTTCTCTAAGCACTGAGAAACCGTCTTCATGTTTTCTTGTTTGTGCTATTAATTTTTGTACTTTTTCGATGCTGCACCCATGCACTTTTAATAACTCTGTAGAAAAATGCACACGGTAGAGTGTACTTTGATTGTTCTGTTTTGTTTTTTTGCTGTTCACCTTGTAACCTGTTAAAACCAGCTTTGCATAGTTCATGTGCTGTGTGGCTTTTTATGAGGTGCCTCTTTTCCAGTTACTGACTGCTTTGGAAGTGGGGCAGTGAGCATTACTACAAATGTTTGGACTAATAGGTCACAGTCAGGAATTTTCCAAAGATTACACCAATACTGTTTTCTGTCATTGCTTGAAAGCAAAACTGAGATGAATCTGTAAGTACATTTTTACCTATAGAATCTGTTTAAACAAATACTGGTTCCCATTCCATTATTGTTTAGTCGTTAATGGCCTTTTTGTAAACTTAATGGGGGGGGGGTCAAAGCCCCACATCTGTTTTCCAGACTCAGGTGCCAAAATCTGTTCTGGGAGTTAGGCCACAAAAAGTTGGTCTAATTCCCAGGATGGAATTCTGCATTTGCATCTAAAAAATGGACATCATTTTGGTGGCTGCAGCAGAAACTGCCATAAACTGTGGGAATCATCGCAAGTGCATCGGGAATCCTTGACCTAGTGCTAACCAATGGGGAGCACGTACAGGAGTTGGAGGTCAGGGAACCTCTGGGTGGTAGCAACCTCAGTACATTGTGATTCAGTTTGGACTTGGGCAAGGATATCATCCCCACCAACACCAAAACACTGGATTTCAAGAGAGCAAATTTTAAGAAGATGAGAGAGGTGCTAAGGAAACATCTAGTGGGAACTGAAGAGGACATGGGGTGGACCAAACATGGGCAATTATCAGAGAGGCAATTCTAACAGCCACAAAGTATTGTATCAAGCTGAGAGGGAAGAAATTGGGGGCCAGATCACAGAACTGGTTTAACTATGAGGTGGCCAGAGTGGTAAGGGGGGAAAAAGGGCGGCTTTCAAAAAATACAGCAGAACAGCAAAGGAACAGGATTAGGAAGAATACCCGAGACTGGCTAAGGTGGCAAGAAGGGAGGTGCAGCATGCTAAGACACAGAAAGAACTCCAAACAGCTGAAAGGAGAAAGAAGGGGAAGAAGGCCTTCTGTCACTACATAAGTGAAAGGAGGGACAAAAAGGATGGTATGGTTAGGCTACGGAAGGGGGAAGGATGGGTAGAGGAATATGTGAGCAAAGCAGAAGTATTAAATGAGTACTTCTGCTATGCCTTCACAAAGGAAAAGGACAAACCAGTGCCACATGGGAGGAGAAGGAGGGAGGGCCCGGGGGAGACTGAAATGGTAATTGAGATGGAAAGAGTGAGGAAGGGGCTGCTGGCATTGAAGGTGAACAAATCTCTGGGACTAAACGGCATACACACTGGGGTACCAAAAGAGTTGGCAGAGGAACTGGTGGGGCCACCAACTGTTCTCTTCAGTAGATCCTAGAGTCGGGCATGATGCCACTGGGAGGAGGATGGCATGTATGGTGCCCCTCCACAAGAGCAGACCCAAGGGGCCAGCTCACTGGTGCAGCAGTAGGTCATCCATCTACGACACTGACATTTTGGGTTCAGGAATGGACCCGGTAGTTGGAGGGCCAACCACAGGGAGAAGGACCGAGCATCCCTAGGACTGCTCTCTTCCTCTTGGGGGGAGGGCGGGTGAGCTCTTTCTGCACATCTGACCCCTGGCTGAAGCAGCAGCTCTGGAAGCCTAGATGCTGTGGGGGGCATGATGGATGTTGGCACTTAGGTGCCTTATGTCTTTGCATGCCATGCCCCCATGGAGTCTTCCAAAAAGTCCTCATGGCCACCGTTAATGATGCCCTACTCCTCCATCCCCAATTGTTGCCATGGCACACTACTAGTGACCTAGCACTGCTATCCATTCAGGATGGCCTGGCTCCATGCCCTGCCCTGAGGGGGGCAAGCCAGAGAGGTAATGCCAGTAGATGCTCCCTGCCAGCCTCCTTTTGCAGCATGGTGAGGGTCTGTGCCTGCTTGACAGCCCCACCCTGGAGGGTAAGCCAGGGGGCATCGCCAAGAGGTATGTCCTTGGGGTGAGGTGGGGGTCCAGGGAGAAGTTGGAGCTGAGTCTTTGGTGCAGCCATGATGAGAAAAAGCATACTAAATAAAAAAAGAAAAAAAAGCAGACTCAAGGATGACCTGCAGAACTACAGGCCGGTCAGCCTGACCTCGACAGTATGTAAGCTCATGGAGACCATACTAAAGGAAAAGCTGGTGAGATACATTGAGGAGAATGGTCTGCAAGATGGAAGGCAGCATGGGTTTCTGGCTGGCAGATAGTGCCAAATGAACCTGATTGAATTCTCTGATTGGGTCACAAGGGTGGTGAACAGACGGCAGGCGATGGACATCATATAGCTGGACTTCAGTTAGGACTTCGATTCTGGACCACAGACAAAAGGCTGACAATGAAACTAACAGATATATGGGTGGGAGAGAGAATGGTAAAGTGGGTAAACAATTGGTTGAGTGGCAGAACCCAGAGAGCAGTGGGGGAAGAGTTCTCCAGCACCAAGGAAATCACCAGTGGGGTCCTGCAGGGATCGGTGCTGGGGCCAGTGTTATCCGATGTCTTCATAAGTGACATCAGGGAAGGCATTAAAGACAAGATGTGCCTGTGTGCAGATGACACCAAACTCTGTGGGAGGGTGGACACAAAGGAAGGGATTCAGGACCTGAGGGAGGACTTCAGCAAACTCAAGAAATGGTCAGGAATCTAGCAACTTGGCTTCAGTACCAAAAAATCAAAGTGATGCACACAGGGGTCAAGAATCCTGGGACGGAGTATTACCTTTTGGGGTTCAGGTAGCTGCTTCAGAGAAATAAAAGGATCTGGGGGTGGTGATTACTAGAGACCTAAAACAAACAAATCAATGCAAGAAGGCAGCACCAAAGGCTAACAGGATGCTGGACTGTATTGCAAGGGGATTCAGTAGTAGGCAGAGTGAGGTCATTTTGCCATTGTACAGGTCAAAGGTAAGACCACGTTTAGAATATGGGGTAAGCTATTGGCATGAATACCTTAAGAAAGACATCAGTATACTAGAGGGTGTCCAAAGGAGAGCAACCAAGATGATCGAGGGGCAACAGAATAGGTCCTACAAGGAGGGGCTGGGAGCTCTAAGGGTGTACCCCCTGGAAGAGAGGAGGGAGAGGGGGTATATGATAGAGACCTTCAAATATTTGAAGGGAATGAACAGGGTGGAAAGAGAAGGTAGTTTTAACATGAGTGACAACAGAACCACAGGGGGCATAGCTTAAAGTTGATGGGGGGAGGATTAAGAGGGATGTTAGGACGCATTTTTTTACAGAGAAGGTGGTGGCTGCATGGAAAATGGAATGCACTGCCACAAGAGGCAGTCTCAGTAAAGATGGTGGAGGCCTTTAAGAGGGCCTGGGACAAACACATAGGGAACCCATGGAACTGAGGTGGGGAGAAATGAGAGAGGGGAAAACACGGGAGGGGGAGGGCATGGTCATTGGTGTAAGCTAGGAACCCTGCATCATCTACTGAGCAGATGTGATAGACCAATTTGGCCTTCTGCTGGCATTTTTCATATGTTTGTAAATTCACCACAAGCATCCCTATGCATTTGCCTGGATGCAGCACACATTCGAAATATGGACTGGAGTGCTGCGCCCAGTGCTTTCAATATCCTGCCTAAGATGTTTCTGACTTATGCACTGTGGTAAGTACCTTCTTTTGTGCTTTAGATCTACATGGTTAGGCCTGTGATTCTGTCATGGTAAAACATGGAGAGAATAATGGTATCCTCACAATCAAAAAGACAGAAGTCCTGGAAATCATCATAAATGTCATGATAAATAATGGATCCATTTTGTGTTTTCCAAACTATGTCGATTTATACAAGTACATCAGAAATTATTTAAATGTTATTTATAACTGCATATTTAGGGACAGGCCATTTTGTCCCAGCTGCTCCTACTTCTGTGATAAGAGTAATTTTGAGACTCGATTCTCTTTGCCTGTGCCAGTTTGATGTATCTACCATATGTACTTATCCTGAAAATGAACATGAGTAAAAAAAAATTTTTGGGGGTGGGGGCAGCTTAATGGTGCAGCAGAAATATGATGTGCTTCCCTATAGGTGACCAGGCCTTCGGAGTGAGCCTGGGGAACTGGATCGGTGTGGTCCTGGCTGCCAAGTGCAGCAGGAGCTGGCCTAGGGAGGGAGGCACCCAACCCCTAATAGTGCAGTGATTCCTGCAGTGGACCAAGAAGCTTGCTGCTGCTAGAGGAGGTGGTGTATGCCCAGAGTGCCCTGAAGGGTGCAAGGCTAGCAGCTGGCTCAGCCAGGCCTTGGGAAGGTGGGAGGCTCCTTGGAAAGGGAACAGTGTACATAATGAAAATGCATATGAGCACCAGCCTGCCAGTATGACGGCATCGGTACTCTTGGGTCCTGCCCCATGTGGATCCTCGTTGGCCGTGATGACAAGCAAGGGGTGGATGGGACTGGAAGGTCACTGGGTATATGCTTGAAAGAGAGGCATAAGCAGCAAACTGGGACCAAATGGCTACATGAAAGAAAGCAAATTTACATTTTTGGGCAGGCACAGTGGCAGGTGGAAGTGTATTGTACTGCCTCATGGGAGAACACAGACTGTATGGAAGCACATAGTCCAACATGGGCTAACTGGTGGAAGAGCATGTTACAGAGATAAGGCACAAAGTCATGAGCTTGTCATGGCAAACTTCAAATACTAAAGGTGCTGTTTTGGACAATCTAAGAAATGATAGTGTTTCCTTGAAAAATGTTGTTATAAAAGTAGGAATTAATCATATTATTAAAAAGGGGTCTCAGAAATGCTGCAGTTTCATTGGCTGTCTCTATTGTGAAACCCTAATATTAATCCCTGTTAAACTGTCATAAAGCCTTATCACTAATTAGCAGCATTCCATCCACGAGTATTTGTGAATTACTGTAAAGATGCATTCTGACGTTCTGAACCAGCATTCTAGGGCAGACTGCAGATGGACTACTTTATTAGAAACCTCCCTCAATGAGGAAAACATTAAAAAGGCACACTTTTAACAATTTAAAAAAATTCATATTTTTAATAACAGCAATAAGACACACAGGGTTGGATTAACACTTAATCACCCTCTAGGGGCAATGTGGCACTTGGCTCTGGCTCATGCTACATTATGCCCCTAGTAGATGCTTAACAGGCTGTTAATCTAACATCTGATCATGTCTTACTGTGTACATATTCATGACTTCTGTGAGAAATGCACAGCACTGTCTGGGATGCAGTTGATGTCACTTTCAGCTATAGAGTTCTATAGTAGAACACAGATGCATTGTGACAACAATATGTAAGCAATAAGACATGGTGAGGTGTACAATATGATTTAACCACATGGCCAGGGGCATAGTGAGGCATGACACCTCAGACGGAGTTCCTTCAGCCCCTGAAAGTGCAGTTATATTAGAATAATACACACTCTTTGAAGTGTCTTATTACACTCATAAAATGTGTAAACTGAGAAAATTCAAAAACAGCAATTTTAAATTAACAAGTATTTTCTTTTGTTAAAAGTAATTAGTAAGCATAAGTCCCTCTCCAGCTTTCAAGCATCTATCTATTTAGATTTAGTGGCTATTACAGAGCTGTGCTGTACAGAGCACCATAAATGGGAAATGAATATAGCAGGATATGCTCTGTTCAGGAGAGACAGAGGGAGGAGGGGTTATATTATATATATGTGTGTGTGAAAGAGAGAGAGAGAGAGTGAGAGAGAGAGAGAGAGAGAGAGAGAGAAGGGATATCATAGAGATCTACAAATACCTAAAAGGAGTAAACAGTAAAATTGGGACGTCTCTTTCAAAAGAGAGCAAGAACCAGGAAAAGGAGGCATGCAATGAAGCTTGAGGGAGGTAAATTCAGGAGTAATGTGAAAAAATATTTCTTCACTGAAAGGGTGGCTGATGCCTGGAACAGACTGCCAGCAGAAGTGGTGGAAGCCAAAACCGTGGAGGGCTTCAGGCATGCATGGGACAGACATAAGGGTATATTAGATAGGCTAATGGGAGAGGGGAGAGGAGGGTTGACAAAGACCAAATAGTGTCTGTGAAGACAGACTAGATAGGGAACATAGAATTTGTCAGCAGATAAGGACTGCCTGGTCCACTGAGTCTGCCCATTTTTTCTAGTTACTATATTAATGTAAACCCTAATCAATCTCCAGCTCTTTCTCCCCCCACTTCCTTTCCGCTAAGATACCCTTAAGCCTATCTTGTGCATTCTTGAAACCCCCCACTCTCTTCGCCCCACCACCTCCACTGGAAGTCAGATCCAGGAATCCATCACTCTTTCTGTGAAGAAGTACTTCATGTCTCTCCTAAATGTACCCCCTCCAGCTTCATAACATGTCCTTTTGTTCTTGAGCTTTTTCCTGAAAAAATACTTCCCTCCTGTACTTTTACCCCATGAGGTATTTAAAGGTCTCTATCATATCCCCCCCTCTCCCTCTCCCCCTTCCAGGGTGTACATATTAATGAATATTTGGGCAGACTACTGTAGGTGAGATAAGCAGTTAATTTCTGTCCCCAAATTCTATGTTTCTATTCACTTGTTCAATAGATGGAATGTTTTCTTTGAAATGCAGGAATTCAAGTTTTAGAAGAATGCTACTAGTTGAATTAAGCAATAAGACATGATAGGGCATTGATGGTACTAGGTTTCCCCCATGGTCAGGGGCATAGTGAGGCACAAGGTGAAGCTGAGTGCCTTCAGTCCCCAACTGCAGGAGAAACCTAGTGCCACCAACATCCCTGGAGTGCCTTATTGCTTATATAAAATGGGCCTATAGGCAACTCTAAAAGTTTTCAAAGTCACAAAAAATATAATGAAATGTTGCTGAATAATGTAAAATAGTCCCTCCACAGATGTTTTTCACCTGTCAGTCATCTGTCTCTCTTCACATTCAATACATTGTGTGATTGTTTACCATGAAATAGAAGAACTGAAAACTCTGCATTATTCCAGTAGTAGATTCCCCCTCCCCCCCCACACACATATACATGGAATACATGAATTCAAAGTTCTTCAGAGTTCCACTAGGATATACACACAGGCCTCAAGTGGAGCCAGAACCTCAGTTTTATCTGTTGCAAGGTAAGGAGCAGGGAGATCTCTGGTAAATTGGTAGGGATAGGAGCGGATTTGTCATGGTCATCAAAGAAACACCAGCAATGGAAACTCTGAATAGTACCTGATTTGTTTAATTTGTGTACACGTGTAAGGAGGGGCTCCTGAGTGAAAATAACATTAAATTATTTACTTATTTACTTTAATTTAATGGACTTTCATTTTGAGGGGCCTAGTTGTAGTTTTTTATATATGAGTAAAGGTTGCAGCCATGTCTGTGATGGAAATTAGGAGTAAGTGTCTTATGAATTATGTGAGTTGCCCTGGTTGACAGGGACTTGTTTTTTGCCATTGGTGGTGCTCTCTTACTGCCATGGCTTGAGCTAAGTCTCAACCAATTAGGACACACGGATGCCATTGCCCATTTTAGATTGTTCATCTCTCTCCATACAGTCACACAGAGTCACAACAGAAGTGTCTTAGTAAAGCCAGGGATTCCATTTTATCTTTGGCAGGGCAAAAAGCTAAGATTTCCCATGGTAAACAGGCAAGGATGGGGTAGGGTCCATGGTCAGAAAAGAAACTCCAAACATAAAACTGTGATTGGCTTCATTTTTTTTTATTTGTTTATGAGTAAGGATGGACATATAAAGGAAAAGAATATTTAATCAGGTTCTTTTTACTTTGAGGGAGTTATATTTTTAGGACCTAGATGATTTTTTACTGAGTAAAGGTGGCAGCGATGATTGTGATGACAATTAGGAATTTTTGTGAAAAATACATTGCTATTGTTAATGTGATGTATCCTGCTTGCCAGCACTTTTTCACCTGTGTATTAAACAGATCTAAGACACAGGTGCTAACCAATCAGAACACAAGATTTTATCAACCAGTTCTATAAAGGGAGCTTAACATGGACACACAACATCATACATTTCTAAAATTATCCTTACAACCAGTGTGAAAATCAGAAGCACTGACTGAGCGCACTATAGTACTGATAAAGATGGAACAAAAACCGAATGTGAACTAGTATTTAAAACACAGACGCTACAGAAACCATACGCTTGAAGGTTGAAGTAATTTCAGCTTTTAGAGTTCTAAACCGGGGAGCTCAAGAATGAGCCTAATGATCAGATAATTACCCAATAGCAATTTCACAAACTGGAAAATATCTGAACAGTTTTGTATTGCATTCAAGATTGTGATTATCAGAAAAACATCTCTTTCATTCTTAAATATAATATACTTTTCTAACAAGATTGGCTCAGTGTACAGTAACTATAAAGTTTGCAACTTTAATGTAATTCTAGGACAAATCCCTAGACTGTATTATTTTAATTTACTTTTGCAATTAATATTAACATAGTACATGCCTTTGTTAGTTTGAACAGGCTGTGACAGATACAGTACTGGTGACAAATGGTGACAAACTGTAAAACATGTTAAACTAATTCTATTCACATACACATAGCTAGGCACTGTTAGAACACTCACATACTCCATCTTGAGTTGTTAGTAATTGGTTATTATCAAAGACTGGGTCCTCATCCATGTGCATACTTGAAGTGCGCATCTTTTCCATTTTCCAGTAACCTATGGTAGTGTAACATTTTATTAATGAAGTTCTATTTGTTAAGGCATGCAGAATAACTAAAGAACAGTAATTTTTACTACAGCACATGCTTTACTGGAAGTCTAAAATTATATGGTTAATTAGTTTGTACAAATTCACCACCAGTGCCAAAAAAATGTAATATGTCGATCCTCAGATTATTCTGGACCAGCAAGCAAAACTGTTAATTTTTTTCCTCCATAGGCTTACATTTGTTATTTACGATAAAAACTACTAATATCTTTTACGTGGGGGACTACTGATTAGGGGGTCAGGAACTCTGTGCTGCTCTCCTGTGACTTGATAAGCCGGTAACTATTGATGCAAAGCACAAATGAATTAAAAAAAAAATAAATATGAGGAGGCAACTCCTGAGGATCAACTTTTTTTTTATTTTGTCATGGTTAAGTATTTAATATCTTCATCAACACCACAATAGTAGGCAAGCACAAAGTGATTTACTACTGCATCACTACTGAAAACTTTTAACAGCAGTCAAATATAGTTTTACCAGAAATGGCTTAAATACGAGTGATACAAGGGCTTTATTGCTCACTGGCGTTTTGGTATTAATAGAAACATTCTACTAAGGATCAGCCAAACTCCATACAGATTTGCTTGTTCAAACCAGTTGACTATTTCCATCAAATCAGACTCAGAATAACACAGGTGCCCAGTTGGGGATGATGGAGGGCAGGCAATCTGGTCAGTCATGGAAATGGGGTGCAAAAGAACACAGGACCACAGAGCTAAAGTACCTGGTGGAAACTTTGCAACTGGTATAGTACTATCTAATCAGAGAAGATCAAGTCCCATTTGTTTTTAGTACAAAACCTGTTCTTAATGTGAAAGTAAGAAGAAGCTGAGAAAACAGGGCAACAATGAGAAGAAGAGAAACTAAAAAATGTCAGGAGGGGGAGAAATCTTAGATTAGGGAGGAAGAAGGGAACTTGCAATGAACCCTGCTGATAATGACTTGAGGGCCTTCCCCATCCGGAAAGGGGTCAGACATTTGGTGGTGGAAACAAGGGGGGGGGTTGAAACTCCTTTGTGAGCCTGACAAGGTTCAGGCTGTTGGGGTCAGGAAGGGTGCTTGGAAAAGAGGATTTCATGGTTTACAACCTATGGTCTAGGAGCAGACACAGTGTGAGACCAACTAGAGATACGGTAGGGCCTGGTGCAGGGGGGCTGGGGATGCTCTGCTGATGTCTGGGAGAAGGTTGCTGTGGAGGAGGAAGCTCAAATCCAGGCAGCAAATTGTCAACCAGTGGTGGCGGTCAATTAGAGTCGGAGGAAGACCATTAGAAGCAAGACATCAAGTCTCTGATGAGGTTGACTTTGGTCAAGTGTTAGTACAAGTATCATCATTACTTGCTGTTATACTGTAACTATTACCTGGCAATAGATGGAGCTGTTCTGTGAGACAGAGGTCATCATACAGTGATGCCAGAAAAGGGAACAGGGCATGGGGAAGGACCAGGCAAGGAGTGGTGTTGGTTATGTATCATTAAACTCAGGGAAGGGCTCTGGGCATATAAAAGCTCTAGGACAGTTAGTGATGGTAACCTGTGGTCTCACCGTGCAGTTACTACACAATACTGTAGGCATTACTTCCTTTTGGATCAGTGCCATGCCACAGAAATTCAATTTCTGATGGAAGTAGTGAGGTCTAGTGGTTAGCGCACTGGCTTGGGAACTGGCTTGAGAACCAGCTCACTGGTTCATACCCAGCTAGTGCAAAATACTCAGTGTGTGACCATGGGCAAGTCATCTAACTTCCTGCTGGTCCAGATCACTCAGCTGCAGAAAAAGGTACTAGCAGGACCCCACTGAAAATGAAAGACTGCATCTTATCCAGCCTGTCCTAGATGAATAAATTGTAAACTAAAATAACACTGTGTAAGAATCATAAACATGATGAAATGAAGGGCCTGACAGGAACTATTGGGTACTAAAGGATGTTAGTAACAGCATGAAGATGGGGTGGGGTCTGGGTAGATAGGTAGGTAGAGCACTGTTCATGAGTATGTGTGTGTGTGTGTGCATGTGCATGTATGTGTGTGTGTATGTAAGTCCCACCCTGAACCCATGCGGATCTGAACAGTATTTTGCTACTGGTCAGTGGCTAATTCTCAATACCACTGGTATGCCACACATATGCCTGAATGCTGTGGAAGCCAATTACTGCAATCTATCTTGTGCACAATGGCTCTGTCCACATTTGCATTCTTGTAATATTACTGGCAGTCTGTAACTTTACAAGAACGGTAAACACAGATCACATTCACACCATAGCACAGTAAAACCCTGCTATCAATTGTGTTTAAAAAACATGCTAAAACCCTGATCGGAGCAGGGTATTAGCATGGTTTCAGACTGACACGGTTGCCGGTTGGGAACTCAAGGGTGCAAGCATGGTGTCGAAGCACAATGTAGATGCTCCAACAACCATACTCAAACACAGAAATCAAAATGTTTTGAAAAACATATTGAAAAGGCAGGTCAGTATGGACAGGGGCAATGGCACCACAAGTAGCTGGCAGTTTAGCAGCCTGGCTTGATCAGCTGGTAATTAGAGGGACAACTGAAATGAAGTAGGCCCAGTCTGTCCTTGAACATCCACTCCCAAACTTCAGTTTATGCTAGCAAATACTGGTTTTCATCTCTCTTACCATTTGGAAATGTTCCTCAAAAGTCTAAACCCAGAAGTAAAACTTTGGCCTTTGAAGTGGGCTTGCAACCAAACAGGAAGATAGGCAGGCTGATCCACTCGAACATTCTGTTTCCCACTAATAATAAAGTATGTACTTAACCGTTATTTCTACTTTCTCAACTTTTCTTTGTTTTATGCTAGATCATATTGTCATCAACCAGATGATGATGCTAAAAATAATTTAGTCGACCAGCCTGATGGCATGGAGGGCTAAGACATTAAAAGCTTTACCTCCTGCCACCCTGGTGACCCGTGTTCTGGAATGAGCATGGGTTGCCAGAGGTCTGCAGAGTGGGAGAGGATTGACTGTCCCAGGGACTGCTCTCCTCTCCCAGAGTGGGGTGGCCAGCCATCTCAGCCCATGACTGCCACCAGGTGGAAGCCCAGTGGCAGTGCAAGCATGAGTGACTCAAAGGGAGAGGATGCTGCAGCATTACTCGAGCTGCAGTGTGGATGGAAATGAGGAAAGTAAAGAATTGCCAGTAGAATGGACTTTCTAGAAGTACTTTAAATTAAGATGTGCTGCAAAATCAGAATGTAAATAAGAAATTATACTGCTTTTGGCAAATCTAAAGCGAACAACATTGATCTAGATTTATGAAAGGATGCTTTTTCTAAAGGGCACCTCCTGATGAAGCCATTTATGTATTAGCGAAATGTAGAGGAATTGGGACGACATTCAAAATAAAAGATACAGATATTTGAAATATAGAAGAACTGTCTACAAGTCTGAATTATTTTGGTTTGCGCCCTTCTTTCAACCCCCCCCCCAGACTTGTGTGGGGCTGATAGCATTTGGTCAATCCTAAAATGAACCAGTGAACCAAATTAATCAGTGGTAATATACAGCTCTCTGACATTGATGGCACTGTGGCCTTATAGCCTCCCATTGAAATATCCTTATATTAATTATATTACATGTAGTTAAATGTCATAACGATATTAGTAACGTAATGTGACATTTAACTGCACATTTGGATTATCTGTACTTTGTTTACTAATGTGTGAAATAGCTGTTGTAATTATTAAAGTTACTGTAAGATTTTTGTAATCATGCACACTTTGTAGCATTTTGTAATCCTTGCAAACAAGAAAATGCTGCAAAATCTTTTTACTCTCATCCTGCATAAATATTTTAAATAAAGAAATTGTCACAGTAATGCAGTAAGAAAAAGAAATCACACTGTGAATTCTAAACAGAGAAAAAAATGGTGTTATTTCAGATGTTCTACTATTAAACTACTAAATGGACATTAGTAGACCCGCAAACTTAAACAGTATCAAAACAGTTTTCAACAGTTCAGTTGCCCTTTTAAAATGTCATAGCACATTACCAATATGTTTACTTCTCTGTGGAGTTATTGCAAATCTTCCATGTTTGTACATACATTAGACAATAATAAATACCATCCATTCTAAGTGTTAAGCTAATCTGCTCTGCACTTTTGCAATTTTAGCACATTTGCTGATAAAGCAAGAGCAGTTTCATCTGTCTATTTTTTCTCTTACCTTTCCTTTTCAGGTACTCTGCAATTAGGGCAGCTATATGGATGTAGCACATAGCAGCCTGCAATACAAAGACACAGTGCAGTGATCAGAATGTACAATTGGGATCTTCATGGTTTTTTTATCTTAGAAAGATGTCAGCTGTACGCCATATAGGTAACATGGTAATTTAAGACAGGGATGTGATCTACGGTACATCCATCAGGTCACCTACTCCCTACTTCATAAGAAGAGATTAATATGTATATAATCTATGGGGAACCCTTATTATTAACTGAAATCAAGCAGATTACAACCTTGTTATGCCACTGTTATGACATTACTCTGTTGTTAACCCTTCTTGAGTACGTCATATCAATGGTAAAGGAAAAACAGAATGTTCACAACAATCAATGTTCTGTAAAGTAATTCAATCCATGATTACACAGTCCTGGTAACCCATACACTATAAAATGTTATGTATGGTCTTTGGTTAATAACCATGCTGAAAACACTTCTCGAGGTTGCCATGACATCTGAAAACCTCTCGAGCTGTGCTCTCGAGGTTCACAATGATGTCATGGGAACCTCTCAAAGTGTTTACAGTGTGGTTATTAACCAAAGACCATACATTATCCTTCATGTTGTACAAACATTTCCCAATTGAAAGGGATTCCCCACCCTCCCTACTACCCTGGGTCCCTACAATTCCCTTGGTACTGTAAGCAAAAGTTTGTTTGGGCTTACCTTGAAGGTAAATAAAATGTTTACATTTCCTATACACTTTACCTGATGCAACTGAAAACAACAGATTTGTTCTCAAATGCTTATCTCCTCACTGTTGCAACCACTAAGCTATCTTCTACTTGATGGAGATCATTCTTCTCTGTGGAACATTTAATATGGACCAACCTTCTCCTCCCCTCTACTCTGTCAGGTGGCTTGATTTTGTTCAGTTCTTCAAATCTCAGCTAAAATGTTGTCTATTCCCAATCAATTTTGGTATTTAATCTTGCAGTTAATATGTTTAATATGTTGTTAATATTGATTTGCAATTTGAGAATAATTGTACCCTGTATTTTGAAGCATTTAGGTACAACCAGAAACTGGGTTACTGCCCATTAATCTGGCCAGAGGGAAGGGGGTTCATAAGATCTGAAGTGCAGCTGAGTATATTATGCCCCTAAAGATAGATTAACACATGTTTTTGAACACAAACTGCAAACTGGGACTTGCCCACACGTGGGTGTTGGGTTCTTAATACTAACTGTTCCTCTTTAAGTACCTAGACAGTGTCAGCAGATAAGGGCCTATGGCCCACCCATACCTGTCTCAAACCATTTGACTTTTTCTAGCATCCTTCTAATCTGGAGTATTGTATTTAATGTAGGTCACTGAGTACTGTCTGTATCTGTTTAAACTTATTTTATTTAAGACACAAATATAAGTATATGACTGGTTTAGAGATTAGAGAAGACATCAGGCAAAAATCTAATTTTGTTTTACAACAAGGTCCAGGGGTGCAGTATATTTCTAAATCTTTTTTAATCCATTCAAGTTACTGAATACTGTCGATGAGTTGAAAAGGCAGGATTTCTTATTTCTGGAAAGCTTCTGAGTTCACATTTATGTGTCGACTGTGTCTATAACCGACAGATAGTCAGATAGTGAGATCTTGCTTTCTGCATCCTTTATTAGGCTTATGGGCTATTAATACATATGTATGAGCACTTTCAATAGGTTGGAAACTTCAAGTAAAAGTTTGAGAATATTAGGACATAGTCCAATAAAGTTCTAAAACATTATAGTAACTCATGCTTTGTTTTTAACTTCTTTTTATCATTATTATTCTTTCTCATACGTTACATTATATTGTACAGGTTAGTGAGTGGCTGCTGACTGGCTGTAGTAAACAGGTGATTTTGGGATGTTCAAAGGAGCAGGATTCAGCAGTTGCTTGCCTCTAACAAAACAACATGTGAATGGTGCGAAACATTAGGTCATTTACCTTGCTAAGTTTCACTGGTGTTTTTTTGCACTTGTTGTGTTTTGCACAATTTTATTTTTTTCATTTTTTATTTATTTATCAGGTCTAGGATTACAATACCTTTGAGCCAGGGCTCTTTTGCAAAGGTTCCATGACAGGTTACAATTCAAAACATAAGACTTGTAAGTCAGATTACAAATTGAATACATAGGACAAGGTTATAAAAGTGCAAGCTAAACAGAGTTACAAAGCATCTGAGAAACAAAACAAGTTATGGAGGCTAGGTTACAAGGAGATAGCGGATGAGGTGCAGAGAGGACAAAGGACAAGAAAGAGGAAGAGTGGGTGGTGGTGGAGAGCTATAGAGGAGGAGTGCAGCCAGAGGCATTGTCGTAGACATAACATGGGGAAGTGCATGCTAAGGGGCAACCAAGTGCTAATAGGAGAGAGAATTGTATAAGGTTAGGGAAATATTCACGGGGTCAGCTAGTGAAGGCAGTCACAGGAGCTAGAGGCAGTGAGAGAGAGAGAGGCGGAGCCTTGATTTAAATGCACCAAGGGCAGGAGTGGAGGATCAATAACAATGATTTTCATGACTGAAAACAGACTGCTTTAGGATTACAGCTTAGAAAAACTCTAATGTGTATTTCAGGCTGTTGAATCGTCTCCTGGAATCTTCTACAGCTACAGCCCAGCTCTGATGTCAGCTGCAGGGGATTCTGAGATTCCTGGTTTCAGAAAACAACAGCTTGGGAGTCAACTGGATCAGCCAGATACAATCTAATATTCTGCAGTAAACAAGAAGTAAAAAAATTGCACACAAAGTGCAAATTGGGACCAGACCTACTCTTGGGTGTAGGGTTTATAGTGCTGATTGTTCCCCTTAAATGCTATTATTAAAAGAAAATGCTTTTATTTTTTTAAAGACTATTTTATAATTCTAATTGTTTTTTTAACATGGAGGTTTCCAGCCATTCACTCAGCCCCACCGCGTAAATTTGAGTCGAAAGGTTCTATGCTTAATCTTATTCAAAATGGTTGCCTGAGGCTGAGTGAGTTTGTAATTACCGTTAATTACCCATTTTGAATGTTGTCAGTCAATTATAATTCTTCATTCCCAGCCATTGTTTTATAATTGTATTTTATTAGCACTTGTAAATCTATTCTAAGTGACCCCAGACAATTCTGAAGTGTATTAACAGCATTCTAAACCCTGGAACTCCTCAGTTTCCCATGACGATTATTGTCGAGGGCAATAAACACACCAACCAAAAGATGGTGGCAGACATGTTTAATAAACATTTCTGCAATCTGGAAAAAGTCAGTACCACTGCCATCTATGAAGTGTCCCAAAACATGGTACATGAGGCTCATTTAGAAATGCTTACTCTGCATTTCTACTTAAAAAAGGTCACAGTCACAGAGGTCTGGAAGCTACTGGTCTGCTTAAATTCTGATAAATCATAAGGCCATGATGGCTTGCTTCCGAAGTTCCTCAAGTTAGCTGCGCCACTAATAACCAAACCCATTGCCAATATTTTTAATCTCTCATTCAAGACAAAAACAGTCCCTGATATCTGGAACGCAGGCCATGGTAGTACCTCTCTTCAAAAAAGATGCAGTTACTGCTTTGGACAACTATAAGCTTATATTCATACTCTCGGCTCTAGCCAACTTGCATGAGAGGATTGCATACAAACAGCTAACTTCTCAGCTAGACCAAAAAAAGCTCCTCTGTGAGGAGCAGCATGGCTTCAAAAAGGGCCATGGAACCTTTATTGCCTCAGCTGGGTTCACCAACACTGTACACCAAGCTATGGACAAAGTGTTTACAACAGATGCAGTGTTCATGGATCTAACAAAAGCTTTTGACCTTGTAGATTACTGTCTGCTTCTACAAAGACTTGGCACCCTTTGTGAGGGTCAGGTAGCTACACAGTAGTCCTTGAGCTATCTGCAAAATATGTCCCAAATGGTTAAACTGGGTAAGGCAATATTGGATGCCAACACTATTAGCCATGTTGTGCTGCAGGGCTCCATATTGGACCCCCTCCTCTTCAGGCTGTTCATTAACAATCTGCCCAAGACCTGCTCAAAAACAAAATCCCTGCTTTATGCAGATGGTGCTGTCATCTATGCTCTTGGGAGAAATGTATCTGGTATTAACATAATTCTTGAACAAAACTACCATGTTCTCCAGTGCCGGTTCCCAGATGAAAAGCTGCTTCTGGATGCACCCAAGACTAAAGCCATGCTGCTTGACTTCTCTAAAACAGTGCCTGAAACAGCTACAAAACCATCATTAAAAATAATTTCTTCACAACTTCCTCTTACTGTTTCAAATACTTCTCTAAAACCATGCCGGTGCACACAAATGCCCAATATAGACTTAAACCATTGCAAAGAATTGAAAACTATAGAAATTATGGTTATATACCAGCAAACAAATGCATCATCTGCATGCGTCCATCTTTCTGCGTGCTCCATGTCTGATGCCCCTGGGTGAGGCGGCAATGGATCTTGTTATAGCTAACAGAGATAATTGGCTCGAGGGGGCGTAGGTGCATGGGTGGCTGGGCAACAGCTGCCAGGACATTGTAGAATTCAGAGTATCAGTTGCATGACAAGGACAAGGACAAAGGCAGGTCATCAAGAAGACTCTAAATTTCAGGAAGACTAAATCTGATGGAATGAGTCAAATGATAAGAGATGGATTGGGGAAGCAGAGCTGGTGAACTGTAATATGCTTCGAATGAGACATCTTTAAATACTTAGTGTTTGGAGGGAGTATGCAGGGCAGGAATTTCACACATGGATGCAATGCTCATGGAGGCAGGAGTGGCCATGGATGTAGGCGCTTGTGGCTTACCAAGGCCATTTAATGCAGCATCCAGTTTTCAAACAATGAGTGTATTTGTAGTACACAGATGTGTTCTGCAGCAGCTTGCATCTAAATGTGGTCCCAAGTGGTCCCAACAATGATGCAAGCTAGATCATGGAGGTGTGGTCTAGAAGGGTGTCACTTTGCCACAGGGATGGAAATCCAGATTTTTTAACCAAAGTCTCATGCATCAGGTGCCTAAGGCAGTGAGAACTTGCATACAGAAAAGGTTTAGAAAACCCTGCCACTTACATCAAGGAGGTAGAACTAATGCACGCCACCAGCTCCTCAATGAGCACTTAAGGCATTCGTACATGATGTTGCATCAACCTAGTATGATAGTACATAAGTAATGTATGGAAATATACCACTGACAAACTGCTCCTAATGAGAGAAATGAACTGCATTCTCTGTTTATGTCATGTCGGGCTCTAACATTTTGAAAGATATGGCCCTAAGTCTGTATGTTGAAACATAGGTTCCCATGTATGGTAGAATGCTCATATAGCTAAACTAGGCCAGCAGGAGACAAGGTGGTCTATTAGCTTACGAATCTAGAGACCAAGGTTCAAATCCCACCAGAGCGTGCCCTTTTGACCAGGAGAAAGTAATTTAGCCCCCTAGGGCTTTATTCCATTCAGCTGTCAACATAGCTAGGAGCAGGACCCCACTAAAAAATGACATGTTATATCTTGGTCTCTATCTCAGGGAAATGAATTGTGAAAGAAGGCCTTCTCCCAACATAGATCCACTGCATTTTGCCCCTTTGGTTGGATAAAACCATTCCTCTCAACATTTTGCTGAAAGACTATTAATCAAAGTGAGTCTGCTGACAGAAACGCTGATATCAGGAGACTGCTGCTAAATGTAAGCCACATTGCTTTCTCATGAAAACATCAGGAGACTGTACCATATAAACTATGGAAATGGCCAACTTGCAATTACTCATTTTTTTGAACAATAATATGGCAAGTTTTGGACAGGTACAGGCACACAGTTCATGCAGTCTGCCATGAGACCCTACCTTGTAAATTCTACCCTTTCTACTTATGTTTTATCTCCATTGATTGTGCTGTAGTCCTGTTAATTCTGCCTGCCTGCCAGCCTCATGGGGCCATCCTGTCACCACCAATCCAGGACTATCAAGTGACTTCTTTACCCAATTGGAAAAGCTTCCTCCTTATGATGGGCCCAAACACCCCAATGAACTTAGATTTTTGAATGCTAGTTCAAGGATCCAGAGGGGAGGAGAAGAAGTTGGGCACACTAGGACTGGTGACTTGGGATGTACTGGTAGTGTCTTTCGATGGTCGAGGCATTTTTGTCCCACTAACAAACATCCGACCATCACCTGAACTGGGGAAGGGGGAGTTAACATCACTTGGCCACCTGTAGACCCCAAGGCCACACTGCACCCACCACAGAAATGGCATTCAACCAAGAGGATGGTCATTCTCACAGTGAGACCATCAGTCACCCATATGGGAGTGCAATGCACTCTACTGAGGACACTGGGCTAAGCTAGCTTACAAATGTTAATTGTGAACGAATCCTAGACAATATGATCCGCTGTGTCAGTTGCTTTGCTACCTCACTGGTCTTGTTTACTTCTTAAATACCTTGGAATAGTGTAGCAAATTGTTGTGCAACAACAGAACGGAGCTGAGCTGCTTATATGTTACCTCTGAGAGATCCCCATTTCTGACATGGATCTTTGCCATACTTTCAAGCCATGTCCTGCGCAATTCCGGTGTACTGGCATATGAATTTGCTAGGCTGTACTGCAGATCAACAAGCATTTCTGGATCTTTTTCGTGTTCCTTCATCTGAGCTGTGGCCATCAGAACTGTTCTTATTCACTTGGTTAAGTCTTTAACTTCCACCGGGAACTGGGTGTTCTTTTGAGAAAGACATGAAAAAAAGGAATTGAAATATTTATGAGTCTTTGCTATAGATTTTGAAATCATTCTAAATCCAAAAACACTGCACACAAATACAACATGCAACTGACAACACTGGGAACGATGTTAAAGGCAAGATCTGCTTCTTTGTGGATGACACCACACTCTGTGGGAGACTGGACACAGACGAAGGGGTGCAGGGCCTAAAGGAGGACCTGGCGAAGCTGGAGAGTTAGTCAGTTATCTGGCAGCTGGGGTTTGATGTGAAGATGTGCAAGGTCATGCACTTAGGAAGGAGGAACCTGAGGACCAAGTACAATTGGGGAATCATGGTCACTGAACCAGAGGAGGAAAAGGACTTGAGGGTAACTCTGAACCAGAGGAGGAAAAGGATGTGAGGGTAACTATCACCAGTGACCTTAAACAGGCCATGCAGTGTAGAAGGCAGCAGCCAAAGCAAACAGAATGCTTGGCTGTACTGCTAATTGGATCACGAGCAGAAGGGAGCAGGTTATACTGGACATGACAGATCCTTGGTACATCTGTACCTGGAATACTGCATGCAATACAGGAGCCCTACCTCAAAAAAAAGGATATCGAGCTGCCTGAGGCAGTTCAGTGGATGGTGAAGGTTCAGGGACAGCAGAACACATGAGGACAGGCTGAGAGAACTCAATATGTACTCCCTCAAGGACCGACGGTAGAGAAGGGACATGATTGAAGTCTCCAGTGACTTGAAAGGTATAAACAAGGAGGATAACGAGGACGTTTTTTGTCTCAGTGAAAACAAGAGCACCAGGGGGTGCTATTATAAGCTGGAAGGGGGAAAATTCAGGCAGGAGGTCAGGGAGAACTCCTTTACTGAGAGTGATGTTTGGATGGAATGAACTCCCAGCTGAGGTTGTCACTCAAAATGCTGTGGGGGGAAGGGGTTCATGAGAGGGTGGGACAGAGAGAAGGGGAGGATCGAGGTTGGAGGGGAGGGGGGATGGGGCCCATTGTAATCTCTAAATTAGGGGTTCCGCAACCGAGCAGACTCGATAGACCATAAGGCCTTCTTCTGCTGGCTATTTTGTATGTTCAGATACAATAACAGTACAGCTTCACTCGCTTAATCCAGCATGCCATTCTTTTGTATACAGATCTCTAGGGTTGTAACCAAACTATACATATTATATTGTAACAACCTACTATTAAAATATGAAACTGTCAACAATAACGTATGTAAGTCTCCACTGGGACTACTGTACAGAAATGGAAATGACATACTTACCATAACTGGTGATCTTCCAGAATATCTGTACCATTAATTACCATTTATGGGTCTGTGGCCTGAGGCACTAGGACTCTGCGGGAGCAAATGTTTTGTAGGAAAGAAGCTGACATCAGCTACTTAAGGCACCTGCGCACTTCATAAGATGTGGCATGCACCAGTCAGTAACCATTGCCAGATCCCTCAGGCAACTCCGTTCTGTTTGCTAGGGGAGAAACAAGGTGGTGAAAAAGAGAAAAGACTACAGAGTTTCTAGCCCAAGGGGATAGGGAAAGGATATAGAAAAACAAAAATAAAGATCAAAATAAAACCTGACTACCAACTTAGAAATAAGAATAGGGTACATTAGGTGGCACAAAGGGTAGTTGGGTTTATAGAGCCAGAGCCTCACACCACAAGCCAGACAGAAGGTAGATAGTGGTCTAGAAAAATAGGGCAGCAGCCCTGAGCATGTGGCACTGAAGAAAGCATGAGAGGGATGCCCATAAATGGGACCACCTTGTAAGTAAGATGGCATGATGTGCCAAAATAGAAAGAACATAGACTCCTGGAAAAAAAGGGACAACTCCATGCTACCAGACAGAGAACTAATGTAACTCCTAACCATGTCACTCTTTTTTACATCAGGGAAGAAAAAGGGGAACCTTTGGGGCATCAGGATTTGCAGGACTGGACAGTCCAAGGGAGTTGAAATGTGCTCACCCCCCAGGCACCCCTAAGGGTAGCTGGCTAAAGGCCCAGATACACAAGGTGAAGGGGCATACCAACCAAAATAGTCTGACATAGTCTTATTCATTTATTTATATCTAGGATTACAAGTACCTTTGAGCTGGGAGCTCTTTTACAAAGGTTCCAAAGGGACAATACGGTATGCAAACATTGGCAAATAGGAACTGACACATAGGTAAAATACATTATAACAGGTAGTAGACATTTTAGACAGGTTTACAAACATCAAGAGATGCATGTAACAACTGGCCAAAAAATATTTGGACAGGACTGTCGAGTACATTATCAATAATGAGGATCAGCCAAGAAGGCTTTGTCCAGAGGTAGGGAAGGTGGAAGGAGGGGTGGGGGATAGGAGGGCGAGGAGGACAGGTGGGGTGGGGGGGATAGAGGAGGTAGGGTATGGAGTGGTAAGGGGGAGGTAATGTGGGTGTTGTGGGGAAAAGGGTGGCCAAAGGCAGGCAGGCTCTGCTGCTAAGTGTGGTGGATGGACTGCAGGGAGTATTCTAGAGATACCAGCTTAGGGAGGGCAGTCGCAGCTACAAAGAGCTGTGAGGTGTTGGCGAGGCTTAAGTTTGAAAGGGCCAAGTTTAGATTCAGTCAGGATGTCACAGTGGAGGGAGTTGAGCCAGTTGGGTGCATAGTACCCGAACAACCTTTGACCTTGCAAGGTGCAGCAGAAAGGGGCCTTGAAGGGCTGGCTGTCCATTCCTCTAGTTTGGTGGGGGTTAGTAGTTAGACTTAGGAGGTACTTAATGCCCAGGGGGGAGGGGATAGGCCCAGGCTGTTTAATTTTTAATAAGCAGGCAGGTCTGACACTTCGTCCTGCCTTTCAGGTGTAGCCACCCAGTCCATGCCTATAGATCACAAGTGTGTGTGAGCTAGTGGGCTCCTGTAAATAGCCTACGGGCTTTATTTAGCACTGTTGTGATCCTTTTTAGGGTAGTGTCTGTCACTGCCCCACAGACAACCAGGCCATAATCAATGATGGAGAAAACAGAGCAATATATTGCAATCCAGACTGCCTCAGTGGTCAAGCAGTGTTTGTATCTATGCAAAAGTCCAGTTCTTGTATTGACAACTTTGGCAACATGATCAACATGGTTTGTGAAAGATAAGGCACTGTCAATGCAAACCCCTAGGTATTTGAAGGAGTGGACCAGATCAAGAGGGGTGGTAATGCTGTTTAGGATTGTGAGCTGGTGAGATTTATGCTTGTTTTGAGAATTTTTAAACATCATGACTTTTGTCTTTTTATAATTCATGAGAAACTTTTGCTTCAAGAACCAAGCCTCAACATTAGTGAAATTCAACTGAAGCTGCTTCTCAAGGAGTATTGGGTCAGGGTTACTGGTAAACACCACAGCATCCTCCGAGTAAAGGAGAATCCTATCAGGGCATACAAGGGGGAGACAGTTTAGGAAGAGACTGAAAAGTAGGGGGCCTAATATGGATCCTTGGGGGACACCTGTGTGTACTTGCCGGCTTTCTGAGAGGACTACATTTATCTTTACCTGCTGGGATCTATTCCTTAAATAGCTACTGGACCAACTCACGGTGTCAGCAGAGAGCCCAGTGCTGGAGAGTTGTTCAAGCAGCAATGTGTGGCTGACCATATCAAAGGCTTTGGTGAGGTCGATAAAAGTTGCCCGCACCAACTGACCATGGTCAAACACATTATGGACATATCCGGTGAACTCTAGTAAGACTGTGGTGGTACTGTGTGCTTTTTGAAAACCGTGCTGTTGGAGACATTGGAGTTGGTATTTTTGCAGGAATTCAACTAGCTGGTCAGACACAACATGCTCAAGAGCTTTGGAAAGGTGGGGGGATAGATGGATCTATGTGAGAAACGGTGATCGCAGAATAAGCGGTTTGCCATTAGGGAGAATAAATCACCCAAAAAATATTTTGGTGATGCAGTTAGCCTTGCAGCAAAAGGGTGCTAGGACTTAGATTCTAAATGCAAATGTGGGTCTGTGCATCCCACACCCCTACTTAAGGATTCTCAACTCCAGGGGTTGTGTGTCATGGGGGCAAATATTTTGCCGAGTGCAACAAAGGTACCTGTACCTGGATCCAAACCCAGCACCATTCACGCCCCAGCCCTGAACCCACCCATCACGCCACAGGGCAACTCACTGCGGCGCCACCCTCACAATCCTCCCTCCCATCCCACCCCATGCTCAGCATGCTTGCTCCCTCCCCAGCATATACATATAGCGACAGGATATCCTATATTCGCATTAATTTCATCTGGCTCCTCATCGGGCTAGGTGGCGCTTAATTGAGTCGCTGTTTTGTAGGCACTCAATCTCGGCCAACAACTCACAGAATACCAGAATGAATATAGATCAACAGTTAGTATGTATGGCCCTGTCTCTGCTTTTATGGACAGATGTTACCATGCAGCTTTCCACTTCCAGGGGAATTGGGCAAACATTAACGACAGATTCATTATATTAGTCAAAGGTGTTAATATCTCATCCAGGGTGAGGGTGACTAGATAGAGGTCTCAAGAGTCTCTACTAAATCTTGATTTTCCAAGTACTTGTTGCAGATATTTTCTGGCTTCATTTTTGGTGATAGTTTTGAAATAGAAGGGGGAGGCCCCTGTGGTTGGCCTCTTCTACCTACATTCTTTTTGTTATCAGCTACCTCAAAGAAGTCTGGGGGTAGTATACTGCTGAGGTCAGTAAAGGCAGTGTTGAAAGTATCTGCTACAATCTTCGGGTCTTGGGTGATTACTCTCTTTATATTTAACATGGAGGGTGAGATTCTGTTGTCTTTCCCTCTCAGGTCCTTTATGTTGCCCCATAACTTTCTGCCATCTCCTCAGGAGTTGGCAAGTTTGTCCTTGAAGTGCCAGCTTTTAAAGAGGCAGACAGCCCGGGTACAGGCATTCCTGGCACTTTTATAATGCTGTATGTCCGCCTGTTTGCCGGTGGCTCGAGCACGGTGCCACAAATTATCTCTGGTGTTCATGAGGTCGATAAGGGATGGTATGATCCATGATTTACATTCACTCAACCTTGCATTGTCTGAGGGGGGCGTAGATATCACAGGCTGCATTGAACACAGCAATGAAGTAGTCGAGTGCTTTGTCGATATCTTCTGAGGAATCAATTGAGGACCAGTCTTGCTGTCTGAGGTGGGATTGTAGGGGTTCAAGTTGTCCTTGACTCGACCTATAATAGTTTGGGGGTTAGTGGCTTTGTTTGACCAGTTGCATAAAATAAGGGAGTGATCACTAATTGCATCGGGGGTACGATGGTATTGCAGATTTGCTCAGTGTGGTTTTTGAGTAGCCAATCCAATAGTATACTTGACCCAGTATAGTTCTTTATTCCAGTGGAGGAGTCAACCATCTGCCCTACATGGACTGATGAAATGGCATCTTTGTGGGGGTCACCTTTGGGGATAGCCAGTTTCCATTAAAGTTTACAACCATAACTATTTTGAAGTTTTGGTGTAGGTTTTTTAAGTAGTCAAAAACCACATTAAAGACAGAAAAAAAGATTACATCAACAAATGACCTGCTTCTCCTGCAACCACAGGGATGTACCCTGCATGAGAACTTGTGCAACTGATCCAGAAAGGTGCATAGCACTTCCAAATGCACAACAGCTGCCAAGCAGAGTTAGCCTGGATAGTAACTAATAAGGATGTACCTACAGAGGGGATATACCCTGAATAGGGAGAAGGGGAGACAAGAAAGAAAAAGATGGCCCTTTCTTCTTAATCCCATTTTTTTTCATTCATTTGGTTGGCGCAAGGGCCACAAAGGCCCCTCACCACAGTTTTGTATTTTATCTGTGTTTATTTATTTTTTTTGTAGTGAGAGTGGGCACCCAGAAGACTGCACAGCTCTCTTTTTGATAAACAAGAAAAAAAGAGACTCCATGGGGGGGGGGAATAACTGGGAAGATGCTCAGATAGCATGTCAGTGGTGCTGCTGGCACCAAGAGGATGAGCATGCCCAGAGGCCCTGGCTCTGTCTCAGTGGGGGATGGTGAGAGAGCTGTGGTAATCAATGAGGAAGATCAACAATTAAGGTAAGTATGTAATTTTAGTGCCTCCAGGAAATCAATCTTCACCATTGATTCCCACTTATGGATCAGAGTACCAAGCTTCTCTTCTTTCTGACCGAGAAGCTGGCTCACCCTTAGGGTAACAGTCACCCTCATCCCTCTGCATGGGGGAGAACATTTGAGTGCTGGGGCTCCCCAAGGGTCTGGTGGGACCCAAAACTGGTCAAAGCCAGCCTGGGTTCTTGTGGCCTGTGGCACAGAAGTGGGGGGTATCTCAAAAGCTCTTGCCTGTACCTGTGGGTGAAGAAATGAGCCCCTTGGAATGAAACACAGAAACATAAAAGTTCACGGCAGATAAGGACCGCAAGGTCCATTCAGTCTGCCCATTTCTTTTTCTATCTTATAAATGTGCCATCGGCCTTTGCTCTGTCAGTGGCCTATCTATTCATACTTATCTGTATTGCTCCCTTATGCAAATCCCATTCCTGTTTGAAGCCACCACTTCCTGAGGTAGGCCATTCCATGCATCCACCACCCTTTCTGTGAAAAATAATTTCCTCACATTCCCCCTTAATCGGCCTCCCTCTAGTCTCATGCTGTGTCTTCTTGTCCTGCTATTTTTCTTATATTTAAACATGTTAGACTCTTTCCCCTTGTTAATGCCCTTAAGGTGTTTGAATGTTTCAATCATATCACCTCTCTCCCTCCTTTGCTCAAGGGTATACATATTGAGCTCCGTTAATCTGTCCTCATATGTCTCCTGATGCAGTCCCTGCACCATTTTGGTTGCCCTTCTCTGGACTGCCTCAATTTGGTTAATGTCCTTGTGAAGGTGTGGCCTCCAGTACTGCACACAGTACTCCAGATGGAGCCTAACCAGTGTCTTCTAAAGAGGGATTACCACCTCCCTCTTACGACTTGTGATACCCCTACTAATACACCCCAACATCCCCCTAGCCTTACCTACTGCTTTAGAGGTCTGCTTGGATGATTTCAGGTAATCGGTGATGATGATGCCCAAGTCTCTTTCTTCCTTTGTGACTGCCAGCAACTCCCCTCCCAGCCTATAGGTGGCTTCAGGGTTTCTCTTCCCCATGTGCATGATCTTGCACTTCTCTGCATTAAATCCCAGTTGCCACTCTTCCGACCATTTTGCTAGTTTATCCAGATCTCTTCTCATTCTGACCACCCCATCTGGATCATCTACTCTGTTGCAGATCTTGGTGTCATCTGCAAACAGACAAGCCTTACCTTCTAGTCCATCTGCAATGTCACTAATGAAGATATTGAAGAGGACTGACCCCAGGACTGATCCCTGAGGTGCCCTTCTTGTGACTTGCATCTCTTCTGACTGTATACCATTTACCACCACTCTCTGTTTTCTGCCCATCAACCAGTTTGCCACCCAGTTGACCAACTTCTGACCCACCCGAGCCTACCCAACTTATTTATCAATCTTCTATGTGGAACAGTGTCAAAAGCTTTGCTGAAGTCAAGGTAGGCGATACATCAACTGCTCCTCCTTGGTCCACCACTCTGGTTACCCAGTCAAAGAAATCTATGAGATTAGTTTGACAGGACCTTCCTTTTATAAACCCATGCTGTCTTGGATCCTGTGCCCCTATGGATTCCAGGTGTTGCACTATCCTTTCCTTAAGGAGTGCCTCCATAATCTTGCCTCCTACTGAGGTAAGACTGACTGGTCTGTAGTTCCCTGCCTCCTCCCTGCTATCAATCTTGTGGAGCGGGATCACATGAGCCCTTCTCCAGTCTTCTGGGACCTCTCCTGTGCTCAGAGACTCACTAAACAGTTCTGCTAATGGCTCTGCTAGTTCCACCCTTAGCTCCTTAAGTACCCTGGGATGTATGCCATCAGGTCCCATTGCGTTGTCCACCCTGAGCTTAGCAAGCTCTTGTAGGACCCTTTCTTTTGTGAAGGGAGTAGTGCTCACCTCCCTCCCCCTGTGTCCATGTTGCTGAGCTGTGGGCACTGCCCTACCTTCTCTTCAGTAAATACTGAGCAAAAGTATCTATTTAGGATAGATGCTTTTATCAGGTCCTCCTCCTCACATGCCCCCTTTTCTCCTTTAAGCTTAGCAATACCCCCTCTGGACTTTCTCCTTTCACTAATGTATCTATAGAAAGTCTTGTCACCTTCTTTTACTGTTTGTGCGAATGTTTCCTCAGTTTGGGACTTTGCCTGCCTTACTACCTTCCCTGCTTCCCTTAGGGCAGGTTGGTATGCCTCCCTGTCTTCATCCCACTCTGTTCCCTTATATTTCATGAAGACCAGCCTTTTGGCTCTGACCTTTTCTGCTACTGTATTTGAGAACCAAAGTGGTTTCCTTCTTTTGCACTTCCTTTTCTGTCTAACACAATGGGATGTTGCTTCAAGTATTGCATCCTTAATGCTTGCCCACTTTGCCTGTACCCCCTCCCATGTTTCTTTTTGTCAGGGCTAGCTTAACTCAGTTGGCCATCTTATAAAAGTCAGCTCCTCTGAAGTCCCATATTTTTGCCTTGGAATGGCGAGTTCAGCACCTTCTGCCAGGTCAAAGGTGGCAGTCTGGAAAGGTGAAGCCACTCCACTGCCTGAGGCAAAGTGCAGTTCCTGTAAGCCTGAAAGCCACCTCATTTGCATCATGCAATGCCCTTGATTGGTGGCGAGCTACCTCAAGACCTCAGGCAGGAAGTCAAATGGCTTTCCAGACCACCTTGTACAGCAATATTGCAGCTAGAAGCAGTCCCAGCTGCAACCACAGGTGGTGACTGAAGGCTGCCTGATGCACCTGGTATATGGCAAGGCACATAAGGGCTCATGCTGAGGTAGAAAACATCCTCCCAAAGGCATCCATCTGAGCAGAATCTGCCACTGCAGGTTGATCATGTGTGGGGTGTCTAGGCTCCAACAGGGTCTGCAGAACTTCCAGCCTGGAAGAGGGGTGAAGTACTGCACCTGCAGTCCTTGTGGGTGTATGACACCAGAGTGGGAGATCCCGGGGGACTAGAGGGAAAGAGTAGGGACACCACTATACTACCCTCGATGCCTCCCTGAAGGCTCTAGGCCAGAGAGAGATGACAATAGTGACATCAGTGGGAACTCCAAGAACTCTCAACAGCCAGTGCAGGAACCAATGTCAATTGTCTGAAGCATCTCTACCAGGAACCGCTGATACAGTGAGTGCTCAGCAGCTGAGAACAAGTTGGTAGATAATTTGATGTCCTTTGAGGAGGATGCTGACAGTGATGAGGCATTGACCTCAGAGGTTGTTGGTGCCAGGGAGAAGGGCTGGTACTAAGCCTTGTTGGAATCCCTGTGGAAAGTATCTAAGGCACAAAAGAACATTCTGTGTTGCTCCCAAACAAGTGACCACTCAGGATCTAGGAACAAGGGCAGCCTTTCTCAGAAGTGGTGAGACCCTGAAGGTGACAAGACTCAGGGGCTCAAAGGCCGCTACCTGGGCTGCTAAACTGCATAGAGGACATTGCTCAGCGGGAGGGCTGGCAGAACTGCCCAAACAGGGTCCTCCTACATCAGATGAGCAATCTGGTTGGTGATCTTGGGAGAGAATTCCCCCAGGTGAGTAGAGCAGAGCCATGATGTTGGTGTCAACCAGCAGCTCTAAGAAGAACTCCACACCATGGACCACCATCAGACTCCGAATGGGTGCTGCTTCTGGCACCAGGCTCAGGGTCAGTGATGACCTCAGGGACAGGCTCACTGCTGTCGCTGCAACCAGCATCACCCTTGGTGACTGGCTTGGCATTGGCCCCATTGTTCTCCTCAGAACCATCTCCAACTGGGATGGCACTGGGATAACCCAAGGGATGATACCATGATCGGTATTGCGCCTGGTGCCGGGCCCAGGACTGACACTATGGCTGTCACCACATCAGTTGATGGAGACGGTGTCATCCTCCCCCTTGGTGCTGCTGGTGACACTGGAGGAAAGCACAACCTCCACCTTAGCAACTGGAGCACCATGGTCCCAGTGCCAGTCCCTCCTCTGACACTGCAAATGTTGTTGAAGTGGAGGCACAGCATTGTGTCAGGTGCTGCCCTGCTCACCATCACCGCAAACAATGACAGCAGCATGGATGCCACCTGATGATGACACTGAGATGTCCACCAGTGTAGACCTAGTGTATTGCTTCAGCCTCACCACCAGGAAAGCCTACTGCTCAGAGCAGGCAGACTGTGGAGAGCTCACAGCCAGCCGCCCAGAAGGAGCCAGCTGTTCATTAGAAACATAGAAACATAGACATAGATTAGACCCATCCACCAGGACCTCCAATGCCTCAGCAGGATGAGGTTGTGGAGGACCCTGTACTTCCTTGGAACCAGAGATCCCAAGAAGATGCCCATGGAAGAGGCCTGGTGACCATGCCTTAGCTGCATGTGTGCCATGCATACCTCCAAAGGCAGAGGTCAGATGACCCTACCTCATCGGGCAGATCTCAAGGGTCCAGCAGTCCACTGAGAAGCAGATGTCGCACACATCCACCTGAGCTGGCCTGAGGGAATAAAACATGTTGGAAACATGCAAAAGGCCAAGACAGGCCATATAGCACTGATGCCGGTCTGTTGCAGCCATCTGCTTCTCACAGGGGTTTCGACGTATGATGGGAGGCTGCCAGATTTTCTAGATCTTCTTAGCTCTTTTTGGTTGACTTTGGCATCACAGAAAAATAAACTAATAAAGCAAGAAAGGCATCATGATAACATTTTGCCGGTGACGCAGGTCAGAATTCGACAATGACGAGGGACTGAGGTGCTGTTGCTTTCACAGTGTGCACTCATATATAATGAGAAGAACAGAATTGAGGTGTGTGAGGGAGTCGACAGCTGTTATTGACTTGCCAGCGCAGCACCACCTGAGGTGTGCACTCACTGTCTGTAGCCAGCGTCATTTCCATCCTGCAAAAGATTTGCTCCCACGGGGTCCTAGTGCTTTCAGCTCTAGACCCATAAGTGGGAATTAATAGTGAAGACTGATTCCTAGAAGTTCTCACAGACATCTCCTTCATAAAGATTTAAATCTGCTACCCCCAGCCTCAAGAATTCAATCCACACCATACGCAGCAGCCAATGCCACCACTCTAAACAAAATCCAAATTGCCATTAATAAATCCTGTTGGCTCCTGCCCAGAGCTGATAAACAAACTCATACCTGCACCCTTTATTCCCTAACCAAGGTACTCACTCTCGAGGAGAGACTTCAATATCAGTCCTGCCTCCTTGCTAAAAAATTCAACTGGGTATGCCCCCTCCACCCCGGGGTCACCGCTTCTTTTCTCGCTGCCATCCCCGCTGTTTCCACTCACAGTGCCTCCAAGACTATATGTTAGGTCCCTAGAGTCAAGACTGTATGTACTCAGCCAAAGATCCTTCCCCTTCAGAGCCCCTTCCTGGTACAATGCCCCCCCACCATCTCCTATCTTACCAAAATAGGTTCTTTTAAGGGAACACTTAAGAATTACATTCTGTCCACCTGCAGCTGTAAGTGCAGTCTTTAGACACAATCCTAGGCCTCTGATGCCTCATTAGGGGCTGGAGCCAAGCTTGCCTTGACAATGTCTCTCCTGAGGCGGCACCCTCTGCAGCTCATCAGAATTTACTGTGCTTGTGTGTTAACAATTATTTAGCTACTGTTTGCATAGGACTGTATTGACAATGTCTCTCCTGAGGCAGCACCCTCTGCAGCTCACCAGAATTTACTGTGCCTGTGCATTAATTTTTTAGCAACTATTTGCATAGGACTATATTTCCTTGTGCAAGATGTCCAATTGTACTGTCTGTCCCTTAATTGTTCCTGCCATATCTGTATACGTTTTGTTTTCACTCTGTTCATGACGTGAAGCCTTTGGAAATGAGTCTTTGACTCAAAAGGCTGTAATCCCTATGTGATGATAAATAAATAAATACATTTAGCCCATTACATAAAATAGTTATTACCCAGCAGCTAATTGACCCGGTGAGTAAACTGCAAACCTCTCACCAAATACATTTCCTAAGGGAATCAAATGAAACATTATCCATTAAAATTCTGCAAGACAAAGGTTGGAGAGTGGTGCTTCTCAAGCTACAGCCCAAGAATCCTAAATAATTTTCCTAGTGCACTCCCTAACTTTGTAACTGTCTCAACACCAATTTAAGTGTGAGCTTCTTATATATCTGGGTGACATATCTAACTGTCCGTGTGCTGTATAATTTGCTTATGTAACGAAACACTGCTACTCTGCACACTGTGACTACAGTATGCCAGTTTCCCCTGTACTTCTTCAGTGAACTGTGGGATTTTTATGTAAATTGTACAATCTATTATGAATGTTAATGTGAAATACAGATTGTTTTCTGCATTTTCGTTCATGCATATAGGCCTGAATAGAGATCAATGTGAGCTGCATTCTTTTTACTAAAGGTAATATAAACCACATTTTGCCCACAGTTTTTTTTTCACATATAAAATAGAATAGACATCAATGTAAACTGAAGCCTTTTGTCATTTCTGCTGTAAAATGGTTTGGAATGGTTCTGCATGGGTGGAATTTGGCAACATTTCATGAAAATCATAAAATTCTAAGCAGAGGAACTGGTCCAGTGGCATACAGTTTGGGTTGCCAGGGGTCAGTGGGGGGGGGGGCTGTAAGAGAAATCAGTGGCCACCTGGCAGCTGTCCTCTCCCGTGCTGGGGTTGTATGCCATCTTGACTGCTGGAGACCTGGTGGTAGTGGCAAAGCATGAACGACAGGCATGAGTCAGGGAAGTGGCAGCCACAGTTCTCTGATGAATGTGTGCCTCCATATACAAGCACTGCCATTGCCACCATGGCTTTGGGGTGGGGGGACTGTGGGAGAAAAGTGGAAAAGTGGTTAGCTCGGGTTATGTGAAGCCCTGTCCACTGGCCCCCTGCCCTGTGCCAGTGCCTGACCAGGACCCCAGTCTCGATGCATGACATTAGGTGGGGGTGGGAAAGCCCACCACAGTGGGCACTCCATTGGTGTTTCGGGGTCCCCAGTCAAAGCTGAGGTGAAGCACTGGGTGTAGGGGATGGGATCACAGATGAGAAGCCCACCTAAACTGACCTGAGGCAATAAAACATGAAGAAAAAAAAAGGAAAAAAAATTTCTAGACAGAGGCAAAATTCCACAGTTTCACCAGACACTACCCCTGTTACGTGACTGCCACCAGGTGATCTGAGGAGGGGGTCTTTTTGGCCAGAAATTGTAGAATACATGTCTACAGGAAAGGCGGTCAAATGGTGAAATCCTACCACAGAGAGGAGGCAGGATGAGGTGGTGTCATACAGTATATCTAGACCAGTGCCAGTGCATGTCAGTCTGAGTAAGGTGGGTGAACCAGGTCTTAGACTGCTTCTGTCTAGTCAAAACCAGTTCTCGTCTCAGGCCCAGGCCTAGTAGGGGGTGACAGTGAATGGGAGGGGATAGATTAAACATGGGGGAATGAGAAATGAAGTAGGTGGAAACAGCAGTGGCAATCAAATGGATGATGATACTAGTCTGGACCTCTGGGCCTACTGTGTCCTCTTGCTGAACAAGGAAAGGTCTAGATGGCTCACCTCACGCCCATGTCTGGGGCAGATAGTTGGTATCTGGGGGCCAGTAGTGACATATCTAGTAAAACTTGTAGACAGGACAGCCTAACCCACTGGATAAGGGGAAAAAAATAGCGGAATGTAAAAAGAAAATAGAGCACACTAATGTAGTGTCTGCCTGGGGCCCTACTTTCCCACCACTCCAAGTGAGACACCCTAGGTTACTAGTATTGACCACACTGGGCACTTGAGTATATGGTTCATGTAGTACCTCCACCTACGGTAGTAATATGGGACACCCAGATGCAGACACTCAGGGCTAGTACCCCTAGGAATTACTATATTGTCCTGCCCACACAGTCCCACCACACAGTAACGACATGGAGCACAATTATACTCACACAAGGAACTATTAGGCGAACATATATTGCAGGCACTCTGGCATTGGCATCGATGGATGCCAATGTCTGGCATTACTCTCCAGAGGCAAAAGCCTCTTAGAAAAAAGTCCTCCAGCTTCACTTCAAACTACTTTTCTTCTTCTCAGCTTTGAGCTGAAATTGCTTCCCTCAAATGTTCAAGTGTACACACTCTTCGCAGCCTACCATGATCACAGTCTTCTGGCAGCCAGTCAGTGTCTCATTTAGGAGTCTCTCTGGTCACACAGACTGAATAAACAGAGCCCAGATTCTTAGTTTCACTCTGTTACAGAGTTCAGAATTTAACACCTGATTGGGCTGAAAGTTCCTGGGATGAAAAGTGCCTTAGAATACTAAGTCGGCTGAACCAGGTTTGCATGCATACTGCTGCAATCAGAGCTCAGGATTGGTTGCAGCTTGTAATGTCTCATTTTTGAATGTACTGTGCATTTTTCCCTATCTCCTGACCGGCCCACACATCTGTCTGCTGCTCTGCCCAGTCCTCTCACTCCCCCATCCCTGGGATTTCATCATCATCATATTTATTGGATAGCATAATTGAGAAAATACATTCTCTTTTACACATGCGTCCAAACAAGTAAAACATTACAAAAGTAACTCAACACACAGACAAAGTTGCAATGAAGAATTAAAGGAAAACTCTGCTTTGCAGGGGATCCACCCCTGCAAACCTTACCCTCCAGTTTAGCTTTACTGAAAAAAGCAGCATTTTCCTCATGCCGCAATGTTGTTTATTTTAATTCTGAAAAGTCTGGTACCCGGAAGTATTGTGGTCACTTGGGCAGCTCCATTAATTGTAAAGGTGCGGCGTAGCACCGTGCACTTCAATGCATTTGTATTGACGCACATGGTTCGGCGCTGCACCTTTACAGTTAATGGAGCTGCCCAAGCGTCTGCCATACTTCCGAGTAGCGGTCATTTCAGAATTAAAATAAACAACTTTGCGGTGCGAGGAAACATCCTTTTTTTTTTTCACTAAAGCTAAACTGGAGGGTAAGGTTTGCAGGAGCAGGAGCCCCTGTTAAGCAGAGCTTTCCTTTAAAATGCATTCTCCCACTGGGTAGTGCAATTTTAACCAAAACAGTTACAATGCCTACTAAAAACACTTGTTAATAATACTCTAAAATGTGCTAAGGTTGACAGTTTACACATATCCATCTTGCTTTTGATCACATTCCAGGTTTTTGGCACCAATACAGCTAAAGTTTTATCTCTTTGGCTAGATCTTATTTTTGGTATTTGATATATACTTCTGGATGATGGTCATAGGGTGCATATATATATATATACAGTGGGCTGGATATTCAAACTGCGCCATTCTGAGGCGCAAGCCCTTGCGCTGCGCAAAATAGTTGCACAGGGGTGTGGCCGGGGCGATATTCAAAGGAGTTGCGCTATTGAGCAACCCCTTTGAATATCACCCCCCAGCCACAGCTACCTGTGCATGGCGCAGTGGAACTTGCGCCACCGCGTTGTCAGAGTGAGCATTCCAACCTTCGGTGGCTATACCATTGCGCCATGCGCAAAATCACTGATATTCAAAAGGTGACATGCAAATGGGGCCATAATTCATGAAGGCGCGGGGGGCCATTTGCATCTGATTATGGCCCTATTTGCATGCCATTAGCATGTAGGTGCGCCGATCCCAGAGGACTTGCGCCTGGCGCCCTGCCAGGCAGCAGCCGTCGGGGACCGATGCACCCTGCAGCCCGATTGCGGGCAGCAATGTGGCTCCCCCACCTCCTCCCATACATCTCCCTGGTGGTCCAGTGGTCCGAAATGCCCGACCGCGGGCAGAATGTAAATGGAACCCCCCCCAACATGTCCCTAGTGCCCGATCACGGGCAGTAAGTAAAGTGCCCCCAACCCCAAACATCTCCCTGGTGGTCCAGTGGACGAAATGCCCGATCAGCGGGAAGAATGTAAATGGAACCCCCGAACATGTCCCTGGTGCCCGATCGTGGGCAGTAAGTAAAGTGCCCCCCCACGAACATCTCCCTGGTGGTCCAGTGGACCGTAATGCCGATCGCGGGCAGAATGTAAATGGAACCCCGAACATGTCCCTAGTGCCTGATCGCGGGCAGTAAGTAAGTGCCCCCACCCGAACATCTCCCTGGTGGTCCAGTGGACCCATATGCCGATCGCCCGGGCAGAATGTAAGTACCCCCCCAAACATCTCCTGGTGGCTAGTGTCCCCCACCCCACCACCCACGAAGCCCCACCACCCGCTCCCCGGGCGTCAGCATCCCACCTGCCTGCCGCCTGCGCCCGCCGACTGACTGCCCGGTAGACTCACGCCCAGTGGTGCAGAGCAAGAGCCAATGGGTGTGCAGCCCATACTGTACATGACAGTCCTGATTTGTGAATGAATCTGACTGTCATGTATGGTATGGGCTGCACGCCCATTAGCTCTTGCTCTGCACCAATGGCGGCAGTCTACCGGCAGTCAGTCGGGCGGGCGGCGGGCGGCAGGTGGTGGGATGCTGCCGCCCGCCGCTGCTGGGGAGCGGGTGGTGAGGCTTCGGAGTGGGTGGGGACACTAGCCACCAGGGAGATGTTTTGGGGGTCAATTTACATTCTGCCCGCTGATCAGGCATTATGGTCCACTGGACCACCAGGAGATGTTCGGGTGGGGGGCACTTTACGCATTGCCCGCGATTAGGGCACTAGGGACACGCCTGGGGTTCACTTTACTTTCTGCCCGCGATCGGGCATTTCGGGTCCACTGGACCACCAGGATGTGAACGGGAGGGGGGAGCTACATTGATGCCCGCGATCGGGCTGGTGGGGAGGTTACTATGCCGTGATCGGGCTGAGGGGCAGGACTGAGTTGGGGGCCAGCACAGGTGGCAGCTGCTGTTGCGCCCTGCAATACAGCAGCTCACCTGTGGGTGGCCCTCAACAACCTTTTTTGGCTCAAGGTCCTGCAGGCTCAGGTTGGGGGTTGCGCCTGCACAACTCTGCACAGCCCGGCTGAATATCGGGCTGTGCAGTTTATGCATGGTTCCTCCCCCTCCTGTTGAGCATGCATTCATTTGCATTGCGCTGTTGCTCAGCCTGTTTTCAGTGGCGCAACTGCCTCCTGCTGAATATCGCAGAATGGCGCAATGTAGGACTTGTACATGCGCAACCCTGTTGGGCACGGCGCAACCCTTTTGAATATCTGGCCCGGTATATATATATATTTTTATGATTAGTTTATTGACTTTCCTACTAGTGCCCCCCCCCTTCAGCCCAACCACCCTCCCCCCAGCTCCGATATCCCGGAATCACCGGGGCTTACCTTATGCTCAGCCCGAGAGCAGGGCCTGTGGAGGGTTGGGCATCATCCACAGCTGGGGGATCCATTTTCTCTGTTTTTCTCCCTTCTTTTACCCTGGGACCCCAGGAGTAGAGACGCATGCGCAGGAGGCACACATGCATATTACATCCCCAGTGACAGCCCCTTCCTCCCTCCCACGGGCCTGTTGCTTGGCACTCCCTCTGACCTGCATTGCCCCCCAGCCTCCACCATAAGGCAGGCAAGAGTCAAGGGATACCACCTTCCCTCCCTGGAGAGGACAGCTGCCTCTCGGTGACTCCATTCAGCTCCTCCCCCTCCCTCCTGCTGACTTCCAATGGCCTGTGCTCATTCCCTAACACAGGTCGCCAGCATGGCATGAGGTGGCGTCCAGTGCCTTAACCCTCAGCACCACTGGGCCGGCTGCCATAGGGTATATTTTGACAGATTTTTAAGTTGTAGCTTACATAATAAGAAAGAGGGTATTACTCCTAAAATGAACTTGTAAACAAAAGTATACAGGTGATTTTCTCTTCGCTCAGTTAGGGAAGTCCAACCGACCTATTTATATAAGATACAGCTGTGCGTCCTATAAGGCAGTTTCGTTACTTACCATCCACTCCTTGTTCCCCCAGGGATAACTCCCCATGTGAAGGGCAGCCAGGGACTACCCCTTACCCCTGGACAGAGTTGATGGTTTGGTGTGGAAACCAGAGTCCAGTCTGCAGCGTGGGTCCTGCTTCCGGTGGCATTCCATGGGATTGGGGTTTTTCCTACTTTTCTCTCCACCCTCAAACACTGTGGAGGTGAGGCCTCTGACCTGGGAAGCATCAGAGTGACAACATCCCCCTCCCTTACCATTGACTCAAGCCTGTACCGCCACTTGTTGTCACCCAGGTGGTGGCTCTGCAGCAGAGACCAGCTATGCACATAATGTTCTGAAACTGACAGCAGCTCCTGGGAAGGAATTTGCTGAAGCTGTAACAACTTATTTGCACCAGTATGAACCACATTAACTGATTCCTGGCTAGATTGGCTAGTTTGGCACAACCAGACCAGAATGTGAAAACCTCCAACTAGTGAAGGAGGGTAGCATACTACTGCCATTGCAGTTAAATAATGTCAAACACATGACAATTTAGGCTATATAATTTGTGTAAACTTTTGAACTGAGGTATATATTTCTAATTCTAGTAGAATCTATTACTAAATGCCAGCTGCCTGCATATATAAAACTCCTGTGGCAACTCAGTCAGTCAGCTGACAGAACACATTTATGAAAGATGGGTTGACTGGTATTAGGAAAGTACATGAGTTCTGACATCTGATGATTCTAATAAGCTCTTCCTAGGAGGAAAACTACAATACACAACAGGAGTGGGGGTTAAAAATGAGAAGATAAAAAATATATCTTGATTAGTGAACTTCATAACAGCAACATATCAAAAACAGGTTGTTACTGTTGTTACAATGGTTATTTTTTTCAAGTTACTGTCACCACAGTGGAATACTTAAAGAGGAGCTGATGCCTTCAGGAGAAAACATAATATTTAGGCACAGTCCAGCTTGTATTTCACATTAGTTTGGTATTTCTCCTCTCCATTATGTAACACTGAGGTCATCTGCATGAAAACTGGATCTTTGCTCATGAAGAGTTCATCTGATCTTGTTGCCTTCTCCCTACCTGAGGTCATAATGCACTGCTTGTAACATCACAGTTACTCCCACGGCAACAGATTCTGATGTCACAACAGAGGATTTTGACTTGAAATAGGGAGTAAGCTATAGAGGCAGATGGACTCTAAGGGATCAATATCATGTATTCATGCACATTTCCACAGTAACAAATAATAGGAAGGAGAAACCTATAGAATATATATGGAATGCAAACTGAATTGTACCTAAATATTTTGTTTTTTAAAGTTTTCTTTGAGGTGTCAGCAGCTCTTTAGCCAGTCAGACAGCAGCTTCCACAATGCTGATATATACAGTATACTGATCACAAGATAACACGTACAATGGAGTTAGCCAGGATGCAGTGTTTTGTGATAAGCATGTTACACTTTTCTGCATTGCAGACTGGAATAATTGCAATTATAACATGCATAAGAAAAATCCGGTGCTGTGATTGGCTGAAACACCAGTATGCCACGTAATTATGTGACCGCAGTTTCATGCCTGCACTTCATACAAGGCGTCAGCCTCTCTGCAATATAAATCTCCACTGTCATGCTTCTCTAGCCAGCCAGCAAGCTGCTCCAGCATATTGCTCTCGGTCAGTGAAGGAAGTGATGGGGACATCGAGGGAGCAGTGCTAAGTAACTCTTAACCCATTTGTACCAGTAGACGCCACATGGTGTTGGAACCATCCATTGCTGAACCCAACCCAAAATGGCCACTGGGAAAGAATGATTTGTAAACAAACAAAAAAAAAACACACACACAAAAAGCGTAAATTAAAACTGACAGCTGCACTTGCTCTGTGTCTCCCATGCCCCAGCACATCATTCTAGGTTAGTGCAGGAACAAGAAGTGTTGGGGACACCAAGGGAGCCACACAGTCCGGGATAGGAATTTTTTTTTCTTTTACTCATGAATCATGAGTCATGGTTCCCCATCAAGAAGACTTTATAACATGAGTAAGAAAAATTAGCTGGTGTGATTTTTCTTACACGTGTTATAAGTGCAATAAAACACTCCAGGAATATGTGATAATGGTCAAAAACCACACTTTTCTCCCTAGTGTTAAAGGCACTCGGCACAAGTGCCTTATGCCTAACAACACCCTCGAGAGGCGTGTGATTATGCACCCATAATCACACACCCTGCCGTGCATTACTGCATACCTGGATTACATTGTGTTGCCTATCTCTGCCAGAAACTATGATATGAGCGATACCTCCTGGCTGGCTCCACTGTGTATCTGTTAAACTCGTTTCTCTTGCTGGTTCAATAGTGGTCTGGTGGAAGATCATAGAATTCTACAGTACCAAGCCTGTATTCCACTGAGCAGCAAAAACAAAGACAGGAACGATGAAATGAAGGGTGCTTACTTTCACATGTGCATCTCCATTTGCAAAACTGTTTATAATAGTAAGTGAATGCTGGAACCGAGAGCCTCCAAGCCCCGCGTCTGCTATCAACTGACTTACTGCTTTAATCAGCTACAAGGAAAGAAAGAAAAAGGAGACAGTTAGCATTTTAAAGCAAAAGAGAAAGTACAACTTTTTGAATTAAGCAATAAGGCATAACCAGGCATGTTTATGCTGGGATAATGTCATGCCTTGGGTGTGTGGTGAGGCACAAGGTGCACTCGAGTGACTTCAACCACTTGAAACGTGACATTAGGCAGCATAACACATGCCTTGGGAGTGGCTATTGTGATTATAAAATGGATCTTTTAGAATTATTTAAAAAAAAAGCCTTTTAATGAAGTTTTTTGATGTTTCAGACTGTAATGTTGTACTGAGATAACATCATAGCTGGTACTGCCTCTAGGCCAACCAATCAACTTTTAGAAATGTGTATTGTCCATCTTGTAAATAGCAAATTAAGTATTCCTAGAGGATGAACTCACGCCCAGTATTACCACAGGCTCCATTCTCAGTTGCAGTGCTTGGCAGTACCAAACAGGTAGATTACTGTCACCCTGTTTGCGCTATACACAAAATAATTTACATGTCGCTGGGGTGGGGTGGGGGCCCTACAAATTGGCTATATGCTAATCAGTAATCCAGATGTTCTAGGTTAACATGCTGGTTAGCGACAGCAACAAAGTTACACTGTGGCACAGGGCCAGACACATGTTTCTAACACCATGCAGCATGCTGTTGTCTTTGTAGTGCTAGTGGGCATCCCACCTGGAAGTCACTGTCCTCACCTTTATGGCCCAGGTGGGTCCAATGATCTGACTTTCACTAGCCAGTGGCTTACTTCAGTGTATGCCCCATCAGCTGCCCAGCATTACATTAACTTACCTGGTAACCAGTGACCCCCCCAGCTCAGTCCTCAGTTGAAACCGATGTTCTGCAGCCTCCCCCTAAAGTCTCTCCGCTGACAGAATTCCTGTTCCTGGTCACAGCACTTTTTGCGTACATTTCAGTTATCATCTGTGTTTATTTTATCCTTTTTCTTTATTAATATGAACAGCTGCTCCCTCAGATATCATCTAGTTCTGTTGCCTGTCTACATGAGATGTCAACTCATAATCTTCTTTATATGAACCACAACTGAATGCTGTGGGATTGATTATGATGTTGCAAGCAGGAGGTCATGACATCATATGTAGACAAGCAGCAGGACCAGATGAAGTCCAAAGAACAAGCATCCTGTTCCCATGCAAGTTCCCTTCATAAAGAAAAACAGGAATTTAAAATCCTGAAATACAGGAAATACAACTAAAATTATTGTATAATTTCCAAAGGCTCTTTAAAGCAGTCAAATTTTGTAGTCGGCAACATGTTTCATCATATAGTTTTTTAACCCTAGTATATTGCTGACATAATTAAATTCATCATTTATTTTTATTTCTCTAAGATTTTTTATAACAGCTTTTATTACCAACTTTATAATCAATGACTCAAGTCATTAAAGGTGGCCACTGCCAAACAATAGTTTTTTTCCAAATAGCTTTCTCATAACAGGTCAGCATGGGTGGCTCGCTCATTACCCCCTGACCTCATCCAGTGATCACCTCATTCCCCCCACCCAGACACAGACACCCCCACAGATTGCCCCTGTGCCAGGGCCGGCAGAGGAGGGCCATCCTCCCCCCATCCAGAATTCAAATCCAGTGATGGGTCTGGAGGGCAAGATGGTAGAATGAGATGGAGAGCTGGTGGGTAGGACTTCATTAAGCCCATGTCAACCACTTTTCTGTGTTCTCCCCATTCTGCTGTTGTGGTGGCATGTGATGCGTGTGTACGTGGAGGCAGGCACAACCCTTGTGGCATCACGGCACCCTCCCAGTAAGTTCCTTGCTGTCTCGAGCACGGTGCTACTCCCAGGCCTCCAGCTGGTGGCAGCCTAGCGCGAACATGAATTGCCACCCTACCATGGGAGAGAGCTGTCTGTCTGATGCTCAATACTCTGCCCCGCGGCCAACCCCCAGCAACCTGCACTGCGAATATGAGTCACCAGTGTGACATGAGGCAAGCCTCTCAGTGCCTCCGCCTCCACACCACTGGACCAGGCCCATGCTCCTACCAGTTTTTAAAAATCGCTTCCCTAGAGGTTACTGTTCAGCTTTAGATGCTGGATTCATACTGGGATATGTAAGGAGGATGCTAACACACATTTCTGATGTTAAACAGCACAGCATCACACTAAAACATGTATTCATAGAGGGCATGGACAGAGAGTGGGGACTTTTAAAAAGTTTAAAACCCATGTTTTAGTTCAGGATTGAAGTACTTAAAAGTACATTCTTGAGTTCTTTGGGTTAGAGAACTGTGAAGTGCAGCAGAGCAGTCCTGGCGCACAAGAGAAACCCTTACAACCATAAGAGAAACAAGAACTATATATGAACATACTATACATCATGTTAAATACCTTTGTTTACAAAAAATTCAATTTTAATTAAACATCTGAATGTTTCGTTTTGTAATATATTAGAGAATCCTTTTTGTTAAAAATGGACTTGGACAACTGAACTTAGAACTTCAGAATTTTTAGCACTATGTGTATGAGACACTTTCTTATGGTTATAGCAGTATCTGGAAAGTTTAGAAACAGAATACTGGGTCAGCAACTATGAACAACCAGTGTGTTCTGCCACAGAGGGGTCCTGATTCCCTCTGACCTTGAGAGCAAAGCTCAAGAGGTCCATGGGACTCAGAACCCTGAGGTGGCAGAACACACTGCTTGTGCATAAAGCTACTCATCCTGTATTTTTTTATAGTGTATAGTATTACGTGAAATATGTGTGCAGTGGTTCTTTGGCTTTCAGAATGAAACTGACTTGGGCAGTCTCTAGAGGTTCCAGAATGCTGTTGTACCACAGAAGGGTACATATTTCATTTATTTATTTATTCATTTGTTAATTGGGTTGGTGCACTGGTCCACGGACCTTTTTCAGGCATGGCCCGGGCCAGGAACTGGCACAAACAATGGGAGGTACAATGAAGATGAACAGCAGTGAGCATATATAAACAATACCCAGAAGCAAGTGTAAGTCAGGCTAGCATAGAGTGGTGAGGTAAACATCATACAGGTAATAGTGCCAGATACAACAATCAAGGTGTACATATTAAGATATACGTAAATACATATTTACAGTTGTAACCCCTAGATGGCACTATCCCAGGGGCTACTACCCCTGCCTGATTTTCCACTAACAGGTTGAGGGGCCTGGATCCAATGGCGGGTGCCTCCACCCAGAGGTCAGGGTTTACAATAGTTAAACTAACTTGGTCACAGCCCTCTGGGACACTGCAACCCCCCTTTCTTCCCACTAGTGGCCCACACAATATATCAGAATTACCTTTACAGTATACACTTACCCCAGGACTGGTTCTGGCACTGGGACCTCCTGTGAAATAAGATACAGTGCAACAATCACAGTACAGTACTTTAACATAGACAAATACCTCAGGCAGTATAACTTTGCTGAAACAAGCAGATCTGATTTATTTAGGGGGATATAACAAGGACAGGGGGAAATCAGGTTAATTAGCTTATCACTCTACTCATCTACCTATGGCTCTGTGCACAGGCCTATCCCTATCAGTTACTGTCCTGGTACCCAAGCCTAGTGGCTAGTCCAAACCGTGGCAGCTGGTAGGGGCCCTTTCACACAGAGAAAAGAAGAATTAAACAGTCAGCAGTACAGTAATTCCATTTGGATTTAATGTGGCAATTCAACAGGGAGCGACCCTGAATTAGTACTCACGACCTCCAAATAAGATAGGGTCCTTCAATGTCAGCAGGGCTACTCTTGAGCTCCAAGAGACTCCTCACACATTTATATGGTAAACAGTCACAGGCAAAAGTCACTTAATGGCAGCAGGATTCACTTGAGGTACACAAACCTCTTCACACATTTATATGGTAAAAAGAAAGCACTATACCAGGCAGGCTGCATCTGTATCCCGATCGCAATTACTGCACAATACCCGGGAGAACACACAGCAGATTCAGTTCCTGACAGACCAGAGTGCAATTTTCAGCAATTCCTCCAGTCTTCTACAGGGTGAGCCTGGTTTCTACTCTTCAGATATCCTTTGATTCTCTTCACAGGACGGATTCAGTCCTAACAAGCTGCAGACCGAACTCTGGACCTTACACATGTTTTTGACTAAAACTGTGCACTGAAGGAGCACAGGGTTCCTTTCCCTTCACTGCCAAAGCTCAACTGAAACTCCCAACAGACAAAACGGGCACTTCCTTTGAGTTCCTCCCAGTTCTTGACTGGATTGGCTGTCACTCACAATAGACTGCTGCTGTTGGTCCAAAAGGTGCCAAGTCTAAACTACATCTCCCAGAGTCACTGCCCATACAATCCTCTTGTGGCTGGCTCAGATTATGAGTCCAAGTTCTGATTCGTCCAAGGCACCATTTTAGAGCTAGCTTACCCACACTGATTGGTCCAGTTCAGCAGTTCAAAACCAGAATGGGAACTAGGCAGACACAGTTCTGACTGCAAAGAAAGCAGGTTAGACAAACTGTAATTTCATTATTACTGTAAATGATTTCTGGCAAACAGTTACATCTTTCAGATAGGTTCCCTTTGCACTCCTAGTGACTGCAAAAATGGAGTGAATTGGCAGCAGCTCGAGTGGTACTCAAACAGAGAAGCACACAGTCCCCCATACAAACTAATTATGTCTGCAAGCAGACATCTCTTAAAGAGACAGTACCAGAGGTTCTAAAAACACTCACTGATAAATGGCTTAAACGCCAAACACCATTCAGGCTTGGAGCATTCAAGCAAGGTCCTGGAAGTCTTTTGGGAACCCCCATTTGCAGGGGGGTTACACAGTGCTTGGTAGCAACATCCTTTAACAGGTCTGAAATACATTGGCAGAGCCAGCAGCATCAAATAAAATAGTACATAGAGTACAATAAAATAAGTTAAAAGGTAGAACACAGCTAGCATCAAGATAAGAAGGTGTCCAGTTGTCCAGTTTCAATGTGGAGAAAAAGGCAGCTAGCGGGGGCAAGGGGGCGACATAGAGGCACAGCAGTGCTAGTGGCTTGTGGACAGTCGCAGACTGAGAAGGATAGGAAGTGGGTTCTTAGTAGGGTATTTAGATTTAGAAGGGGGTCAGAGGAATGCAGTGGGGGGAGGTCGTTCCATAGAGAAGGTCCAGCAGCAGAGAAGGCTCTTTGGCCCATCCTGGTGGTTATGTTTGGACGGACTAGTTGGAGGTGAGACGACTGGTGAAGATTGCGGCTCTAAGTCCTGGGCCAGATCAGGAGAGATAGAGGGGAGTAAGAGGGACTACAAATGGCATCCAAGATGGTCCGGGCCAGTAGATAGGGCTGTTGGGTTTGGAGAGGGACCAGATTAGGGATTGGTAGGGAGATCAGTGGTGCGTGGAGAGAGGGGCGTGAAGGGCAACGTGACAAATCCAGTTGTATGTTGTATCCAGCCAGTGCAGGTTTGCTGTGGAGGTGAGGAAATACACTGGACACCCATAATCGAGGAGGGGAAGGAGGATACCGCAGGCTACAGCAAGGCAAGCTTCTGGCATGAGATGGTCTATTTGGCAGTAGCAGAGCCCCAGCTTTTGGTTAATGTTACAGATCAGAGAAGCAATGTGGTCAGAGTAGTTAAGGTATGGGGTCTAGGATTACCCCCAGATACTTGAATGAGGGAACAATGTCGAGGGGAGATCCATCTGGGGAGTGGACAGGGAGAAGGCAGGCAGAGTGGCCAAGGGTAGAGAGTTTGGGTTTGGAGCTGAATAGCATAGCCTTCGTTTTGGAAGCATTGACCAGTAGTTTGTTAGAGGAGAACCAATGATGGGCCTTACAGAAATCAGTGGTGAGGATGGTGGACAGTGAAGAGGGGAAGGGGTCACTCTGGAAGATTATCAGGTCATTGGCATAGAGGAGGGAGGGAGTGACATGAGAGGCCCTCCAATGGGAGGGAGTTAATGAAGAGGGAAAAGAGGGGGGGTCAAGTATAGAGCCTTGGGGGGACCCCCACTGAGACAGACAAAGGGGGGTGGCACCACCAAGGCACACCATTTGGGTTCTACCAACAAGACATTTTGTTAGCCTGGCTGTGGAGGCAGAGGAGAAGCTAAGGGCCCAAAGTTTAGTTATTAAGATGTTATGATTGACTAGGTTGAATGCCTTGGATAAATCAACAAATACAGCACAAGTCAACTTCCTTTTGTTCATATTCCTAAGGACACGGTCGGTGAAGAAGGCCACAGCAGTGGTAGTACTGTGCCTCTTCCTGAAATGATGTTGCTGTGGGCAAAGGAGGTTGTATTTGGTGACACAGTCAATGATTTGGTAGTTTACAGCCTTCTCGAGGAGCTTTCCAAGATGGGGCAGTATGGAGATGGGTCAGTAATTATCCATAATGCTAGGTTCTCCTTATTTGTGAATGGGGACAACTTTGGCTTGCTTCCAGGCAGGGGGGACAGAGGCCATAGTAAGGGAGACATTAAAGATAAAGGTAAGTGGATATGCAATGTGTCATGGGCCACTAATTTTAGAAAGCAAGGTGATAAGCCATTAATACCAGCACTCCCTCTTTTTTTTTTATCACAACATTATTTGTGCCACCTCCACAGACTTGGCAGGGACTATGACCCTCCCCCTTGGAAGGGTACATCCTCCCGCCCATCGGGGCCATCATGAGTCCTGCCGGGTCCCAGTATTTTACTTCCATTTTCTCCCCCATGCCCTCACCTGTGCAATGGGCACAGCAGCTGTTTCCACCTCCGCGGAGGCAGCCAAGCACCCTGGGTGATGGCTGAACCCCTCTTGTTGTGCTGACACATGCAGCACAAACCCTCCACCTGAGGAAGGAGAGCAGTCCACTGGACACTCAATCTTTACCTCCCCAGTTGACCCTCGAATGACCCGAGTCCATTCCCGAACCCGGGTCGCCAGCATGGCGCAAGGTGAGGCATCCAGCGCTTCAACCCTCAGTGCCACCAGGCTGGCTCCAGCACTTACTCTTGTTGGAACAACAGCATTTTGAAAGTGATGGAATTTTATACAGAACAATGCTTTACTATACACTATTAAACAATCCTGACTGTCCAGGAATTATATCATGATTTATAGTCTAGTTCATGAAAATACATGATGATTGCTCATTTGCTATAGAACATATTGATGTAACTGTTTTTTTATTTGATTCCTTTTTCTTAGTAAAAGTTAAACAAATCGCTGTATGGTGTTAGTCATACCTAAGCAACTTGTTTTGTTCCAAATCTCACTTTACCCTTTCTGAGCCTGAGGAACATTCACACACAATCTAGCTACTCTTGATGCAGCAGTCTCCTCCCACTACATCATATATAGGATAGTGTATCGCCTCCCTCACACAAAAGGCAATTCTTCCCCTGAGTGTTTTCTATGATGGCTGATGACCTCGAGAGTGAAGCTCGACAGGTCACTCTGTTGTCATAGAAAACATGAGGGGGAGTAGCCGAGTTGTTTGGAAGGCCATACACTGTTCAATATAGTGTATGGTGCCCCAAAACAGAATCACTTGCATTTTTTAGCCAGCATCTGCCACCGGAGACCTGTACTCCTGATCTCTCCAGCCCACCAGCCAGCTCACATGCAGGAGTTGCCAACCGACCCCTGTCCCATGAACGGCGCTGGTGGGGGCGACTGCATTGTGATGTCCTCACTAGTGCAGAAAAGTCATTCTGCGTTAGTGAGGACGTCACTACTGAAGCATAACAACTTTTTGCAGTGCATGGAATTCCATACACAACCGCATTCCACTATACACTATGAGTGGCTAGACTGCATGTGTGGGGACGGGGATCCCAAATTTCAGGAATGATGTAGTGGAAGTAGTTCAAGAACTATAAACAAACAAGTTTTGTGGGGCACCACTAATATGGTAGACACTTTTTCATATTTATAAAAGGAAGCTACAAACAAATCTAGCAACATCAGCTACATCAGCAAATTCTACAGGTCGTCGATCATAAAATGTTATTTTTAACTACATACAACTTGAGGCTGGGGGTGGGGTCAATAGTGTATATTTAAAGTACTGCCTGCAATTAGTAACCTTCAGAAATAGTCAGCCATCACTTCTTATATTTTGGGTATTTTTTTCTTTTCTGTTTTGCAGATTAGATGATTTTTTACCTGACAGTACTAGGTGTGATAGGTGGAACAGCATTTTAACTGGAGGCTGACATGATCGGTTCTAATTCCCCCAGACATCATCAGAACTGTGACCTCATCGACTATGACATCACTAGTAACAAAGAAGACCCAGTCACTGGCTGCTTGACTGGTAAATTGTGACACATGTTACCAGTCAGGCAGCTGGGCTTGTGATGTAACAGTGAGCGAGGTCATATGCTGATGATGGAATGGGAAGAACAGAACTAGATCCTGTATGTCTGCTTCCAGGTGAAGCACTGCTTTTTACATCACACCAAATACTGTTAGATAGAAAACCATGTAATGAGCACAATGAAAAAAGTAAAATGCTTCAGAAATAAACAGTAATAAGGGACTACTTTTAGAAATGGTTTTGTTTCAAATTTCACTGTTTCCTTCCTGAACTTTATTAATGCCCACACAGTCTGTCCACTCTTGGTGCAGTAGTGTCTTGCTACTGCATCATGAATGTTTGTGCTGTGTATGGGTGTTTCTGAGTTTCAAGTATCACATGACAGAGTGTGCAGTCATATGGGAATATTGCATGCCTCAGGAGGTTATTAGGCTTGAGGCATAGCCAAGTGCCATGACCACAAGCGAAGTTCATTATTCCTGTAAGAATGAGCACCCTTGAGTATGTTCTGCTTATAAAACAGACTTTAGTGTGTAATAAAAAAAACTGTGAAGTTTAGATAAAGTGTGCAGTCATAAGAGAATAATCAATGGTCATGTGATGAATTTGACCAATGAGGTTAGGACTGTCCTACTTTTGAGCAAGAATAAGTCTTTTCAAAACACTTGAAAAGACTTGTTATTGCTCAGCAGTAGGAAAATATGTTGTTGTTTTTGTTTTGCTAAAATGGAAGTAGATTAACTTTTCTCCCTATTCAACATATAGGGAGATTGGGTGAAAGGGCATCATCATTTCAGCCCCCCAGTGGCGGGCAGTTCTTTATGGCACTTAATCAAGCTGCTGGGAAGCTGGTGTGAATGGTATGCCTGTACGCTAATAGTACAGACGCTTTAAATCACTTACATTGGAAACACAGTTATCTGCAAAATGGTAATGTTAGTGATTGCACATAATAACTCTTACTCCTCTTTATAAGAAGGTAAAAATAAATTTTCTAGGTAGCATTCCCTTAAAGAGGGAAACCTATATAATAAAAAAGATAGAAGCATTTCAAAACAAATACATGAAACAGTGCACTGACTATATTAAACCAACGTGACATATTCCCAAATTTCCAATTCTATCATGAAACACAGAAAAGCAAGGTTTGTGTTTCTTTTACTAGAACACACACAGTGCACCACATGGAAAGCACTTGGAAAAATTAATTGAACAGGTATGGTAATCTTTTTTGGTATCTGACCATAAACTAGCTGTATTAGAAAAATAAGGACCTCTACTGCATTAAAATAAAACATAAAAGTATATTTTTTCATAGAGCTTTTTGGCTTGTGGTCATTACAGGCGGGCTCCCAGCCCATGTCTCTGCCTCCCCCTTCCAGCACCCACCTCCCATGGACTCACCTGACCCTAAACACCTATAGATTTCCCCCTGTGGTGGGGCTGTGATGGGAAGAGCTGTCCTCGCCCCACCCAGTGACACTCATCCAGTGATAGGTCAGTGGTTCAGGTGGTGGTGCGGGACAGGGGTTGGCCAGCAGTGCTCCATGTACCCTGCGCTGACCTTTTCTGTTTTTTTCCCCCAATTCCCTTGCCATGGCAGTACTTAAGTATGTGTACGAGGTGCACACACATGCTATGAAAATGCAGCTCCTCACATCTATGTCACTCAAGTGACAGCACTACCCACACTCCTCCATCTGGTGGCATCCAAGGGCCAAGTTGGCATATCTCCCCACCCCAGCAGAGTAAAGCTGTTGGATTCCCAAACTTCTCCTCCTCCAAGCTGATCCCCTGTGACCTGAGCTCATTCCAAACCCGGGTCACCAGTGTGGTAGGGAGTAAGGCACCCAGCACCTCAGCCCTCGGCGAACTGGACTGGCTAACATACAAGTGTTTTGATGTTAAAAAAATCATACAAAAAAAAATTACATTTGCTTTCATTAAAACAATAGGAAATTTCTAGAGCTGCACAGAATTTCTTTTCCACATGCACAATTGACAGATTTTCCATTTTCCTTCTTCAGCAAAACTCAGTCCAAAATTCTCATACTGCATACTTCTTGAAGTGAGAAAAATTCCTTGACTTTGCACTTGCTTTCACTATTCATGCAAGTTTTTCATTTTTGGTAAAAATATCATGTCATGTCTCGTCTCGGGATGAGCAATGTTGCTGAAATACGCTTTGCAACGTTTGCAAAATTCATTAAGTTCGTACTTCGTAAAATGACTTTGGCATGTGAAGTTCCAATAGTCACTTGCAATGGCCACTTTGCAGTGAAATTTTGTGAATATCATAGAAGTCGAAGTTGCTGAGGCCTATGGAAACTTTGCGAAGGTGAATTGTGGTCACTTTTCGGCAGCTTCGCTGGTGAGGTTTAAATTTGCTGCATCTTTCGTCATGTCATGTCAAAAATCAGTCTTACTACTGAATTTTTTAGTCTTCTTATGGAGTTTTTGCTAATTTTGATAGCAAATCTTTGCTCTTAAAATTTACATAAAATGAGTAATTTTCTGGGGGCATTTTCCATATTAAGTGGACTTTGGCAGGGTCAAAGAAAAATAGGTTACTCACTTGTAACCGTAGCCTAGGAGTGGTATATAGTTCACATTCACACTTTGGCAGTTCCACTAGAACTGCTGATTTATCAAAATGTCTTTAAGCTAAGCTCCTCCCACCACCTGGGTGGTATGTCCTCTGGCTGCACTCCATGACACCAGAACTTGTACACTGGAAGCAGGGATCTGTGTTCTACTTGCCAGGGAAGGCCGGGTGGGTGGCGTGGATGTGTACTATACGCCACTTCTAGAACTACAATTACAAGTAAGTGACATATTTTTCTAGGATCGTGGATATAGTTCATTTATCCACACACTGGCAGACTTCCAGCTGTTCTCCAGGAAGAGGGGGCAAGATATGCACCCTACTTAACAAACATAGATTGAAGAACCGAGGTCCCAAATGCATTATCCCGACAAGACTCAAGGTTGATGTTGTAATAGAAGATGAAGGTGTGTGTGCTGACTTCCAGGTAGCAGCATTGCAGATTTCCTGGAGAGTGATGCCCCTAGGCCACTGAGCAGTGGTATGTCTGGTGGAATGAGCCCTAAGCCCTATGGGAGACTCCCTACCAGCCAACCTACAGCATAGATTGATGCATGATGTGATCCAACTGCCAATCATCCACGTTGCTGTCAGTCTGCCAGGGGTGGCTTCAGCGTATGTTACAAACAGCTGATGAGCCAGATCCTGAATGCCAGCCATGCGTTCTACATAGTAGCAGAGTGCCCTCCGCAGGCCCAAAGTATGGAGCCTATGGTCAGCCTCCAAAGACGGGTTGTTAAATATACAGAAAGGTTCATCATCTGGTTAGGTTTGAAAGACGACCTTGTCCCTGTGAAAGATCAGATATGGAGACTCCATCAAGAGTATCTGGAGCTCACTAATCCTTCTGGATGATGTGATGGCCACCAAGAAGGCCATCTTTCAGGACAAGTGTGACTTCTCACATCTATGCATAGCTCAAAAGAGCATAAGTCCCATGGTGGGGGGTTCACACAATGGAGGGGGCAGGTGGTTCAGGTGCTTGAAAAAGCATCCAACCACCTTCTCCTGAGCCACCATCGACACACCAATCCACATCTGGTATGCAAAGATAATTGCCAGGTGCACCTTGAGGGTTGTTCTTCACAGCCCCAGCTGGGAGAAGGACCCAGGTACTCGAGGATATTAGCCACAAGGCTGGCAAGGAGATCAAGTTCCTTGCCCTGACACCAAATGAAAAAACCTTTTCCATTTAAAGGCATAACACCAGCAAGTCAACTCTTTTTGAGAGGCCTCCACAACATGGAGCACATTCTCTGAAGGACCCAAAGCTTGGAACTCTAGCTGCTCAGGAACAGGCTGTGAGGTGCAGGGACTGATGGTTTGGGTGCAGCACATCCCCTGTGTCTTGTCAGTAAATCCAAAAGAAGTGGCAACCGCCATGGAGGCCTGCTGCTGAGGCTGAGGAAATCCAGTTACTAGAACTGCCGTAGTCAGGTTCATCAGCATCTTGCTTGTCAGGGCCTTGATCACCACCCTGTGGATCAGGAGGAAAGGATGAAAGGCATACACAAGTCATCTGGTCCAGGACCTCATGAACGCATCCCCCATCAGTGTTTTGGAATGTGTGTGTGGGAAGGGGGCAGGCACAAAATGGCCTTAGTTTTGCATTCTCCCAAGATGCAAACAGGTCTGCCAGAGGTGTGCCCCACAGGGAGAACAGGTACGTGGTTCACCAACTCCTGAGGCAGGGACTTGTGCAATGTCTCAACTCAGCTGAGGGCATCTGCTAGCTGATTGTCCACTCTGATGACATGGATTGCCAGGAGATCCGCACCCAGGCTGTGCAAAAGGGTCCAGGTGCGGAGGGCCTCCTGACACTAGGGAAGAGAATGTGTGCCTTCTTGCCTGTTCAGGTAGAATATGGTCATGGTATTGTCTGTCTGGACTTGCATCACCTGACTCCTCACAAGAGAAGTGAATTCTGTCAGAGCTAGCTGCACTGCATGGAGCTCCAGCAGGTTGATGTGGTGATGGGACTCCCCAAGTGACCAAACCCGTGGGCCATGCTGTCTCCTATATGCACTCTCAACCCCACCAGAGATGCATCCATTGTGAGTGAGACAGTCAGTTCTGGGTGGACAAATGGGTCTCCCTCTTCCAGATGTTCTGGGATCAGCAAACAAACTCACAAAACCTTCAGCGCTATCTGGTCTTAATCTGCAGCAGCTGTACCAACTGTCAGACAAGCAGAAAAGCAAAAAAAGGTAGCACTACATGATATTTTGGGGAACATTATATGGATGTTCAATAAATTTTGAATACCAGTGAGCCAAATCATGTAGCACTACCTTTTTTGCTTGTCTATTCTGGGACTAGCCACCACTGGATGGTATCCCACATTGACAAATTCTGGGATCACTGATGGCTTAACTCCCACTGCAGACACTGCATCCACCACTGGGCCACACTGGTGCAGGATACCATGCACTTCAGCAGCCACAGGAAGTCCCTGGAAGGGTGCGCATGCCCAACTTGAAATGATTGGGCAAAGGAGGTAAGATCTAGTGCCCGGTCTGCAGGGAGGCAGGCCTTGACCCCCATCGAGTTTAGCTCTGTCCCGATGAAGTAAATCAAATGTGAGGGGATTAGTTCAGACTTGGTTGGGTTGAACAAGGCCCAAGTCTTTGCAGGCCTGGAGGGCCTGATAGCTGGACTGCTCCATGGCCTCCTTGGATGGCCCCGCTATCAGCCAGTTGTCCTAGTAAAGGTAAGCCCTGATGGCCCTATGCTCTAGGAAGGCTGCCACCACTGCTATGTGCTTGGTGATGACCCTGGATATCGATGAGATGCTAAATGACATGGCCTAGAACTGCCAGAGAACCTCTTCTACATAGAACTGGTAGTACTGCCAGTGGTACAGATGAACTGGGATATGGAAAAACATGACCTGGCGGTCCAGGGAACAGAAAAAAATACCCTGCTCCAGGGATAGTATAATCTGATTCAGAATGACCATCCAGAACGTGTGCTTCCACATGAATTGATTAAGATTCTGCAGATCCAGTATGGGGTGCTATTCCCCTGTCCATTCCAGAACCAGAAAGTACCTGGACACATACCCCTGACTTGCCAGGGTGTCTGGGATATGGACTATAGCTCCTTTCACAAGGAACTGAGCAATGTTCTCCTGAGGGCAGACAGTGAGTCCTGGACTATTAAGGACTCCCTTGGAGAGTGGGATTGGTAAGGTAGGAGAGCCTTGAAATCAAGAGGCAGCCCTCTGCCTACTACCTTGAGAACCCACTTTTCCAAGGCAATGAGAGACCAGTGTACCCAGAAGTGGCGAAGCTGACCCCCTACAGGAAGTTGGGTCAGGGACTGAACCGGTGAGAGGAAGACATCCCCTGGCCCATCACTGGGAAGCTTTGGAGGGGGCACCAGCTGCTGGGGCTGGAGGGTCACACTTCCCCTACCCCTGCTTCCAGGCCAGAGAACTTGGCCTTGGGGTGCCAGACTTGGTATTGCCCCTGCTTGGGTTGCTGCTGCCAAGGCTGCTATGATTAGAAGGACAGAAACTGAGACACCTTCTTTTTAGGTTTTTGGGCCTTTGGATCCTTCTGGGAGGAAGTCACAGTGTCCAGGGTGGTGATGGACTTCTCATTCCATGTGAGATGACCTTCCACCCTGAGCCAAAGAGGTTGGTACCCAAGAAAAGGACACTGGCGACAGGGGGCTTTGTTCAGCCTGAGCATGGCGGTCGCCTGAAACTACAGCTCATCTTAAAGAAAATAAAAAACGAGTAAATAAGTCCTTTTGTGGATGCACTGGTTACAGAAGACTGCAGATCTGACAACCAGAATTACTGGTGATTCATGATGGGGAACCCGAATAAAGATAGGGGACAACAAGAAAGAGTTAAAAGTAAAACTAATCCTGGACCCCCTACCATGAGGTCTGCACAGGGCTGCACTACTACAGAGGAAGATATAAGTGGCAAAGAAACATTACAAAGTCTGGGCCATAAAATTAACCGCTTAATCAGCACTGTGCCTGGATTGTCTGAAAAATTTAATTTTCTGACAACCAGGGTGAACACGATGGATGTGGAGATAAAAGTAATAAAACAGAAATGTAAGAGTCCCACAAGTGCTCAGAAGCAGCTATGGGCACAGCAGCTAACCTGGTCAAGAAGAATAACCACCTCAGAATCCAGCTTGAGACAGAAAACCAGACCAGGGCAGCAAATCTTCGAATCATTGGGATGCCTGATGGAGAGAGGAGGATCACCTTGTCTTCTTCCTCTCAGAATGGCTGGACTAACAGAAGGGGCAACCCTTCTCAGATAGAAATATCCAGATCCAGAAAGTTTATTGCATAGCATCAAGGCCAAGGGAAGGCAAACCAACTTCAAGGTCCCCAGAGCAATCGTGGCAATCTTGGATGGTATTGGTTCAAGGGATTTCATATTGGCATTAGCCAGACAGAAAAAAAACTTTGCTGCACGAAGGAGCCCAAGTGCAGTTATACCCAGACTTGAACTTTACTACCCGGCAAAGGAAGAAGAGATATGATGGAGTCTGTGCTCTCCTACGTGAGGCACAAATTCTCCATAATATATTCTTCCTCAAGCTAACTTAGGATTTTACACGAGGGGAAAGTCTATATTGTTTTGGACCTGGTTGAAGCCTTGAAATGGGCCCAGAGACATAACCCACCGCAGAGACGTAGGGAATCTTTGGACCAGTCGGACCGAGAAGATGCAGATGAAGAGAAGACCTGATCGGGATGCCACATGGCTGGTCACCAGGTTTGCAATGTGTTAGATACTATAAAGCACTAACACAAGGCTTGATGTACATGTTTAACCTTTGCACGGTCACAGACTGGCATATCAGTCCAAAATTCCTATACATTCTAATTCTGTTGGCAGCCTAAGGGTTAAAGTACTCAGTTCAGTATTATAAACACTTCCTGCTAAGCTCTACATCGGAATATTAAGATACTAAGAATGGTTGAAATCATGAGCTATTTGGATACACCTGTCATGTCGGCTCTTCATAGTATGTGGGTTTAAAACAGTTCTAGTACTAAGTTTTGGAGAACAGAGGAACCCTGTTAAAAATTCACCCCTAAAGTTGTCTCTTAGCCCAGCAGTTAGTAGTTTAAAATCACAGTTCCAGAAGTACATTTATGAAAATGATTCATGCTGTAATTTTTCTTTTTTCAGACGATTTAAAATATTCTGATGTTACTAGTAATGTACCATTTGATGTAAAATGCATGATCATTCATTTCCTGTGCAAAGAAGGACCTTGTAATTCTTTTAATAACATTCATAGAAGTTAAGTATCATGCAGCTCATGGGCTCGTTGAAAAGCAAATAACAACTAGAAAATAATCTGTATTAAAATGTATTTACTGAATCCCTCCCAAAGATGTAGCTAATAGAAACAGTATGAAATAGTTAATTTGCATGTATTAAGAGGGGTGGTGCCCTCCAGTGGAATATTTCAGAATGAATCCTAATGTACTGCCTCAGGAAATTTTTGCTGTATGTCTACTGCAAGATCAATAAACATAAAGTTCAAAAAAGAAAAAAAGAGAAAGGGACGTTGGACAGCTTGTGCTGAGTGTCTGCCGTAAAAGTGGACAGCCTCAGCCAGGCCCTATGATGCATCACGATGGCTGCTGCCATGTCACGAGCACAGGAGTTGCCCATATCAAAGGCCGTCTGGAGCCTATGTTTAGCCAGCGCTTGACCCTGGTCCTTGAGTACTTTCACTGACAACTGCTTTTCAGCAGGGATGTCAGGAAGGACATTATCTAACACTCCCAGCAGGGAGTGGCCAAAGTTGGCCATCATCAAAGCGTAGCTTACCTGATGGAGACTGAGAAAGGAAGTGGCACAGACCTTCTTTGTTGCATGCTCGAGCTTCTTTGACTCCTCATCAGGGGGCTTGTCAATATCTCTAGTGTTTCTGGACTTCTGGAAAGCTGAGTTTGAGAACAGACCCTTAACTGGGATGGTTTGAGAACCTAGGAAGAAGAGCCAGTAGGGAGCACTTACTTGTGGACCACATGGCTTGAGGGTGTCAGGTAGGAAGTTGGATGCTATCAAAGCTGCAGGACTGGTCCAAAAATGGCTTTGACCATGGTAAAGGCAACCCTCGGGGATTTGTCCCTGTCAAGGATGTGTGTAAAGGGTACTTAGCCCTTTTCTGCACAGGTTCCAAAAGGACAGACATTGACTCCAACATGAGTTGGAGTAGAGGCCCAAATGACACTGATCCATGGTCAGTAGTGAACTCCTCAACCGACTCACAGCTGAAGGCATGTGTCCTCTGCATGAAAGAACCATCTGAGTCATCTGAGGACTCAACAAAAACAGCCCTACGCCATTTGCCACCGTGAACCACCTGAAAGTCTACGACTGGATGATTTCCACCAATAGCCAGTCTGGCAAGTCAGTTGCAGCATGGGAGGCTTTGGTTGGGGCTTCCTTCAAAGGCTGTGGTGAAGGTGGTTCCACCAGTAGGGGTGGAGAGACAGGTGTTGGTAACAACTGACTTGGGTGGACTGGTGTGGGCTTGAATGGTGCAGACCAGTTGTTCATAGGGATGGGGTAGAGCCCTACCCTGCCCTGCCAGGGACCATTGCTGCCAAAGGAGTTCCTTGTAGCACCACCGAATGTACCTGTGGAGCCTCTCTTCATCCAAGGATGAGGAGGATGAAGAACATCAACAGCATCACCCCCTAACTGAGTGAGACTGAAAGCATAAGCGACACTTTGACATCAAGCTTGATCTCAACCATCAGCCCAATGGCCGATGTCAAGAAGAAGACACCAGGGGTGCAATGTAGATCACATGCACTGGCTTCAGTGGGATGACCTCCATAGAGGCTGTTCCAAGTGGAACCAGCCAGGGACACTGACTAGTTCATGTCCTCATGGGTGAGGACCAGGAACACCAGGCTATTGGAGATCCACTCCTCGATGATCTCCTCTGACAACTGGTCAGTTGGGTAAAGAAATATCTTGACAGCCAGTCAGCTGGTTTTGAGGTTGTCAAGCCCGACAGGGGCACCGTGGAGCTTGTGACCTGGCCCACAACTAATGTTGGCTTGACCGAAGTCGGGTGCTTGCCATCCGTCGAGCAGTAGGGGGAGTCAGGGGAGTGGGAGGAGAGAGAGATCTCTCCCGGTCCCACGTCAGGTGGTGGTGGTGTTTCTTGTACTTCTTACTGTGGCAGGCTAGGCTCTCCCTAAAGGCCTCGAGGGCCTGACACATCTCCCAGAATTCACTAGTGAAGAATGCTCTTATGTTGGCCTCAGCCAGAAGCCATGCTGAGGCCAATGGGGTGCCCACTATAGCCTTTGCTACCACCTCTTCCACAGCCACAAGTTGAGCTGCTGATCGCGCTGCAGTGGAGGTTGTCTTGCAACTTCTCGGCCATAGTTTCTGGTCCTAAGTAGCCAACTGAGGAGAAGCTGAGCGATGTGATCTGCCAGAGAAGAAGGGAGCATTGTCTGGCACAGGCCACAACTTCTGACATCACGTGCCATCCCCAGGCAGTACAGTATGCACCACTTAATATGTCTATGGATAAGCCAGACCGCTGATTAATCCATACAGATTCACTTTGCCTAAAGCCATTCCCTATTGCCAATGTGCTAATTAATAGCATTTAGCCGAACCTTGGCCACCACCTTGTACCACCCGCTTTAGAGCTGAACACTCCCCTCTGTCAAGTACCTGCTTAACAGTTCAGTGGTGGATCACCTATAAGGTAGGCTTGCTTACCTTTAAGGCCCTACACGAACAGGGACCCAACTACCTGAAAGATCTCCCGACTCCCTACTCCCCCAATCGTCCTCTCCGATCCACCAATGAGGGATTGCTAGAGGTTCCCAGGGTTTGTTTGAAAACTTTTGGGGCTCACGCTTTTTCATTTGCGGCACCGACACTGTGGAACTCTCTACCTCGCCAGTTAAGAGAATGCCTGACCATCAATAGTTTTAAAACTATGCTAAAAACGTATTTATTTTCTCAGGCTACCCAGATTAATTTATATATTTATGCTTGATGTTTTATATGATTGTAGAGCACCTTGGTTTTGAAAGGCGCTTAACAAATAAAAGATTAATTGATTGATAGAACACCTGACTGCTCTGGTCTGCCAGGTGTTAAGTGATTTCAATTAGTAGGTGCTTAAAAACCCATGCATATTCATTGCTGAAGCATTGTGCAGATATCCTTTATTGCTGTGGTTGCTGTGCTGAGCTGTAACATGGCAGGAATAAAACAGAGTGGGATGACCTTATCCAGGAAAGTGCAAATCTTGGAAGAAATAAAGTCATTGCTGAAACCTAGCCTCCGAGATCTTGCAAACCACTTTGGCATCCCAAAATCAACACTATGTGATCTAATAAAGGACAGAGACCAGATTCCAATCAAAATCCGGAGAGGAAAAGGAAAAAGGGAGGGCAAAGATGTGGATGTCGAGGAGGCCCTCCTTCATTGGTTTTCCAATGCGTGGGGCTGCGAAGCTCTAATCAGCAGCCCTCTGCTTCTCCAGAATGCCCAACAGTTGGCAGCCATGCTGGGTAAGCCAGACTTTAAAGCTACAGATGGCTGGCTTACCCATTGGAAACATCGGCACATCTGCTTCAAAAGAATTCATAGTGAGACGCAGAATGCTGATTCAGACAATGTGACTGCCTGGCTAAGAGATGTGTTGCCAGGTTTCCTCCAGGGCTATTCTCCCAATGACATTTTTAACAATGACAAAACTGGCCTTTTTTTAGGTGTGTAGGATCATTTCAGTGGCCACCCCGAGGTCCCTGGGCTGCACAACATAAAACAAATTTTTCTACCCCTAACACCACCAACATTGTGCAGCCCTTGGACTACAGCATCATTTACAGCTACAAGCGCCACTATGCTTGAAACATGAGGGCTAAGATGCTCACTCTGTTGGAAGCAGACCAAGATTTCACAGCAGCGGAATGTGTAAAAAATATTAACCTACTGGATGCCATCCACTTGATGGATGAGTCTTGGCACTGTGTAACTCCACAGACAATCTCTAAGTGCTTCAAAAAAGCAGGGTTTATGCCACTTAATCCAGACCAGAACCCCAAGAAGCTGGACGATGACCTGGAAGATGCCACCCCTCCACTCGGTCATACCCTGGAAGAGTTCAACGCAATTTATTCCTTGGGTAGAGAAGACCCGCAACAGCCGGAAGATGACATCGTCGATGCTCTGTGTGGAGTTATCCCTGAGGACTCAGCAGTGGACAAGAAGGCCAGTGAGGACTTGGTGGACAAGCCTGAAGTTGCGGTCTCTGTGTGCGATGTCCAGAGCACACTTCTGACCCTCAGATGCGCCATGGAGCAGCAGGAAGACCTGATGCCGGATTGGGAGGTGATGGCCTGGACTAACAAGCCCTGGTGGAGATATCCAGAGAAGAAGTCAATGCAGACCAAAATCATAGAGTTCTTCTGGCAACAGGAGCAGACAGAACAAGAGTATTAGTGGTCACACAAGTTAAACAACAGCATCTGATTTCTTATTGCTTTACTGCTTTTAAAAATTTAATAGAAGTTATATTTTAATGAACGTACCGAAATGCACAGGATGCCTGCACAGCAAACAAAATGTAATCAAAAAGCAGCTGCAATCACAATGCTGTGCTGCATCATCCTACTAATGTATATGCTTTTCTTTCAGGTTTCAGCAGAAAAAAATTATTTTCAATTAAACCGACAATGCTAATAGTCGACAAAATTCTTTTTCACATTTCAGTCCTCTATAAGTGACATGCACTGTAGAGGCATGACATGTGTTGGTCCATCTACGACATCTTCTGTCTCCACGTGCTGCATGATTCAAAGCCAGGAGCTGGCTTCTCTTCTTCGTGTTCTATCTTCTGTCACTGAGGCTGGAGCAGAACCAAGGGAAATAGTGAAATAACCAAATTCTATTGAAAAAAATATGAAATCCACCAATAGTGCACTTTAGACCCTACAATGCATGGGGCTGTGAAGGAGGAGACCAAACTCTTCCAGTGGAAAGGAAGATCTGACATCATGGGGCAGAGCCAGAGGATATACAATTTGGGTGGTGGGAGGAGCATAGCTTAAAAACATTCTGACAAATCAGCACTTCTTGTGCAACTGCCAGTGTTTGGATAAATGAACTATAGCCATTCCCCTAGAAATGGCAATTTCACGTAGCTCTAGTCAGTTCCTCACTGTGCTCAGTATTTCCCTCTCAAGCAAAATTCCTTCTCTCAGGTATACACTTATTTTTCATAAATATTTCATTTTAAAACTATTAACATTAGAACATAATGCATAAATACGCTATGGCTCTTTCTTTTGAACTCTAGTGCAGTTTAGAAAATTGGTAAGGATAATACTGGATCCTGATTGGCTGACAGCAGCCAGCCATCCGTGCAGCTACCAGGCAAGAGAGACTAGCAAATAACTAGTCACTGTGCCTGCCTTTTAAAGGGACACTGTCATATTTAAGCCAATTTTTATTGCTCCAGTTAGAAACAATGTCAGCACATATAATTATAACGCATATTACAGTCACTGTCCCTGCTTATCTCAAAATTTCAAAATTCTTATTTACATGTTTTTTTCCCCCCTCATTTTAGCCTTTACAAATCCTGAGTGGTCCACACCACTCCAGCTCATGCACTTCTAACACGGTGCAAAAGCGCAAATAAAGTCGTGCGTGGATGAGTTTTGATTTTTTAAAGGCATCAAGTAAAAATTATATTTCAATAGTGGATATTACCCTGAGTCCTTAAAAGTGATTGCACTTATAAAACGAGTGCTCAAACATATTTGATTCAGTAGCTAAAATATAGAGCTGTGACTCAGCTTTCTATTTTAACTACTGAATTAAACATGTCTGAGCACTCGCACAATCACTTTTTAAGACTCAGGATACTGCACTCTATTGAAATATCATTTTTACTTGACACCTTTAAAGAAAATCAAACCTCATCCATGCACAAGTTTACTGAAGCTTCTGCACCATGTTGAAAGTTCACAAGCAGGACCGGCGTGGACCGCCTAGGACCTGTAAATACTAAAATCGGGGAGAAAAAATGCAAATACTTTTGAAATAAGCAGGGACAGTGACTGCTATATGCATTACAATGATATTATGAACATACAAAATTTGCCAGCAGACAAAGGCCTAGAGGTCTATCAAGGCTGCTCGAATGTGCAGTTAGCACCCCTTATTCTGCAGCTGCCCCTCCCTTCCACCCTTACCCCTTCATTGACCCTCCCCCTTGTCCTGTACCATCCCCTTTTGAAGCAGTCCACTGTTCTACTGGATACCACTTCTGCAGGTAACGCATTCCACCCAGCCACCACCCTCTCTGTAAAAAAGTGTCTCCTCATCTCCCTCCTGAACCTTCCTCCCTCCAGTCTCATATCATGGCACCTGTTGTCCCTCCCTCCCTTACTTTTGAACAGTCCTCTGTACCCGCCTTGTTTATTCCTTTCATGTATTTAAAGGTTTCAATCATGTCACCCCTGTCTCTCCTCTCCAGTGAGTACATGTTCAACTCCTTCAACCTCCTCTCGTATAAGTCCCCAGCCCCTTGATCATCTTTGTCGCCCCACGCTGCACCCTCCAGTAACTTAATGTCCCTCTTCAGATACGGGCGCCAGTACTGCACGCAGTACTCCAGGTGCGGTCTAACTAATGACCTATACAGTGGCAGAATCACCTCCTCCCTCCTCGAGGATATACCCCTTATAATACAACCCAGCTTTTTGTTGGCCTTTGCAGCTGCCTTCCTACATTGTGCCGAGTTGTTCATTGACCCTGTAATGAGCACCCACAGATCATTCTCCTCCTCTGTCTGGGCTAGCTGCGCTCCCCCAGCTGATAACTCCTCCTTGGGTTCTTCATCCCAAAATGTAGCACCTTGCACTTTTTGGCATTAAACCCCAGTTGCCAGGTGTCTGACCAGGTTTCAAGCTTTGCCAGATCATCCTGCAACCTCTGCCATCCCCCTAGGTCATCCACCACCGCTGCCTACCTTGGTATCATCAGCAAACAGACTGATCTTGCTCTTGATGTCCAATGATATGTCTGCAATGAATATCCCAAACAACACTGGTCCAAACACCGAGCCCTGTGGAACACCGCTCATCACTACCCTTGGGTGTGAGAGCTCCCCACCCACCACCACCCTCTGTTGCCTTCCCTGAAGCCAGTTCCTACCCATCTCACCAGCTTTGCACCTGCCCCGTGCCTACTAACTTACTTCCCAGCCTTCCATGCGGCACCGAGTCGAATGCCTTACTGAAGTCCAGATACAGGACATCCACTGAATGGCCTCTGTCCAGTTGCCTAGTTACCCAGTCAGAGAACTCCACCAGGTTGGTTTGGCAGGATCTGCCCCATATGAAGCCATGCTGTCTGCTGTCCTGTAGTCCTTTGGCCTCTAGGAGGGTCACCAGCCTTTCCTTCAGGATAGTCTCCATTAGCTTATCCACGATGGATGTGAGGCTCACTGGTCTGTAGTTTCCCGGTTCATCCTTGGGGTCACTCTTGTGGAGGGGCACCACATGAGCCATCCTCCAGTCCTGAGGTACACACCTCGAATGTAATGAGGCATATTGTGCTGATCTCGTTTGTAACTGAGGCAATAAAAATCAGCTGAAGGCTGACAGCCCAGCTGACAGAGTCCCTTCAGCTGCAATCACTGTGCCATACCGACCAAATGGAATCTTCAACTCCCAGAGTGTAACAATTTCTTAAACTAGATTAATAAGCTGGCACCATGCTGCCCATCACTTCCCCTGCTCTGCAGAAAAAGAAAAGATTTAATTAAAAAACACTTTAAAAAGTTCCTGTTGTCACAACCTCACTCAGCAGGTCAGCCCTCTACTCCCAAAGTGCCAACCTCTGAGCATAGTATTGTGAACAGTTAACAGAACAAGGTAACCCTCTTGTCTGTTTTGTGGGTTCGAGTCACCTTTGTCCCAAGTTCTGGAGCAATTCAAACTGATAACCTCTAGTTAGCGTACCCAATTGTCAGGCTCAGATAATTCTGTCTTTGGGAGGGGGGGCAGATATCTTTGCCTATGGGCACCTAACCAGGTACTACAAAATGAACCCTTAGAACTCTGTGCAAGACCTAGAGAACTCTGACTTGTTTCCCAGTTTGGTACCACAATTAGCTCATGCACAGTGTCAACTGTAACCATCTAAGCTTCACTTATAAAAAAAAGAAGTTTCAAGGCATACCAGGCAGTTTCTGGTGTTAAAATAGATATCTTTACTTTAAAATAGATAAAAATAGTATAACAGTAAATACAGAACAAGATATCCCAACACATACAGTCTTAAAAACAAAACAGGTTTTGCAAATTCCTACAATCCATACACTCAGACTGGTCTTAACTAATGTATCCTTACTTTCTTAATCTTTCAGTGCTTTGATGTTCCTCTTTCTCAGTCAGAAAATGAATGTCTCTCTCTAAGGTCTGCTCAGTATACTTAAAAGCAGTCTTGAGCCGGCCTTCTCTCTCTGATGTCACCTAATTCCACCTTGGTGTATTAAAATTTATATTTTATACCACAGGATGGCCTAATAAGATATTTTTTTTTAAAAATAGGTGATATCAGGGAATCTCCTCTCTTCATATGACTTCCCCCAAACCAGTCTGTGATCTGCTTCACACAGACATCAAATTCTCTTTGATGTAATTCACTGTATACCCCAAGCAAATACATATTGGACTTCCCAATTTAGTCTGGGACTAGCATCACATAGACATCAAAGTCTCTTTGATGTAATTAGCTGGCTTCCTTGGAAGACACCCAAAACACATGCATATGCCCCTTTTCATCATGTCACCTAGTGCAAATCAAAGGATTTCTCTAAGGACGTCATAAATGGATATTTTAGTTCCTGGCTTCAAAGCAAATTGACAAGGTAATTTCACCTCAGATATCTATAGTTTAACCTACGTCCTGTCCTTTGAACTTATACCTGGGGGGTTTGATGTGTCAATTTTAGCAAGACAGTAGTTTCTCCTGACAGACACTCCCCTACATATTTTATATTGCAGAAAAAATATCATATTGTAATCAGAACCAGCTGTCCACGTGCCACAATTCTCCCCACCTAGACTGAATTTGGGGGCTCTATCCTCTGTATGGGATGAGCTTCCTAAATCAGCTCACTCCTCGTAGACACGAGACAGTCCATCTGAGTTCTGATTGGTCGCTCCAGCCCTATGTAGAATGGTCATGTCATATCCTTGCAAAGCAAGACTCCATCTTAGCAATCTACCATTGCTTTTCACCATCTGCATCAGCCAAACCAGGGGTTGTGGTCAGTCTGCACCACAAAATGCTGCCCATACAAGTATGGCTCCAATTTCTTTAGGGCCCACACTATGGCAAGACACTCATTTTACACCATGGAGTATGCCTGCTCCCTGGGAAGTAACTTTTTAATCAGGTAGGCTATTGGATGATCCCTCACTTGGCTGGATGTCTGACTCAGTACTGCCCCAATACCCATGTCTGAGGCGTCAGTCTGAACTATAAAAAGGTTTGCTATAGTCAGGACTTGTCAAAACAGGAGCACTGCTCAGTGCCTCCTTTAGTTTGGAAAAGGCTTCCTCACAGGCTGGGCCCCAGGTAATTTTCTTGGGCATCCTTTTCTTTGTCAGGTCAGATAGGGGAGCAGCCAGGGCACTGTAATTGGGTACAAATTTCTATAGTATCCTGCTGTCCCAAGAAAACTCCTGACCTGCTTCTGAGTTTCTGGTCTTGGCCATGCCTAGATTACCTCTATTTTTATTTGGTTAGGTCGGGAGCTGTCCTGGCCTACCACATGCCCAAGGTATGCCACCTCTCCCATGGCACCTGGCACTTCTCAGCTTTGACAGTGAGCCCGGCCCTCTGTATCCTGCCCAGCACTTCCCTAAGGTGGGATAGGTGTTCCTCCCAGCTGGTACTAAAGATGGCAATGTCATCCAGGTATGCCACGGCGTACTCCTCAGCACCATTTAACACCTGGTTCACCAACCTTTGGAAAGTGGCTGGGGTGTTCTTCATTCTGAAAGGCATTACTTTAAACTCAAATAAGCCTATCAGAGTGATGAAGGCTGACCTCTTCCTAGCTCTGTCCGTCAACTCTACCTGCCAATACCCCCTTTGTCAAGTCAATGGTCATAAGGTAGGTCGCCCCTCCCAACTTGTCCAGGAGTTCATCCGTCTGGGGCATCAGGTGGGCATCTGACTTCGTGACTGCATTCAGTTTATGATAGTCTACACAGAAATGAGTCAAGCCATCTGGCTTGGGTACAAGGACTACAGGTGAGGCCCAGGGACTGTGGGATCTCTGGATTACCCCTAAATCCAGCATCTCCTCCAATTCCCTCCTAATGTCCTTTTGGACAGCCTCTGACACCAGATATGCTGTCTGCCATATGGGTGTCTGTGTCCCTGTCTCCAAATTGTGTGTCACTAAGGGGGTTAGTCCGGGCTTGGTGCTAAACAAGGGCAAAGTCTGCTAAAACCTCCCTTACTTCCTGGATCTGGCCCGGGTCAGCTGGGGAGACAATTTTACTGCCTCCACAGAGGATTCCCGTTTACTCTCTTGCAGCAAGTCCAGAAGGGGGTCTCCCTTCATCCGTCCCCTCCCTATGACTACACACTGCAAACACCATGTCAGCCCTATTTGCATATGGCTTCATCATGTTGACATGGTACATCCTTTCTGTCTGGCTTCGGTCAGGTAACTCCACAATGTAGTTCACATCATTTACCTTCCTAACCACTTTGTACGGTCCTGCCCACTCAGCCTGCAGCTTGTCTTTCCGGACTGGAATAAGGACCATGACTTTCTGACCCACCATGTATGAGCGAGCTCTGGCTCTGCAGTCGTACCACACTTTTTGTTTCTGTTGGGCAGCTGCCAGGTTGCTCTGGGCTGTCCCCATAAGCTCCTTCAGCCTTTCCCTAAACCTAAGCATGTAATCCACAATGGGAGTTCCTGGGTGGCGTGCTTGCCTTCCCAGTCCTCCCGGATCAAGTCTAGGGTCCATGTACCAAGCGTCCATATAAGAGTTTGAAAGGAGAAAATCCTGTCGACTCTTGGGGCACCTCCCTGTATGCAAACAACAGGTGGGGAAGGTATTTCTCCCAGTCCCTCCCATGCTGTTCAGCAAATGCCCAGAGCATTGACTTTAGGGTATCATTGAATCATTCCACAAGTCCATTGGCTTGTGGGTGATACAGTGTCGTGCATCTCTGCACCACCCCACACTTCTCCCATAAACATTTCATCAGATCTGACATGAAGGAACCCCCTCGATTGGTGATTACCTCCTGCAGAAACCCAACACGGGAGAAAATCCCAAGTAAGGCATCTGCCATTTTGTCTGTCCTCAGAGAGGATAGGGTGACTGCCTCTGGGTACCGGGTGGCATAATCCACCACAGTCAGGATGAATCTCTTCCCTGAACAGCTACAGGGATTTAAAGGCATTACTTTAAACTCAAATAAGCCTATCAGAGTGATGAAGGCTGACCTCTCCCTAGCTCTGTCCATCAACTCTACCTACCAATACCCCTTTGTCAGGTCAATCGTCGTAAGGTAGGTCGCCCCTCCCAACTCATCCAGGAGTTCACAATATCCATTCCCACCCTCTGGAATGGCTCCTCCACTATGGGCAATGGAATCAGGGCGGCTTGGGTTTTCTTGCCCCCCCCTTCCTTATTTCTTGGCACCGGTGACAAGACCTGCAATACTCCTTCACCTACTAGATGAAGTTAGGCCAGTAGAAATTCTGGGCTAACCACTGCACAGTGCATGCGATTCCCAGATGACCAGACAAGGGAATATCATGGGCAATCTTGAGCAACTGCTCACGATACCCCTAGGGAACAACAAGCTGCCTGCCTAGCATCCCTCCCTCTGTCTTTACTGCCTGAGTATACATAAGTCCATTTTCCCAATAAACCTTATGTCTGCCATCACCTCCCTGTGTGCCATCCGAGTCTGCCCAAGCCCTCAGCTTCTCTAAACTAGGGTCACTTCTCTGAGCAGCTGCGAACCCCTCACACATTCCCAAGACATGGGACATGTCCCCTTCAGTCGCCAAACTAGGGTCCCTAGCACTAGTGTCAGGGCACTCAGGATCACTGTCAATCCCAACCCTCTGACAAGGGGTTACCCCTCCCTCTTCAGAGTAACCCTCTGTAGCTGTGTGGTTACTTACAACTGGGGAAATTTCAACCCCCTTTTTATCAGTCTCCCCATCTGGAGACACAGGCTGGGAAACCAGCCTCTCAGCGGTTTCCACAATGGTTTCTGTGGGGTTCAGGGAAATACAATTTTCCCTGGCCGCTTTGCTAAGGATAACTGCACATACCATCCCCTGCTGGATATTGTTACCCAGGATCACATCCATTGCTAATGTTTTGGCTACAGCCACCTGTTGCACAGTTCCCCCTGTTTCACCCCAGTCCAGGAGAACACTAGTGAGTGGCAATCTTTTCTCTTCACCCACAAAGTCCTGTACAGTGACATATTTATTTGGTATAAGCTGACCAGGCTGTACCAGATCCCCATTCACCAATGTCAGGGATGCCCTTGTGCCCCTTATCCCCTGCATCTGTACACCATTCACCATGACTGGGTGCATGTGTTCCCTCATGTCCACTGGCACACTTCCAGGGACACACAAACTTATTTCCTGGTACCATTCTGTGTATTATTGCTGGCCTTTTTGGGACACTGTCTGGCAATATGCCCAGTGTCTTTACATAACCAACATTCACTTCTTCTCTCAGAGAAGTCTTTTCTCTGAAACCTGGGGCTAACTGGTTTCGGTGGAGGCAGTGAGAGTTTTAGCTGCCCTGAAGGTGCACTTTTCGCTTTCTGTGCTGCCATGCCCACCCCATTCACTGTCAGAGCAGGTCTTCTCTTGGCATAGCGGTCCAAGAGTTCAGCAGCCTCTTGCACTGTTTTGGGATCTCAGTCCTCTGGCCAGGGTTTTATCTCTGCTGTGCATGCCCAATAAAACTGTTCTAATAAAATCACATTTTCAGTTTTATCAACAGAGTTTGCCTCAATTCCTTCCCACCATTTTGAAAACTGACGTTGTTTCGTGGCTAGCTCATTGTAGCTCATATCAGGGCTTCTCCTGAGCTTACAGAATTTAGCTCTGTATGATTCAGCAGTTAATTCAAACTTTTTTTAACAATGCAGCTTTTAGCTTGCTGTAATCGTTGCTGTCCTCATTGTCCATTTGACTCAATGCATCCCGAGCTTTCCCGGTAGAAGCGGGGATAGCTGGAAGCTCCAGGACTCTCTAGAAATTTTAGACTGAATACAAACTTTTTCAAAAGAATTTAAAAAAGGCATCCATGTCCTCTCCCTCTTTAATTTTGGCTATTACTTTGGAATTCAGTTTGTAACCCAGTCCTGTAGTCCCAGTTAAACCCAAGCCACTTACCTGCTCTGGTGCCGATGGTCAGAGTCATATCTTCTCTAGTTCATGATGTCTCTGATGCTCCTGCTCCTTACGGTCTGCGTCTCAGCATTCTCACATTCTCATTCTCTCTTCTCCTCTGCAGCTTGCTGGAACTCATGCTCTTTACGGTCTGCCTCCCGCTGTTCCCGCCTGCCTCACGGCATTCTTGCTCTGCCTCACAGTCCGCCTCTCGCTTTTCTCACTCCCTCTTCTCTGGAACTCCAGTTCCATCCTGTGCAACTCAATTTGCAGCCTGAGTACCTCTAGATTCAGGATACTGGTGATCTTCCCCTGCTGCTGTAGCCCTTCACTGACAGTGGCCCTGCTATCATCCTCACTGGATCTGGACACAGCACTGGTTGCTAGCCCTGCCACACTTGAGGTTTGGTCCTTTCCAGTCACGGTCCATGACTCACTGCTCTGGGTATCTGCTACCATCAGGGCATCTATGAGGTTCTGCTTTTTGGCTGTCACTTCGAACGGGACTCATCTGTCCCCGCACAACTGCTTTAAGTAATCTACAGTTTGCCTGCTGTAGACGGAAGTCAACTTTCCTAACTACTACTACTCTGATTCGCACTTTAGAAAAAAAAAATAAAATGGGTAGGAACTTGACTGTAAGCCAAGGGATATAGTTCTGTTTCCTTTTGAAATAAAACACTGCCTTTCTTTTTTCCAAGTGAGCTGAACAGTCTCAAGCTGACACACTAAACAATAAAGCTTATACCACCAAACTTTATATGCCACCGCTGCCAACCAATCTGTCACAACCCCACTCAGCGGGTCAACCCTCTACTCCCAAAGTGCCAACCTCTGAGCATAGTATTGTGAACAGTTAACAGAACAAGGTAACCCTCTTGTCTGTTTTGTGGGTTTGAGTCACCTTTGTCCCAAGTTCTGGAGCGATTCAAACTGATAACCTCTTGTTAGCGCACCCAATTGTCAGGCTCAGATAATTTTGTCTTCGGGGGGGGGGGCCCAGATATCTTTGCCTGCGGGCACCTAAACAGGTATTACAAAATGAACCCTTAGAACTCTATGCAAGACCTAGAGAACTCTGGCCTGTTTCCCAGTTTGGTACCACAGTAAGCTCATGCAGTGTCAATTGTAACCATCTAAGCTTCACTTATAAAAAAAGAAGTTCCAAAGCACACCAAGCAGTTTCTGATTTTAAAATATATATCTTTACTTTAAAATAGATACAAATAGGAAAACAGTAAATACAGAACAAGATATCCCAATACATACAGTCTTAAAAACAAAACAGGTTTAAAAGTGCAAATTCCTACAATTCATACACTCAGACTGGTCTTAGCTAATGTATCCTTACTTTCTTAATATTTCAGTGCTTTGATATTCCTCTTTCTCAGTCAGAAAATGAATGTCTCTCTCTAAGGTCTGCTCAGTATACTTAAAAGCAGTCTTGAGTTGGCCTTTTCTCTGAGGTTACCTAACTCCACCTTGGTGTATTAAAATTTATATTTTATACCACATTATGTCCTAATAAGATATTTTTAAAAAATAGGTGACATCAGGGAATCTCCTCTCTTCATGTGACTTCCCCCAAACCAGTCTATGACCTGCTTCACAGAGACATCAAAGTCTCTTTGATGTAATTCACTGGATACCCCAAGCAAATGCATATTGGACTTCCAAATTTAGTCTGGGACTAGCTTCACACAGATATCAACGTCTCTTTGATGTAATTAGCTGGCTTCCTTGGAAAACACCCAAAACACATGCATATGCCCCTTTTCATCATGACACCTAGTGCAAATCAAAGGATTTCCTTGACATTATAAGTGGATATTTTAGTTCCTGGCTTCAAAGCAAATTGACAAGGGTAATTGCACCTCATATATCTGTAGTTTATTGTTTATTGATAAATATTGGATAACACCTTTGAGTCAAAGACTGTTTTACAAAGGTTCCACATCATACATAAGAAGAGACAACAGTGTACAGAGTAACAAGTAACATAGTAGTTAAACAAAGTGGTTACAGATGATTACAGAAAATACAAAAAATACAATAAAATAGCAGCTGGGAATAAAGGTTGCAGGTATATGCATAGCATTTCAGGGCAATGGCGCTAGCCATGCCCACAAGTTATTCGTTGGCCAAGGCTGGACAGAGATGTCCATTGTCATGGTATAGGCATGCTCAGGGGTGGCAGACCAGAGTTAGGTCCGTAGACATGGGGAGATGGGAGGTGGTCAGGTTTAGGGGCAATCACATACTGATCCTTGCATAATAAGGTCCCTTAGTTGGTACTTGAACCGACCAAGTTTGGGTTCAGTGAGAATGGAGTTTGGGAGTGAATTGAGCCAGGTTGGGGCCAGATATCGAAACATTCTTTGGCCAGAGGTGGTTTTGCAGCAAGGTACCCTAAAGTGGGTAGTTGCTGACTGCCGTGTGAGGCGGCTGGACAGTGGAGCTTGAAGTAGTGGGGAGAGGGCTGGAGGGGAGTAATCCTGAGATGATTTTCTTTGTGAAGAGGCAGGCCTGGTACTTTAGCCTTCCATCAAAACTGAGCCAGTTTGCTGTGGCATAGAGGTTGCATGTATGAGTGAGTCTAGGACAGCCTGTAACAAGCCTGCAGCCTTATTGAGGGCCAGTCTAATCTTGTGTAGGTGGGTGGTGTCGGCCACACCATAGATGATGATACCATAGTCAATTAGGGATAGAATAGATATAGAGATGGCTAGGAGGAGAGATTCAGGAGGTAGGCAGTGCTTATAGCAATGAAGGAGACCAATACATACGTTGACGGCGGTGCTTAGTAATCGAATATGGTCATGGAAAGTGAGACCTGTGTTTAGGGTGATGCCAAGGTATTTGAAAGTGTTAACCTGTTCAAGGGGGTCATTTAGTGAGCTCAGAATGTGCAAGAGTTGTCCTAGGTTCTTATTTTGGGGGTGTGCAAACATCATGGATTTTTTTTTATGTAAGTTAGTACTAACCTATGCTGAATGAATCAGGATTCAGCTTCAGAGAAGGATTTCTGGAGTGCAGAGTGGAGGGCTGTGGGATCAGTGTGAGAGTTGTAGAGGACTGCATCATCTGCATACAATAGCATTTTCCCAGAGCAGGCATTGGGCAGGGTGTTGAGGTATAGAGAGAAGAGAAGTATGCCAAGGATAGAGCCTTGAGGGACCCCAGACCTGACTTGGTGGGGGGATGACAGGGAGTGGGCAATCCAGACTGTCTGGGTTCTTTCAGATAGATAGCTGGCAAACCAGTCAATGGTCTCATGGGAGAGGTCTAACTGAGTGAGGGAGTCCAAGAGGAGCGAGTGGTGCACAGTATCGAATGCCTTTGAGAGGTCTATAAAGACAGCGCCAGTTGTGTTACCAGTGTCCAGGGATATATGGAGGGCATTGTAAATTCCAAGAGGGCAGTGGTGGTGCTATGGTTCTGGCAGAAGCCGTGTTGTTCAGGACACAGAGTACTATATTTAGTGAGGTAGTCTGTTAGTTGTATGGCCACAATTTTTTCCAGGGTTTTAGAGAGGGGAGGCAGGATTGATATTGAGCGGTATTTCCCAGGCAGGGTGCGGTCACCACTTTTAAGGATAGGAGTGATGAGGGCAGATTTCCATTTGGATGGGAACTGGCCCAGAGAAAGGGAGTGATTCAAAAGCATGGTAAGGGGGAGGAGAACTTCGTTGAATGCGAGTCTAAGCAGTTTTAGGTCCAGTGAGTCACTGCTGAAATGGAATTTGCTGAGGGCTTTGAGTAGGAGAGGGCAGCTTCACGCTGGGAAACTGCTTTAAAGTAGAATGGGGGGTTGGTGAGGGGGTGTGGTGGGGTGGGTGGGGAAGAAAAAATTGGGGGGAAGAACACCAGAGAGGTCAGAGAAGGTGTCATTTAATGTGTCAGCGATAAGGGCTGGTTCTGAGGTGATAGATCCATTGGCCCAGATATGAGTAGGTGGGGCAGTGGAGGCTTTGCCCACTTAGCGTTTTTAGAGAATCCCAAAACTTGTGACCTGCACCCCATGTGTTGGTGAGCAAAGTTTTATAGTACTCTGCCTTTGCTTTATGGATATCCCATGTACATTTATTGCACGCTTCCTGATAGCGCTGCCTGCCAGAGGGTTTTCTGGTATCCTGTGCAATGTGCCACAGATTGTCTCGTTCACGCAACTGGTCAAAAAGGGCTTGGGATAGCCAAGGTGTGTTGGCATCTTTAATTGTTTATTTGGTTAGGAGTGCAAACCAGTTGCAGGCAGTGTTGAACATATGAATGAAAAAGTTGAGGGCAGAGTCAATGTTCTGAGCATTTCTTATGGGGGGACCAGTCAGTAACTAGGAGGTACTATTTAAGTGATTGTAGTTTGCCAGGTTTGAGGCAGCATTGTAAGACAGTTTTGAAACATTGTACAGTACGACCATTGACATAGCACTGGGGAGTGGTCGCTCAGAGCATCGGGTAGTACCCTGCTCTATGTTGCTTTATGTGGGGAGTTAGTGAGCACTAGATCTAGGAGGGTGGCAGTGCCAGTCCTCTGGATTATTCTTGTGGCAGCAGTCAAGCTGGGTCAGGTTCTGGGCAGTTGCAGCATCCCTAACAGGGGCTGAAGTGTCAGACAGCCAGTCTGTATTGAAGTCTCCGAGGGCAATGATGTCAGCATTGCCAGGGAGAGTCTGGAGATGGTTGAGAACAGACAGGAAAGTGGCCTTCTGATTTCAGGGAGGGAGGGATGTATACAGAGGAGAGGAACAGAGGGGCTCTGTTACGGGCAAGAGTCCTATGTCCTGTCCTTTGAACTTATACCTTGTGGGGTTTGATGTGTCAATTTCAGCAAGACAGTAGTTTCTCCTGACAGACACTCCCCTACATATTTCATATTGCAGAAAAAATATCACATTGCAATCAGAACCAGCTGTCCACATGCCACAACTGTTATTAGTACTTCTAAGCCCCGCTACCCACTGGTAACGCTGCCGTTCCCGACCACGCTCACTGTGCCATTCCTGACCACTCTCACTAACATCCTGAATGACTGTGCTCACTTCTGTATCCTGGGCGATCATGCTTCTGTGTCGTGGTCTTCATGGTCATAGGAGCCGTACAAAAAATAAACAGTTCCTGGTACTTAAACTGGACTGCTACTCGGGGGTGGGGTGGGGGAGCAATTAAAACAGCATCCAGCTACATGATGGCTAGAACAACAACAAAAAAAACTATGAAACTCAACAATGCCTTCTACTGCCAATTCCTGCGAGGGACTACTTTACAGACTTTTTTTTAACCAATTATATTTACTTTTTACAGTTGTTTTTTTCACTTTTGTAAGCATTTTATTTGAAATGTGACCCCAAAGCCCATTTTCTAAGTGCAATAATACACTCCGGGGTGAGCAGTATGGGCTATACCCATACTTTGAGAGGCTATAAGGCCCCTGCCTGCGGCATTGGGCCTCATTATGCCCCACAGGTGAGTGGATATAACACAATAACACCCAGCCTTTTGTACATCATTCTTACACATACTGGCATATCAGTTTAGCACTTGCCATCTGTTTCCATCAGGCCTACTAACAGTCAGAAATGTATGCTGACTCCAATTTTTAAAGGCAGTGTGGTCTAGCAGTTCAATCACCAGCTTGGGAACCAGGAGATCACAGGTTCAACCCCCGCTGGAACCAAAATGCTGTGTGACTTTGGACAAGACTTGTAACTTCCCAGTGCTGTAGTCCACACAGCTGCAGAAACTGGTAAAAAGCAGGACCACACTGGTAATGAGATACTGCATCTCAGCAGGACTATTGTGGGTCAATCAAGTTTTTTAAATCAAAAATAAACAATTTTTAGTTAGTTGTGCACATTAACTATTGGGCCTGTGACCGCACGTCTTATTTCCATTTATTGACATTATAACTAGAATGCACTGACCTGTAGATGTGAACGGACCATCGAAGCATGTCGGTTAAACTCAAAGTTCTTTCTCATGAAGAAGTAAAGGAGAGCAGAGGCATCGGTCTGGGTTGAGCTGGACCTGTGGTTACAGCATTTTAGGATTTCATAGCAGAAGGCACCACAGAGGTCAGCCTGACCCTGGAAGAAAGCTGAGGGAAACTAAAGAAACAAGAATATGAAAAGGCTGACTAGTGTACAGCTCACCTGTTTGCACAAAGTATGTTTCCTGAGACAGTTTAGGATTTCTTACCAATAGCTGTTACGGTACAGAAGAAAATCAGTGTACATGAAAGTGGCAGTAAAAGTAAAAAAAAATGTAATTTACTTTATTCTAAACTAATCTGCAATCCCCAATATTGATCTCTGCTTTTCATTTCTGTTTCCAAATCATTTCATATGGTGCCAGATCTCCTTCTATGTTCATTGCATTGAAAATAAATTATGTGCTTTTTCTTCACACAGTCATAGTGAATTATATAAAGAATAATGCACCTCCAAGTGAGAAGAACATGCTGGTTTTCATTCCGAGGAGGAACAAAGACATCGTGAAGCATAAGAGTGAAGCCCAAGTGCTCTAGGATGGCACAGTTCCTCCAAGCTGTTGTCACACTTGGGAGTAATTTTATTGTTTATAACACAATGTGAGCATCATTTTTTCTGCCACACACAGTGACTGTGTGCCTTTTAGTTGGGTCACAGCTGCTGAAAAACTTTAATCCAAAAAATGCGTAGACAGGATATTGATATTTTGTCTCGAGGGAATATTGGTTGCAGTTTTGGTTTTCAGTGGGGCACTAGCTGCTCCTGCTCACAGGTGCTCATGATAAGCATTTCACTTCCACTTATAGGAGATGCTGATCAGGGTTCGAAGTGGAGAACAACTTTCAAAGCTAGATCAACAGCACCTGCAACAAGTTGTTCTCAATGTTCTAATGCTGAGAGCAACTTGTTGCCGGGGGTGATAGGAAGCAACCAGGGAACTACAGGCCTGTCAGTCTGACCTCCATCGTGGGGAAGCTGATGGAATCTAATCAAAGAGGACCTCATAGACTATCTGCAGAGCAATGGACTCCAGGACAGTAAACAGCACGGTCTCATGGCAGGAAGGTCTTGTCAGATTAACCTGATAGTTTTCTTTGACTGGGTGACCAGACAACTAGACAAGGGCCACGCTGTAGATTTGGTGTACTTTGACTTCATCAAGGCTTTTGACTCAGTACTGCACAAAAGGTTGCTCAAAAAGATGGAAGACCTGGTTGTGGCTAAAACTGTAGTGAACAGGGTGGGTAGTTGGCTAGAAGGGAGGCAGCTGAGGATGGTGGTCAATGGGGTTAAATCAGAGTAGTGGGAGGTTACGAGTGGGGTCCCACATGGATCTGTCCTAGGTCTGGTCTGCTTCAACATGTTCATTAGCGACATTAGTGAGAGAATCCAGGGCAGGCTGTGTCTCTTCGTAGAAGACACAAAACTATGTGGGAGGGTGGATAGTGATGAGAGAATAAGGGATATGCAGAGGGGGCCTACAAAAGCTTGAGGGGTGGTCCAAGGTCTGGCTGTTAAAATTCAATGCCAAAAAGTGCAAGGTAATGCATCTAGGGAGAAAGAACCCCATGACAGAGTACTGGATGGGTGGGATGAGACTTAGCACTATGGAAGAGGAACAGGATCTAGGAGTTCTTATCAGTAACTCCTATAAGCAAACAAGCCAGTGTAACGAGGCCTATAGCAAGGCTAACAGGATGCTGGAATGTATCAGTAGGGGTACTAACAGCACACGCTAAGAGGTAATACTTCCCCTATACAGGTCCCTTTTGAGGCCTCACCTGAAGTACTGTGTCCAGTTCTGGAGCCCTCACCTCAGAAAGGACAAGGATAGGTTGGAGACGGTGCAGTGCAGTGCAGAGTAACAAGAATGATTCTGGACCAGGAGGGCAGATCCTATGAGGAGTGCCTCAAAGCACTAAATGTGTACTCACTGAAAACCAGAAGGAAGAGAGGAGGTATGATACAGACCTTCAAGTTCCTTAAAGGAATTAACAAAATAAACTGCAGGGAATTATTTAGCCTGAATACCAACTCAAGGTCACATGGTCATGAGTGGAAATTAACTGGAGGGAGGCTCAGGGAGAATATGAGGAAGCATTTCTTTATGGAAAGGGTGGTGGAGCCTCGCACCAGGCTGTCGGATGGGGTGCTGGGTACGAATACAGTCAGGGGATTCAAGCAGATCTGGGACAGAAGGAAGGGAATAGTGGTTGCTCAGAGCAACAGGACTAGGGAGGAGAATGGGGATAGGATGGGGAGGGTTAGTACCCTGGAGGAACAATAGGTTGCAGGGACGATTCCAGGCATAATAGGGAACACGGGCAGACTGGATGACCTCTGTTTTTTTTTTTTCTTCTGTCATGGTCTATGTTTCTTTCAGAAACACTGGGAAATGATGCCCAAGGTGTATTATTTTACAACCTATTATACTATGAGAGGGATAGCTGACCAGAACACCAAGTGTTTCCCACTAATTTTGAAAAGTGCCAGGCTTGGACTCTGGTACAGAGGGCCCACCAGAAAATGAATACTGGGGACGGCACGAAAAATTAATAGCAAGGAGCCCAGGGGTGACACATTCACATCAGTGTTTCACTTCAATTTCACACAGTGGCTCTGTGTTGGTATTTTATATTTACTTGCAGTAGTTTGACAACCCCATTTAATAAGGGAAACTGATGATGTTTAGACAGATTTTCAGAGTTTGGAAACTGGGGAACAGCCCAGTTGAATGGGGGGCACACCTGTAAATTTCCAAGTATCCAGATGGGCCAGTCTGACTGAAAAAGTGCAAGGGGATCAGTAATTTCCACCAGGACAAATGTCAGAGTTGGGCAGAAAGAACTTCGAAGACTGTGGACATATACTGTATATACGTCCAGAATCTAAATACGTTCACACATATTCAGTTCTCAAAGGGTTAATGTCTCAGCTACAGGACAGGCATGTGTAGCATGTACTGTTTGACTTGCGCTCGTACTCTTGTGGCTCAGAGGTGCTTCAAATAAGGCACAGTAGTTTCTGTAGGCAGAAGTGAGTGTGGACTACCTGAGAAAGAGGATGCTAATCTATCACTGGGGTTATAAGCTCTTTAAAGGCCAGCCTGATGTTACAGTGGATCAAGAACTCTTATCACAGTTTGTGCTAAGATATCTTGCAGGATACTGCAGTAACCCAATGTAATCCATGGCACTTACTCCAGTCTTTCACATAGTAAACTGTTAAATCTCACACAGAGTTCCTGAACCTGGTGGATGGCACTGTGGGTCAGGCATAGAGACATGCAGGGTTAATGGCAGACTGGGTGGACCTATAGGTCTTTCCCTACTGACACATTCTATGTTTCTATTTTTACAATGATGCAGCCATATCTGCAATTATAAAATGGCAAGAAAAAATTCAGAAATTTCATTGGCTAAGAGAAGTCACCTGGCCGTGCATTAAATCTCTGTAAGTGCATGGTCAGGTATCAAATCTAATTTTTCTCCTTAAAAACCTACTTAGAGCAATTTTATAAGTGTAATAAACACCACCAAGGTATTCTTCTCAGGATTTTAATGTACTTCCCAGGGGCATAAAGACACTTGGCCTTCAGCCTTATACCTTACTATACCTCTGGGATGAGCATTAAAATACTATAATGCATACCTTGTTGTGGCTTATTACTTACTTAAATGATATGATGTGTGTGAGTTGCACAGCGTATTACGTATCAGTTCATGTACTCAGGCTCTCTTTAGCAATATCGGACATCATTCTAGAAAATCATCCCCAAAAATAAAATTTGACATGCATATAGTTACCTTGTACACAAACAGTCTTAAGGATGCAAAGACATGTTTGAGAGCTGCTTCTGACTGGTTGATTTGAGAAAACAGTAAATAGGTGTCAAAGACTTTCTTCATCAGGGGATTCTGACAGTCATTCTGCTGCAGTTGTTTCTGGTAAGTGAAATGAGATGACCAGAAATGAGTTCAGTAAGAGATCTCACAGTTATTACATTTATTTGCAAATTTACAGGGATATGAAACATCTTATTGCTAGTTTATTTGATACTAGCTGAAACTTCTTAGAAACTGAGGCAACTCACAGCCCCCATGAACTACCGGACACCAGAGCTTGTTGAAAAAAATATCATAACACTTTAATCTATAAAAGCAAGTACACCAGACACAGTCTGACACGTTTTTGATTATTCTACAATCCTTTATCAGCACCACATATCCTATGCACATTCTTTTTGTAGTAAATAGTGATTTATTTTATACTATTAGAAACAGAACTTTTCTTATGTGCAGTTTCCACGCATCTCTTTCCTAACCAAGCCCATACATTATAAGACCTTACACACAGTGCAAGGCATCGTGGGTATTCAAATCCTTGCATATAGCAGGGTGGCAAGGCTTAGGTATGGTGAGTAATTTATACATTATTTCTAAAAACTGTCACACTTACCTGATGATTCTGAATGAAAAGGCACAGTATGTCAAGGACAACGAGACACACCTCGGTGGCAGTGTTTGCTTCTAAGTCTATATGAACTGTGTCCATTTCAGTGTTGCCGGCTAAAAAGGAAGCAGTAAAACACAATGCTTTAACTGATTTAAAATATTTTTTTTGTTGAATGCATATGCCAGCTACACATTTTTGTTTTTGGATTCACTAACATACAGTATGTTATTGTTTCACACTGTATCTCACCCACCTCTGGCTTTCCTCACCTGCTGGGAAGACTGCATTCTGCTATGGTCAGCAGATCCCGACTGAGCCCCACAGACTGTCACGAGAGGGGAGATGGGCATGGTGTGGGCCATTCCATACCCTCCCTTTCAGCAGCGGGCCATTGGGCTTGCCATTGTGAGGAAATGCAGGCAGGACTGTGGAGATTCCTTGCAGAATGACTCGTATCCCACTGGAGCTACCACAAGCAACTGTTCATCAGGGAGTTCAAAAGATCCTCTCTGGAGAGGGAAGTACATCCATGGAACTGCCTGTCTCCTGCTGATGCTGGCAGTGGGTGCAGGATGTGAATCCAAGACCCCCCCAGCAGAAGGCAAACTTGTTAAATGCTAGGCTACCAGAGCAGCATGCCAGCTACACTTGACAAGTTAGGCAATCAAGTATTCCAAACTGAACTCCCACCACCTCAATATACAGTATGTGGGGCAAACAGCAGTTTAACAGGAGATGATTAGGCTAGAATTTGGCTAGAGATGACAAGTTTGAAAAAAATTCCCAGGCAAAGTAAACGTGTGATGAACATCTGGTTCAGTTTCATTTTATGTCAGTATTGAGACTGCAAAGATATTCCTATCGAGCAGACAGTAACAACAGGGCACAGATAGAAATGGATGTCCAGAGGGAAAAAGTGTTGTGTAATGCCGTTGTGGACAGCATTACCGATTACAAAACCATCACACATATACAGAAGTTTGGAGCTAAGGGTGATTGGATATTTTTAATATTTTGAAATTTGATCCATTTCCCTTTCTCAGATTTTCAGAGTATCTGAATCTGAATCTGGCTCTGGTCCAATTATTGAATACTATTGGCTTTCACTTCCTGCCTGCACTGAGAACTTTAAATTTTGGATTTCTGAATTGGATTTCAGAATCCAAATCTGACTGGAACCCAATTAGGATATGATTAATTAGTATTTAGGATTTTGGGCAGCTAAATCTGAAAATCCTAGATAAGATTCTTATGGGTCAGAAAATTGGAATCTGATCATCGCTATTTGGAACAACTGCAAGTCTTTGGTCAGAAGTGCAGATTTTACAAATATGTCAGATCTGCTGATGCCAAGTAACAGCACTCTTTCGATGCAGGTCTTTAGTGCATCAACTCCAGCGTCAGTTACTGTTGCAATTTCTGGTCCTTTCCTGCAATAATTTTATAAGTGCAAAACTGTGGCAGTACTTTTTGCACCACAGAAGACTGAACTGCTTGTGGTCATTTTGGTGAAACAAGGATCAAAAAACTACCACAGCAGGAGTAATGCTGTGGACCACCAAGATGTTCGTCAGGTCAGTAAAAAACATATTTATTTTTTTTCTTAATTGGAGCACTGCTGGTTTACAAATTAAGGCACTGGGAGACAGCCACAATGGAGATTTCTTTGGGCTACCACGATGATTGCCATAGAATTTTACTGTTATAAAAAAATAAATTTTGCTGGGTCTTTTTAACAATGTATTTACCCAGACAGTCCAGCAGAGGTGCATTATCTTACTTTTTTTTGTGAAGCCTCACCTTTTAACCTTTTTTACTGCTGGGTGGACTGAAGCCCTGAGAGAGTTGCTCAGCATCACAAAGAGTATTTATTTCCTTTCCTTCCCTCCCTCCTCCCTCCTTCCTTCCTTCCTCCTTTCCTGTCTTCTACCAGGAATGGCGTGCTGAGGTGTGATAGCTCATTTCAAGTGGGTCTTGCGTTGGGTTGCAGGGACCTGTTTTATTAATAGAGAGATTATATTCATGATACTGGGGAAAATCCCTTGCTCTTCTTTGATAAGACAGTTACCAGAGACAGGCAGAAGGGACCTTGGTTTAACGAGTCGTCTGAAGGATAGCACCTCAACAGTGCAGCACCCCTAAATACTGCACAACAGTGTCCATCTTTGGGTACTAATCAAAACACCTGGTATGGGGCTAGAACCCACGACCTTCTGGTCCTCAGCCCCAAAGACAAGCTTGTTACCCTCTGAGCCACTGACCTGATAAAAGTGCTTCTGATGGGATCTAAATCCTGGCCTCCTGGTTCCCAGTCCAATGCTCCAACCATTGGACCATATTGCCTATCTTAGAAACAATTGGAAACTAAAAGTTCATCCATTAAAGGGCGGGGGGATTGTTTAAAACAAAAATGGAAAGGAGAACATAGAAAGGTGGTGGTGTTTGAAACAAGTATGACATGGATTTCTCCAAGTCCCATTGTTGCAGTATTTTTGATCTGAAGTAGACAAAAGCCACAAAGTCACGCAGAGAAATAATGAAAAGATTTTTTGCTTCATACACACTTTAAGTGGCCACCCAGGACTGCCACTATGTTTTGTAGGCAAGCTATTTCATCAGAGCAGGTAGTCAGTTGTACCTTTTCATTCAGCAGAGAAGCCTTAACAGTTATCCTTCCTCTCCAAATTCCCTCCACTTTTGTGCAGTAGCATTATTAGGTCCACGTCTACTAAGAAAAGCATAGCCCCACAGCAGGAGCGCTCCTAAAGACGTTCCCTGGTGTTTCAGATTCACTTTTTTTTTGATGCACATGAAAACCTTTTCAATAATGTTTAATAGCAAAAGCACATTTATATACTGTATATAAATGCAGCTGCACCAACCCGGATGCATTGTAGTACTTTGCAGCATTACTGCAAAATGCTGCTGTATGCTGCAAGGAACAGTGTAATTCAATGGCAATTAAGACCTTTCATCATGCAATATTTTGTGACATGTCATTTGCTGCAAGGTATTCCACTGCATCCTGGCTGGCTGGCTTCACTGTATTATAGGGGCACAGCCGTGCCCCTATAGTTAGGGTTGAGTACCCTGTTTAATGTTAAACCTCAAATGTTGCACTTTAATAACTTTGTAACTGATCAATGGATTTGCACAACATTTGGTATGTGCTGTCCTGTAGGGTAGCTCTCTTGATGTGACAAGTTTTGTACCAGTCGAATGTGTGGATTCTGAGATCTGGATAGTGAACAAAAGTAAAAAGTCACACTTTTTGCAGTTTTTTCCTCATTGCCTTGTGCCCAGACAGTACGGAGTTTTGTTTGGATTTTTTTATGGTAGCAAGAACTTGGGTAACAGAACTGCCACTATTAGTTGGCTGCAAACATATTAAACTGTTGCAAAGTTATTAGGTTTTTCAGTTCCCATTGCATCCCATGAGAAGTTTATTTTTCAGGATAGATGTATAAAGTTCGACAAAGGATTTGATCCTGTGGAAAGGATTTAGTCTCATAAGATTTGTTCCTTTTTTGTGAGAATAAAATCCTTTTTCATGAGCTGCCATCTTGTTTTTTCTTCCACCAACTATAAAAGGTGGAAAATATATAAAACTGTTGAGATTTTTAAAAACAAACACCAGAATCTAGCTAAACAGGATCCGTTTAGCTAGATTCTGTTTGTTTTTGATAATTGTGCCCACAAATGTCTTTTCTTGGCACCCAAACTCCCGGGTGCCCAGTTTAGCGAGAGGAGCACTTCCCCAGCATTCTCCATGTGAGAACTCTGGGGATTTCTTGACTTCCGGCAGCTGCAGCTGAAGTTGTGCTGCTGGCTGCAGTGAAAACTGTGAGCCACCCTTTCCCTTGTGTCTAGTGGCACCACCCCCCCATCTGTGGTGGTGATGGTTGTACTATTAAATATTTACTTGCAGAGCATACTAAAGATAGTTTGTGCAGTTTGTTCCCTTCATTGCATCCCTTATGCCTGATTTCTATTGGTAAATGAGGAAGAATGCTGCTTCTCAGCAAAATGCTGGATTACTAACAGGGGGCAGCAGAGGAGAAGGAACTAGATGGGGGCTTATCGGTTGCATTTTTAGATGTGTATGTGCAATATACAAAAAAAAAAACTTTCTGGTCTGATGGTGTGATACCATCCTCCTGCATCTGGAATCTGGATTTTTTTAGTATCCGTAATCCCCTTGGAACTTGGGACAAATGTGAATATGCCTCCAAACTGACACAGTTCCACTAGAGCAACTGTATTTTTAGAATGGTTTTCTTGAACTATTTAATGGCTTCTAGAAGATTACTAGGATTGTCTGAATTCCATTCAGTAGCATTGCCGTCTGTATTAGACAAAAAAAAGACTCTTCAAATCCATATTGTAAAGCAACTGATTAAAGTATTGCAGAGGGTCTCTCGCTGAGTCACTGCTGCTTTTGTGAAATATACACAGTGTTGCTTCAAGTGACATCTGAACAAAAACAAAAGAGGCTGCACTGGAGTTGGGTGCTCTCAGTCAGTGCAACACAGTGAGGAAAAGAAAAAAGACTGGCCACTCACATCTCCTACAAAAAAAAGGGTTTTGAAAAGATTTACTTGCAAAAAATCTTTGTTAAGTGCCATACTGCTAAAAAACTCTACAATTAGTCGCCTGAGGTATTTTGAATGGACAGATGCTTTATCAAAGGCGTGAGGCACTCCTGGATGACACTGTAAATACCAACTTGTGTGACAAGTCATTAAAACAAGTATTCAAAGTCACGGAACGACATTCATTAAAACAGATACAGAGATGACAGTGCTTGATAAAATAAAATGCAACCGACAAGCCCCCTGCCTAGTTCCTTCTCCTCTGCTGCCCACTGTTAGTGATCTAGTGTATTGTTTCCCAACATTGGGCAGACCAATCCCCATGTGGGTAATGGTAGCTCCGCAACGCAGTGTAGGACACTGGGGAGCCCACTCCCAGTGTCCTAAAATATTTTATTTCCTTTTTCCATGTAAACAAGAAAACCGCCCCAACGTCTTTTTTGTTGTTCCTGAAAAAAGGGAAATGTTCCCTTGTCATCCCCACCATTCTCCTCCCCCATCCTGACCTTCCCACTGAGCACCCAACACCACACACACCCTTACCCTATACTTTAATCTACAGGTTGTTCGCTGTCATCTTCTGTGGACCGGGACACATCTGCACTCTTCAAAGCCGAACCGTGAACTGAGGAATCAAGGTAAGTGCTGTATAATGTATTTTAATGGAGTTTTGAACTTATGTTCATAACTTTGCCATTTTAAGGTATTTTCCACCAAATTTTCAACATGGCCTTTTTAGGACCCCACCTCATGAACACTGGCACTGTTGTTTCATTAATCTGGCCTGGAAAGTGATTTCTCGATTGCTGCATGAAATCTTTTGGGACAGATTAACAAAATGACAGTGCCAGTTTTCAAGAGGTAGGGTCCCAAAAAGCCCATGCTGAACATTTGGTGAAAAAATTCATAAAAATGGCTGAGTTATGAGCATTCATTGTAATGTTTCTATGCATGTGCATAACTTTGGTCATTTTTAATATTTTGACTCCAAATGTTCAACATAGCCATTTTTTCACACCACCTCATGAACAGTACAACTGTCATTTTTCACATCCTGTCTGAAATGTGTTTTCGCACCTGTGGTGCAGAATGGTATTTTGGCATAGATTAGAAACTTTTCACCTACGTTTTTTTTTTTTTTTAGGTGGGGTCATAAGAAGACTATGTTCAAAATTTGGGGTCAAAATATGCCAAACTTATGACTATTCATTGCAGTCTTGGTACACCCTCTTGTAACTTTGGAAATGTTAAATATTTTGAGCCCAGATTTGTAACATAGCCTTCTTATTACCCGACCTCAAGTATGTCACAGCTGTCAATTTTCAAATCCTGCACAAAATGTGTTTTAGCACCTGTGGCATGGAACGACATTGCAGTTTCGCAGAATTATGTTTTGGCATGGATTTGAAAAGTTTCTATACCGAGGCACTTGAGGAGGAGTAATAAGATGGCTATGCTGACAATTTGGTTATTGTTGACCTATGAATGGATGCACAGGGCCTGGAGGGCCTTGTGCTTCCACGACTACATACATATACATATCTATGGAGGGATGGGATCCCAGGGCCCAGAGGGACCTACGCTCCCAGAAATATAAGGATATGAATATACTATCTGAAAAAGTAAGGAAATTCATTGCAAAATAACTTTGTTAATGCATCAGTTAGGGTTGTTACTAAAGCGACAAAATCAGGGAAATGTGGTGTTAGGGTTTCCAATCCTAACACCCCATCCCCACCCTGCAGACACTGACAGGCATCGGGGGAGTGCTTTGGGGTTGTCAGCCCTAATGCTCACCTCATTCTCCTATACTGAACCCATCTCAGCTTATTTACTTATGGAATGGGGTGAGCGTTAGGGTTGATGACCCCAAGGCACACCCTCGACTCCTGTCAGTATCTGCAGTGTGGGGGTGGGGTGTTAGGGTTGGAAACCATAACACAACATTTCCCTGATTTTGTTGCTTTAGTAATAACACTAACCGATGCACTAATGACATTTTTTGCAATGACTATTTATATATATGTATAAATCTGAGTGAGAGAATCAGATATATATTGTAGGGGCACAGTTGTGCCCCTATAGTTAGGGTTGAGTAGCCTGTTTAATGTTAAACCTCAAATTTTGCACTTTAATAGCTTTGCAACCATTCAATGGATTTGCACAAAATTTGGTATGTGCTGTCCTGCGGGGTATATCTCTTGAAGTGTCAAGTTTCATTCCAGGTGGATATGCAGATTCAGAGATCTGGATAGTGTAAAAGAGTAAAAAGTCATCACTTTCTACAGTGTTTTCCCTCATTGCCTTGCACCCAGATGGTGTGGAATTTTGGTGTGATGTTTTTATGGTAGAAAGAACTTGGGTAACAGAATTGCCAGTGTTTGTTTGGTGCAAAAATATTAACCCGTTGCAAAGTTATTCAGATTTTTAGCTCCCATTTTTTCCTACGCGAAGTTCATTTTTCAGGACAGAGGTAAAAAATTCAACAAAGGATTTGATCTAGTGAAAAAGGATTCATTCTTGTGGTATCAGTTCCTTTTTTGTGAGGAAGAAATCCTTTTTTGTGAGAGAAAAAAATCCTTTTTCACAAGCCGTCGTCTTGGTATTTTTTTCACCAACTAAAAAGCATGGAAAATACATAAAAACTGTCATTTTACAAACCAAACACCAGAACCTAGCTAAACAACATCCGTTTAGCTAGATTCTGATGTGTAATTTGAATATACTGCCCACAGATATGTTTTCTGGGCAACCAAAATCCTGGGTGCTCAGCTTAGTGAAAGGAGTGCTTCCCCATGTTCTCTGTATGAAAACAGCAGGAATTTCTTCACTTTTGCAGCTGCAGCTGAACTCACGCTGCTGGTTGCAGTGTAAGCTGTGAGCCGCTGTTCCCCTTGTATTTGGTGGCACCCCCAACACTCCATTGCTGTTCCTGGCAATATGTGATGTTGTCCTAGTCCTAGTGGCAACCACCACTAGTGGTCGTCGAAGTCCTTACAACTCACCACGTGCTGAAATTTGTAAATTGCACTCAATTTGCAGAGCGTAATTCATGTATTTCGGCAATTCGTCAACTCCCCACCCTGTCAGGTAGTGCCCTCAGACCCCCCACCCCACTCCTCCAACCTCGAGTCCCATCAATCCATTTTAAAAAATACATTTAATTCCTTCCTTGGTATCTAGTGAACCCCCCACCCCACCACCGGTCAGGTAATTCCTCCATTCCACTCACCCCAACCCGAGTCCCTCCATGTATGTAGAAACAAATATTTCTTTTATCCCTTCCCTGGTGTCTAGTGGACCCCCCCACCCCACCACCCTGTCAGGTAATTCCCCATCCTCCCCCAACCTAGAGTCCTCCATGTATGTAAAATATATATTTATTTTATCCTTTCCTGGTGTCTAGTGGATCCCCCACCCTGTCCAGTAGTACAACCCCCACTCCCCCAACCACCAGTCCTCCACTGGAGTGGGCCACCAGCACAGCCCTCCACTCACCTCCAGGGCCAGCAGCCCACCCGACTGGGCTCAATGAATGAGAGCATGCAAGCACAAGCACGCTCATTCATTGACAACTGGCAGTGATTTACACTGCAGACTAGGGTTGTAGAAAAGGGTAGGGAGCTGTTCTGGTGTCTTTTCAGGGGAGGGGTGCAATGGAGAATGGCATTGTGGACCCCGGAAGGGGTCCACAATGCCATTCCCCCATCCTGCCACCACTAGACACCAAGGAAGGGATAAAATATTTTTTTTTACATATATGGATGGACTTGGGGATGGAGGGAACAGGGTGGGGGAACTACCTGACAGGTGGGGTGGGGGGTCCACTAGACAACCGGGAAGGGATTACATTTTTTTTTTTACAAATGGGCAGTGGGCATGTGGTAGGTGGGATGGGGAGGGAGGGACCACTAGACACCAGGGATAGATAAAAGGTGGTGTTGGGGGGGGGAGTCACCATTTGTAACTTCAACTTGCATTGGGCATTTTAAGTGCAATTTGCACTTAAAAACCCCCAAAGCAAGGCAAAGTCACAAATGTCCCAAAGGACCCTGCACTCCCACAGTAAAATAAGAATACTATTATACTATATCAAAAGTAAGGAAATAAGTTGCAAAAATCTTTGTTAATGCTCCAGTTAGGGTCAAAGCAACATAAACTGGGAAATGAGGTGATAGGGTTTCCCTAACACCCCACCCACCCAAACCAGGCAGAAGAGCAGGTGTAGGGTGTGCCTTGGGCTTCTCAAGCCTAACACTCACCCCATTCTCATAAAATCTACACATCTGACCCTATTTGCAGATAGAATGAGTTGAACGTTAGACTTGAGAAGTCCAAGGCACACACCACACATGCTCTCCTCCCTGGTTTGGGAGGGTGGGGAATTAAGGAAATCCTAATGCCTCATTTCCCACCTTTTGTCACTTTATCCCTAACTGGAGCATTAACAAAGTTTTTTTGCAACATATCTCTCTCCCTTGCTCTGTCTTTCTCCCTCTCTCTCTCTCTCTATATATATATATATATATATATATATATAGATATATCTATATACACACACACACACACACACATTCCTAGTAATGGAATCTGATTCAACAGATTCCGATGTAATTTTTAGAACTGCAGCCCAAAAATCCTTATTCTGGCATTGAAAGCTAATGCATATTTTTATACAAAATTCTAGAATTTATGAAATCCAAATCCGATTTGTGAGGTCCTTTTCGGAATCTGTATTGGATTCAGAATCAGAAATTCCTAAAACAGTCCAATTGGATCCGAATTAGCAAACCTCTGAGCATCACTAATATATAAGGAACAGTTATTAGGTTAATGATTTAGCCTATTATGTTATGTCCAGCTAAGGTTGTAAATAGGATGACAGTAAGGAAATAAGTTCCAACATTTATATCCATTTACATCTTTTAAGATGCCCTATGTACAGTAAGTGTAAGTCTGACTGTCTTGGGTTTTTTTTTTTTATATTTAATACTTTGTCATTATGTACATATTTTGTAACTGTTTGAGTGGCTTTGAAAACTTTTTACTTATCATTAGGGTTTTTTGTTATATTTTCCCTGAGGTGACTGAACCTGCCTCTGTAAATGTAGATGCATCTAATAACAGCATAGCAACCCCTGTGCTTCTTTTGCTATATTTGCAACCATATTCTGTATTTCACAAAACTGTTTTCTGATGATGATATATTAGCACAGTTAGGGTATAATTGGTCCTTACTGTTGATGGATTTCAATTCAAAGCAAAACGCTGTAGCAGGACAGTTCAAAGATCAAAAAAGTTGTAATACAGTAGCTATGTCACTACTACACTACAACAACTTTCAATTGTTAAGCTGCAAGTGCTCTTTCACCTGTGGTCATATTTCAGAGTCTTAAGATTTCTCAGACTGACAGCAGCATTGGACAGCGGACCAGGCAAGACACTTCCTATTTTAAAACTCAACATTACAAACTTTACTTCTACAAACATTGATGCTTTATTCTGTTGAATCTGAATGTTCAGTAAAGTGAACCAAAACTGCATTTTCTCTTGGTCTTTTTTTGGAATGCACGCTCAGTAACAGTGCATAATAAATAAACCTTTTTTTTTTCATCAAAGCCTTTTTCTTAAAAAAAAACAGACAAGATAACTATACTGGATAAAATAACAGACAGTGAACTATGCACAGTCAAGGCTATGTTTCTATCGGGATTGTGTTTTGAGGGTGGGGGTACTATTTTGTAAGTGCTTTTAAGTTAGGGGGTGGAGGGGTGTTGATTTTGTGTGGGTGAATGGTTATTGAGTCGTCTGAGTGCTGGAAATATGTGTTGGGGTGTTAGAGAGACAGACAGTACTCCCTCTCAAGACTTAGGGATCTCCGTCCTTTTGAATTACCTCCATTTACTGTGGAGGTTTATTTTAGATGTCAAAGTTTCGGCATTTTGAGATCAAGGAGTAGGAGACGGGGATCCTGGAACTCTTGGGGGGGATGGGAGAGGAGTGGGTGGGTGGGTGGATAGGGACAGTAATGGCCAGGAGAAGCCCTGGGGCGAAATGGGTACAGGAGTGAGGTCCTCCTTGCTTAGTCCCCATACCCAAGGGCTCTGACTCTGATTTTGTCAGGCAGAAAGTGAGGCCATCCTTAGACTCCCATCCCTTTTGGGCGGTGTTAAGCAATGCCAGATCGATTAGGAATAAGACCGCAGTGATTGCAGATCTTGTTTCCTCTGTCAACATGGCTTGCATCACCAAGACCTGGCTTGATGGAAACGCGGGTCCTGTTTTGGAATCTGCAGGTCCGGCTGGGTTCTCGGTGATTCACCACCCGAGAGTGGACTGAAGGGGTGGGGGTGGGTTGCAGTCTGTTTTAGACAGGATCTAGATCTCAGGGAGGTGCCAGTTGGAGACACCAACTCCTTTGAGTGTATAGTGGGTGCAGGTGCAGGCTACAGGACCATTCTCATCTACCGTCCACCAGGTGATGGGATGGAGGTCCTGAATGAGGTTGCAGACTACATTGCTGAAGTGGCATTGGAGTCTCCCAGATGGTTAATTCTGGGGGACTTCAATGCCTTGGTCGACGATGAACTCTCACCATTTGGTCAAAACCTCCTCCAACTGATGGATTCATTGGGCCTATCATGGGTTATTACCTCTGCAACCCATGGGGAGAGAACACATTGGACTTGGTGTTCCATCTGGGGATGGAGATCTCCAATGTGGAGGTGGAGCTAACCGGTTGGTCTGACCATCACGCCCTGAGGTTCAGATTTACAGCCCCCTGAAATAGACCTGCCCCTAGGGAGTTAGTATTGTTTTGTCCTTTAAGAGGGGTTATCTCAGGAGGCCTAATGATGGAGCTGGACTTCTCAGGATTTCCAGTGGATATTATATACCCAGGGCCCCTGGTCCTGGCCTATGATAGGGCTGTGGTAGGGGCCCTGGATGTCATTGCTCCAATTCATGTTCATCCCTGCACTCTTCACCTGGGGGCTCCCTGGTTTGATGGGGGGGTCAGCAAGCTGAAGAGGCGGGGACAAAGATTGGAAAGATGCTGGCGGAAAACTCACCTGTAGATGGATAGGCTTGGATTGTTAGAACATTATAAGATCTACCAATCAGCAATTTCCCATATAAAGGCAGCATTCCTGTCCAGGGAAATTACTGCATCAAGGATGGGACCAGCCCAGCTCTTCTGGACTGTGGACAGACTGTGCAATCCAGCCTGTCTACAGGCTGGTCAAGCGTTGGTCACAAACACAATGTGAGGAGTTTGCAAAATTCTTCACTGACAAGGTATCCACCATCAGGGATGAGATCTGCCAGCGCCCATCCATTGGACCTTGCACTGATCAGTCGGGTGCTACTAATGCCCAGTTGTCCTGGTTTGCCTTTAGCCAACCGGCAGTCATGGATATAGTGAGGATCATCCAGACTCTGTGACCTACCTACTGTGAGTTGGATATTGGCCCTACTCGCCTGTTAGTGGGGTGTGTAGATGTCATTGGCCCAGTCCTGGCTTGGATAGTAGTGGTTTCATTAGAAAGAAGGATCTTTCTGGATCCCTTAAAGGAGGCGGTGGGGTGCTCCCTTTTGAAATAACCCTCTCTTGACCCACTACTGCCCAGCAAATTACAGACTAGTCTCTAACTTACCCTTTGGAGGGAAATTTATTGAGAAGGTGGTTGCTCTGCAGCTGGAGGATCATTTGTCCAGCCACAATATCTATGACCATCTCCAGTCCTGCTTCAGGAAGAGGCATAGCATGGAGATGGCTCTTGTTTGGGTTCTAAATGATCTCCTGATGGCAAGAGATCAGAGAACCCATTCCATCTTGGTTCTCCTGGATCGCTCAGCAGCATTTGACACTGTGGATCATGGGGTGCTGCTCGACCACCTGTAGTTTTCTGTGGACTGAGGGGGGCAGTCCACAGTTGGTTTCGATCTTTCCTTGAGGACAGATCACAGAGAGTGGTGTTGGGGATTTACTCCTCGGCCCCTCACTGGCTGCCCTGTGGGGTTCCACAGGGGTCAGTGCTGTCCCCCATGTTATCTGCGGTGTATATGCTTCCATTGGGGGACATTATAAGGTGGTGTGGGTTGAATTTTCATTGTTATGCTGCTGACTCTCAGCTCTACCTGACTTTTGTGCCTGAACAGGAGTATGATTCCATCACAGTGTTTAATAACTGCCTGCTGGAGATTCAGGAGTGGATGAGTACTAGTTGGCTTCTGTTGAATTCAGAAAAAAACTGAGGTATTGGCGGTGGACCCTGGAGTGAGGACAATGGGGGCTTTGGCTGGGAAACCCTCAGGTTTATATCTTGGGGGGGGGCCCGCTTATGGACTCTGGCCAAGTGCTTAACCTGGGCATGGTTTTTGATGAGGGCCTGACCCTGAGGGTGCAGGTGTTGGCGGTAGTCAAGTCTGCCTTTTTCCATCTAAGGAATATAGCCCGAGTGAAACACTTGGTCCCGCCCGAAGAGCTTCTTACTCTGGTCCACACCTCTGTCACCAGCTATTTTGATTACTGCAATGCCCTCTATCCAGGGCTGCTGGGGTTGGATATCCGCTGCCTGCAGCTTGTGTAGAACACGATGGCCAGGTTGTTGATGGGAGTTCCTAGATCTAGCCATAAAACACCCGTGCTGCGAGAACTGCACTGGCTGCCAAGTCAATGATGGATCACTTTTAAGGTCGCATTGCTGACCTATAAGGCCCTACATGATATGGGACCTCGTTACCTGAAAGAGCTCCTGGTGCCTTGCTGCCCTATCCGCTCACTACGATCCTCTGATGAGGGATTGCTAGAGATACCCAGGGTATATTTAAAGACATCTGGAGGAAGATCGTTTGCCTATACAGCACCTACCCTGTGGAATTCTCCACCTCATCAGATACGAGATTGCCTGACTGTGGAAAGTTTTAAAAAACAGTTAAAAACACTTCTCTTTAACCAAGCATTTGCTGGGATTTGATAACTAAGGGTTGTTTATGGTTATTGTATTTATTGTTTTTATATGGTTTATATTTGAAATGTTTGAATTATTGTAAAAGCGCCTCGAGCTTGGGAAGGGCACTTTAAACAAATACATTTTTACTTTACTTTACTTACTATCGAGGGGGTTGTTGACATCATAGACCTTGAGAGCTGTTTCTAACTAAAATTATGTTGTTACTAATTTAAGTAATCTACAGTAACTCTTTCTGATTTTTTTCCATCAAGTGGCAATAAGTCTCACCATGTAACCCCTGGGAGACTGTATAGTCTAAAGGAATAAAGCACAAGGCTGTGAATCTGAAGACCCAATAGACCTGGGTTTGAAACCCACAACTGCCACTTTTATACTGTGTGACCCTGACAAAGTCACTTAACCTCACTTTGCCCCTAAGATCCACCTAGAAAAAAACTTTGGCTCAGTGTGCCTGTCCCAGATGAAACTTAAATAAATCAAAACTCAGAAGCAAGCATGGGAATCCACTGTGGATTTTAAACACTTGAATGACAATCAAGTACTGGAAAAAAAAAATTAAATTTGAAATGAGGCACAGATACATCAGGTTATGTCCTTAACAGGAGCCAGAAATCGACCTAACACTTCTGCCATTCCTGAGAGCTTTAGAGGGGAAGACAGATCTGTAAGACTTCACTACTAAATGTGATCTGTTACAAAAATCTTGGCTACAGAATGTTAGTTGCAGTTCTGGGACAAAGTAAAGTGGATATAATTACTGGTTATATGCAATGCTAATCTAAAAACTGTGGCCTGAATTCTCCATAACTCACAAGTATGACAACAGGCACACTGCATTTGTGTATAAGAAAAGGCAAGCATGCCGATGCCGTGGGAATGCAGCCTTCTTGAGATGGGCCTCTGCTTTATTCAGTGTCTCCCCAATGTGTGAATGGACCAATAATGGACACACAGCCAGTGCCCTGCCTTCTCTGGACAGGATAAACTAAATGAGGCCTGGTCTGCCACTTCTGCCCCTTGCCTGCGGTGGGGAGTCACCCTGAGCATTGATGCCATTTAGCACAACTAAAAGAAACATAAACAACTTTTCTGGCATTCAGCAACAGAATCAGGGACTGCTGTCACACTGAATGCTGGGAATAGAAATTGCTGAGGTCATTGGGGGGGGATGATGATGCCCTGATGAATTGTTTCTATGACTGCCAGTGAAGTGTGTGTTGCTAGTAGGCCAGACCCTTTTCCTAGCAGACACAGGGAAACGCCATTCCTTACTCATTCATTTTCAATCAAGGATTGGTTTACTTCATGACTTGGAGTCTCTTATTGCAAGTCAGGGTCCAAGGCATATTTGTGCTGGGCTTAAGGCTCTATAATGGGTTCATGGGCTAGATAAGGGTTTCAAATGTGGATTGGTCAGAGTGGAGTGGACTGGACACTGTTGGGGAGGGGGAGTAGTAAGTTTGGGTTGGCTACTGCTAACTAGGACCATCCAAGTTGGGGAGGGAGTGACCACTATTGGCAAACTCAATTCAGGAGAGCAATGACTGGTTGCTGATAGCTTGCTTAGTAGGCACATGGTTGGTGCATTTGGCACCTGGGTGGCAAACAATAGATGAAATGAATGGAATGGACCCAGCTTGGAATCATGAGAGCAAGTGCAATGAGCAGCAAGTAAGCTGATGAGATGTGGGAGACAAAAGTGAGGGAAGGGGAGAGGTCAAGAGCAAACATCCATTTCTGATTCCATTTTGACTGCATAAGTGGACTAGTAACAGAATCGGTGTTTAAACTGGAATCTCCAAACATTTATCAGATGCACAATCGAATGGATTCTTGGGCATCCATGAATCCCTACCCCCATCACTTTCTGTTTTCATCTCTTAGGAAATCTGGGCATCTTGACTTAGTTTTCAGAACATTTGATTTGGAAAATTGATCTTATAAAAATCATGAACGTTCCAAGGAACATGAAAAATCTCAAAACAGTGCTACATCTAGATGTTGTAAACTCTGCGCAAGGTAGAGTCTGCTGACTGGGGACATGTAAAAATCTGTGAAAGGATTCTTATGGGGGCCACATCAAAATGATAAAGCGTCAGGGTTTCAAGCCATATAGGAAAAAGACCTTAAATAATTAAAAAGTCAATTTAATTATTTACTATCTACAATGTCTGATCTCTACAGTGTTTCTACTGTTTAGTTTGTTAGAGTGGCATCACTGATGGGGAGGGGTAGGGGTTGCTGACTGTGCTGTTGAAATGCCATCCTTTGGATGAGATGTTAAAGCGAAGTCCCTTCTGCTCATCTTGGTGATGGTTCAGGTGGAAGGTCAGGGTCCTGTGCCACTTATCGAGGAAGAGTAGGGGACTTTCCACAGTGCCTTGTCCAACATTCCCGTCAATGAAACAGTTCATTATAATACAACCTTCAGTACACACCCCAAAAAGATGCTGCTAGCACTCATTGTGCCTTTCCAGGTCAAACATTACAAATAACTAAATCCATTTTAGGAGTTGGGTGTTGACAACATGAAAGACATCTGCTAAAACTCTGAGAATAATGCCTCCGAGCAGCATCCCACAAGATTAAAAAAAATGAGCTAAAGTTTATGTGAGCATGGCTAAAAACTTCAACACCTTTTGTACTTACATGATGTGCCACTTGAGCCCTCCATCATCTGCAGCAGCTTTGGATTAGAAAGTGCATTTTTGCTCCGTATGATCGGCATGGTTTGTGATCGAGTATACCTCTGCCCATCATGACTGGAATGTGCCCTGAAGATGAGGAACCCAGAGTGTTAACAGAGCAGCATCATATAACCCAACTTTGGTACTATTCATAAACATTTTGTTTGAAAGACTTCATACACATGGTGAAACATAAAAAGACAGGTACAAATGAAACAAAACAATGAACCTAAACCTACTGTTTCTATAGCTTTCCAAGTATGGAATATTAAACTAGAATACAACTTTTTCCTTCCCATGATTGGGTAAGACCTGGGGTACATTTTCAATCTCAGTATTGTATATACACTAACAGGGCCTTCACAGGGTGTCTCTTATTGTATTAAGAGAAGCCAAAAATGAGGCTTGGGTGAGAGGACCACAAATCCAAGTGGGGTAGTATGGGCTACCCAAACCTCACAAGAAGAGTCCTGTTATACCATAAGAGATTCCCCAGGGAGGCCCTATTAACATAACATAAATCTTGTGGGTTAGGTAGAGTGCTCTATAAGTTTTATTTTTTAATTTCAAAAGTTAAATGATGTTGCCTTCCCCTTGACTGTGAAAAAGAAGACTCCACTCCTAACATTCCTACATGAGAGGCCACTGTCCACAGGGTAACAGGTACAATGGCTCTGTGTACTGATTGGTTGAAATCACGTAAGGAATGTATATGTTGCTTTACAGCAGCAGTGCAATGAAATTGGACAAAAAATGTTTTGCCTATAAAAGACACCAGGCATCTTCCAGTTTTATTTTGTGGTAAAATTTTACAGTTCCACCAAAATATGAGTAGTTTATAAATTTTTCATTTAGTTTTTTTCTCAAGATAAAAGATGGCCACTACATTTGTCTTAGAAAAAGGATGGTAGGCTTGGCAAGGGTTGCCAGGATCAAGAAAATTAAAAAAATTGGAGCAGCATTGGAGGAACCTGGACAGGTAGATTTGACAGGTATACTAATATTTTTATTAATAATAGCAGAAACTAGCTTTTGGCAAAAACATTTTTCATTGCACTGCTGCTTTAAAGACATGGGGTGGGACTTTCAAAACAGATTCATCCAGGATTGGTCTACCCGTATTTTTAAACTGGGGCACCTGTCCACAATGTTAGACCATCTATTAGATAGCCTAACGGTTTATTTATTGAAAGAGTTTAACCAGTAAAGGCCTACCGAATTCTAAACAGCTTGCTTCCAGAGGCGTTCTGGGGGAGGGACACATAGGAAAGCATATAAGGCAATTTAACACCCAACAGTGGCCTAATTTAGCAGGTATTTGCATTGAACAATGGCATGTGCTTAGTTATCTGACACAGACTGCTACAAATTGAGGAAAATGCCATAAAAGTCTATGACTCTTTAAAAACCGGGTGCCGACTTTGGGTGTATTAGGGCAGACATAGACATAGGTTAGCCATGCATTTCGGTCAGCATCTACCCCTTTTGAAAATTTCAGCCATAGTGCTTTCTTATCATTAAGGTATGACCATGGATTGGGTTACCATTCTAATAATCTAGTCCTAGGGTAGTCATGGGGCACAAGGTATAGCTGAGTGACTTATGCCCATAGAGTTAGATTAACCAAGATAACCCAACCCTTGGAGTGCCTGTATACAGTACTGCTGTTAAACTAAACTATGTTAACTGCTTTAACCTGACTATTTTATTAGTTAAACTTCTAATTCTTTTATTGAAAACAAAGGTTTCCAGCCATTAGCATAACCCTTTGAGAATGCTGCTAGCCAATCAGAATGTTCCATTTCCAGTCATTGTTTTATAATAACAATTTCTCTCTACTTTAGTTCCCATCCTGTAAAACTACTCTAATAACTTGTGCGTGAGCTTAAGCTGTTTAGATGCTGAACTTTAAGAAAATTTAGACAATCTAAAAGTTGGCTTTATCTCCTGTATGTAACAGGTAGGGATGGCATAATGTTGTTTGTGATCCCAGCATAGTTAGTCTCACCCATTGAGACCATATGCATCTGATTAATTATGCTGTACTGCGGTGGATAATGACATCATTGCATTCAAGAGTCCATGACATCTTAGGGAACAAAACCACTATGGACTGAATTTTCATCAGTGATTTCTCAGGTGCAAGTCCCAATTGCGGGTTTCACCAGTGGTAATATACATGCAGCAAAATATTTGAATACTATTTTCAAACATTGTGCTGCATTTACAGCAATTCCGATCACTTTACATTAAAATATTGATGCATGGTTTATTATAAGGCTGCCACTTTGTAGCAAGTTGCAGTAGATGCATACATTAGTTAGATCACCTTTTAGGTGGTCTGACATATCAGCACAAGTGTCAAGGGTGCAGCACGATTAAGCTGCAAGACTCCAGTGCTTGGTGGAAAATCCACCCTATAATTTGTAGACACATTTCTATCTAACATATTCACACGTGTCTAATAAACTGCGGGCAAACTGGATGGACTGATGGCCTTTTTTTCTGCCGTAATTGTCTATGTTTCTATGTTTAGCATCCCTCTTTACTTTATAACTAGGCACATTAACATGAAGAGTATATCACTTTTTCTGTGGCTTCATCTGCTCTGGCAGATTGCCAACATCAGATATCATAATACTCCATTTATGACATCAACATTTCCACAGCAACAAATTGTTATGTCATAAGCAGAGGAGTGTGACATTAGGGGTAGACAAGGAGCCAGAATCGATGGAGACTGATGGACAATGACCTTGCTTTCAGGTTATTGTTTATAGGCAACAGATTATTTTGTGCCTATGCCTAGCTAAACCTGAGCTCTGGTGGAGGCCACTAGATATATATATATATATATATATATATATATATATATATATATATATATATATATGTATAGAATAATGCTCAGGCATTTATGTGTTATGAGTTGTTTTGCTTTTTTTTTTTTTACACACGCAAGGTGTGTGATGACCCACCACCCTTGACAGTGAAGCTCAAGGGGTTTATGAGGTCATCATACACCGAGGGTGTGTAAAAAAAACTCACAATCACACAGATTTCTTGAGTGTTATTTTTTACAATACAGTGGAGCCCTCTTATGTGCAAACCCCCGGGATAAAGGTATTTTGTGCACGTAAGCGGGCTGTGCATTTAACCAGAAAATCACTTCCAGGTGGTATCATGTAATAACAGCAAAGTTATTAAAGCGAGTACATTTGGGCGACTGCATATGAGTGACGGCAACAATCGCAACAAGCACAACACAGTGATTGGGCATTAATAGTGACCACGGGTGTGCTAAACACTCCCACTATTAAAGTGTGACATGGAGTAGGAATCTTAGAAATGGGGTGGGAGACCCCCCAGGGTGTGTGGGGGGAGCCCCCTCCACATGAATGACAGACAAAGTGTTCATTAATTGGAGTAATTGACCAGGTGCAGGTGATAAATGGGGATGATATAAGCGACTGCAAGTGCATGTTGTAAGTGTCAACCCCTGGTCTACTGGATCTTCAGGTTCACAGCTTTTTGCTCTACAACATGCTGGGTTTTTGCTTCATTGCTAGTTTTTGGCTCCTCAGTCCCCAGCTTGCCCTCCCCCCTCTCAATGGTACCCCCTGCCCCAAAACTTAGCTTCTACTAAACATACATCCATTCTGTGTGTGGTCGCTGAAGATCACTATATTGTGTATCATTGCGAAATGCAGTCGCTGTAATGTGTGTCGCTTTTATGCAGTCGCCCATTTGATGCTCGCTCAAATGCACTCTCCCATTTGACATGGAACCCTTCCAGGCACATTTCACTCTTTTCGCAATGTGCTTTATTAAATACCAGTCACTCAAGTTAAAATAACATTACTGCACTGTCCAACACAGTACTACTTAAAAACAATCAGTAATCTTTTTTTGCTTTGTAAGTTTCAGTGTATAATTCAAAATTAAACAGATAAAGTCAGTCTTTTCTTTTGACAAAATGAATTTTCTTACTGTGGCCATGCTAGACAGCACCACGGCTGCAGTTAAAAAGTTAAGGTGAACTACTTAAGGTGGTACTACACAAAATGTGCACTTAAAAGCTGGGTAGGACTGAAAATCAATAGGAAATCTGGTGTAAGAATCTAAGGGAAAAAAGAACTGCAGGTTTATTGTTTGTGACTACAGTTCAAGTAGGGTGTCTGGCTCACGGTTTCCCTTTCCTGCTAACTAAATGTGGTTTGACAGGAGGCTGGCTTGTGCTGTCAGTTTACAGCTGCTGTATGTAGTTCTGAGTGAGCGGTCTAATGTAATGCCACAATAATGGTGTGCAACGTCACACTCAGTTATTATGACATCTGACATCAACTGAAATTGGGTAGATAAGCAAATTGACCAGTTATTACACATATATTAACCCACTATTTTGATATAAATAATATAACTTCGAATTCCTTGCATAAGTTCATCACAAGAAAAACCTTTCTGAATAAAACAAAGGAATGTAAAAAATCAGCACTTACGTATAAGTGTCTGCATGAGAGTTTCTCCTACTGTATCTAACCTACTAAGTGCAGTGTCAACATAAGATATTAAATATTTTGCTTAGGAAATGTACATATTGTTACCATTGTGCAAGTAGACCAGAAACGTGGGATGATGAACTAGGCCCTTTAAGAGTACCGTTATTCTGGGTGGCCTGTACAAGCTTAAATGCAGCAGCTATTTTCCTGTTTAGATTAAATAGATTGAAATAAATGTCTGGCACATACTGTATGAAATACTCAACAACTCACAGCAAAAACAGAAAACAAACAAACAAAAAAAAATGAAGAAAACAAGGTACATTTAGTAAAGTTGATAAAAAGTTGAAGTGAAGTCAGTATACAAATGTTAAATTGAAAAACATTAAAATGTACACATCATGAAAATGGAGATAACATGACACATATACAGAAATGTCGACCATGGGCAACTCCAGGTACATTGGTACAATGTTACATTATATTATTATTATTATTACGTGAGTATTACATAGAGAATAATATATGGGTAGGTATGTGCAACCGGAATTTTACACACATCCGAGGTGTGGGACCCCGCATTAACCCCAAGAGCAAAGTTCAAGGGATTTATAAAAGCCTCCCACACTGAAGGTGTGCATACTAATTCATGTTAACAAACCTACCCATGTTTTGTTTTTTATAATTACTGTCCAGCATAATTAATAAGGTAGGGTTTAGAGAGACACAGAGACAGTTCAGGTATATAAATTCATGGTGGAATTCATAGTTCAGTTATGTAAACTTGTTTGTTTTACAGTATATTGTAAAACTTCAGCTACTTTTCTGTGAGAGATACAATTTGAAATGAGAGGTAGTTAAGCTACTGGGCATGCAGCTTCAGCAGTATGAGTTTGATTGACACTCGCAGGTACACATAACCAGTTATAACCAAAAATAACAACAGTTATTTAGCTATTAAAAATGCAGGCCAGAAATTATATTAGTATTACATAAGTATAAGATAACAATCCAACTTTATGTACTGGAAATGTCTCAGAAGGCACATTTGCAGTTTTTTCACCAAAAGCTCCCTTTGTGTCTCCTGTGTAGATCTGGCAAATTTGTTACAGCGATAATAGGGTTCAACCACATGGTATAGGAAGTCCCCCATGCAAAGCATCATGGGTATTAATATACAAATCACTGTGTGGAGAGGAGAGAAATATCCAGAAACAGGCTTCTGCATTTTATCCATGGACATGACTTAACATAGAATAGCATAAAGATTTATGGTTGGAAGGGACTCTTGGTCCATAAGGTCTGTCCCCTGCCTCATGAACATATCTCTTGAAAAAATATAAATTCCCCTACCAAGTAGGGTAAGAGGAGTAAGGCCAACACTAACCACATATCAGGCTCAACTCTTACATATATTTCAGTTTTCAGCAGTCCCACCCCAAGGGGCACAGTGCAAGTTACAAGACAGGGAAGGTTGAGTTCCCCTCTGAGGTAGGCACATCAGAGATGGCCATAATAATACAGCGCAAAACGTACCTTGAAATGCTCCCAAGTGGGGTTATTATTAGTGTTTCAATTTAAAGCTATATTAGTCAGGTTCAGAGATATCGTTCCCCTACTGTTTCCACACAAAGTTAACATGTCAGCGTTGCATGTGTCTTTACAGAAGCACCAAAGGAGGTTGACAGTGAAAATGCCAATCTCCCCCATAGCGACAGCACAATACCGACACAGGTATTGTGCTGCCTGTTCAGAAAGTGTTTTCTGTGGGGGGCTGTACCCCCCACACACCCCATGCATGGGACTATGTCCCCTGTCCCCCCTGGACTTTAGAATTCCAACTCACTCCAGGTCGAAGTTGGTCTGGGGAGGGGGTGGAACACTGGGGGAAGCAAAACACAGAAAAAGGACCATTACCGCGAATGTCACCATAATGGTCTTTTTTCATGTTTTGCCGTCGGGGTATCGACCTGAAGGGGTGCACCGGTCTTTACTCATGGCAAGTACATTTTGTACTTTCTCTTCTGAATCCACCTTCAATGTTCAGGACCGGATTTAGACCTAAGGATGCCACAAGCAGAAACGCCTGCGTTGAACCCTGCAACACTCCCTCCACTCCCTCGTCTCCATATCATAGCCAAAAAACTGGTACAAATTCTGTGACTAGAAGAGTAACAACAATTTTGTTTTTTATATGAACTCTTTGCATTTCCAGCTGATCTCTGATTATACTTTCCACTTTAATGCACCCCTTCTCTGCTGGTACCCCAAATGGCTGCTTGGTTCACTTGTGCCTAACACTGCCTCTGCCAGTGTTGTTGCCCCAGAAAGGAGACTGCATCTGTCTGTCTCATAACCACAGACATGCACTTCATACATTAATATGTATAATTTAGTCAGAGGAAGACACAGAGAAAATGGAAGCTATTTCTGGCAAGTGTTAGTACAATTATAAACCAAGTATGTTGCACATAAATGTAACTGCTTTACAGCCCGTTCACAAAATCCCTCCTACTATAATGCATGAAACATTCAACAAAATAGCTTGTTCCCACAGCACAATTATCCAATACCATGCAAAGAATTAGCTTGTGAAAAATGATTATGCTCATCAGCCTACATTATTAGTTCTTATGTCATAGTGATCCTCTCCCAAGCCATGGAAAAGATCTTGAGCCTCCCCCAAATACATAAAAAATATTATGCCTCCTGACAGAAAAATAGCATACTCTGCACAGTGTATCAGGAATACAGTGAAACCCTTTTGAGCAGTTCACTTTCATTTTATTCAGCTTACTATAAACCTCCATAACCCTTTCTGCAGGCCAGCCTACTTGTTCTGCTATTCTGACTCTTGAACCATTGTTACCCCTTGTTGCAATACCTTCTTGAGTCAGACTGCATTCTCTTTTTCACCTCTGTCTGGTATAACCATCCTACCCACTTCTACCTCTTACCCTCTTGATCTGCTCTTAGGCAACTTCTCAGGGATCATTTTCTCTCCTGCTCTTGCTCCTAGTACCTCTCTGCTTCACCTTTTGTATTTGGGCTGTTCTGCCACCAGTCTAATTGGTCAGTTGTCACCACTCATTATTTGTTCTTTGTTCCTATTTGTTTGCACTATTGTTCATTTTGTATTGCTTGACTGTTCTGCAGTTACCATTTGAATTGTATTCATTCTCTATCCCTCCTCGGGTACACTTGAAATGAGTTGTTGCTCAGGGTGCCTCTCCTGGTCACAAATTTCTTGGTCCCCACACCAGGCACTTGGGTTAAATCCCAATATGACACTGTAGTGCAGCATGAATGGGGTACTGCACTCCTGAGGTGCCGTCTTTCAGATGAGATGTTAAACTGAGATCCCATCTGCCTGTTCTGGTGGTAGTTCAGGTGGATGTTAAAGATCCCATGGCACTTCTCAAAAAAAGTAAGAGAATTTCCCCGGTGCCCTGTCCAAATTTCCCTCAATTCACTAAAAATACCACCAACAGCTTAATCTGGCTCAAGGTCAGTTGGCATTCATCTGTAGCCGCCTTCCACGGGTTGTGCCTGAAAATAGGTAGAATTTGCCTAGTGCACTTACCCAATCAACAAAAACTAAATAAATAAAAATTATAAAAAAGATTTGAAAATAAATACATAAATTCACCTACTATTATCCTCTTTCAGTTTGCCTCATCTCTTCACACAAAATATCTAAATCTCAAAATTTAAATTCAACACTTTATCAGACTTGCTTGAGTCTCCTCCAGAACAGGTTGGGCCTCCCCGGGGAGGCTGGCGTCACCATTTGAGAAATCCTGGTCTACAATGTTTTGAGCACTTTTCCCCCATAAAGCCACTTTGACCACAACCCAAAATCTAGCTGATTAAAAAAACATTTTTGTTCATCCAAATATTGATCTTTTAATAAAAAGGTGTTTAAAAAAACACTTTCAACACTTTGTACATTATCAGTATTTATTTTTCAGATTGCTACACCTGCTAGGATAAACACATAGAAATTCAACAGTTTTACAGGCCTTGTAGAATACTGCGCATGTCATGTAAAGGGGTACCAATAGGAGTGTTGTGCATTTAAACTTTACTAGCAAATTGTTGGCAAAGTTCTAGACTTCCCATTATGCATCAGTAATGCAATGAAGCTGGTTTGCCAGCAATTCGCTGTGTAAAGTACCATTTAAACTTCCCTGTCCAAATAAAAATGAGGTTCCAGCCCCCCACCCTCTGCAGCAGCCTAACACCCACCCTTCTCATCCACCCAGACAAGAACATCATTATAGAGTTAATGTACTTCCTTCCCCCACCCACTCAGCAAAATTCATGCATTCTCCCTCCTGACCAATACAAAGAAGTAAGTAACACCACCAGCTCATCTGATCTGTATATTTTGTTTTTTTCATCTGTCAAAGTGTGCAGTTTGCTATGCATACAGTTAAGTGAAGGGTACCTGAAGTAGCGTTCCTTTTGCATAAAAATATGCATACCGAAGTTATTTCAGATGCACCTATGTACAAACCAGATTTATGTTTTTCTGTGGGAAAGAACTATGGAATTAGTGTGGGAAACTGTGCAGTCTACTGACTGGAGCACAGGGCTGTGAATCAAGAGATCTCAAGTGACATCAAGGTGGAAGTTCAGGATCCATGGCACTCATCACAAGATTAAGGGATTTACCCAACTGTCATTGCCAACATTCCACAATTGAAAATGTTTAAGGGGTTGTTATGGTAGGAATGAGAGGATGGTAGAAGACAGGAAAAATATTGTGGGAAGACTACTTCAGAGCAATATACATCATAGGGTATCGAGGAAGACTTGAAGGGCCTATTATGGAGCAGGACTTTTTTTTATTTTATTTATTTTTCTAACCATGCTCCACCAGCTATATAGTCTGGTACCAAGGATATACCCCGGCTCCTCTCAATGATCCTGGGACCCACTCCTCGCCAGAATTCCCCATGGTGTTGCCCTGGAGGAAAGGCCATCCTCCCCTCCTCCCCAGTCAGCTCACTGTTTCAGTTAGGATCCAGTGCCAGAAGGCAGTAGGACCCAGGGGAGACAGGATATCAGACTGTCATGTAGACAGAGCCATTGGTTTTCCCACAGCCTCCCTGCTCCCTGATGTTCACACTGCATCTGTGGCCACAGATGCACGCAACAATGTCCCTGCATAGGCAGCAGGGTCCTTTGACCCACCTCAAGAGTTGCTGTGACACCGACAGTGCAGCACCATCCCGAGTGGCAGTTGCTGCGGTCAAGCCTGACCCCTGACACAGCATTCCAAGCTCTCTCCTGAACTCAGATCACCAGCATAGCAGTGAATCATACTACCACTGTGTTGGCCGGTGGGGCAGGATTTTCTTTCCATAGAGATTTTTATCCTCTGGTCATCCCTGGCATGCCCTCCTTCTGCCAGGTCCCCCCTGCTCTGTCATCCGGCTTCCCCCGGACTTACCTTTTAGCCAAAGTCCTGGCTAGCTGGACTGTGGTGGAATTCTGGTTACCAGTGCAGAGCCTGTGGGGACCGGACATCATCCTGCAGCCAGAGTTTTTTTCTCCTCCTGGGTTGGGCTTCCCCTGGATCTTCTCTGTGTAATAGCATAGCGATGAGCTCCACCTCTGTGCAGATGTTCTCAAATGCCTGAGTTAGTCAATCTACATAACGTGCCCAGACTTGCACTGCCACCTGGATACCTCCAGGTGGCACTTGACAGCAGGTCACATAAACCCCCCTTCCCAATGGAGGAGAGCTATCCTCCAGACACTCGATCCTCCCTCCTTCCCCCAGCCAGCTCCTGAGTAACCCACATCTGTTCTTGAACCCAGGTCATCGGTGTGTCAGGAGGTTAGGTGTTGAGTGCCTCAGCCCTCCACACCACTGGGCCAATCTTGGAGAAGGACTCTTAAAAGTAATGATTCAGGTGCAGTTCCTGAAGTTTCTAGCTTCAAACATTTAGGTGGAAACTGGTCTATCAGCACAGTGATAGCACTTCCGTTTGTGATGCCAGTGACCCAGGTTCAAAAGTGAGCTCAAGTCATTGGGGGATAGCTAAGGGGAGGAGGATTGACCATCCCATAGGATACTCTCCTCTGTGGCGGGAGGTCTGCATTTTCTGTTATGATACCACCACATGGCAACCATAGGTGGTGGTGCAGGATGGAACTACAAGGGAAGGATGGGCACTCCAGAGTGGGATGAACACACATCAGTGCGTCCGCTCAGTCCTAACCTATGACATGCCTGGAAGAGGGGAGAAAAAAGTTCAGAAAACACCTCGACCAAGACAGAATGACACTGCACTCCCTTGCAGGCCCTGCACTTCCCAGTGGGCTGCCCGGCACCACATCCAAGCTAAAATCCTTCTGGACCTGGGGACATGAGAAGCACTGCCACAGAGGGAAAACTGTGAGACACTGATGGTGGGCAGCTGTAAGCTCCAGGGAAGGCAGGTGACAGTGCTGGGGGCTGTGAAAGCTGAAGAGGGCTGACCAAGGATGGGAAAAAAATAACACATTTCAGCAAATTTACAACAGTTTCCGTGATTTACGAGAGCCAGCATCAAAAAAGTGAAGCATATGCCACCTTTTAGAAGCAGGAAATCCATGGCCATTTTGAAAATCCTGCCCATGGACTTTTCTTGTCATTCTTCTTCTATGCTATTGAATACCATTTTATCCACTTGCTCATTGTTTGACCTAGGGCATGGCACTAGACCTCCTTGTGCTACAGTATTCCCAGCTATAAAATTCAGAAGAAACAGGACCCAGTGGAAATGACATCTGATTTCTACTTGGGTTGTCCTGGGTAAATTAACTGAATATAAATGTGTACTGCTTGGAGTCAGGCCACAGGTCTGGCCTAATCAGGTTTAAAGGAGGTTTGTTGAAATGAGCCAAATCGGATTTCAACTGAAAGAACCAGGAAAAACGGACCATAATTATTTTTATTGCTGTCGGTGGAGCCTACAGCCATCTTGCTTTAGCTTGAAAAATGGGATACTGTGGAACACTTTTTTGGACTTTTCAGTGTGTCCTTCCATAACTGCAAATCACTATAGCAGTTAAATGAAATACGCCCTTATTTCTGATTAGAATGCTGGAGACAGAACACAAGGCTGCTTTTCTCTGAATATCCTAAGGCACTTTGCAGAATTCTTAGTAAATGTGCACATATTTCAAATAAATCTAAATATCTTTAAAACTAAAAAACTAAAAAATGAATAGCTTGGCAGAAGACTCCAGGAGAAAGGACTGCTGTGTGACTGAACTTCTCTGCTGGGACTAAAGTAGAAGAACTTTTGTATTTAGACCTTTAATTTAGGGTAAAAAACTAACATACAAAACAAAACAAAAAGTGTGTGTTTGGGTTAACTGAACTGAATGGGTAACTGAAAAGTCATCTAGGTGTAAATCTCAGGTGACTGAAAGGACTTAACTGTTGTGAGGTTTAAATTACTTGTAGAAAGATCTGGTAAGTAGGGGAGTGGCTTAGCTAGAAGGAAGCTACATTTAAAGACTGCCTTAGAAAGATTCTGCTAATAGCTTGGCAGAAGACTCCAGGAGAAAGGACTGCTGTGTGACTGAACTTCTACTGGGACTATATTGCCCTCCTTCCCTCCCCTCCACCCCCCACCTAAAGCTAGTTCTATTTTTATAGGCACAGGATTTGACTGACAACAGGAACTTCCTGTTTAGGGCAGGAAGTGAATGATCACAGAACCACCAAGGACCCACCATCCTAGAAGGGCAAGAGTAGCTCTCCCGCCCCTCTAGTTGCTGGAGGTCTGCCTCTGAACAAGTAAGCGTCTACTGAGAAATATAGGATATTCTTGTCTCAGAACAGGACAATCAGGAGCTTAAAGGGCACACAGGCAGAAAGTAAGGAGAGAGAGAAAAAAAAACAGAGGAAAGAGTAAGGATTGCAAACAGTTAAGGGGCCAGAAATAAGACATGATTGGAGTGGTGCAGTGCAGTGGCTGTGGAGCAGCAGTCTTCCGGGAGATGTTCTGGAGGATGCGGTGTTGTCCCATCTGCAGGCACCTCTCTGGGCTGAGGGAGGAGGTGCTCATCTCCAGGCTGAGTTGGCCAGGATTGGGACCTCCTCTTCCATCCAGGGACCACCAGTGCCACTGCCGCTGCCTCAGAGGTTGCCAAGAAGAGGAGGTTGGACCACAGTGGGCTCAGGGAGGGTGAGGTGGTGGAACAGAGGCACATCCTCCAGTTGTACCTCTCCACACCTATGCCATTCTGGCAAAGTGTGGTTCCTCTATGGAGGCACCTACAGTGGAGACCAAGGAGGATGCTGGGAACCTCCACAAAGGAGACCCACAGGAGGGTGGCAGGGGACCCTGCAGGGAAGGAAACAACTCCTGGTGGGGACTCATTGTTAGGAAGGTAGAACTGGGCAAGGAAGGGAGAGGGAGGTAATGTGCCTGCCTGGCGCCATGGCTTGGAGGAACAGGGAGTGAATCCTCAGGATTGCCGGAGCAGCTGCACAGGGGAGGGAGCTGGATGTCATTGTCCACTTAGGGACAAATGACCTGGCTAAGAAAGGGATTAGAAAAGTGCAGGAAGAGTTTGTGGAATTGGGGAGGGGCCTTAGTCAAGTAGCACGCACGGTAACCTTCTCGGAGGTGCTACCCATCTATGGCATAGGAGAGGCTAGGGTGTTCCTTACCATGGATTCAATCAGTGGTTGAAAACTGGTGTGGCACTCAGATTTGGCTTCATTGGGACTGGGGTCCACCTGGAGTGATGCAAGCCTATACTGGCATGATGGGCTGCATCTGTCCGGAGGGGAACCAGGATCCTAGGTGATAGGTTTAAATGCTTCATTGGCAAGCTTTAAACTAGCCAAGGGGAGGCACTGGAAAGGAGCAGGAGAATCCTAGCCCCCAAACAATCACGTAGTAAGTGTGGCAAACACCAACATGGAGGTGTTGATAGGGAGAAGGGCAGGGTAAATGGAGAAAGTGACAAAGGCAAGAAGGACAGGATGGGGCAAAAGGGGTAAGGCCATCAGGAAATGGAGGGTAATGAATACCAATGCCCATAGTCTGGGCAACAAGCCCCTGAGCTGGTGGCCTTAATGGAAGAGGGATGCCTGGACATAGTAGCAGTCACAGAAACATGGTACACAGAGAACCATGACTGGGATGTTAACATACCAGGGTACATAACCTACAGGAGAGACAGGCAGGGGAGAAGAGGGGAGGAGTAGCTCTCTATGTAAAGGAAGTGATAAAAGCAACTGAACAAAAGAGTAAACAGGGAGGAGAGGAGGCACTGTGGGTCACCTTGGAGACTGGAAAGGGCACCACAATCCGCACAGGGGTTGTGTACAGACCCCCATGTCAGGGGAAGGGAATGGACAAGGATATGATAGAAGGCATTCTTAGAATGGCAGAGAAAGGGAGATACTGTTGATGGGAGACCTGAATATGCCAGATGTTAACTGAGCACATTTGCTGCAGCGACATCCAAGAGCAGGGCCATTCTGACGCCCCTACAGGTGGCAGGCCTTAGACAGCTAGTTTCGTAACCCATTCGTGGGGGAGCAATCTTAGACCTCGTACTCTCAAACAGGGGCAGTGAGAGGATCTCAGATCTAGAAGTGGGTTGCCATCTGGGGACAAGTGACCATCAAACAGTGTGGTTCACGTTAAACTCAGCTACAGAGTCAAGCCATACAAAAGTGAGGGTATTGGACTTTAGGAGGGATGACTTTGGCAAGATGGGAGAGCGCCTCAGAAAAGCACTAGCAAACAGGCTAGAAGGAGGTGTGGAGCAACAATGGGGAATTATCAAACTGCCATCACAGAGGCAACAAGCCTTTGTGAAGCAACAAACAAATCAAACGAAAGAAAAGCCACTATGGTTCTCAAGAGAGGTGGCTGTGAAAGTCAGGAAGAAAAGATAGCATTCCAGAAGTATAAGGAAACACAGAAGGAGCAGGACAGAGAGCTGTACCAGTTAAGGCAGAAAGAAGCAGGGAGGGAAGTCAGAATAGCAAAGGCCCAAACTGAGGAGAAGATAGCCAACTCAGTTAAGAAGGGGATAAAACCTTTATAGGTACATCAGCGAGCGTAGAAAGACAAAGGGAGGGATAGTGAGGCTGAATAGAATAAACGGTGGGTGGGCAGAGGGGGACAGTGAAAAAGCAGGAATACTGAACGAATATTTCTGCTCAGTATTCACAAAAGAGGAGGGGGAAGTGCCTAATCCAATTAACAGAAGCACTCTTGATAGGGGGATCGATCCCAGTCCTTTCACAGAAGAAAGGGTTCTGCAAGAACTCCTAAAACTGAAGGTGGACAAAGCAATGGGTCCTGATGGAATTCACCCCAGAATTCTAAAAGAATTAAGGAAGGAACTAGTGAAACCACTGGCTACTCTTTTTAATAAATCATGGGAGGATGGTGTGGTACCCGAGGACTGAAGGAAGGCAGATGTGATTCCCTTCACAAAAGTGGGACCAAGACAGAGGCAGAAAACTACAGACCTGTCAGTCTGACCTCTGTGGTAGGGAAAGTGATGGAGTCACTTCTGAAGGAAAGAATAGTTGAGTACCTAGAGGTCAGTGGAGCACAGGATCCAAGGCAGCATGGGTTCACAGCGGAAGGTCATGTCAGGCCAATCTAATAGATTTCTTTGACTGGGTGACCAAAGTAGTAGACCAGGGAGGGGCTGTGGACATGGCCTACCTAGACTTTAGCAAGGCATTTGACACAGTCCCACACAAAAGATTATTAGTCAAATTAACCAGCCTGGGAGGGTCCCAGGGTGGTAGCCTGGTAAAACATTGGCTGGACAACAGGACACAGAAGGTAATTGTAAATGGAGTCCACTCTGAAGAAAGGGCGGTTACTAGTGGGGTACCGCAGGGTTCAGTATTGGGTCCAGTCCTTTTTAATGTCTTCATCAGCGGCATTGCAGAGGGACTGGAAGGAAAAGTATGCCTTTTTGCAGATGACACAAAGATCTGCAACAGGGTTGATACACAAGGAGGCGTGGAAAGGATGAAAAGGACTTGGCAAGGTTGGAGAATGGTCTGACGATGGCAGCTAGGATTCAATGCAAAAATGCAAAATAATGCACCGGAAACAAGAACCCAGGGAAGAATACACAATGGGTGGGAGGTAGTAACAACAACAAAACAGGAAAGGGACCTGGGGTAATCATATCAGATGACCTTAAGGTTAGCAAGCAATGTGAGAAGGCAGTAGGGAGGGCGGAGTATACTGGGATGTATAGGAGAGGCATCAGCAGCAGAAAACAGGAAGTTGTTATCCCTCTGTACAGACAGTTGGTGAGACCCCATCTGGAATACTGTGTCCAGTTCTGAGACCCCATCTCCGCAAAGACATAGACAGGATAGAGGCAGTCCAGAGGAGGGCAACTAAAATGGTGCAGGGTCTGCAAGAGAAGCCATGTGAGGAGAGACTAAAGGAGCTTAATATGTATACCCTTGAGGAAAGAAGGGAGAGGGGGGACATGATAGAAACTTTTAAGTACCTCAGGGGAATCAACAAAGTCCAAGAGGGTAGCATCTTTCAGAAAAGAGACTTGCAAGAACAAGGGACACAATTTAAAGATAGAAGGAGGGCGTTTCAGGGCAATGTGAGGGAAGTATTATTTCACAGAGAGGGTAGTGGATGGATGGAACAGCCTTCCTGAGGAAGTTGTGGAGTCTAAAACTGTGGGAGAATTCAAGAATGCATGGGACAGACATAAGGCAATACTTGTGGGGGGCAGGAAGATATAGGCTGTTGGTTAAATAGGATCTGCGGCCTATCCTGTAGGTAGGGAAATGGGCAGACTAGATGGGCCTAGCGGTCCTTATCTGCCGTCAAAGTCTATGTAACTATTCAAGGTGCACAAAAACAACCAGTGTGAAAGTTGTTCAGGACAAGAAGACCTTTCACATAAGGGTAGTCATTAATCTGAATTCTCTGTATTTTATAAAATATGGTCTTCCAAACAGCCTCATTATTTTTCTCTCTGAGTGAACACAGTAGGAGACATGCCAACCAAATGTAAATATCTCATAAAGTATACAAATTACCAATACACAACCGGCATGAAAGTTGTTCAGGATAAAACAACCTTTCAAGTGAGAATAGTCACTAATCTGAATTCATTAGATTTTTTTAAATAGAGCCATCTGAAAGGTGAAAATTATGAAGAAAAATTAAAATTCAGGTAATCAGATGGCCATAGTTTAAAAAATATAACTAGTGCAGCTTAATGAATAGGCTCATTGGAAAGGTCTTTTTGTCCTGAACAATTTCATACTGGTTGTTTATGTGTAACTCATATACTTTTAGAGATATTTACATTTGTTTGGCATAAAACCTTGAAAATGGGGGACAGGCAGGGACGTTGAGGAGAAATTGGCACACATCAAGGAGGCCATAGCGGAGGTAACACAACAATGCAATAGGTCAATAGACAAGAGTAAAAGGAGAAGAAAACCACTTTGGTTCTTGCAGGGGGGGAGGTGGCAGTAAAAGTAAGAGCCAAGAGGCTAGCCTTCAGGAAGTACAAGGAGACACAAGGAGATTAGGAAAAGGAAATGTACCAGAAGTGTCTGAGAGAGGCGGGAAGGGCAGTGAGGAGCACTTAAGTGAAAATGGAGGAGAGACTAGCTCAATTGGTTAAAAAAGCTGATAAGACATTCTTCACATACATTAGCAAGAGAAGGAAGGCAAAGGGGGGGAATAGTAAAGCTTTTCGGGGCTAAGGGGGAGATAGTGGAGGGAGACAGGGAAAAAGCAGTGATCCTAAATTAATATTTCTGTTCAGTCTTCACTGTGGAAGGGGATGGGCAGGGTCCACAGCTGGACTTCAAAGGAGCTAAGGATAAGGAGGTAAACTCCAGTCCATTCACAGAGGAGAGGGTCCTAGAATAACTGGCTTAGCTAAAGGTGGAAAAAGACATGGGTCCAGATGGCATACATCCCAGGGTCCTAAAGGAACTGAGGACTGAACTGGCAGCCTATCTGGCAGCCCTGTTCAGTAAGTCCATAGACACTGGAGTGGTCCCAGAGGACTGGAGAAGGGCAAACATTGTTCCTCTTCACAAGAGCGGTAGTAAAGAAGAAGCAGGGAACTACAGGCCAGTTAGTATAACCTCTGTAGTCATAAAGATAATGGATGCACCCCTTAAGAAAAGAACAGTGGAACACCTGGAAGCCAATGGACTGGTGGATCCCAGGCAACATGGGTTCACTGGAGGATGATCCTGTCAAACTAATCTGATAGATTTCTTTGATTGGGTGACAAAGGCAGTAGACCAAGGAGGGGGGGCGGTAAATATGCATACCTTGATTTCAGCAACACGTTTGATACGGTCCCACATAGAAAACTGGTCAATAAGCTAGGTAGTCTGGGGTTGGGATGCAAGGTGGTGAACTGCATGGAATAGCCTGCCCCAGGAGGTGGTGGCAGCCCATACAATGGTAGACTTCAAACATGCATGGGAGAGAAACAAAGGAATAACAGAGATAGGAAGAAAAAGCTAAAGCCAATGACCAGATAGGGTGACTGGATGCTTCATTAGACAGCTTAAACAGGCAGAGTGGATGGGCCTAGTGGTCCTTATCTGCTGACAGCATCTATGTATCTATGTATAACTCCTATTGCACCTCTAAACAGCCTCATGTTTGCAGATCACTACACCAGTTCAATGACATTCTTTCTGTTGAGTAGACAAGACAAGCTTGTCTCCTCATGCCTGCTTTAACTCATTTAGACCCATTGTGTGTTTAGAACATTGGAGACAGAACTCCAGACTGCTTTTCTTTGAGAATCTTCCTAAGGCACTGTGCAGAATTCTTAGCAAATGTGCACACCATCCAAACAAATTTAAATATCTTTAAAACTATTCAAGGTGCACAAAAACAACCAGCATGAAAGTTGTTCAGGACAAAATGACCTTTCAAATGACGGTAGTCACTAATCTGAATTCCTTATATTTCATAAAATATGGTTATCTTATTACCTGTATTTTGTTTTTACAACATGTACATTTCTGATGGTTATTTAAAAAAAACTATAAAGAACTTAGATTAGTGACCACCCTCATTTAAAAAGGCATTTTTGTCCTGAACTCAAAAATGTAAAATAATGTACTTGGGGCACAGAAAACCAGGGGCAGAGTACAAAATGGGTGGAGTGGTATTGACAATATTAAGAAAGCAACCCCCCCCCAAAAAAAACAAGCTTTTACATATAGTTGATTACTGTTTAACAATATTATGCATCTATGGCTGCCACAGTACACCTGATGCAAACCCATAATCACAGTCCTCACTTGAAGTGAAAAGGGGGGGTGAAGGCCATAACTGATTCATTGTTTTTGTGTTAAAGGGGTCAGTTTTTTACAGCAAAAACAAGGAATTGGGACATTTCTAATATGTGCAGACGAGCATGGGGACCACTTTTTTTTCAGAGCATGCCACTACCAGCAGTTACCACTTCAAGACTGCTACTACCACCACCTACTACAATCAGGGCAAAACCAGAAGTAGTCTACCAGCATTGAGATCAATATGGTTAAGGCACATTTACCAGAACTTTCTGCATAGAAAAGAATGAGAAAGTGACTGTGATGACGAGCAAGTCCCAGACCAGATCTCTAGTTTGTTAATAGACTCCTCCTCCTGAGTCTGATTTTTATGGCTGTGTGGGCCAAGCTCCAGAGATGTCATGCCATCATCAGACTTGTATAAGAGCACTGTAGAAGCACGTGACTGGACCGCTGTCTGATGTGCTGCCACAGTGCTCCGGCATAGTTTTCAGTGATTCTGTTTATGCAGCCCTTCCCCTCTGCAGGCCAAATACTGTAAGCATATCCACTTCCAGGTGCACTACTTTTCCTTTCTGCAACTGTGGAAGTGACAGTTGCCGTGTGCAACATGGTGGCGCTGACTTAAACTGTGCATGAATGAGTATCGTGCATATGTAGTTATGTCAACACCATGTTGCTCACAGCTCACTCCAGGGCCAGCTGCGCATGTGCGAGTATCAAGCATTCGCAGTACTATAATCACTGCAGTATTACTTATGGCTGACTCTGAGGCAGAGAGAGCACTGCATATTCTTTTCAATGCACTTGCCACTCCTAAAAGCTCTCTACAGTCATATCGGCTCTGACCAGAACTTGCTATATTGGTAAGGGCCTAAGAGCCCTTGTTTCAGGTTTTAAAGAGGCTGGTTAGGATGTGGGTAATTTTAATGACTAACAGCCCCCTCTCATAGCTGAATCAATCATGCAGGGAGGTTGCTGATGGTGCCAGTGGGACATCCTGCTGGAAGAATGCCATGAAAAAGAACTTTTTTTATTGCTTCAATTACTTTGTGGGATGAATAGGACCAATTCAGTTTAGCCCGACCTGCCTCAAAATTAGCCTGTTGGGATAAATTTGCTGACTTACTCCAAAAGGCCAATGCAACTTACTATTTAGGGCTTGAATAGAACTTTGGGATGTTATTTATTTATTTAGTTTTTGTTGACCGGGTAAGTGCACTAGACAAATCCTGCCTATTTTCAGGCACAATCCGGGGGAGGGGGATACAGATGAATGCCAACTGACCTTGAACCAGATTAGGCTGTTGGTGGCATTTTTAGTGAATGAGGGAAATTTGGCAAGGACACCAGGGAAATTCCCCTACTCTTTTTGATAAGTGCCATGGGATCTTTAACATCCACCAGAACTACCACCAATCCAGGCAGATGGGACCTCGGTTTAACGTCTCTTCTGAAAGACGGCACCTCAGAAGTGCAGCACCCCTCTCATGCTGCACTACAGTGTCAGTACTGGGATATTAACCCAAGTGCCAGATGTGGGAACTGAACGCACACCCCTCTGATCTCCCGGCCTCAGAGGTGAGTGCGCTACCTACTGAGCCACTGACACTGCATATGAAGTAGTGCATATGAAGGGCTGTATATAAAACCCCTCCCTCACTCCCTCCCTTCCTTTCTTTCCTTCCTCTCTCCTTTTCTGTATGCATTAACATTCTGTCAACCTGTACATGTTTCAGAAGGCATGTTAAATTGAAATTCAGTCTGCACATCTCTGGTGCTGTTGAGGTGGAAGCAAAAGATGCCAAGGAACTTAACATAGTAGAGAATTATCCCCAGTGTCCTGGCTAACATTACTTCTGTAAATAAAAGAGGTCCATGTATGCTACCCCAAGCACACACCTGGAAATGAGCTGTCACTGCACAGTGTGCCTGTTTAGGCAATAAAATTACAAATAAATTCAATGCCACATTAGTACACAGGGGTTGAAATAGTGCTGGATCTGATGGCATCTTTTGCAGCACTTGTAGTGTAGACAAAACATTCTGTGTTTTTGACTCTGTATGCTACTAACAGAATGTGTGTACATAAGTTGGCTTTATGTAATATATACAGCAAATATATTGTATCAATATCGAACACACAGAAATGTTTGCTCAGGTATGCTCCCTGATGCTCAAAGGTGGTAAATTCAGGGATAATATTAGGAGGCATTTCCTCTGCCAGAGGGGGTAAACCAATGGAACAGCCTAGTGTGAAGACAGTGGACATAAAGATAGTACTGGGCCTGCATGGTACATTTGGACATAATTCTGCTTATTTGTTTGAACTGAATCTGAGAGCTGCATCAGTGCCCACACTGTAGCACACCAGATATCTCTTATTCAATTGTTTGTTTGCTAAAAATGAATGAGGGGTTGTATGGAGCCCTGTCTGTGACAGGAGGAGGAGTCTGTATTTCCTAGAGACGTTGCAGTGAACTACAAACTCGTGTAGTGGGGGTATTCTGTTAGGCAGCACCTTGATTTAAGTATATTTTACACCTTACACCATGCATGAGTGGTTTGTGCAAATTAGTTTTCATTTAAAAACGTTGCTTTAGTGAACCGGCAGATCGTGACCTTGGAATTGAACTTCCATGTCACTTTAGTGTATTTTAAGAAGCTATCTAGCGAGCAGGGTGAGCTCGGGCAGGGCGTGCATGAAGACGCGTGCTAAGACATGCGCTAAGACACATGCATCTTTAGCGTGTGTCAAGCGTGTCAGGCAGTTAAGGCGGATACCAGTACAGGTACTGTAGTGGAGTTAAAAAATCAATATACTACGTAGGTTGTGTAAAGGTTGTTTGAAGTGTTCAGTTTACACAGGCAACTACGTCTGACACTATTATGACCATGGAGGGGGATGTGGGTATTAGATGTTCTAAATGTGACATGTATATTATAATCTACACTCCATTTCCTAAAACTCCATACATATGTAGGAAATTATTTCTTCTTTGTTTAACTCTAGGATGTCACTATTAGAACTGAATCAAAAAGCTATGTTGGGGCATTTTCAGAGTACAGTAGCTATTCACCAGCCTGATACCTCTAGTTGCCCTGAGTCTGTCCTAACTCCCAACCTCCCTTCTGCTGTTAGGTTGTACAGGTCCCCTAGTGTGGTAAACACTTGCCATAGGTTGCCACCCACCCTAGGTCCTTCTGATTGTCCATATTCCACTGTTGGTAGTCAAACAAACAAATATAATAATAAAAGGAATAGGACTGAGTCTGACTCCAGCAATTCTGAGGAACTCTGGTACACTGTGTATAATTCTAGGGCCCCTAAAAGGGGACGTGAGGCGGAAGTGTTCCCCCCCCCCTTTACATAACTCTTTTGACCTTTTAGGTGATTCTCCTATCACTGACCTTTCTCACCAAGTAGCCCCGGTGGGCCATGTACAGGACACCTCTCAATGCATAACCGATGCTTTCCAAAATACATAAGATAGGTCTCAGTACATTACAGAAAACTGCAACTATGAATACTTTTCCATCCCTTGTCTTGCCTTGTTCTACTACAATAGATTCAGGGTCACTGAAGGGGACTTCTGAAACATTCTCCATTATGGAAACTAGTTCCCCTGCCATTACACATCAGTTATATGTATTAGGGGACTCTATGATCAAACATTTAGATAGAGCCATTTGTAATCAAGATAAGGCTAATCAAACATGTTCCTCATTTAGGGGTGCTAAGATTGCACATATTACACATATGATAGGAGACATTCTGCATAATTCTGGACAAAATCCACTTGTGATTATACATGTAGGCACTAATGATCTCTATGGAAACTCTATACGTACTATTCAGGAAGATTTTGTGGCCCTTACTAATTTGTTGGTCTCTAGAGGATGTGATATTGTCCTGTCAGAAATCCTTCCATGCCCGGGTGCCCCATATTCTATCAATAACAAAATAAAATATATTAACGAATGGTTCAGAAAATGGTGTATTAAGCAAGACATATATTGTATAACTCATTGGGAGGAGTTTAATGGTAACCATGAACTGTTTTATGGGGATAGGTTGAATCTAAGTAGAAGGGGCAATTCCCTATTGGGTAAAAAAATCTCAAATGTGATCAGTTTGAATTTAAACTAACAGGGGGGAGAGATCTGTGACGGCCTCTCTTAACATTATGCTGGGTAAAAATATAATTAAGGACAAATGTCAGTTCAAGGTCTTAAGTTTAAATGCTAGCTGTCTCCATAATAAAATTGATGCTTTAAAAGCTAGAATGACCATGGCAAATCCTAACATGGTCGCTATTACTGAAACTTGACGGGATGCTAAATCTGCTTGGGACCCTCACATACATATTTTTCACTCAACCAGGAAGGTAGAAGGGGTGGTGGTGTAGCCCTGATCATTAGTGACTCATTGGATAGCCTAAATATTACGGATAAGTTAAAATCACATGGTATTAAGTCTGAATCCCCATGGGTTAAGATTACTTTTGCCAAAGCTCAGCCCTTAATTGTGGGTACTTGTTATCAACCTCTCAACTCTTCCATTGAATATTTAAATGCTTTGATCCAAGAATTAGATTCAGCTTGTGAACTTGGTAATGTCCTGGTGATGAGAGACTTTAATCTTGGGGATCCTGACTGGGACTAACTATTCTGCAAAATCCTCGGCTACTCGATAATTTGTTACTGCCTGTGTTCAGCTTAATTTAAAACAAAGCATTTTGTCTCCCACTAGAAATGGTAATATCTTGGATCTGGTGTTGCACAGTGATATTTTTAATATTAGTAAGGTACAGATTGAAGCCTCTCTTGGCAATAGTGATCACAACTGTATCTCTTTTGATCTAATATTTATGCATACTTTGGACATCTATACCACAGTGATTAATATGCATGACAGGGCAGATATTATGGGCATGGTACATGCCATCAGCCAAACTGATTGGCAGAAAGCGCATACAGAATTGCAAATACAGAATTATTGGGATCTTTTATATAGCACCCTATTACATATAAAAAACAGATACATCCCAGTAAAGAAAAACTACATCAAGGGAAGGCTTAATCCAAAATGGCTTAGTAAACGAATATTAAGACTTATTAAATTAAAGAATAATAAACATGCAAAATATTTAAAATCTAAAACTACACACAATTGGGTAAATTATCTTTCTTGTCAAAAGAAATGCAAATCAAGGATTAAAAAATCTAAATGAAAGTGTGAACTTAATTTAACCAAAAATGCCAATAAATCTAATAGTAAAATCTTCTTTTCATATATTAATTCTCTGAGAAAAAAACAATGTAAGATCGGACCGATTCTAGTTGGTGATAGTGTTATACAAAACCGTGCAGCCATGGCTAATGTTTTTAATTCTGAATTTTGTAGGGTATTTTCTGACACTACTTCTACTGATCCTAGTCTTCTGATTAATAGTGATGCTGCAATTATGTTTGAGCTTGATACTATAAGGGACATATTACTAGCACAAAAGGGCAAAACTTGCATGGGTCCTGACAGTTTAACTGGACATCTTTTATACCTGTTGACCGATACTCCAGTGGGCCCTTTAAAACTATTGTTTGAATCTTGTTTAATCTATAACTTTGTACCTAAAGAATGGAAAAAGGCCAATGTTATTCCTATACATAAACAAGGCATTAAGTCTGATTGGTCTAATTATCGCCCAATTAGTCTAACTTCGACGTTATGTAAAATAATGAAAAGATTGATTAAGGACATAACTGAACCTACTTTAAAGCTAGTGGATAAGGAAAGACATGATTTTAAAAAGGGTAGAGGCTGTCAGACCAATCCTATGAGTTTTTATGAAGACATTAGTCAATTAGTTGATCGTAAAACACCCTGCCATATCGTGTTTATCAAATTTAGTAAGGCATTTGACATCATGCCTCACTGGCCTTTAAGGTTAAAACTACAAAACCTATATATTAATAGGTACCTTATTAATTGGATCCATAATTGGTTGTCTAATCGCACACAACGAGTCATAGTTAATGGATGTTTCTCAGACACTGGTAATGTTAGTTTTTTTTATTAAAATTTTATTGATTTTCTTCAAACAATAATGTCTCCATTGTACACATTGACAGACTGTAACAAAGGTAATAACCTTACAAAACCAACAAACCAAGGAAGTCTAGTGAGATCAGAATATATACTTGAAAATAGGCATACAGTAATATATTATAATCAGAAGATATCATGAAGATGCAAAATGAAAAGTAACAATACTAATACTAAGACTAAACCTGTTCAACCCCCACCCTCCCCTTCTCCCTCCTCTCTGATCCCCTCCTATGGTGCCAATTACATAGATATTAAAAGTAAAACTGGTTTATGACTAATTTACGTGCATCATTGATTGTTACTGATTTGGTCATCTTACAGGTCATGCAAAATATATAGGCTTTCCCATTTCTTTCTATACAATATAGGGTGATTGGAGATACTCGCTATCATTTTGTCTATCCAGAGATTATTAAGTAATTCTTGTAACCATTCTGTGTACGAGGGTTGGAGAGAGTCTTTCCAGTGTCTTAACACCACCTTCTTGACTGACATAGCCATCAATGGGCTATGGTAGTTTCTAACCGTTAATGGGAATCCTGTAAATCTCCTAAGAGGCATACCTCTGGAGTGAAATACTGTTGTAAGCCAAGTAGGGGGTTTACTTTATCTTTGATGATGTTCCATAATGGAGAAATTCTGGAGCATTCCCAAAACACATGAATCAGCATGCCCGAGCCCTCATTACATCTATTATACTCAGAAGTTTCGTCTCTTCTCATTTTATGCATTTTGTATGGGGTCAAATACATATCATTCAGTATTTGCACTTGCATTAGTCTTAATCTATCCTGTGTAATGAATTTGTGACAATTTTCCCAAATTTTGGACCATCTCGAGGAGAGGGTGGGATATACGGAGTTCCAGTATTTGGGAATGCCATCCACTTTGGGGAATACTAATGGATATAGAAAAATATATAATGAGGAGACAGCATATGGGGCCAAGGCTAGGAATCTACCTGTATTTATCCAATCACCGGGATGAATCGGGTTAATTTGTTTACTAAAGTATGAAATAAGCATGTGACGTAACTGGTATATTTGAAAGGTCCATTTGTTCTCCAAACCAAATTTAAGTAATATTTCTTTTGTGGTTAACCAATCATGATTTTGGGTGCAAAAATCCCTTGCCGTACTATGTTGTAACTGCAGGATCCAGTTATGTGGGATTACTTTCCCTTCAATCCGGAAACTGGGATTTTGTGATATAGGTTGGGAAGTATCAAGCGTGTTATTATACTTCCTTGTATTACATAACTGATTATGTATATGAATAGAATGGCCTATTGAGTTATGTTGAAGACTAGGGGGTAAGACACTGGTAATGTGACCAGCGGTGTACCACAGGGCTCCGTTTTGGGCTCCTGTTTAATCCAGGCCTTCATTTCTGATCTCACCACTAATTGTCAATCTATATGTGTCAAATATGCTGACGACATTAAGATTGGAGGTCCTTGCTCGAGTCGTGATGAGACAGAAATTATTCAGCAGCATTTGGATGTTATTTCAGCTTGGGTTGTTACATGGGGCATGAAGTTGAATAGTAATAAATGTAAGGTCAAGCACCTGGGCTTCAAGAATCCTGAGAGTGCTTGTGTTTTAGGTGATTGTACGCTATGTAGTACCACAGACTTGGGCATCATTATCTCTAAAAATTTAGATTATGAACACCATATTAACAATGCAGTTAGCAAATGTAATACAATTATCTGGTCCATTAAATGTAACAGCACGTCTAGAGATTCTAGAGTAATGGTTCCCTTGTTTAGAGCCTATGTTAGGCCACATTTGGAGTATGTATCACAGCTTTGGTGTCCATATAAAAAGGCCTAAATTAATCAGTTAGAGAAAGTACAGAGGAGATATACTAAACATCTGAATGGTATGTATTGTCTATCTTATCAAGAAAGAGTTAACAGACTTAATCTATTTTCCTTGGAAATGTGTCGATTACGAGGGGACATATTGTTTTTCTATGATATAATTCAGGACCTTGGACTAATGACCACATTGGGTCTTGAGTTTAAAGATCACAGATTTGACACTAGAGGTCATCCACTTCAGTTGATAAGGAAATCACATAACTATTTGCGCAGAAGGTTTTTGTTTTCATACTTAGAACTATATACCCATGGAATAAACTTCCCCTTCATGTTATTGTTAGTAATAATAAAATTGAATTTAAAGCTAGACTGGACACCTTTCTATTATTAGATACTCAGCTATCTTATTACAATTGATTAGTATGGGAGTTCTCATGGGTCGTTGGCTCTCTTGCTCTCTAAGTAACCTTAGTATGAACCTTATCCAGGAATTCATTGCTTACCATCCATGGTACAGTGAGTCGGAAATCCCTACAATTTAGTACTTGTTTGCACAGTATATTTATTGGTCTCTGCTTATAAAATGGAGGTTGAACAGACTTGGTGGCCCTAGTGCCCTTTCCAACCATGAATGACTAAGTTACTATCTCTGCAGCAATCTAGCACCCAAGAGAAAACCACTGCTAGGACTGCTAGGATGGGGAACAATATATATAAACTGTCTTTGTTTCAACCTTGTCTTGTAAATAATATACATTGAACTAGAAAAACAATACTAGCATGCTTCCATGCACAAGTAAAACAGAAAGATCTGAAACTAACAGTATATGTTTTATTATTGAAGTGCAATTATTTTTGTAAAGCCTGTGTTATAGTCGCATTTGAAATGCTACTTATTGACTTTTTGGTAACACTTTAAGTTTTCTTAACTACACTGTTACCGCGCTGCAAATGCAGTGTAATTACATGAAACAAGCTACAGTGTAATTACCCCTGTTGCATGTAATTAATGATTACCAACCCTGCAATTACATTGAAACTGACACTTAAAGTGTGACCAACTGTTCTTAATTCAAACATTTAGGATCACAGATGGCCAAACAATTCTGAAGAATTCAAAATAGGAAAACTGACTGCACATCGAGTAGGAATTATAAAGAAGCAGTGACAAAAGATGGTCTTATTGTTTTGCCAGATGATTTTTATGGATATTTACCTGACAATATTTTTCTTTCCTAAATATCTGAAATGTTGAAGGCATAACCTGAAAGATAAAATAACATTTCCACTGTCTTGTTATTTGGAATACAAAACAGCAGTCTGTAAGAAATGCGTAGATTACAGTGCTAGAGTAACAAGATGTTCCCATATCTACCCCAATCTACACCACTGAAAGTCAACTTTCAGGATAAACAGGTAAGAATATCAACAGGAAATATTTCTAGTAATTGCTGGCCACTATTGTGTGTAAGGGTGCTGATGAATTCATATAGCTCAGCTGCTCCTGTTGTACTGTATTTCATACCTCGTGTTTACACTGCCTCATCTGCACCAGTGCAGAGCTGCTGATCTGCTCCCAGCAGATAGGTGTGGACAGGAAAAAGTGCTACACGGAGCCCCATCCATTGTGGGCATTTTCAGTTGGAGATCAGTTTGGTGTGTGTATGTGTGTGTGTGTGTGTGTGTGAAAATTCTACAGGCATTTTCCTTCGTTGTATGGACACTCCCCGCTACCTGCAGTGATGAAGCTGCCTGTGTGTTGTGGTTAAGGGAGGGAGTGCACAAAGGGTGTGAGTGCAACTGAGAGCTATTTTTAAATTATCTTCCACTGGATTCAGATAGACTGAGGGAATGTGCAGAGTGAGTGCATGGGAGGGAATGCTACTTAAAAAAAATAATCCAGTACTAGACTCAGGATGCAGAAGGGAGTGAAAGCTATTAAAAAAATGATAGGACTGAGTCAGGGATAGGAGTCACACAGGCCACTGGCAATGCTCCACTGCTCCTCAGTGTGTTCATGCAACAAATGGCTACAACACAACACAGGAGCAGTAATGCTGTGGGAGCACAGCTATAATGTAAACACACCTCTAGATTCCTGAACAATAGGGCTAAGGGCATTCCCTGGCCCCCACACAGTAGTAATGCTTGATAGTGCATTTGACTATCCTAATGGGTTCCAACAGATAGCCCATCTATCTGACTATGGATCCAAGATTCTATCTGACCCCATTTGGATTTTGGAGCCAAGGTCAGATCATGGGATCTGAAGTCAGATAGTGGGATCCAAGGTCAGACATCTGCCTAAAATCCCTCTAATTCAAGGTTGGACAGTGGGATCCGATGTCAGACAGTGGGACCCGAGGTCAGATGTCTGCCTCAGACTCCTCAGATCCAAGGTTGTATAGTGGGACCCAAGGTCATGTAATGGAACCCTAGGTCAGATAGTGGGATCCAAGGTAAGATGTCTGCCTCAGATCCCACGGTCCAAGGTTGGTTAGTGGGATCCAAGGTCATGTAGTGGGATCCCTGGTCTGAAAGTGGGATCTTAGGTCAGATAATGAGTTTCAAGGTCATATGTCTGCCTCTGATCCCTCAGATCCAAGGCTGGATAGTGGGATCCAAAGTTGGATAGTGGGATCTAAGGTTAGATGCCTGCCTCAGATCCAAGTTTGGATAGTGGAATCAGGTAGTAGGATTTGAGGTTGGATGTCTGCCTTGGATTCCTATGATATCAGATAGACACACTGAATAATTGATATCCTACTTGATAGAATTCAGTAACTGGATACTAGCAGTAACTGAAGCCACCCAGTACCTGAGAAAATCAATGGTATCCAATGGTATCTGATTTCACTGAATACTCTCTGCGCAACACACACACACTTTTTATTTTTGCTGTTACACAGAAAGTGCCCTTTAATCTGTAACTGTCCTTTCGACCATCCACCCCTTCCCCTATAAGCATCATGACAGGATACAGCTACCAGCGAAAAAAGGCCACGGTTGAACTCGGCTGTACTACGACACTCCAAAAACCTTTCAATTTTGAATAATTCCATTCTTCTTTACCAAGGGTATTTACAAGAAAACTGGAGCTTTGTTCGTTTCAGTTCATTGACTGCTGAGGTTTATTCAGTAGAGGAAATCATAATGCCTTATCTGTTGGGCTGCTCTAGTGGTGCAGTGGCAACATCATGTACCCCTGTGAAGGTGATCTGAGTTTGACAGCAACTTGGGAGGCCACAATGAGAGGCAAGCCAGATTGCAGAGGCCACCAACAGTGCACTGTAGTTGGTGAGGGATGGCTTGGACTCTGGTGCCACAGTGACCTCTATGGTGGGCCAAGGGAGCTTGTTCCCTCTACAGGACATTGCTGTGTGCAGCTAAGGCCACATGATGGGATCTTCTCACATCAGGGGAGGATGGATGAACCAGGGGGAAAATGGGGAGAAACACCCATAACCATCTATGTAACAGCTGAACCCCAACAAATCCCCTGGGTCCTAGTGTCAGCTGATACAGGATCCTAGTCCACACAATGGATTGCCTTGGGGGGGAGGATAGCCCTCCTCCTGGAGCCCCTGCTATGGAGGAGAGAACTGTGAGGGAACTTGGAGGGAGAAAGAACCTAGGAAGGATGGGAGTTAAAATGATTTGCCAACTTCATAAAATTATGGTATGCCTTAACTGTTTTGGTAGCACATTTTGGAAAAAGTCTTGGTCTATAAGATTTATAATTTTCTGTCCAGTCATTTGAAGTGAAGGCACGATTTGGCCTCATGAAGTTAGCTGATCCTTCCACTTCCCAGTCGATCAAGCCGCCCCTGTGATCATGCACATAATGATGTGTGCCCAGTGAAAGGGTGCTCCATTGTTTTATGGGGTCAGTTTAGAACACTAATATAATAATGTCCATTTGGAGATTAATCAAAGGCACCAGTCGACTAACAAGGGTCTTACTAATCGACTGGTGCTCCTGATTAATCTCCAAATGGTCATTATTATATAGAAAATCATTCCTAAAATTGACCCTCATGGACTTTAATGGAGCATGCCCTTGCACCCTCCCAGAGAGCACTTCAGTAGGTGACTGAGCATGGGGGCAGAGCGGTTGACTGGAAAGTGGAAGGGATCAAATGATTACCTCAGCGGAGGCCAAAATATGATACCTTCCACTTCGAGAATGACTGCACAGAAGATTATAAATCTTACAGCGTGAGACATTCACTGACATTTGCTACTAAAACAAGTAAGGCATACTGTAATCTTGGAAACTCTCTTTAAAGGACCTTAACAGGGTATATCCCTGATGAACATGGCCAGGCAGAAAAAGTTCTATGGAAAAGTAATACACTATTTGTGAGATCACAATAATTTCTAGGGCAATATGTGTCAGTCTGCAATATTTGGATTAGTGAGTAGGACCAGTTGTCTGCTGCTCTTGCTCATTGAATAAAACGATGATATTAAAGAGATTTTGTCACTTTTAGAAAACATCTGAAAAAAGCATTACATTTAGGCAGAAGTCAGCTTATACTTGATAAATGTTCTGTATTCCTTGTCCTTTTATTCATTATCGCTAGCTTTATTTACATGGGGAAAGGATCCTGGGGCAAGATATCCAAACAGTTTGCAGGGGGTGAGCACTGATCATCAGAACCAGGAGGGGGTTCTACTAGATTACCAAGGATGGGTTACTAAAATAAGAATAAGAATTTGTGCCATTGTTTATGGCCCGGGTCATGCCTGGAAATGGTCCCTTGGATCAGCGCACCTACCCGGTCACTGAAGACATACATACATACATACATAAATAAATAACTAAAATATTCTGATGGGGATCAGCTGAAGGGGCGTACACTAGACTACCATGAATTATCTTTATGCCTTTTAGGTGGGGAATTCGGCCAGGGAGGGGGCTAATACTAGACTATCAAGGATTATCTTTATAATCTAAATAAACTCAACAGAGAAAGAAATAAGTACCTTAGCTGGCATTTGAACATAGGCCACTTGGAATAAGATTCCGGCTGCATTACCAGCTGTCCCACCAAGGCAACTGGAAGCCTGGGACTCCCATTCTGGTTACACTACCAGCTGCATCACCAAAGCACAGATAATTACGTTTGTCTGGGTTCCATATATGTGCACACCACACCCTTGAGAATGAAAATGTAATTATCTGTGTATCATCAGGTTGTGCATTACAGAAAGAGTAAGGTGCTTATGGGAGTCAAGGTCTCCAGTTGACTTGATACCACAGCTGGTAGCGCAACCAGACCAGTACTCCGGGCAGCCAGGTTCAAATCCTAGCTAAGGCATTTATGTGCACACAGCACCCTTGTGATTAAAAAAAATATCTTTACAGAACTTAGTAGGACCAGGATCAGGTAAGAGAGCATGGTACCACTGGCACAAGGGAGTTTCAGTGCAAAAAATGGATAGTGATGGGGATTGGGAGAGGGGTCACATAACCTATTAAGGATCAGGTATTACAGTAATCACATTCTGATGGCAATCATGGTAAGGTAAAGGGTGATATTTTATGATATTGCAGATGGGGTGGAAAGGACAGTTCCCCCACAATCCATCTGGGCCATGTTAGTGCCCCACATTTTAATGAGTTTATAATTGGATAAAAATGGGCTGAGTGGCCATTTACATGGGGATAACTGAATGTAGCAAGCAAGTACAAATGTGCTAAAAGGTTTGGGATGCCCTAACCGCTTTTGCTCCTTGCTGGCCTATTACAAGAATAGGCACATACATCTGTGTGACCAGCAGGGGGATGTGCTTACTGCCGAGCACATGTTTTAGGGCTTTCATTAGGGTGTTGCTCTAGGGGTGCTATAGTGAAACAAGCTGTTTCACTCCCACTGTTTTATTTATTTATTTAAAAGTTTCACCAGGAAAGGCACACTAAGTTAGGTGTTTGTTTCCAGATGTGTCCTGGGGAAAGAGGAATTGTACAAGTGGAGCTTTGGTAGCACAAGAGTACAACATGCATGACATATATGTTTGATAAAGCATTTACAGACCAAAGCATAGTAGCACGCAATTTCAGCATACATAGGAAATAGTACCATACAAGATGTGAGAACCTGAGTGACACGGTAACAGTTGACAAGTCTATGCACCACAGAACAAAAACCATTAGGGTTAATAACAAACATATGTCGGCAATCAATTACGGAGCAACTGTGCTCAAAACTTGTTTGAATGTAGAAACTTTGGGGTAATGAGTTAACCTGTGCTCAGCACAGGCACTTTGCTTAAACAGAGGGTTTAGAATACAAGGTTTCATGTTCCCTTCAGTTGATCTACTTTTGCTGCTTGCTCCTTTGCTTACATCAAAAATCCTCTGTGACATCACAAGCCTTTCAACGGTAACAAACCGTAATGTCAAAAATACAAGATTATATTCTCGGCAAAAGATCAAACAGTAGAGACAGATGTACTTTCGGGGACAAGGATCATGTTTCTATGCAATTAACCTGGAAACGACCAACAAAGGAAAGAAATATTTTGCTTGTGACATCATAACAAGTTATGTGGCAGCAAGTTATGAAAGTCATAGCAGAGGATTATGACTTCAAGGCAGGAAAAGCAGAGACAGAGAAAGTCTAAGGAGCAGAGTCCAATTTTCTTCAAATGACTTAAAGAGAAATAGTCACCACCAAAGGTCCCACAATCAAGTGTGGGGGCTGTCCCAATGTACGTTTTGTGTACAAAGGCATTGTGGTTTACTAACCGTTTACTGTAGTATAGTAGATTGTATCAGACTAATTATGCTTAGTTGTAAGATGACATCTTTTGTTACTACATATCCCAGAATCCCCTGCAGCTCACATCAGAGCAGTAGGCAGCAGTGGGAGATTCAGTAGCCTGAACTGAATGTTGGAGTTTATATAAGTTCTGATCTTTGTTTGCTGGTCCCACATTCTTCACAAAAACTGTACTTTGCCCCTAGAGAAAAGCAGAACTGGAAACATCTGATTAGAGATTATAAAAGCTCTAGTGTGCTCTGCAAGCTATTGAATCTCCTACTGCTGCCTACTGCTCTAATGTCAGCAGCAGGGGATTCTGGGATGTGTAGTAACAAAAGATGTCAGCCTAAAACTGGATCAAAATTAAGCTGATACAATCTACTATACTACAGTAAACAATCTGTAAACCAAAATGTTTTAATGAACAAAGTGGACACTGGGACCAGCCCCACACTTATATGTGGGGCCCTTTGTGCTGACTGCCCCCCCTTAATAAAAAATGGAATATCCTGAAATTCGTATATTTTTAGGGCTGCAGTGGGCAGAGCCCTGAAGACCTCTTGCTTTCAAAAAAGGACTCCTAGCCAGCCCAGTGGTGTGGAGGGCTGAGTCAGTGATACCTTACCTCCTAACATGTCGGCGACCCATGTTCATGGTGCAAGCAGGTCATCGGGGGACAGACGGGTGGGACAGGATCGAGCGTCCAGAGGACAACTCTCCTCTCTGGGAGGAAGGGGAACACAGGCCGGCATGTACCTGATACCTAGTGGAGGCTAGGTGTTGGTACAGCCTGGCCCAAGTACAGTGGGGCATGGAGGTGGAGCAGCTGGTGGGAGTGCTGCATGTGGACACGCGTGTGGCACACCCACTGTCTGCATTGCATGCTCCAGCCCATAAGAAAAAAATGGAAAAATGGCCTAGGTCGAGCGGCTTGATGGCCACCTGACATACCATGCTGTCTCTCCTGGGTGGGCATCACCTGTACTGGATCCAGTCCTGGTGGGTGAGTAAGGGGGCTCCCCACCACCTCGCCATGGGGGTAAGCCATGGGGTAGCAATGTGATGCCCTGGAGTGGAGGATGGATGCGGCCGGATGGTGGCCAGATGGAAAGGTTGCCAGGACAGAGATGCCAACCTGGGGCCCAGGAGAAAAAGTAGGTAAAAAAAAAAGGACTCCTGCATTCCTTGCATTTTTTGTAAACAAACAACATGCCGGACTTAAACCACAGTAGCCTCCATGGCTGGAGCACTCCACTCGCACTGCACTATTTTTTGCTTGTTTGAATGCTATGAGATTTGAGTCCTGCTAATGCCAGCTGGCAGTGTTTTGCAGACAAATGGGAAATCACTTTCAAAGCTGTCTCAAAAAATGTTTGCAAGCTTTCTAGAACAGCCTTGAATGGCACTGGGAGAGTTCCCCCTTCAATTGCAGCTCTATACAAGCTTGAAAGCCTTTTGAAATATATTTGCCAAGTCTCAATTTTTTCTTTCAGAGTGAAACTGAATGATGCTGTGTAATAAGACGCACGGCTGTAATATCAACTTACTCTAAAATGTTGAAAAATTCGTATATCTCTGAATTGGGAGCTTTATGCCAGTAGGACACCAGTGTATCTGGAAAAGATGTAATATTTTATTATTTTAATTCTTTACCATTTAAACATAAAAATTGAAGTCATCTATTGATTAAAGAGCCCATGACAGCATTGGAACCACTTTGCAAACATGTAGTATGCAATACAGAATTCTGCTTATATTTCATAGTTTGTTCTGAGATTCTCGCCCTTATTTCTTTATTACTAAGTATATTTGAATAAAAACAATAGCTATGCCCTACCTATTCTGGTTGCTTGCATACACCTGACTTCGCAGTTCTGTTTATGGCATCACAGTCTGTTGCTGTGGAGCAAGTTTTGATGTCACAAACAGGTGACTGATGTCAGCTGAAGACAAGCAGCCACAACAGATAATGTCTAGGTGGCAGTGATCTTGTTTTCATGCAACTCTCCTCAATTATAAAGAATAAGGGGGGACATTACAGAAAATATATGAAATATGAACTGAATTGCATCTAAATCTTACATTTTTCAAAATTTTCTGGATGGCGTCAAAGGGGATCTTTAAAATGAACAGACTTTTTTTTACCCTCTGAGATTGTTTTCATTATGTGAAGAAAACACATGAGTAGGCTTCTAGTTTCATCTTGGTCCAGCTTGTCAAATCGTTGAGCTAATCCAATCAAAGACAGAGGCCTTGTGACCTGCAACATAGAAATGCAGATCGTTATTAATACACTGAACTATTTCCTGAGTTGTTTGAGAGTTCCATACGTGTGCTGGAGTGTGCAGAGCTATACCTTTTCACAGGTGTCATTTTTCTCACTGCTTTTTTCTGCTGTACTTGGGTTGGATTCAGTACTTGCCAGTGATGCTCTGGAGTCCTCATGATTGGCTACCGAGAGAGCTACTGAAGAAAAAGCTGCAAACAGAAGGGCCACAGGAAATATGCTAACTAAGCCACCATGGATACATGTTCAATGTACAATAAACATAGCTTAGCATCTTAAAGCAGCAGTATTAGCCAAAAAAAGTTGTCATATAATTTTGTATTAATGACATACTTCTGAAAAACATATTAATGTACTCATTTTATTTTTCCTTTTATTTAACTTCTGAACTGAGATTTGGTTTTGAAATATTTAAAAGTTCCCACTTTGCTTCCACACTCTCTAAGAAAAAAAATAAACATCCTGGCATGGTGCTGTGCTGTTTATCATAAGAAACATATGATTGCATAATCCTAGTACATCCTCAATAAGGATCTAGTATGTACCTTTAAAATGTAGCCACAATGGGAGAGATTTAAAACAAAACTGAATGTGGTGGCCATATTTATGGACGTCAGTCATTAATTTCAAAACTGATAATAAAAAACAATTTTAAAAATATCACAAGGAATAAAAAAAGATGCTGATGATGAATCTAGGCTAGGACACCATTAGAAAAGGGCTTCAGTTCAATGACTATTTTTCCCAATAAACATAAATATAATACGTCAAAAATACACTATTGCTAAAAAACGATATGCTATGTTTTTTGTTTTGTTTGCCAATTAACAGACTCTACTTCTTTAATTCTCATGAATGTACAGAAGGATGGCTTTGTAACAACAAATGGTTGTATTCTGAAAAACATGCATTTACATGGATTTGGCACATGGCATAGATCTGACAAGACAATACCTCATATGGATTATTTCATAAATGGATTTTCAGTCTGCACAGCTCCTCTACTGATCACTACATGCTAGAAAGGGGTACATTTCACAGACAGGGAGATGTTGAAGAAGTCATACAGCATGCGGTGTGAATTTTCAGCTTTCATGAAAAACTCTCTTGAGAAGTCACTCCTTCAACATTCTGAGAGTAGGATTAACCTTTTAAGATGCCTCCGAAGTGACAAATAGTCATCACTGTGTATTGGCAGGCTCCAAATGAAGCAACTGTCTTAGAAGAAACCATAAATCATCACACAGGATGCAGCAGAGATGGACTGCAGGGAATTTAAAGTCTCCCATGACAACAAAAAGCACCCAATACTTGTTGCACTTATCTCATTTCACAGTCCCCCATCTATAACAGTTTTCAAAATTATACGTTCTGGGGGCCCCTTTAGGAATCATAGACTTCACACGCTTAGAATTTTTCAACCTTTTATTGATATCCCCTACGTTTCACTATGTTTCATAACTTGTTCATGGAGTTCATTAATCCAGGCACAAGGTTATAATTTTACTGCAGCCTATAAGGCTTGTCCTCCCATTTAAATGTGCATTATCATACCTTTCTTTAATTTTAATGCTGCTTCTGGTGGAGTGTTGCCAAGTTTTGCCCTTTTACTGTTGAGACAAAGGACATGTGCCAGGCAAGAGGCCACAGTGCATAGGCCATTTTGAGAAGCAGCAAGTGTTTTTCAACTGTGCAGAACCATAACTAGAGGAACTGGAGACTAAAAAAGCGAGGTGGAGGTAAGCCAAAGAAACTAATTACCAAAGTAAATAAAATGCACAGAACGATGAAGTAAAATAGATACTGCCAAGTAGTAAGTAAAACCATTGTATCCATTTGTGTCTCAACAGTAAAAGGGCAAAATTTTGCAAAACTCCACCAGAAGCAGCTTTAAAATTAAAGAAAGGTATGGCAATGCACAATTAAATGGGAGGACAAGCCTTATAGGCTGCAGTAAAATTATAACCATGTGCCTGGATTAGTTCAGTAATTCACAACATTAAATGTATTGTATTCATGTTTTAAATTGCAGAAATGAATACCTTTATGCAGGATTAATACTGGCATTTACACAAGTATAAGAAATATACAGGACAAAAAATATGATGATGACAGCCTTAGGATTGGTATGTGTTAATGCTAAAAAAATTTATAAATTTATAAAAAAAATATATATTGAGAAAGAAATTATAAAATTATGTATACTTTTAATAGATAAAAAGAAGAAAACGAACCCCATGAACAAGCTATGAAACACATCGAAATATAGGCGGTATCAATAAAAGGTTGAAAAATTCTAAGCGTGTGAAGTCTATGACTCCTAAAGGGACCCCCAGAACATATAATTTTGAAAACTGTATTGAAGCCTTATCTGGGGCTGAAGAAAGAACAAAAGAGCATTCCTTACCCACTCACCTTGTAAATAAGTGAACCCCATCTATAACAGCCTCATGGTCAAGAGGTCTGTAACAGATTCCTAACAGAAACTTCAGTTGGAGACTGACCAAGTTCTGGATCTGGTAACAATTTAAGTTTCCTTAACTACACTGTAACTGCATTGCAATTGCAATGTAGTTAAATGCAACAAATATGTAACTACAATGTAATTACCCATGCTACATCGAATTAATGATTATCTACCCTGTAGTTACATTGAAACTGACACTTAATACAAAGTGTGACTCTGAGTCCTAATAATGGAGGACAGGATGAAGTTTGGGTGCACCCATTGCATGAAATCGTTTTTTATTTCTTCTGAGCCGATTACTTCATTTGGAGCCCAACAGTGCACTTTGAGGACTATTTGTTCACAAAGGAATCTAGAGGAGTCTGGGAGCTACACACCAGTTAGTTGGACTTCAGTTGTAGGCAAAATGTTAGGGGCTATTATTCATAGTCTTGTAGACATAATAGATCGATGGAGTAATCCTGACCAATTAGAGCACTCCTTTCCTCTCTGGATGAGGCACTCTTATTCTGTGAAAAGTGTCTCATGCATAGCTTTCCTGAAAATGGGGATGTTTGGGTAAAGTTTAAAAAAAATTAATATATTATTGATCGAGCTCGATAAATAGGTTACTGACCTGTAACCGTAGTTCTAGAAGTAGTATAGATAGTTCACATCCACACATAGGCAGTTCCACTGGAAGTGCTGATTCATTAGAATATCTTCAAGCTATGTTCCTCCCAACACCAGGGTGGTATATTCTCCAGCTCCACCCCGTGACATCAGATCTTGCATGCTGGAAGCAGGGATCCATATGCCACTTGCCAGGGGAGGCCAGGTGGGTGGTGTAGATGTGAACTGCATACTATTCCTAAAACTAAGGTTACAGGTGAGTAATCTGTTTTTCTAGGGGCATGGATATAGTTCACTATCCACGCATAGGCAGACTTTAAGTAGTTCTCAGGGAGTGTGGGGCAATGAGCACACCCCCATTTGATGAAAAGAGACTGGAGAACTGTGTTCCCAAATGCAGCATCCTGATGAAACTCAAGGTCGATGCTGCAGTGGTAAATGAAAGTGTGTGCTTACTTACAGGTAGCAGCCCTGCTGATCTCTTAAATAAGGATGCCCCTGGAAGCATAAGGATGTCCCTAGAAGCAGCCATCAAGGAAACCATATGTTGGGTGGAATGAGTCCTAAGGCTCCCTACCAGCCAACCTATAGCACAGATTGATGCAGGATGTGATCCACCTGCCAATCAACTGCTTTGCTGCTGATCTGCCAGGCACAGCTTCAGCATATGTTATGAACAACTTGCAAGTCTCACCCTGAACTCCAGTCATATGCTCCTTATAATAAGCGAGCACCCTCCGCAGGTCCAGAGTATGGAGCCTGTGGTCGGCCTCTGAAAATGGATTTGTAAAGTACATCAGAAGGTTAATCACCTAGGTTGAAACTCTGATATTACCTTTGGGAGGGACTTTGGGTGGGGGCGAAGGATAATCTTTTCCTTGTGGAAGACCAGGATCCTTCTGGCTGATGTAATGGCTACCAAGAAGGCCATCTTCCATGACAAGTGTGACATCTCACATCAGTACATACACACAAATGGCTTGCCATGAGCATATCCAGCACCAGTAGTATGTCCCATGGTGGAGATTCCTGCACCAGATGATACAGGTGGTCAAGGCCCTTGAAAAAGTGCCCAACCACCATCTCCTGCGCCACCGTTGGCATACCAGCCTATGCCCCAGTATGCAGATATGGCTGCCAGGTGCACCCTGAGCATCACTGTTCACAATCCCAGCTGAAAAAGAGGGACCACAGGTACTCAAGGATACTACCCACTGGGCAGGCAAGGGGACCAAGCTCCTTGCTCTGAGACCAAATGGGAAATATTTTCCATTTACAGGCATAGCAATGGTGAGTCGACTCGTTCCAGGAGACCTTCACAACATGAAGCACAGCATCCAAAATATCTAAAGTCTGAAACTCTGGCTGCTCAGGAACCAGGCTGTGAGGTGCAGAGACTAAAGGTCTGGGTGCTGGACCATTCCTTGTTGTCTAATCAGCAGGTCTGCGAGAAGAGACAATGCCACGGAGGCCTGTTGTGGAAGCTGAGGAGATCCAGGTACCAGAATTGCCATGGCCAGTCTGGAACCATCAGGGTCATGCATGCCTTGTCCTTCTGGGCCTTGACCACTATCTTGTGGATCATGACTAGGGAGGAAATGCGTACATGGGGCATGGGGTCCAGGGCCTCTTCAAGGCATCCACCAGCAGTGTCCTGGACTGCGTTCTCCCAGGAGGCAAACAGATCCTCCAAAGGGCTTCCCCAGTGGGAGAACAGGTGGCTTACCTCCTCCTGATACATGGACTGCTTATGCGACATCTCTCCTACCCAGTTCAGAGTGTCTGCCAGTTAATTGTTCACCCCAGTGACATGGACTGCCAGGTGATCTGCACCCAGGCTGTGTATGAGGATCCAGGTGTGGCAGGTCCCCTGACACAGGGGAAGGGAAAGAGTTTCGTCCTGCCTGCTCGGGTAGAACATGGTCATGGTGTTGTCTGTCTGGACCTGCATGGCCTGACCCCTGACTAAAGGAGTGAATTCCATCAGCACTAATAGCACTGCACAGAGCTCCAGCAGGTTGATGTGGTGATTGAACTTTCTGGGTGACCAGAACCTGTGGGCTCTGTGGGATCCCAGGTGTGCTCCCTACTCCACCAGAGATGTGTCTGTCATGAGCATGATGGTTGGTTCTGGGCATACTAATGGGACTCCTTCCTCCAGATGAGCTGGGATCAGCCACCACTGGATGGTATCCCACATTAAAGGCGCTGGACCACTAATGGCCCAACTCCCATTGCATGTGGCGCATCTACCAGTGGGCTTGCCAGACCATGCTGGAGTAGGACACCATTTACCCTAGCAACTGCAGGAAATCCTGGG